>OZ021721.1:53154137-53813021 GCA_963978545.1 Linyphia triangularis
TGAATGTTACTCTTATAATCTCATTTTTATCAAAAAATCTTTCTATGCACCTCTTAAATTTCTTGAATTTTAGACAATTGTTACAAGCTCACAGATAACATATTGTTTGAGGATGATTTCTAACAATTGCAGTTATGTAAGTTTAATAGGAATCTAATGGAGTTTCAATTTCTTTACTTATTTTGTTCGAATGACATCCTATCAGCTCACATTTTTATGAATATGAGAAACACAAACAGCAAGTGTTCCACGTCCCCCTGTAACAGCACTTATTTGGTCGGATATCAGCAAACTTTGAAAACCAACTTAAAAAATATGTTAACTCTTCCATGCATTCAAAAAAAGATCCAAGAACCAAATTTTCATTATTTAATTCTTTTAACCCACTGACAGTCCAAGCAATGGGCAAAACCCTACAGTTGTTTTCCCTGCAATAATTTTTAAATTATATTTCTAGTTTAAATATATAATTTTTTTTTAAATTTTTTTTTATTTATTTGGTTTTATATAGGTTAAAAACAATCATCCTAATAAAAATATTTAAAATATATTTTATTTTAAATTTTATTTATAAATTAAAAAATGTTGTGTATTGCTGGAAAAATAGGAGATCAAATGACGTATATAAACTTGCATGACAGTCAGTGGGTTAAGGAACTAGAAACTTTACATTTAGTTCCTTGTATATTCTTTTTTAATAGGTATCATGAATATGGGAATGTTTACTTCGCACCCAAAGGTGATAATAGTGTGACGTTAAGGATAAGAGTTTGCATTTAAATTTATAACTTGACATCCCATTGTGGTTCCCAAATGAAACCAACAGGTTTTTGTAGAGAATTGATGCATAAAGAAAGTATATTTTTTTTGGAAAAAAAATAAAAAAATACCCCTTTATGAGAAACGTCAAACTGTTTGACCTTAAAATAAAAATAATAAAAAATGGGTGCAAATTATACATTATAGGAAAGCTCAAATATTCAACTTTCTTTTGACAGCAAAAGCAATGTTCTATGATAATTAGGGACAAAATTATGTGCAAATTTGTAAAGTAAGAAATGCAAAATTTTGACCCTTTGGCCCATTTTTGAAGCACTGTATTTTAGAAACCAAATGATATTCAAACCTAATATTAGCAATTTTTTCTTTTCTCTATGAATCCAACAAGTGAGAAGGGGTCGGGTTGGGAGCCGTGTTGATTTGACATGGAATGACCCAGCTGTACTTTAAGTGATGTATCGATGAAAAACATTTTCACTTGTTGTGTCAGGGTTTGTAATAATATTTCACATTTTAAATCACAGTACTAGAGGTTGAATTTGAGGTGCAACTAAATCTACAAAAAACAGATAGGAATCAAGAAGTGTGACAGCAATGTTTAGAAACAAAACTAATACAAATGAGAGATTTGAAGCTAATTTAAGTGGAGAAATGCTAAGTAAAGCGGGTAAAATGGGAAGAAGAAAAAAAGACAAGCTTAAATAACTCTGAATGAAAGGAATGTTTTCTGCAATTTTATAAATGAATTGGGACTAAAAAGAAAAATGTTCTCTATCTTGAAAAAAGAAGTACCCATCCTTAACCAACAAAATCTCACTCAGGTTAACCCATTAAGAGTTTTTAAACAGCTTAGCAAATGTAGTTGGTCAGTTTTTAATAGAACAAATTTATCCAATTACTGAGAAAAGGAGTGGTTGAATTATTTCATTGTTCTAGTAAAATCATGTTAAACTACCTCCTTAGAAATTATCTCGAATCTTTTTTATGCTTGCTCTAGCTTTAAGTTTTTACAATGAAAGTAGATGTGCAGTCCCTTATTGTCAAATCCTTTTGAAAGAATTAAGAGAATAATTAAACAAATATGATAAGTGTACCATTATTGAAAATAATGACAAAGTAAATAATGTTTTTGGTTAGTTAGAAGGAAAAAAAATGTATCTGTACTTTTAAGTTTTTGTCTAATTTTTTCATTTAATTTATAGAGTTTCTTTGACAAACATTCCATTATTGATATTATTCTTATCATAAACCCATAACAGAAATCCATCCAAGTTTCTTTTACAGGGTCCTATTTTTGTGGGAAAAAAATTAATTATGTGAATATTTTCCAATGGCATATGGTTGTGCATCCATGACACCACTTCCTTAAAACCAACATGTGGGCAAGCGGGCTGTTTTCTCCTTTTGGCATAAAATAAACTTTGGGATTTTGTCATTGGTCTGATAATTTGTAATTGGTCAAAATAAATATCTGAAATGGAACAAGCTCCGACTTTGAAAATCAACCTAGATAATGAAGACATTTTGTGTTCTCTTTTCTTTGACTTGCCAAGATTCATTGTAAATGGAAATCCTAAATTTAATAGATTTATTCAATGCATTTCAGGGTACTTCTGAAGTTGGATTCCTGCGATTGTTTCTTGAATATCATGGGTTATCTTTGTTATGGAGCTGGATGGTGGATTTGACTGATTTGAAACTGAAAACAAAAGTAAGTAGTTAAATACTGATTATTTGTTTCAATCTTTTCTGTTAATTATGCTCTCACTAGAGGTAGACCAGAGAATAGTAGACTAAAGAATAATTTTAATTGAGAATGGCACAGTTGACATTTTTATTCTTATAAAGGCACGTTTACATTTATGTGAAACACTTTTGAACTATTCCTTTTTCTTGGGATCGCTGAATGAAAAGATTGTTTGTTTAAAGAACTTTGTTCATGAACTGAGACTTTTCTTAGCATATGTTCTCTATGGTTAAGATTTAGCTTCTATTTGTGATTAAGCACAGACACAGATCTCTTTTGAGTTAAGAAATTTAAAAAGCATATACTGTGTAAAAATAAATTAAAAAAGCATATACTGTGTAAAAAAGTAGGACACGAGATTTTTTTTAGAAAAATAAGGAGTCTGACTTTTACTAAAATTATTTTTATGAACAACATTTTACAAATCATTCAACAAGAAAATATTGGTATGATAAGCATGAAATTTCAAAACAATTTTTAATGACAATATAAATTGTCTCTTCTATTTGAAACTCTATAAAAAAAAAAGTAGAAAGACAGTGATACAATAAATAAAATACAACCAATATTAGTAAAGAATTCTCTTCTCGTGAGTTTTTAATACTTGGAATATTCTTTTTGACAGTGAAGTATACAAAGATTAGATTTCTCTTTGGCAAAAATTGCCCCAAGAACTATTCAATTCTTCTCAGAGCTCTGAGAGAGATTCAAACTGTTCTCTACCAGCATAAACTCAATGAAAAAGAATTGAGAAGATAATTTCCACCATATTTAGATCAGTGCTCTTAGCTGGCCTTGCTAAAACCTGCTCATTATTTAAAAAGAGCTAATTTTTTACTCCTTTGTTTTAGTTAATGAATGGTCTGTTTTGTTGAAACATCTACTTTTCTCCTCTTAATTTGAAGCTAATATAATCTCATAAGATTTAAAAATAGAGATTATATTTTAATTTATCTGATAAAATAAATGCAGTGGAAAATAACAACTGAGGACAAGGGCCTTAAATAAAATCTTAAAAGTTTATTTAGAATATAATCATAACTTCTATCTCCAAGGCAGTCAGAAACCATCTGCACCATTTCACCAGAAACTTTCTCTTATACAACAAATAAATTTGCATTATACAAAGATGTATGCCCAGAAAAATATCACAGTGGACCAATCAAAATTCAGAAAAATAAATAACCCAACACAAATATTTTTTTAACAAAGCTTTCAAGAAGGAACAAAACATCTTAACTTTTACTTTAGCTGAAACAAGAGGTAAACAATATTTTGAAAAAGTGGGCGGTTCATAGGTTTGGAAAAATATGAAGACAGGTAACATGTAAGTGCAATAAACTGTTTATCTAACAGAAGCTATAAGGAAGAATCTCAGAATTTAGAATTTGAATGTAGTCTGTATGGTTCTATCTACCACTCAGAAAGACCAGACTTGTTCTTCCTCCATATCTAACTGCTAACTAGACCATCAAGCTTTTCCTATCAATTTTTTATGTTTAATAAAATTCTTCATTCATCATACAATGTTAAAAGTATTGGTATCCATCCGGACCATATAAATTGAATTTTTCACATTTTGAAAATATTACAGAAGTCTATTCGATAATCCATGTCATGTGTTCCTTCACACATGGCAAATAGTTATCAAGGTGTTTGATTCCACTTTGAATGATCTTTCCTCTTTTTTTAAAATGAAGTTTTTGAACTTATTTATGCCGTTGTATACTATTTGTCGTGACACATGAGTAAGTCTTACTTGAATTAGAACCTTCGCTATACTTCCACAGTTCTATTTAAGCTCTAGACAAACTTTTCTTTCATCACAAGGCTATCGATATAGATAAACAACTGGATAGACTGCTCAATGCTGGGAAAATGAAGCCTTTGCCACTGCGGTTCGCAGATCGTTGGGAGGACAAAAAATACGGATTGCTGTGAATTGTTTATGTCGATTGTCATTGTGTAATCGCATTGCACTTGATATTCCCCGAACAAAATGAAATTGATATACAATTTATGAGGTGAGTATTTCGACCAACAAATAGAACTGACCCAAATAATAAAGTGTTCGATTTTTATGTGCGGAACAAGGATTAGAAGTTAGTTAATATCAATATCTCTAAACGTTATTTAATCTGGATTTACATTGATTAGAACTTAAATTATTATTTTGAATTATTCATTTATGCTTTTAGATCTATATTTTAATTGAAATTTTTTTTTTAAAAGGATCAATTTATTTGATTTCATTTGCATTATGCAATTGTTTTCATTGAAAAAAAAGTTGTTAATATAAATTGAAAGATTATCAAAATTTGTACTGCTTACTTTATGAAAAATACTATGCATATAAATTTCTATATGTTAAATAAATAAAAATTAAAAAAGAACTTCAAAAACATGCGATAAAAAGTAAAAATTTTTTACTCTAGCAAATTTAATCTTTTTTTTTAGGTTAGCTCAAAATCAGTTATGTTGTAGAAATAATTACCTGCATAAGACTAATGCATGAATAAAGAATTAATTACTAATGAGTACACATTTAAAAGGAGTAATTCAGTACACATTTAAAAGGAATAATTCAGTACACATTTAAAAGGAGTAATTCAGTACAAAATTACAGTTAATTTAAAGATTACATTCTTTTTAAATCTTATAAAACTTCGATTTTATTTGTGTGTGTGTGTGGCAGGTAAATATGCTGATGGCCAATTAATATTACTTGCCAAATCAATCTGAAACTAGTCAGATAGATTCATTGTCGACACTAATGCATTCTATCTAGTTATGAGGTCTGTAATTATTTCCGAAGGAGGGCTAATTAACCCACTTTTCGTCACTCAATTGTGCTGAAGCAGATAGATTCGTTGTCGATGAAAATACTTTCTATCAAGTTTTGGTCTATCACTAAAAGACCTCTTTTATACACACTACTATTTTCGATTAGGTGAATACCCACTTGCCGTCATGCAATCAAGTTAACACTTGGAAGATAGACTCATTGTTGATGACATCGTATTTAATAAATTGCTATTGCTCTTCGAAAAGTAAAAATTTATTGGATTTTTCAGACTCGGGGGAGGAGGGATATTTTTTACTTTTTAGGGTATTTTGAAGTCAGTTTAAATGTTATTTGTCATTTTTAGTGTTCAAAATCAAAACAGTTTAATAAAAACCTTTCTTTGGAAAAGCATTACTATGTATTATATTAACGACCCTAATGCAAAAAGCTTCATTGAAATTGACAGGGATGAGTTTTTTCCGCCATGTGGCGAAATTCCGCTTTTTTAATTTTTTAGAAAAAAAACAATTCCGCTTTTTCAAAGAAAGTTCCGCTTTTCTAATTTCATAAGGGGAAAAAAATCTTTTTTTCACGATTTTTCTATCCTACAGAAAAATAACCTTTTCTCTAAGGCTGAATCGCGAAGCAGCTTCCCTTCCACCCGATTGGGAAGAGCGGAAAACCTACGGTATTCCTGCTCCAAATGCAAAAATTTACTGGAATGCATTTTTTTAGTTAGGTTGGCGCTTAAACTCGCATTTTAGACTTTTTCCACTGCTCCGAAATTGGATCCTTTTGTGTAATTTCCTTCATACTAATTCATACTATTAATTTATACGAATAATGTGCTTGCTTTCAAATCTGACATTCACGGAATTATCGTTTGTTGTACGTCTAAACGTACGTTGGTATGTGAAGCTCGTTTTCGCTAATCGTTACGTTGATATAATGTCCACTTTGCTGAGATTTGTGTGGCTATGAAGTGGTTATCGCTGGGATTTAAGTTTTTGGGGGTTTTATTTTCGCGGAGTATTATGCAAATGCAACAATGCTATTGCTGAGAATTGTTCCCGTGTATTCGGCGCTAACACTGATATTTACGTTTATTTGATAGTCATTTTCGCTGAGTGCTACCTTGTTGTAAAATCTGAGATTTGCACCTATGTTACCGAAAGAATGTCGTTATTACCGTGATGAATTGCCCTCTCGTTGATGTGCGTTATTGATGATGTGCGATGAGATATGTGCTGATATTGTTCACGCTATCACCGATATGCACGTTGTTGTGATGTTCGTTTTTGCCGATACCTAGATTTTACCCCGAGATTTATGTTGTTGTGATTGTAATTTTCGTCAAGTGTTACGCCAATACAATAGCGCTATTCTTGAGAGTTGCCCCGGTATATTTGGTTCTAATTTTGATATTTCTGTTGGCGTGAGAGTAATTTTCGTCGAAAGCCATATTGTAGTAACATCCGATATTACCGAAATTTGCACTAGTATTTCCAAGAAAAGATCGATATTACCGAGATTTGTGTTGATATTGTGGACGCTATCGCCGATATGCACGTTGTTGTGATGTTCGTTTTTGCCGATACCTAGATTTTTGCCAGTATTGTAAGCGATATTGCTTATAGTACTTTTGTTTGAGTGATGGTCATTTTCGCCTAGGTTTACGCTAATACAATACCAGCTATTACCGAGATTTTCAACACCGAATTGTAGCCATTCATCTATACTTCCGTTAATGCGATAGCCGCCGTATTCGTGATTAGTGCCTGGTTAACGTTAAATTTTGCCGTTTGATTCAAATCTATGCAGAATTACTCAAATTTTTATATAATTTTGTATAAAAATTATATAAAAATATTCTGAAAATTAGTCCCAATTGTAATTTTTCTAAATAATCTGTGTTTAAAATTGTTATTTTAACTGCAATTATTTGTTGCTTGTTATCTTATTGAACAAGCTTAGCGATATCAATAAAAATCTAGATATTAAGATTTTTAATACTTATATTAAAAGTTTAGAAAACTGGTTTTGATTAAATTTGGCCTGTTTGTCAATATGGTATAATTGCTTAAAGTTGTCTGACTTGTTGAAATTTTGCCGTTTTTCCTCGCTTACACAGGAAATTCGTTTTTTTTTCCCCAAATTTTTTTTTTTATATATTCTCTTCTAAAGCTATACCATGCCTGATGACAGCACAAAGTGTATCCCTACATCTAGGTGCCGCTATTTTAAGCCATTTTTGCTCACGGACGGACATAGATGGTGCAGTGTTATAAATGCACATGGAAAAACAAAAAAAAATTTAAATATAACTTAAAATGTGTTTCACGCATAAAATTTTTGGATTTTTGTTTTCAGCTTTTTGATTTTTTATCAAACTCATCCCTGAATAGAACTGTATTTATCGAGATAAAAGTAATAAGAGTCCATCTCTTATCGAATATGCTATAAATCAGAAGATTTTTCAAAAAGTAATATGTCCCAAATCTTCACAAAAAAAATAATTAGCGTCTAAAAGTGCATAGATATATTGATAAAAATATTTGTGTTTTGCGTAGAGGTGGTAGTTTGTGGATAAGAAGCTCCAAAATCATCCTATTTAGTATGAATGCTATAAAAACGAAATATATGTTTAAATGCCAACTAAGATAAAATTACAAAATTCCTGGGTTGTACACAGCAGAATTGTCTGTAGTAGACCTTAATTAACAGTAACCTTTAAAAAAAAAATTATATTGTAGCACTTTATAAGGTTACCCTTCATTGCCGCCCTACAATAGAAATGAACGGTAATTCAACAAATCGTCCACCCATTGGTAGGAAAGCAAACATTTCTACTGACTTGTTTTTCACCTTGCGATGCCATCGGAGCAGTCTATCCAGTTGTTTATCTATATGGATGCACAAGGCTTTAACGTTTTAGGTCTATACATACGTCTTCTTTGTCTTTCCTTGTCTATTTGTATTTTGTTGTGTTTTAAAATTAACAATTAAAAATTAA
Organism: Linyphia triangularis; assembly: GCA_963978545.1. Lineage (NCBI taxonomy): Eukaryota > Metazoa > Arthropoda > Arachnida > Araneae > Linyphiidae > Linyphia > Linyphia triangularis. The sequence goes on from OZ021721.1 coordinate 53,162,463, forward strand.
GCCAAAACATTCGTATAGTATTGTAACAAGTATACAGGTTTTAGTTTATCTGAGTACCAGCAAATCTAGATAAACCACAAACAAGAAAATCTAACTAAAATCTGTAAAAAAGAAACACTTTAAACATATTTGTCCTAAATAACAACAGATCATTTTATTTGTTTCATTAAGTAAATATGAGTAATTTCCAATTAATTATCATAGTCTACTTATGAAAAATTACTAAAAAATACTTTTTACTTGCTTTGTCTTAACTAACTCTGTTATATCTGCAACTCAACTTCATTTGAGTTTGCTATGTTCTATAGAAGGCTTTGATAAATTTTTTCATAAACAGCATACAAATGGGTGCTTGCTTGATAAGTCATTAAAATCCTGGCCTTTTACCCTATTCAATCATGGCCTCCCCACACCCCCACCCACCTAAATTTGCTAATGTCATGGAACATAAAATGGTTATAGTCAAAAATTTGCATTTAATTTTATGTGTTTACATGAAGTTTTTTCTTTTTAATTTACTTTGTAAGTTATTACTTGGTATTTGTTTCAAGTTATTTTTATGCTTTGGGAATGCAAATTAAAATCATATTAATAGCCATGTTGGTTAATCAACCCAAATAGCTCCAAATTTTTACATCTGAAATTTTGGTTAAAACAATAAAAAAAGTTTATAAATATATTTGATTAGAAAAATTCTGTAATTTTGTCCCAGAACATCATCAAATTGTTCTGTTATATTTTAAAATGAAAATGTCGATTGAATTTTCATAAGTCTTGTTAAAATGATATTGATGTTGTTTAACTACTGATCTTCTATCTCATATACACAATCTAAACCTCTAAATTATACACAGGAATTTATGCAAAATTATCTGAGTTGTTTAATGTCATAATGACTGATTTTGTCTCGCCTGACTTAAAAATTTGTCACAAAATTTTTCAATGGAAAGAAGTTCATTGTTCTGAAATGATTAAAGCTCTTTGATGAACAATTTTTGTATTTGTAGCCCAGTTTAATACCAAATACTCAAAATAAATAATCCTTTATCAAAGTATGTAAAAATTTCCAAAATGCAATTCTGAACATACCTTTCATTAATATTATTTATCCATTCCAGATTCTTCAAGTGTTATCCCTTTTACCAGTGTCAAGTAAAACAATTCTACTTGAAAGCAAGGTATATAATGTAGTGGAAAGATGGTCATCAAACATACTTATTGAAAATCAGGAATGTTTACAGCTTTCTATTGATAAAAACTTGATCAATGAGGGGAAAAAAGTGAAATCCTGTGATACTTCCGACAGCGAAAATGATGGTTCAGTATTCCAATCCTCAGAACATATTTTTATGACATCCGGTCAATATCAAAACAAAAAAAGCACTGATGGTCTTAGCTCGGAAAATTTATCACAATATCTAGAAGAGGGCAGTGTCAATAGTACTATCACTTCTGATGCAGAAGACAACTCTGTTGTAAATGGTAAAGGAAATTTGGATGCACCATCTCGCTCTGATGAAGAAGGTGGAGATATAGTTGACGCACAAAATAAATCAAATCATGCTGAATTAATAAACTTAGCTCTTAATTTACTTACATCATGGGAAAATTTGAAGGTTAGTTTGATTTTTTTTACTATCTTTCTTGAAGATTAGTTATATTTTACAGTCATGATATGACTTTGATTATTCTTTTCATGAAATTTGTATGGTAACTTTACACTTATGTACACTTTTAAAATTGCTCAAGGTATTTTTTTACTTTGGTTTTCCTACAAAATTAACTGTTTTCTTTTGAAACAAAAACTGCTGATTACCATCGATAGCTCCAGTACTATGTGATTGAGTTATTCTATGAGCATTTTTGGCGAACATCATACTGAACAGAAGTCTGTAGTGTAACAGAGAAAAATCAATTGTTGATAGGCGATGCTCAAGGGCAGAGCGCTCTGTGATAAAAGCACTCATTTTTCAACTTTTTACGCTTTTATAGCATTTCTACAGAAATTTCAGAGGTGGGGATGTTTAGAACACTTTAAGAGGCATTACCACAGCGATTTTAATCTAAATTGTTTGAACCGTTTTTTAGCAATCATTGAAAAACATGATTTTTTCAATGGCAGCTACCTTATGCGCATGCATGATTTTGACGAAAACCCTAATGGTAGGTCTCATGGTTACCACTAACCTGCACACCGAATTTGAGGATCCTAGGTCAATTTGTTCGGGAGTTATGCTGACCACATACACACATTTTTTCTAGAGATCTTTTTAGAAATCAAGATGTCCCAAAACTTGGAGAAATTTTTAAAAATCAGAATTTTTTTTTAACTGATTGCCATAATTTTATTACCCTATGTATACATATGGGTAATTGAAAGTAAAAATAGTATCGACAAGAAAAAAAAATTAAAATTATCTGGCACTAATAGAATACAGATCTTTAAAAAAAGTAGAATTGTTGTAGACAATCTTGTGACAAAATGCTTTGATAGTACATAGTAAATAAAATTTTTGTTTCCCTCACTTACTACAAATTTAAATATTTTTTTAACTATGCATATGAAAATAGAATACATAACGAATTTTCGTCTTTTTTTTTTAGTTATTTTTAAATAGCATTTTTTAATACTGAAAAGTGGGTGACCATTAATTACTCCCAGAAAAAGAGTGTCCAAGAATTCCCCCTTATGATCCTACTTAATATAAGTTTTTAGAACACACTTAGTGAAAACACTTTTGCTGTTTTAATTTACTAGCTGGGTTATTATTTATTAACTCTAAAACCATTATGATGTGGTGTCAGAATGAGTCGGATTGAATTTAAGTTTTTTGCTTAGCCAATAGTAATTTCATTTTGGATCACAGCTTAACATCAAATATCAAAACATGCTGTATAGGTATTTTTATGTAATTATATTTTAAAAAATGTAATTCGTATTAGCGAAATTTTTTCTCCAAATTTTTGCAGGAGGATTTTAAAATACCTCGTCGAGGACAACCAAATCAACGATTTCAGGAATATTCACGGTATAATCGAAGACGAAGGAATGACATTTGCAGAGAATGTCTCCATCAAGGCTCTACTTTTTGCAGACACAAAATTGAAGTTATGACCCACCGAAATCGTTTCTCAAAAGACAGAAATAAAGGTAATTGACCTGAGACTCCAAAGCTTGTCATCTAATTTTTATGTCCTATGGGTATTGAGCATTTATACAAAGATTCTCTAATGCCAGTTTTGGAAGAGGAAATATTTTGCATTTATTTATGACATAAAAGAGTTACTTGTTTTCCCTATCATTATAGTATATATATATTTATACACACACATATATTTATACATATATATATATCTATGTAATAGAAATCCTTTTTTAGAACCGACAGTTAAATTAATTCCTCTTTCCAAGGCACAAAACCCTCTTTAATCAATTCATTCAACAACTTAGTTAGGATAACTTCCCACGCCAAATTAATGTGCGAGATCTTTGCGGAGTCAGCAGTCTTGTTAGTCATTTCGCATAATTAGTATTCCGTTCTGGCGCCAATATGTTTGCTGAATCAGCGATTCCCACGATTTTAAAGACGTTGTTCTCTGGTCGACTGTACTATGTATGACATTCTATCTCCTATCATGTCCTCTCTCTCCGGGTTTATCTTAATTTTATGGTTTTTATCTTAATAAATGTTTTATCTTTTACTAAATTGACTCTTCACTACGGCTCCACGACCACACTGCAATAACTTTAATTAAAATGGATTAATTCATTACATATATATATATATATATATTGAAGAAAAATAGATTTTGGTAAAGTAAACTATTCTTACTGATGTGGAAATTTGCTATTAGATTGCTGGAAATTATTTGCTTTTTTTTTTTTTTTTTTTTTTAAATTTTGGAATAAAAGATTTTATTGTATCTTTTATCTGTGAAATCACTACTGCTAAATTTTGAATCTGGTTGACGGATAACTTTTTTAACACTTGAACTTTTTAGACAAAAAGCATGTTTATGCCGTTTGAGCTATTTGCTATCTTAGGTATGATATTTAGTATAAGGATGCTTGAACCCATGATGTGCTACTTGTTTTTGTATGCTATTATATTTAGCATTTAAACAGCTTATACTTAGCATTTAAACTCATCTTCTGATTGTTTTATATTGTGTTTCATTGTGTAATGTTTCATATATTTGTTTTATTTGTAATAAATTTTATAAATATATTTATAGATTCCTTTTCTCACCAAGAAAAAGTCTGGGGATATCGAAATGCTAGCCATTTAGATGAAAAACCTCCTCGAAAGTAAGCACATTTTATTATATAGAATATGTAAGTTGAAAATTGTCTTTAAACTTTAATTCTAACGGGGAGTATCACACTGATGTAATAGCCACTATTCCGAATGGTTGCATCTCTGTAATTGTTGCTATCGCCGAAATTTACATCGTTGTGTTAGACAATTTCATAGAGAGTAGGGTTTTTTTCTTAGCATATAAGTTGACTGGGTTTCTTATCACCTAGATTTATTCCTCTCAACAATTTTTTTAATTTTAACATTATCTGAATCAATTAAACTTGAAATCAGAGCATCTTTTAATATTTGATAAGGAGTATTTTCAGCTGACGTAGTTACGATGTCACTTACCACATTTAAAACTGTCTGTACCAACAGTATTTTGTTTCTTCAGCGGTAATTTTGGCAGTGTGAAATTGAGCTTCTACATGAGCCTGGTGTGTCTGTGTGGTGTGGTGAGCCTGGTATGTGAAACCTGGTGTGTCAGACCGAAAACGTGGAGGCTTGACTGAGACTGCAACTACCTTCGTGAAAAAAGAGCTCTCCATTTAGGAGTTCGAGCGGAACCGTTTTCCTTTGGATTCTCCATTGCGATGTTGAACTATGTCTAATGTAGAAGCAATACAGTTAAAGTTCTAATTTGTAATACGAATCACCAACGGTGTGGTATTCAATTACAAACAAAATCGAAGACAAAAATCTTATATAACATATTTTATAGTTTAAATAGAACCGCTAAGCAAAATCGCTAGTAGCAACCTAATGGTAAAAGAACGATGTAGAAGAAAAATAATATCACAACAAACTAGGTGTTGCCATTCACAAAAACCATAAATACAAAACTGTCACCATATGTTCTTGTCTTGCTCAGGCATGACATTTTTTAAAAAGATTTGAAAGGAGCAAAGCATGGTTGTCAGCGGAGTCCGAGATAAATTCACGATGTCTCGAATCCTATAAAAAGAAAACAGGAAAATCAAAAGTGCCCGGTTTTTAAACCATTCCTGTTTTTAGAGGTTCTTGACTGTATGAGGATGTTCTGACTCAGTATAGACCCCTCGTGTAGCTCTTAAAAATTCGTGACAGTACAACCATCCAATCGAAAATAGTGATTATTTGCTTAAATCTTAGATAAGTGCTTAACTTAAGTTTTTTTTTTAATTTGTTTTTTAGTTTATTTGATTACTTTTTGCCATATATTTTCAATTTATCAATTTTTTAAAATATTGTTTTGTTTATTAGAGTATTGCTACCTACACCTGTTGTGTTGACTAAAGAAGAAAGGCGTCTTCAGTTTGCAAGAGAAGTTTTAGAGAATGACCAAAGGAAGGCTTTGCTCAAACAGCAACAATATGTTGATGTGACAAATTTGAATGGTCCTACCGAAAACATTTTTTATAATGCAAACACAAACTATTGTTATCTTTCAAATGATGGAAACTATTACAATGCAAATTCTGAAGGATATCCACTAACTAGTACTGAAACTAATATGCTCCCATATAATCAGTGCTACTATGACCTCAATGAGCTTCAGATTTCTCGGTCTGCTTTATTACAAACACCAGAAACTACTAATAGTTTAAATGCTGGTATACTTCCAAATATTGAAATCAATGGTTCCACTGCTTATCAATCGAATGTGATCTATCAGTCTTCTCATCAACAGGTATGTAAATATGCATTATTGTAAACAAACAAAATTTTATTGTAATTGTCTCTCCTTTAGCATTTTTTCTTTGATATTTACATTTTAAAAAAATTAAAGGGATCTAAAAAGAATCGTGAATTTACCACAAAAAGTACACTTCAATCTTTGTGTAAGTATGTAGTTGTGCCTTCTTGTAATCTTAAATATTGAGAGAGGAGGATAGCATTTGTGTAGCCAATGATTTATATTCATTTGGGCTTTGAGGTGAGCAGATATACACTCACTTCAGTTACAATACAAGTTCAAAATCACCACAGGAACAATGAAGTAAAAATGCTGTGAATAGTTCAGAAAAACGACTTCCTGACTCTTCCTTACCATCAGGTAATAAGGGTTAAGTTTAGTGGTGCAGTCATAGGGATTGATGGAAATTGATTTTAATCATCTGGCCAGAAGATTTCAATCTGTTTGGAAATTTTTTATCTTTAAAATCAGTGTTAAACTTAAAAAATATTTTGCAACAAAAGCATTAAATGATCCTTTGTAAGAGTGCTCTATAGGTTTCCTGTTCCTAGACTAGTTTAGGCCTATGTAACCTGCAGACCACATATGGTCTACAAAAGATTTTTCTGCTGCCTGCCTGCTGTACAGAAGAAAAAATAAAAATTGCCTGGTGTGAAATTATTCAGAATTTTAATTTATTCGTCATTTTAATCAACATTTTATGTTCTTACTAGCTATCACTCCAGCCAGTGTTTAAAAACATAACCATAACCCAAGCATATATTACAATTCATTTACAAATTTTGTCAAAAATATGCATTAAATTCCAACTAGTAATTTTTAAAATGTCTATTAACTCTCTTGTCCCTGTTCCGGCCCAACCACCCCAATCAGCCGAGTCCCATTCCAGATGTGTCTCTTCACACACAGTTCCTACCCACTGGACCTTGGAAGTCCAATACCATTAGCTGCACACAATGCGACAAAGGACTCTCTTCACAGCGGGGGGGGGGGGGGTGATTTTTATGACTCTCGTTACTGGTGGTTTCAATAAAACATACAAAGCTTTAACCCAATTTTTTTATTTACTCTTTTCACTTCTTCAAGTGCGAAACACAAATACTTTGTGCTGTTACAGAAAAGAAGAACACCTTAAGGATATACGAGTTGTCAACCTCTGCTTGGAAACCAGATTGTCACGAGGATACATGGTTTAATTATATTTTGTTAGAGTTCAAAATCTCGTCGGTCACATTGTTCGCTATGCCATGGTTATAGATGATTTGTTTGGAGTTATGATATATGAATTCAATAAAATGGTTGTTCTAAAGATATTTAAAGACTCCTAACTTGTTATTATATAAGGACACAGCATTGTGGTGACCCTTGACGTGATCCATTGTTGACACAGATTAGTGAAATATTTTAGAGTGAGAGGAAAAACGTTTAAATTTTTGTATAATGGAAGATTTAATTAGAAAACGGAAACCTCTGCGAATGACTTTTACAAAAATCGTCGGAAGTCTATTCGTAGAATTAGAAAAACAAACTCTGGATTGTCAGAGTATTAAAGTTCAATGTGTTACTTTAGAAAGAGTTTTTAATAAAATGAAAGAATATGACAAATTGATTTTGAACGAAATAAAAACAGATCCTGAATTTGAAGTGGAACATAATAATATTGAGGAATATGATCAGAAAATGGATTTGGCGAGAGCTGAAAGGGAAACCCATCTCAGTAATATTGTTCCAATTGGAGCGTCAGGTTCGGTCACTTCATCGCCAAACACAAAGCGTAGAATGCGTCTTCCAAAGATTGAATTGTTACATTTTGGGGGAGACTTGAAAGATTACCTTGGATTTTAGAGTCAGTTCCAACGAATACATAACGATAGAGAGTTGGCGGTGGAAGACAAATTCCAGTACTTGCTGCAGTCCGTGGTACATGGTAGCCGTGCTCGTGAAGTCATAGAAAGTTTTCCGACAACAGCAGAAAACTATGAAAAGGCAATCGACACGCTGAAAGGTAGATTTGGAAGAGAAGAGTTATTAATAGAATTCTAAGTCCACGAATTATTATCTCTTGTTGTTAAAAATGCGACCGAGAAAAGGGGAAATTGGAGTATTGCGAAGTTGTATGACAAGTTAGAGTCACATCTCATATCTTTGGGATTGACAAGTGAGAAGTATGAAGCAATTTTGTTTCCTTTGGTGGAGTCCTGCATTCTCGAAGATTTGATGAGAGTTTGGCTGCGGAATCCAATACAGTCGTGATGAATAATGAATCAATTGGTAGTTACGGAAACAAACTAAAGAAATTCGAGATACTGAACAATGTATTGACGTAATTAAAACTAAATGTGGTGGACCTGTGAGAAAACCAGCTTGCTACAATTAGTTTAAGTTCGGAAGATGTTAACTGATGAAGCTTGAGCTGATACTGAAAGTATTAGACATTTTGTGTTTGATTTATTAAGACAAATCAAAGGTGGGAGTGTGTCATGAGGATATATGGTTTAATTATATTTTGTTAAAGTTCAAAATCCTGTTGGCCACATTGTTCGCTATGCCATGGTTACAGATGATTTGTTTGGAGTTATGATATATGAATTCAATAAAATGGTTGTTCTAAAGATATTTAAAGACTCCTAACTTGTTATTATATAAGGACACAACACAGATAGTGAAGAGAGATAAATAACCCTTAGTTTAACAGGGGTCTATTCCGCATCTCTCTAATTGCCTCATTTGGAGGGATGAAAATGGTTTTTCTTCTTGGGCGGGAATCTGCTCCCTAAAGGATATTCCAGAAAACTGCAAAGGGAACTACAGAGTTGATTGTTTTTACATGCCTATTAATGGTAGGAATCAATCCTGACTTTATTTTCTGTCTCCTTACATTGCCTGTTACTATAAAAGAATGTTTCGAATTGCGTAATTTTTATAAAAATTTTGGAAAGTAAATTCTAGTCAAATGCAAAGCATTTTTTTTCTAAATTCATTGTAATATTGAATATAATTGGTAAAATTCTGCAACAATTCTTCTACCTTAGAAAGAGAACTCATAACTTCTATTTCAAAAGACAGTTTTAAAAATATCTGTACACTTTCATTTCTAGCACATGTGATTGGAATAGAAGTTTTGTATTCAAGGGGGGGAAATGTATATATATTTTAAGAATGGTAAGAAATCTAAACACTTTTTTGAGTAAAACTTAATTCGTTCATCTAGGGGGAAAAACCTTTCTTGATTTTACAATCATAAAACATTTGTTGTTAAAAAAAAAAAAAACATTTTTGCACAAACAAGCTACTTCAAGATTATAAGTAACCTGAAAAAATAAGTGATTGTTGTGCAAAAATTGAACAGATAATTTAAGTACCTTTATAGGAATTCCAAACAGTGGGCATAACAGCTACTTCTATAGCTAGTATTCTATACTGCTACTTACCCAGCTGAAAAGGGAAATTTTACTATTTAGCAAAGACAATATCTCAGTGTTCCATAATTGTAACTAATTAGAATCCTCTACTTTCAAGCATGCTAACTTAATTCAATATGGTATTAAAAGTACTATCATACAAAAAACTGTGGCCCATATATGAGCTCAATAAACATGTTACAGCCCTTTTAGAAATTTTAGTTGGGAGTGCTAGTCTAAATGAGCACTGAGCAGGCCTCCATGCACAAATATGTCACATGGATAGTGTTTTGTTACAGGAATTAATCTTGCTTTTTATATTTACCTACTAATCTTCTGGATATAATTATTTTACTGCTGTAGAGCTATAAGTAAATTCCAGAAGATCCCTCCTAGTAACTTCAAAATTGCACAATTTGATATCCCCTCTGGATGCCCTCTTTCAGACTTGACCAGATTCCTAAGAGAGTTTAGGTAAGATGTTGCCTGCACTTTATATATGTTTTAAGCTGGCAATATAGATGACAGCTCCATTGCTGGAAGAATGGTATGCAATTGTTTTGGTTGATTATTTCTGAAACCTTAAATGAAAACTATCTATTATTTAAATATATTCTTTTTTAATTGGCACTGCTTGGTTTATGATGGTGAAGCTTCGGGTCACTCAAATAACCAGTTATTCACATTTACAAACCTCTTAATTAATTATGTAGCTCTCTTTTTTTCTCTGCTAAACTTGAAAGTATTCAGATTGACTGCTAAATATCAATTGCTCTCTAATATTTTTAATTAAAATTTAGTTTCTTTTTATCTAAAATTGGCAGATCAAGGATAGCCCTGCAAAAAAAGTTTTTAGAGATATAGGGATTGAGCCGATTCCGATGATGACTTGTGAATAGGGGTGACTCTATCGAGTACCAGCACCGCGACTGAAGTCTATTGTACTGAAACCCCCTAATGATCTAAAGAAGACCGGTTGCTGAAATAAATTTCAGTATAGACCTGATTGGAACATTTGACAATTCCCAGGGGTCGATACAATGGTATCCTAGATGTTCAAATCTTTGGGCAGAGTAGTAGTCACAATTGCATAGCACATGTGTAGAGCTCTCCTCTGTCATACGACAGCCTCTGCATAGTGGGTCATCTATAACACCTATCAGATTAAGATGTCTATTTAAGGTGCAGTGTCCAGTTAAAAGGCCTACAGCAACCTTGATCTCTTTTCTGCTCAATTTTACTAGCTCCCTCGATCTATTCCAGGGTGACTGTTGATTATAGCTCTTTGGCTTGTCTTTGGTCTTTAGATTCAAGCCAAGCTTGATAGGATTCAGTCAATAAAAAGCTTTTGATAGTTTTCCTGACCGCATTGTGGGGCAGACCCAAAACAGGTTCTGGACCAATAAAGGATAATTTAGATCCTTGTTTAGCTAATTGGTCTGCCATTTCATTATCTTCAATATCACAGTGACCAGGAACCCAGAGAAGAGAAACCTTGTTACCCTCAGCTAGGTTTACAAGTGCATTGTGGCATTCCCACACTGCTTTAGAGGTAAAGCAGTGACTCTTTAAAGCCATTAGTGTAGCCTGGCTGTCAGAGAAAATCTTTATGACCTTCTTAACAACTCCTCTATCTAGGCTATTGTAGGCACATGCCGTAATTGCAAGAACCTCAGCCTGAAATACAGTAGCCAACTTGCCCAGAGAGAAAGAAAGCTTTATTTTTCTGTTAGGACAGAAGACACCTGAGCCAGTGCCATAAGATGTCTTTGAACCATCTGTATACCAAATTTCATCTCCTCTCCTAGTCAGATTGGAGGGAAATCTCCAGTTCTCTCTGGACGGGAAGATGATACTGTATTTGGCTCTAAAGCAATATTGCTTTAACATCCAGTCAGAACTCATAGTTAAACATGGATGTTCTTTTACCTGTGTCTGAATATTTTTAAACAAAGGTAATTCATAGGATGTTTTCCATAAACCCATGAGTTTTAGCCGTCGTGAACACAAAACAGCCTCTAATTCCACTTGTTTGTGTAGTGGTAGAAAATCTAGGAGAATTTCTAGACTCTGTGAGGGAGTAGTTCTCATTGCATTTGTAATTGCAATGGTTGCCATTCTTTGTAAACTAGTGAGTTCTTTTTTCACAGTTTCATTATGGGTTCTATTTCCCCAGGCAATGGCCCCATAAGATATCATTGGAGTAATCACTCCTGTATATATCCAGAGCACCATTTTTGGTGACAAGCTCCAGTTGTTTCCAATAGCACGTCTGCAGGCCCAAAACACTCGTTTGGCTTTGTTGGTGCAGTATTGGAGATGAGGCTTCCATGTCAAGGTTTTATCAAAGATAACCCCTAAATACTTAACCTCTTCTGAATATGCAAGTGGTTTCCCAAAGAATTTTATGGTTTGCATATCGAGTATTCTTTTCCTAGTGAACACTGTTAGGTTGGTCTTGTTGGGGTTAACCGACAAACCTACCTCTTTGCACCATTTTTCTACCTTTTTTAGAGCAGTGCTCATGAGGTCAGTTACAGTATTCTGGAATTTACCTCTTACGACCAGTGTTATGTCATCAGCATAGCCTAGACAATGCAGGCCCAAAAAATTAATTCTGTTTAAGAGTTTGTCAACCACCAGACTCCATAGTAGTGGTGACAACACTCCTCCTTGTGGACATCCTTTACAATTCTCCACCGTGAGCGAGTCTCCCAGAAGGGAGGCTTGAGCCAATCTGGTTTCAAGCATATTTTTAATCCAGGTACATACGCTTGAATTAACATTTCTTTTGAGAAGGGCATTGTTGATTACATTCGTTGGGACTCTATCAAAAGCCCCCTCAATATCCAGAAAGGTCGCCATGGCTATTTCCTTTCCATTGACTGCCCTATCTAGTACCGTAATAAGGTCGTATAGGGCAGTCTCTGTAGATTTCCCAGGTTGATATGCATGTTGAAATCTTGATAAGGGTTTAGCTTTTAAAACCTCATCTCTGATATACCTGTCAATCAATTTCTCCAGAGTCTTAAGGAGGAAAGAAGTCAGGCTAATAGGTCTGAAGGCTTTGGCTTTATTGTAGCATGACTTTCCTGGTTTGGGTATAAAGATAACTTTACAGGTTCTCCATGCATGTGGTATATAGCCATATACTATACATGATCTAAAGATTCTGCATAGGTGTGGCATAATAATATCTTTGCCATGTTGGAGTTGAGCGGGTATAATATCGTCAGCCCCAGGTGATTTGAAGGGCTTGAACGAATTAATAGCCCATTTAATTCTATTTGGAGTAATTATACTCTTTGCCATAGCCCAGTCCTCTTTTTTACTACGTGATAGTGTAAGATTGGGAATGGCAGGCATGTCATTTGAGTTTGCGACTGTGGAGTCAGGAAAGTGTATTCTAAGCATTTCTGCTAGTGTACTTTTGCCATCTTCCGTGTATGTGCCATCATCCTTTCTGATGGAACCCAGTTGGCACTGACTGTCCTTTGACAGGATTTTGGTCAGTCTAGCTGCACTGGACATATTGTCCGCCTGGCCACAGAAGTCTCTCCACGATTCTTCTTTACTTTTTCTAATGGCTTTATTATAGCTGGTGAGTGCATCTTTATACTTTGACCACTCGCCTGTTTTTTTGGCTCTGTTAAAGAGCTTTCTGAAGGTTTTACGCAATGCACTAAGGTTTTTATTCCACCAAGGAACTCGCCTTGGTATCCCAATCGTGACAGCTTTACAATTTAACTGGTAGGCTAGGAGGATGGACCGTTGTACAGAGTCAACCGCCAGCTCCAGGTCCACCAGTGAAGGAAAATTAAAGCTCTTACCTTCTAGGAGAAGCCGAAGGTCCTCCCGATAGGAATCCCAGTTGGTGTGTCTGGGATTCCGCCTTCCCTGCTGAGTTATAAGTGCAGGGCCTGTAATGGACATTTGGATTAGTTTATGGTCTGATAGTGTAATACATTCAGAAACATGCCAATCCTGTATGCAGTTGACTGCTTTATTATTACAGAAGGTTATGTCAATAACCTCCTTTCTATTGCTAGTAACAAATGTTGGTTTATTACCAGTATTGAGGATATACAGATTATTGCTTAAGAAAAATTCAATTAGATCCTCACCTCTTTTGTTGCAGTTAGTACTGCCCCATATGGTGTGGTGTGCATTAGCATCGCAACCCACAATGACCTTCATCCCAGAATGTGAGCAAAGCTTCTGGCTGAAGTTGTTAGCGGAATTTCATCCTCGTCTGGAAGATAAACTGACATAATATAAGTAATATCTCCATTTTCGCTCATTAACTTGATAGCTACATTATCACTATCCACTGGGTCGGCTGTAAGAAGAGCATTAATATTTTTATTTGTAATTATACAAGCTCTCGGTTTACTACTTGAGCGATCAAAGAATAGGTTCCCACAGTTGCCTAGGCCTAGGATTTTACCCTTGTTGACCCAGGGTTCCTGTATCAAGGCAATATCTATCCTTCCTTCTACCAGTCTTTTATTGACTAAAGCAGTTGCTGACCGGCTATGATGAAGATTAATTTGAGCAACCTTGATGGTTTTGCTCGTCTTCTTTTGGGTTTCGGACATGAATTAAAGTTAATAAAGCTGTTACCCTAATCAGAAGATTCCTTCTCTCTTAGTACTGTGTCCTCCTTAGTGGGGGAGACAGACACAATTGTAATATCGGATCCCGAATCTGAGAAATCGAGATCGCCAAAAACTTTATATAGTGATCCAGAAGAATCACTAATAGGACTAGAAGGAGACGGGGTTTTTTGAACCTCCGCTCCAGTACTTACTGATGGGGTCGTTTCCGTTGGATCTTGAACGACCTCCATAGCATCAGTGGCTAGTTTCATTGACGTTACCCGTACGTTCTTCTCCGAAGGTGCCAATGATTCCTCCATTGCGTCATCCGATGCGGGCCTTACGACCACACCATCAGATTCAGTAGGAGGTTTCATTACGGCGGTCTCCAACGCGGGCTGTTGGGCCACATCGCTGGATTCCGCCAGTGGTTTACCCACAGCAGCAGACGGAGGGGACACACGAGCAACATTGGGGTCGCTGATGATCTTTAACAATCCTTTACCGAAGCTCCCCGTAAAGATCTCAAAATTCTTCTCCCTGATGTACTTGGAGGATTTGAGGTCCATCTCGATGATCCATCTGATGTATGCATGATCACCGACGATTTTTCTCTCCCGGATTTTCCATTCAGCAGTGTTGAGGCCTGTATTCAGGCGGGCAATTCGCCTGAGCAGGACCTCCCCATCTGTGGTGAGTATATCCCGCGATTTGAGAGCCATCTTTACGGGTCTCGGTAGGTCCGATGCCTTCTTCACCTGGACCTTTAAATCTTTGCTTACTGCCCTACCTTCGTAGTTTTTGATCAGCCAAGCAACAGTGTAGTCATTGGCACAGAGGATCATCAAAGCACCGTTTAGCACACCCGAATTTAGAATCTGGGGGGCCTCCCGGGCGACATCCTCTGTGTCAATGACCTTGTTGATGTCACCTTGTATAATCAGGGCATCATCGGGTGACAAAGTGCCATCCGGGAAGTTATCACGGACAATTCCCATCTTCACTCCGGTAGCAGCTTGGCTATAGGATGGGGACTCAGCCGTCCTCGGTCGTTTAGCCTGTGCACCTGTGGATGGGGAAGGGGTAGTTTCGCTGACCCTACCTCTTTTACCCGCTGGAGTTGTGCTGCGATGTTGAGCAGTGTTGTCTCCAGTTTCAGCGTTAAGACGCTGACGAGCCACTTGCCTTCTATGTTTGTTCTTTTGGGAACGCGTCATAGATGACCATTCGGGTAGAGAGCTAAGGGAGTCTCCGGTTAGATTTGTCGCGGGCCCCAAGGGACCACTATCGACAGATGGTTGGTTACTTGTCGTGGGCCCCGAGGGACCACTATCGACAGTTGTTTTGGTGCTCGGAACAACTTCGCCACATACCTCAGTGGTTGACTCAGAAGAGCCAGGTCCACTTTGGCCGGGTTTGGGTTGCTCCAAACTTGTTTTGCGGTTTGACCCGCCGTTTTTTTGTTTCTTTTTATTTCCCATATGATTTAGAGGACTGAGGGTAAATGTAAGTCACCACCTGTATGGACCCTCAGTGCAGGCAGAAGGCTAAATACAACGTGATTCGCCACTTCACGAGGTGAACCGTTAGAGACAACCTTTAACCCTGGTTGCCATGTGACATTCACATTCTCTTAAGCACGGTATCCACACCTTGGATTTTGGTTGCCGTTCATCTGTCACATCCGTCTTATCTACCTAGGTCTTTCGACCATCAGCAGATCGTCAGGGTAGTAACAGACTATGCCAAGGCAGCTTTTAGGCACCCTCCTCCTTTTTCAACCGGGCTTGGGACCGGCTTAGGCTGAGTTGATTCCGATGATACAAAATTCCTACTTTTCTGTAGATTTGACACAAATTTAGAATCTGCATTTTTCTATAATGCTGAATTAGAGGAGTAGTGGATGTTCTGCAGCTAATCTGTGCTGTTGTTTTTGACAAAAAATATTATTTATTCACCTGTGTTTTTATCAACACTGGAATTTGAAAATTAAGACTTGTTGATGTGTTCTTCCTTCCCATGCTGTCTTCTTCCTTGATGATACAAAATTCCTACTTTTCTGTAGATTTGACACAAATTTAGAATCTGCATTTTTCTATAATGCTGAATTAGAGGAGTAGTGGATGTTCTGCAGCTAATCTGTGCTGTTGTTTTTGACAAAAAATATTATTTATTCACCTGTGTTTTTATCAACACTGGAATTTGAAAATTAAGACTTGTTGATGTGTTCTTCCTTCCCATGCTGTCTTCTTCCTTCCATGGCTGTTGTTTAGCTTTCAAATAGTTTTACACCAAAAAATATCTAACCCTAACTTTCTACTTTTTTTATACAAGGAATTCTCTATGCATCGTCATTGACTTTCTAAAGGTGTTAAATATTTTACAGTTATCCAGTAGTGAGAAATTTGAGGAAAATAATTTCTAGGAATGCATAATTTTTCTGTCAGAAATAAAAAAAATTCTGTTTTTTTCACTAATTTTGATCGAGTTAGTAGAATCCTCAGTGGAAATATGACTCTACCAGAAGCAATAATTGTTTGGGCCATTTGCTCATGCTTCCATTTTCAGTTGATGAACATGCTCATGTTAATGCAGGTATGTTGCAGGACATGTTGTCTTATCATCCTAATCACTTTAATTCACAATAATGTAGTGAGATCTCACCATTGCCAGTAAGCACTCACTCTTATTGTCCTAGTGGTTTTCATTTATTGTACCTCTGTAAAAAAATATGCTTGTTATGAAGTTAACTTTTTCAAAATAAAATGACTCTTGTTTATGATGTCGTCAGGATTTTAATCGTGCAAAATAAAAGTGGTTTGATCCTCCAACAGACAAGACTTCCCTTCAAAAGTGAGGGAATTAATTTTTGGCTCCTAGTGAGATTTGTAAAGCAAGATATATAAAACTTTGAAGCATAATTTTAACCATATAAATATTACTGCCTCAATATTGTTTGAAAATTATTCTTAAATGTATTGGGTTAATACATGTCAAGTATTTTCTGTTTTCTTGTAATTTAAAAAAAAAATCTTTTCTCAGATTTTGATTGTAGAAGTTGTTAACCAATTTAATATTTTAATTCATAAAAATACCGTTTTATTCATATATCTCTTTAAAATAATTGTTTATTCGGTAAAAAAAAAAATGCTTGATTACTTTTTGTTTCTTTTGTTTTAGTTACTTTTACATGGAGCTCAATCATCTCCTATCTCTTTACATTCAGCTAATGTAGCGTCACGTCAAGCTAATCACGTGCCAACATCCTCTAACTTAATTGTACTTGGAAACATTACTTCACCCTCTATATTACCTACAGTCAAAGAAATAACTCCTGCACATGCTGCTGGTTTATGTACTTCCATCCCAAATTCTGGTTGTGTGTCAAGTCACGTCAGTGTAATTTCACCTAATTCTCAATATATATCTGGTCAAGATCATTATACAAATAGCCAGAATGTTATATATTATGCTCAGTCACAGTATACTCTCTCAGAGCAGGTTTGTAAAATTTGATCTTTTCTAAAAAATTTTAACTATTAGTTAATTTTTTACTTTGTATTTATAGGATGGTCATAATATAAATTTCTCTTGTAGCATTAGTTTATTTAAATTCCAAATTTAAATAAAATTTTAACTGACTACTAAATGAGTGAGTCCGAAAAGTTAAAAGAAAAATGTGTTTGTTAAACTTGATGTTCAACACAACAGTCAATTGGAATTTAAACTATTCTATGAACTGCTTGAATTCCCAAAACTTCTGTTATTGAGGGTAATGCTAAAGCTGCACTTACGAGTGACACTTGCCAGGTATATACTTTCTGTTACATAAATGCTTTCTCAAAGAGAAATAAGCATAGTACAACTCCTAATCATTGTTAAATATTTCTTGTAGTAAAATAAATAATTGTTGCTTAACGTCATATTTGTTATTTAATGGTTTTATTGAAAAGCTCCATTCAAAAAGTGGTAAGTAACATTTTTATAACTTTACATAACATTGCTTATGAAGTTGTTGGAAGGCAGTTTATTTATTATTAAAAATATTTCAGTTTTTTTTGCTCTGAAGGCTCTTCATTACTGTCCACCTTGACTTTTCCTTGAATGTAAATCTATGAAAAAATCGGTATAGTAAAATTTCAGATAAGGATAGTAGTTTTAAAAAAAAAATTATGCGGTTTCATTTTTGGACAAAAATAACTTTAAACCACGGTACTATAGAATTATTTTTTAAATATTAATGTTTTACTTTCTAACATTAATAATTGAAAACCTCATTCTAAAAAAAAATAGAAAATTGTTATTTTCAAATTAACTTTGTTTGAGTAAAGTTTAAACTATTTTCTTAAACTGCCAATTCTAGCTAGTAATGTAGTGAAAAAAAAATCCTCCACTAGGGGGAGTGCATAAATGTTGATACACAACATTTTTACTTTTTTTTTTCCTCCCTTCCCCATTCGCGTTTGATCACCCTCCTAAAATGATGTTGCATTGCTACCACCTTCCCCCTCCTAAAAAGTCGTTTAATTAATTTACTTTAAATTAAAAAGAAATATGTATTGATTAAATTTTTCTCACAAAAGTGAAATGGCTCTGACACGAGCGATTTCTCCCACCCCTTCATATCACAGTCCATCCTGTAAGACAAACTCCCGCTCTATCCCTTTGTGTGTGACATAATTTATATATGTCTCTTAGAAACCTTGGCTTGAAAGGGAGAGGTGGGTTTTTTTCTTTATCAAGGAACAAGGAATTTGTGATTCTGGCTACACTAGTTCTGGCATTGGTTTTTGCTCCATATGTTTTTCTATAAAATATTGATGTGTCTGAAGTTTTTATGGAAGTGAAAATACAGTTTGTATTTTTATGCTGAACTTACTGACTTCTGTCCCTAATCGGCTATTGTAGATTTCTTACCGAAAATCCTATATTTGTTAAAAGCCTTTATTAATTACATCAATGACTGTTTTTTTTAGATGTAAGAAATTCCACGAATAGTCTTCGTATGTAAAAATTGCAATAAATTCAATCTAATAAAGGGGGATTCTTAAAAAAGATAATATTGAACCTCTTCCCCATTCCCTTTCCATTTATTGATTTCTAGATCTGCTCGTGATAGCTAACAAAAATCCTAAAAGATATAGTGTGTCTGTTCTGGACTTTTACGAATGGATGGTTGAAGAATAAAGGACAATCTTTTCAAGAATGGTATGAGAGGTAACTGATTTTGTTACATGTATAAAAATGTTTTTAATTCATTGTAATTTTACTTATGCATGAATTAAATTATATCCTTAGTAAAAGCAATTACATGGATATCTTTATTAATACAGTTTGTATTTTTATGTAAGTTGTCCCAGAATTTTAATTATTGAGGGGATCAATGGGCAGTTATTTACCTTCCCCCACCACTTTTGGCAATTTTTGGCACTCAAAAAAATTGTTGATATGTTTTATTATTCTTTAAAAACTAGTATTATATCATATTCTTGCATAAGATATATTGTGATAATTACAGTTGATTTTTTTTTACGTGATTTCGTCTGTAAATTGAAATATAAAAGTACAAATATCTTCTAATAAAATAATTACAATAAATTCAATCTAATATAATTTGGTATTTTGTCAACAATTATCCAGCCATGGAAGAGCTTTTGAAAAATTGCCAAAAAAGTTTTATAAATATTCATTAATATATTAAGTGAGAAAATACTAGTATTATAGTGACTAATTTTAAAGACCTTACATTATATTGTTTCAAATATTTATAGCCGACCAAACGGTATAGTGGTTAGCATACTAGCTTCTAGACCCTTTAGGTTACGTTTTTGAGTCCCGTGTAAGGCATGAGTGTTTGTAAATGTATGTTGGCTTGTCAAATGATGAATGCTTCGGCGCATTATAGCCCTTGTGTTGCTGACGGCGCCAAATAATCTGAAAACAACCAACCAAATATTTATATTTTATTATTAAACTAGAAAAAATAACTACATTATGTAAAAACTAAATTTTCATTATGAATATCTTTCAAGCTTAGAAATTGAACTATGTTTTCACTCATGATACAACTGCTGAAATTTAACATTTTTTTTTATTGTTATTTCAGGCGGTTTCAGAATTTGAATAAAACCAAAGTCCAGCAGGTGTTGATAATGAGAATGTATTAAATATAACTAGAAAATATATAGTCGATATTTTGTTTCTTCTCGAACAATTAAAATAAATGAATCACCATTGTCCTTTTAGTTGCACATTTTCTGAAATGGACGTTATATCAGAAGAAATACGTGGACTTTGAAGTGGCAATATATTCAAATGCAGAATGTGTAATACTATTAAAATACTACACAGCTTGTTAGAGAGGAAAACATAAATGAAGAGGCAGTCCTAGCCATTATAAGTATTGGTGGTTGTTATTCCAAAATGGAGGTAATATTTTCTTGTATGGAAATTCTTACTATGTCACAATCAACATACACTAAAGAATATGCTAAAGTGTACAAAGCATGGGAGCTAACAACATTGGAAGAAACTGTTGCAGAAGAAAAGAAGCTTTTGATAGAAAGAGGCAATGTTGACAGTGACTGTATGTCCTACTTTGTGTTTGATTGAAACTTGGCCAAGCAATCTTACCTGAATGTTTATTCATCATCATCATCATCCGTAATGGTGAGTACAACTTTTTTTCTAATGTAATTAAAAACTTTTTCTTATAGGCCTTGTCCCCTAACGTTTCAAACATGCTAGAAGCAAAAATGGGGGGAGGGGGGTATCTTTTATTACAACTTTGCAGGCTTGAACCTGCGAGTGAGATTTAATTTACCCCAATTTCAACAAATTTATATGCACTACTGTGCTATTCTCCTGTCTGAGATCTATATTCCCAGTTAACTATACACAAGAACATAAAATACCATATGACATATTCTAGCTGAGATAAGTTCTCATTTCAAAATTCAATCAGAATAAGTTAAATTTAAATAACTCTAAAGGAGATTCAAATTTTGGCTTCAAATTGGAATGTACAATGAGAATATAAATATATCTACCTTTTTAATTCTCACTGCTTTCTTATATTTTTTTAATTTGAAAGACCCAATATTTTGAAACTAAAATACTTGCATATATTTCTTATATTAAGAAATTTACTAGTCAACTTTTGCCATTTATTTCAATGGTGCTTCATGATAAACAATCTAGCAACTTGGCAAAGTTTGGTAACTTTTCCTTTTTACCAGAGGAGAAAGATGTTTTGCAATGACGTTATCAAATTATTCAAGCTGACGGAATGTGGATGTGCTGTAGGCTCCGTCCGTCAATTTGGTTCAATCTTGCATTGCCTAGCCATAGCAGGGGCATAAACAAACAAAAACATCAGCAATCTTGAAAGTACACTTCAGTCAGTATTTTTACACAGACAAAGGTTTTGAAGCATAAAAGAACAGGTTAAACAAAACTGTTCATACTTGTGGCGTTTTATTCCACCATTCATGATAAATTTTACAATTTCCTTCTGATCAATTCAAGAAAATTTTTGTAGAATATTGTGATATTTGGGGATATGATAATGGATCTATTTATTCATGACTTGAAGTGAGAAGCGGTGTGAAGATGGTGCTGTGAACCGGCTGAGACTTTTCCCGACTTCTGTTGTTGTTTGATCTCCGTGTTTATGTATACTAAATGCTATCGTTCTCAATCTGATTATTTCTCTTGAAAATCCTAAAGTTTACTCGAGAAGGAAGTACAGACGATGTTGCGTTGTTCACAATGTAGTATGAAAACTGGAACTAATAATCTTTCACAGATTAAAAGCCACTTGCTTCCAAAAAAACAATTGATTTCGTGTTTCACTAATAAAATGACTATTGGAATGAAATATTTTTTAAAGAAATTCACAAAATGCAAAATCTTTTATGAATACTCAGTGGTGATTTAAGTGTACTAGATTGATTTAATTAATTTTTTGCAGACTTATTTTATTATGTAGAGATGTTTTTTTTTTTTTTTTTTTTTTTTTTTTAACTTTTAATTTTATTAGTACTAGTACTGTAATACTGAAATATGTTTCAGTGTAATATGTAATTATATAAATTCTTCCATTTTCTATTTTCAGGCTGCTATCATTGAATTGATGTCAGAAATGAATAGTGTGCAACACAGCAATGTATTGAAACTTAATCAGGAAATGTTGCATATACAGAACACAAATGTATAAAGAATTGGGACAAATCATTCTCCTCGGTGGAATTGAATATAATTGTTAAAATTTTCCTAAAGAATTTCCAGGCTTATGGTTTTAAATACCTCATCGCTTATGGGGATAGTATCATTTACAAGAGCACTCTACGTAACAATACTTACAAAAATCTGATTGTGAAAAGGTTGGAATGTCTTTTTCTGCATAATTTCTGCAATAAATTCAGAAAAAATTTTAGTAAAAATAGACCAACAAATTTTAGCTTTCAAAAAGTAAGCTCAAATCTGAATTTTGCAGTATATTATGCTGCTTATTATTTATTATATTATACACAATAGCATTTGAATTTTGTAATGAAAACATCTTTTTAAAAAATGATAAAATAGTTACTTTGGATATTTTAAATGGTCCATCACATGGTTTTGGAGAGCACAAGAGCTATGTGTATAGGCTTGCATAAAAAAGAAAGTATAGAGAAGAATTGAAAGGGATATTAACCATTTTTTGCATATTTCATATGGATTTTTATCTAATGATTGTCATTGACAATTATTAATTCTACTGAAGATTCTGATAAAAGACTGATAATTGATGTGGTAAATAATATAATGGACTCCATAATTGTAAAGTTCTTTCATGGGAAAATGAATAAATTTCTGCCTCAAAAGTTCTTATCATAGTTGCCTTAATGTAACAGCCATTTCCTACAATGCAAAAACATCAGCAAGCAAGTATTGCAAACCCTCAATAAAGCGGTCTTGGTATGTGAATGGAGAAATTATAGTATACCAAAAACAGATGTTAGGGTTACGATGGCCAAACATAGGAAACAGTAAAGAACAAAACCAAAAAGAGTCCTGATTTCTTTCAACATAAACTCCACGAACTATTTAGAAAAGACTGATATGCTTGGCCTTCTTCAGCTTATGAGAAGAAAAGAGATTGATAGAATCGTTAGAAATCAGAGAGCTGATCTGAAAATAATTATTGTGAAATTGACTCTTTTTAAATGGTTAACTATGCCGATCCGTTTCAAATTTCAAAGCATTGACCTCTAGTAAAACTGAAAGTTGTACACTGCTCCATGCCCATAGTTTTATGTGTGCATTGCTGATTTTTTTCTTTTATATTAAAATTGCTAATTGAAAATGTATTTTTTTTTTAAATTATTTTTCCTATTAAAATTGTACATTACATTGTCTTAAATTTTTTACATGTTCTTTTATATTAAAATTATTTGTTTTTCTAGGAGATTTTATGTATTATATTATTTGTTTAAAAAACATATGATATAAGAAACAGTTGTAACATGCGTTTGGATTTTTTTTTTTTAAATCTGATGTTAAATTCGATTTCTATTCGAATTTTGAAATAGAAATAAATACTAAAATACTGACAAGACTCTTTAAACAAACATTATCAGCAAAGCAAGGCATCCTTAAAAATTTCAACACTACAATACTAATCAGTAGAACTTCCAAAAGAGAGAATTATCACAATATCAAGTTCTCCTAACATTATGCAAAACGTTTAATTTAAATCAATATTTAGATTAAATTTGCAATGCAAGATACTTTTTCCTTTTTTATAATTTACTTTGTGTGCTAGGTAAACTCTGCTTTAAGAATTAGTTTATTGAATTGTTAAGTTCTCTTCTTTATTATTTGTCTGCCTCTTAGGATTTCCCAAGTTTTCTCATTTGACACAAATGGAGACTGTTCTCTTTTAATAACTTCCCAGAATGCATTAAAAACAAAACCAATTACTTTGTTATTTTGATGTTATACTTAAGTAGTTCAATTATAAAAATTCTAAAACA
The DNA here is from genome assembly GCA_963978545.1 of Linyphia triangularis. NCBI lineage: Eukaryota > Metazoa > Arthropoda > Arachnida > Araneae > Linyphiidae > Linyphia > Linyphia triangularis. The sequence continues at coordinate 53,186,457 of OZ021721.1, forward strand.
ATGAGTTTAGTTTTTTTTTTTTATAACCTTGAGAGAGAGATGATTTATCAATGGTATGGCCTTAATCATTTATATGCGTATTCACCAAAATGAAATCCGAGCTTAATTAATCCCAATATTTGCAACTTTGTGTTATGCAATAAATTTTATACTCCAATTGTAACATGTGTCTTGCTGGATTAAAACAAAATAGAAATTATTTGTTTTGTGGCCAGTAACTTCACTTGAAGACATTCATTTAATGACTTCGAGCCTCCACAGTTAAAAATTTGGTATCGGGAAAATCAAAAAATTAGTACTACCTAAATAATGAGATTTACATGTGTTCTCATGTCAGTGATTGGGGATAAGAGAACTTGTAGTATTGCCTTTGACCTATTTAAAACTCCCCTCCCCCCCCATCCTTTTTTTACCCTCTTATGCTGTCAGGTACCACCCTAATGTCTAGATAGACTTACAACTAGTGTTGTTAGTTATAATCAGCTTTTGCAAAGAGAGAACACATTTCTTGTGTAATTTTAATGCCTTTGAAAATACATGATGCTCTTAAGGAGGGTGGTGCTCTGGTAGGGTTATAAGCTTGTTCCACTTTATACTTTGTAAAGTTGTTCTAGTATTTTTAGTCAAGAATTGCACATGAAAAAGATTTAAAACGAAGTATTTTGGCACAAGTAAATTTTTCATACTGCTAAACAAGCAATATTTTTTACTTGGTACTTATCATCATGTTTATATTTTTGGCAATTATGTAATCACTGGTTACATTTTGCTTGACAAACTTGAACACGATAAGTATTCTTTAAAAAAACATTACTTGCATAACGGTATTTTCTAAAGAATAAAAATATATGAAAAAATTGTTTACTCTGTGTGCCACTTTTTCTGGCAATAACATTAAAAAAAATTATCGCTGAGCCTTAATTGCCTTTGTATATGCATGTCTTTAAGAGGATAGATGGGGTGCTCTGTGTTAACAAGATTTAACTGTGTAGCTCATAAATGTGAAAAGATGACTAGCTATTTTAAAAAGCAGATTTACTTTAGTCGTTAGTTACTCAGAGTAGTTAGAATTTAATTTGTCATTTTTATATATGGAGCCTTTCAATTATTATTTTGTTATATAATATTAAAGCATGACATACCCATCTAACGTAGTTCTATGAAAGAACAACAACCAATTGTTAAGGGAGCACATAGTCTAGAAAAGCTTCGCTACCCCCTTGATTGAGGATTTAATTGTAGGGTATTTTTTATGTGGAAAAACGGGAAAGTGATGGGATACTACTGCACTTCACAAGTTTAGATGCTGCATCTAGTTTCAGAAAGTTCCTTAACATAGTTACTATTATGGAGATGTTACTAAATTTATACTTATTACTTTTACAAAAGTTAAATTTTTGCCAAGCCAAATCAAACAACCACACAAAATTATTGATTCAAGAATTATTTTGCCTATGAAATTTATAAGTATTAATAGCAGTCTGTTTCGAATTTCTGGTAGAATAACTATTTGCCATTGGAAATATACCATTTAATAATGAATTGAACTTCAAACAATTTAATTGGATTTTTTAGGGAAGGCCATAAAGTGTAATGCAAATAAAAGCTTTTTCAGCTGATTCATGCTTAACCCTTAAATGCATGAAATTTTATTTTCAATAAATAAAATTTGAAATCAACTAAGAAATGGGTGTAGCTAAAGAGAAAAATAATAATAAAAAACAAAACATAAGGATTTTGCATATTGATGTAGTTTTACATCACAAAAAAAGCTGCATTTTCCTCGCATAAATTTATCAGTATATGCAAAAATATAAATATAATTCGTTACTCTACCTTGTTTTTACCAGAAAACAATTTTTCCTGTGTGTATTTATTACTTTTTATATAAATTTTCGTAATACCCGCCGAAATGAAATTGTACTCAGACAACAGCGCCCCCAACAATAAAAATTGTCACAGATAAAGAAATAAACTGTCAAAGATTATAGTTGCGTTCGAAAACGATAAAATAGTTTCGGTAAAATAAAAACACTATGCAAAGGTTACTACATAAAGAGATCTACATTCTACGCATTTAAGGAATGTATCAAATTCGCAACAATATGCATTTAAGGGTTAATAGGGAAATGATATATTTAAGTTTATATTGAATGGCTTGTTCAAATTTTAACAATGACTTTCTATTCAATTGTTGACACTACATTTTCAGAATATTGTGTAATTTGACCCCTTCTTTACTTGGAAGAAAATTTTCACCTTACGAAATTTTTGATTTTCGAGTTTTTACACTAAAAATGCTCAAGATCATGCATTTTTGATGGGGGGGGGGGGTGGAAGAGGCTCTGTGTCATAATTTTAGTTCTAACATCAGATTCAAAGTAACAGGAAGTTTGAGAGAAAAATATGACAGCTTGCATTTTTTTCCATGCTTCCTTCAAATGAGGAATTTTGTTTGTGATAGTTTTCAGGGTTCCCACGGTCATTAAAAGTGCTTAATATTTTTTAAAACTTGTTTTCAAGGCCTTGAAAATTCTTAGAAGGGCTTGAAAGTGCTTAAAGGTCCTTAAAAGTCTTTAAATTTTGAGGATGTTGTGTGCCAACTGCAAAGTTTATTAAAATACAACTCAGTCTTGCTATCTCTGTGTGACCGCCACTTATCCGCACCGTATCGGAATTTTCTGACATATTTCTATTATACATGCGCCAACTTGTAACTTTTTTGGTAGAATATACTTTACTAAAAAAATTATATATACACTGGTGCCTGAAAAGAAGTTTTTAAAGGTCCTTAAAAACATTATTTAGGTTCTTAAAAGTAATCAATTTTCATTCTGTGATTTGTGTGGAAACTCTGGTTTTCCAAACGAATGATGTCAATTTTAGCAAAAACAAACCCACTAGTCTTTTTCATAATTTTTTTTTGTTTGGACAGAAAATTTGCATTGTAAAAGTCAGCTACTATAGAAGTATACACAGTATTAACCAAAAATATTCTGTGTGTTGCTTGCACAACTAATGAATTTCGTTTGCTGACTTCAGGTTGTTCAGCATCGTATGTACTTTTTGTCAAGTATTTTTAGCATTTTTAATTTTCAGAAAGCTTTCCTTCAATGTTATGGTATACAGTCTGTTTAATTGTGATGGAGTCAAACAAACTTCAATTAATCAAAACCTAAACATTTCTCATTATTCCAAAGTGATTGCTAAAAAGTATTTTAATGTGAATTTAGGCATTCCTCGTCTCCTGTTTTGAAAAACACTTATCTAGTGTGTACTTTAAAATAATATAATCTTTGAATCAGCTGACAACAGAAACAATTTGGCATTTTCTAATCTTTGTTTCATTTATTGTAACTAATTTAAGACAACTGAGAAAAATAATAGGTTTTCTCACCAAAGAAGACTTATTTTCTTTTGCTATTTTGGTTTTTTGTTTGCAAATTAGTAACAGTACTTTTAACGTCCAATCATTATATTTACAAAAGAATATGAAAAACAATTGTTTTATATTCAACTTGCATATAGTTCATGTTATATATGAGTAGCACGCACTAAACCTAATTGTAATGCAATCTAGATTGTCCTGAAATTGGGGCTTTGGCCAAATTAGTTTTTCTAAAAAGAATATAGTTGTATATATATATATGGGTAAATATATTTTTGTAACCACTTTAAATTTGGCCTAAAACTGAATTGGAAATGTAACATAAACCATAATATTTTTTTTTAATAAGTGTTCTTGTCAGTGGTCTTCTAGCTTTATCTTATCATATATCCTATCTATAAATTCAATTGCAATTATTTTGTACTTTAGTATTAAAAAAAAGGTTTGATCTTTAAATTCAAGTTTCTGATTTGTTAGTATAAGAGTGTCTAAAAATTTTAGTTATGAAGCAGAGAAGTCCGATGTCTGTTTCATGAAATATCAACATAAAGTAGCTTCTATTTTAAAATACATAGACATAACCTTCATTTGATCATAAACTTTTTTTTGTGATTACTATGTGTATGCTTATATTCATTTGTAATTAGATTTCAGCACCACCTACTTATTCTTATACCGATGCTAATGGTGAAGTGATTGAGAATACAATTGCAATTAAACTTCCTCCTAATTGGAAAACTGCTACAGATGCAGACGGGAATATTTATTACTATCATATTTTAACAAGGTATGTTAGATATTAACTCTGAATTATGTGTTTGTATTTGTATCTCAACTGTAGTAATTGTAATAGTAATAATACTGTTAATATCTTCAAAATTCCTGTGTTCAATTTTTTTACAATTTGGTTTTCTGTACTACAAGAACTGTTTTCATGTACAGATTTAGTTTTCAAAAATATATATACCGAAAATAAATTTGACAGAAAAATGTAAATATGAAAAACTCTAAAACCAAGAGAAATATTATGAGATCTTTCATATATTACGCTCTAGCTGCAAAATACTATGAAGTCTACTAAATAATTAGAATAACAAAAATTCATGTAAATGTGAATATACGAAATACATGTCTCTCTTCGTCAGGGGGGAACAAGTTACGCACGTTTTGGAAACAATGGTGTTTCTGAAGGACAAAAAAAATCACCTGAACCCCCAAAACAAAGATCAATAAAAACAATAAATTTATTTAATATTCCAAAAGTTAAAACCAAATCTCCCTCATAAACACATGTCAACAAAATAAAACCAGTCCAAAACAATCGATGTGGAAAAATCAATACTCGCCATATTCCTTAAACATGATTTCAGGTACAATTTATTTTTATGTAAGGAATGGAATACATCTATTGGTATTGAGTTGCCAGTTATAACACTTTTTAGTTGCTTCAATATGAATTTAATATTTTCATCTGAGTTGCAAATAGAATATATCCTATCAATTTGTGTTACAATTACTGCAGAAATTACTCCCCATTTTTTCGAAACATTTTAATTATCGACCATAATAATTTTAAAGATAGAGCAAAAACAATTTATCCATCATAACTAACACCTAAGAAAACCAGTTACAATATCAAAGAAGGGCAATTTCTAGTATTGCATTTCACTTTGGGCGATGAGGTTGATATTAAAATTTATGATAAGAAATCTGAATTTAATTTTAAAGTCATTATACTAACAAATTGGTATCAAACATTAGCATTAGGGTGCATAGAAACATAATTGTATCACAAATTGATAGGGTGGATATATTCTATTTGCAACTCAGATGAAAATATTAAACTTGCACTGAAACAGCTAAAAAGTGTTATAACTAGCTACTCAATACCAATAGGTGTATTCCATTCCAATTCCCATAATTGTAATCCAATAAAAATATATAGTATTTGAAATCATGTTTAAGGAATTTGGTGAGTATTGTTTTTTCCACATGGATTGTTTTGGACTAGTTTTACTTTGTTGAATTTTGATTTGTGTTTATGACGGAGAGGGATTTAACTTTTGGAATGTTAAATAATTTTACTATATTGATCTTGGTCTTGTCCCATGGTTTTGGAGGTTGGGGTGAGTTTTTTGTCCTTTGGGTACTCACCTTCAGAAACACTGGTTTCTGAAACTCTCGTGGCTCGTTCCCCCCTGATGAAGAGAGACACATGTATTTTGTATATTCACTTTTACATAAATTTTCGCTATTCTAATTATATATATTTATATATATATAATCGATCTTAAATGACATATTATTAAGAAATGTGTCTAAAGAATAAAAGGCGTAAGACCTTAATTTTATTGTAATTTTTATTCCTATGCTATATTTAGAATTGAGTTACATGGTTCGTACGTTTTTAAAAAACCTTGAAAAGTGCTTGAAAAAAAAACTTTTGTTTTCAAGTGCTTGAAAACCTTGAATTTTTTAAAAATGTGTTTAAAGTGCTTGACTTTAATTTTATTTTCTAAAAATGTAGTATCTTGAAAAATTTTGGTTACCAAAATAAACAAAATCCTTCAAATTTGATTAAGCCAATCAGTGACCACGAAACAACAAGAACAAACAGGATTGCGTCATTCTTCCCGTTTCCCCTCTTTGCAGTGCGGCGCGTGAACGACTAATATGGCGCAGCATGTCTGAGAAAATTGATTTACTCCGATCGAATCACGTGATCTCTGGTTTGTTTTTGCGCACTGCTTAGAAATGGCAGAAAAATGCATTTTCAATTCAAGCTGGTTAGAAAAACGGGAACGTAATTCATGATTCCTAAGTGTTGGATCTGCATTTTGCATGATGTACTTCGTGTTGCCAAAAATTACAGCACAGTATCAGTGGGAAAGAAAGTGCTCAAAAAAGACATGCAAAGAGCAAAAATCACATGGATTAGATTCTATAAGTTCGATGGGTATTGTTAGAACTATTTCTAATGATAAAAAATACCACAAAAGGAGATATTGTCTGCAACAATCAAGTCGTCATCAATATCATCTCACGCGCACACTATGGAGGTACATTGTAGTTTAAAATGAAGTTTTAGATGCTGAAATACTATGGACATTGAAAATCAAAAAAAAATCATGACTTTTATAAATTAAATGAAAACACTGATAAATTATTTCGTTGCATGTTCGCCGATAGCGTGATGCGATCTAAATTTTCATGTGATGAAAAAAATTTGCTGTATTTGGTTTCAAGCCTTTTCTTTAGAGTGTATTTAGAAGACAGTTTAATCACTGAGAATTTTGTACTGTTATTTGACGAAAATTTCAATGTGACGGAACAAAAAAATAAATGGATATTCACTTCCGAAATTGGCGTAATAGGTAACCAAGCGAGTGCTACCTACTTTACTTCGGTTTTTAAGGGACATTGTACAGTAGCTCCTCGATATATCATTCTTGTTGGAAGACAAGCTAAATGCGCAATATATCAGGCAAAATTATTAAATGTAAAAATGGGGAATCCGAAAAAATGTGAGACAAAAAATGTGAGCGCGATATATAACAAGCGGTTACTGTACTGCTTCTGATATACTCGAAAGATTTTTTTCTTCGATTGTAACCTTAAAATTTTCTTCAGCTTTTATTAAAAATACAAGCTAAACCTTACTGTACTGCTTCTGATGTACTCGGAAAAAAAAAATTCTTCTATTGTATCCTTAAAATTTTCTTTTACCAAAACCTAAAAAACATTTTTTTGTATTTACTCGATTTGAACAAGCACTGTTTGCTAAAAAAAATTTAGAATTTTTTTTAATGTATATTTGTGTTGATACTACATCCTTGAAAAGTCCTTGAATTTTTTTCTTCTTCAAATGTACGAACCTTGAGTTAGATGCAATGTAAATTTTATTTCCCAAGTAATCATTCCTTCCCATGAATAATCTTAATAGTGTAATCATATCTATTTTATCTAAATATTCTATTTCTTTTGATTTTCTTATCTGTTTTATATTGGAAGCATGAGCAATGGTTTCACATTAATTATTTATGAAGTAAATATTTCAAAGTTTAATTTGTAGCAAAAATTCATTTGTGACAAAATCCACTATAAATGTATCTTTTAACGACTTAAATTTTCACTAAGTTATAAATTCGGTATTTCAATTAAAGTAACTGATTATTTTACTAACAATACATTTAGGCAGACACAGTGGGATCCACCCATGTTTGAAGAAGCAGTAGAAGATGCTGATGGTGACACTCCAACATATGATGAGCCAAAAGTAAGTTATGTGTTTTTCTTTCAGTATGTAAATTTTTTTTAAGGGTTTGTCCTATAAGAAATAGAACAAATTGAGTTTTCATACTCTTGGTTATCTTTTGCTATTTTACGTACGATTTTAAACTCTTATGTTTAAAAACCCAATTAATTATTTTCATTTTATTTATTTCTGTTATTTTATTTATTTTTATTTATATTTTAGGATCATAAGCAATACGAAATTCATTCTCATAGATCCCATAAAAAGGTAATCACCTGTGGTATTGTATCTAAGCCTTAAAATCTGAAGAATATTTTAAACCAGATTTCAAACTTTTATTTATGATTCTATAGTTTTGTTTTAATATTTAACTTTCAAAACAATATTTTGTAGTATTTTCAGTTTAATTTGGGATTTTTTTTATGGCAGCATATTTATTTTATGATTTGTTCATGGATTATAAATAAATATCCATATCAAAACTTAAAGAATGAATTCATTTTAAATTAAGTTCTGAAACTAATAATACACCAGTAAAACTTAATGTGTTAACTTGATATTAAAATAAATTTTGCTAAGCTTAACAATTCAGAGTTAAAAGTAATACAATTTTCATGGCTGATAGATTTCAATCAACAAAATCTACATTTTAACTCTAAGATAAAATGCTAATTAAACAAGTTGAATATGCTCTCTTCCACAAGTTAGGCTCCTATGCAATAGTTTTTCATAAAGTTAAATGGTAAACTAGTTATTTACAAAATAGAACCTTTGCACATTATTGGAGAATATTCTTGAAATTTTATCGGCATTAAACAGATTCTTTTACAGGTTGAAAATTTTAATTATACTTTTTTTTTAATTAAGGACAAATTGTCACTTCTTATAATATAACTGAATTTTGATAAAAAAAAAAATAGCAAGAATAGGTAGTTTAAAATAAATAGTATTTATCAAATTACATAGATCTCTTAACTTTTCCAAGAACCACTTCACTACAAGTTGTTCAAGGTTTTTTTATTGTTCTTTACTTTGAAGCACAATTTTAATATCAAAGTTTAAGCTATGCTATTTAATTTGACACTAAACATTTTTGGCATACACAGATCAAATAACCTGCAGCATTTGACAGTGTGCAAGTGGCAGAATTTCTTACATGCAATTAATTGCATACATCACAACACGGGCCAACAGGATTTTCGGCCCCCTATGCAACTGTACCTCAGACCCCTTTAACCCCTCATCCTCCTGGCCCATATACGCATACTGGCATCCATACTAAAAAGATAATGTCTCCACAGTTATTAGAGCCTCATGCAGTTTTTCTGATACTAAAGTTTTTTTCTTAAAGTTCTAAATAGTTCAACCTAAGAATAAACTGAAGCAATAAATGAAAATAATTTTTTACATTGCTTAGGTAATCCCATAATAAACTTACTGTGTTATCTCAAACCAGAAAAATAGAAGAAAAAAACAGAGAGAAATGAATAAGATGAACTGATAACACTGTTCTCAAATACCAAATTAAATTTAGCGCACCCTGGTACCTTCATAGTCAAAATACAGAACAATCAGAATGCGCTATCTGAGTGCTCCCACAATGCATCACAGTTCCAATTGCATCGAATTTTTGTTGACGTTTGTTGTTCTCTTGTCTCTGACTGAGGTAGACAGCAACTTTTGCTGTAAACTTTTTCATGTTTGCGCTTGCTGTTAAAACGACTTTTGCCTTTGCTTTTGATTTGCTTGATTGGCAAAAACAATAGGTTCGATTTCGTCCATAATATAGAAAAAATTTATAAGAAAAATCGAGAATTTAAGGAAGAATTCACTGAATCGTATGCGTCAATTAAAACCAAATTTAGGCAACTGTCTTGTCTCATGTGACATTATTTTTATACTATGAAAAATTGTATAAAAATGTTTGTAGTTAAAAACTTGTATTTCCCCTCTTTAGATGTATTGCGATTCTGATTATTAAATGTTTGACTATTTCCATAGAAATGTCTTCCGTCCCCTGGTAAATAGTAAAAAAGGTTTTGGTAATAGAAATAGGACACCAGTGGTAATTGGGTTCTCTAATGATATGTATTGGCTTTTTAAAAAACTGTAATACAGCCTCCAAAATTTTTTACTAAACATTAAAATACAAGAATTAAAACAAATTATTGCTTTAATTTTTTCATTTCAATAAAAGTTAATAGATGTCCCTATGTGTATTGATTTTTAAGAAAATAGTTGAAACATCGTGTGAAATGCATATCGGCAGTCATTTATTCCTATTAAAAGGTTACTTTTTTCGAAAACTATTTTGTTGGCTTATATAGGTAAAAAAGTAAAGGGACAAACTCCCACATGCCAGAAAATATTTCCAACGGGTTATTTTTAGTAAGAAAGAAAAGCAACAAACAGATATTTTGGAAACTTTCGAAAACAGCATTTTAAAATATGTGACCTTTATTTAGACAATAAATTCATTTATTGGTATTCAAGATCATTGCATATTCAGCATAATTCTCCAGGAAATACTTATAAACATATAAATCAGCATACTAAAATATCGTACTTTCCAGACAAACTAGAAAAGATAGGATAAAAACAATATAAAGATTTTTTTTTAAGTTCTAAGTTTTAAAATAAAAATTCAATTCTAAAAGTTTGCTGTTGAATTAATCGAGTATTACAATTTTACAAAATGTACTGATATTTTAGAAAAACTGGTTAAATACTAAATATTATTTGATAATTTTTATTTCAAGGCAAAATTTTCAAACAAACCATTGTATTGGATTTCAAAATAATTACGTAGTTAACATTTTAATGAATTTTATGGACATTTTAAAAAACACAGTATATAAAAAAGTAATTTTTAACTAAATATTTCTTGCAAACAGCTTTTGTTTTTTTTACCTGTATTTCTTAACTTTCCAGATTTACAGGGTAAAATAATCGAACGGACCTAACATTTTGCAAAACCTTGCCTGGAAATTGCAAATTGAACCAACCAAAAAATTTTAAAAATCTCTATAAATTACATACACAATAAATTAATAATCTTTTTAGATATACATTAATCTCTGGACATACTTACATAAGTAATTAATTTATCATTTCCTTTTTAAATCAATGAATAATATAAATACCATTTACACAAATAACAAATGTTTTTTCAGATTGAAAACTTGGTATTTTAAAAAATTATTATTTAAACTGTAAATAAATAAATATTTAAACAATTTACTGTTATTGGTTTCAATAGCTAACTTTTGAAATTAGTTTTTAAAAAATTTCAATTTTAAATGTATAATTTCTGAATCTTGACACTTATACTAAAATTAAATGTTACTCCGAACTCATACACGCCCTTTGAAACACGAGCTATGTGCAAATGAATTGAACGAGGTACTCATGTGAGCTTTTGTGCACTCTAAAAAAAAGTCACAATAGTATCCCCTCTTTGTATGTAAACGTCTATTTAGTGGACACTCTATTAACGCAATGTTTATGGCATTTTCTGTGTGGAAAAAGTAGAAAGCCTATTTCACAATTCTTTTAAAAAGGTAGGAGGTCACCCCTTATCAATTATATATTGCAAGCCTACTTTGAAGGACACAAATTCCGGTGCACCCCCACGGCATGTCTGGTCTTTTGTCAATGAGCAGACATTCACCATATGTGGCCAATTAACCAATTTCCCGAGGCTATAACGCGATTGTATGGTATTGACTTGTATGGTATTGACTGATAGACCGATCCCAACTGCTTCTTAGTTCTTATCAGTCTTCATGATCCACAGAGTTTTACAAGGGGGAATACAGATAACGGATGATGTTTCTTCGAGGGAAGGGTTTGGTGAGGGACGTGTGAGAAGCAGACACAGCACTTTTCTCAATCTCAAGTCCAGCAAATAAAACAGTCAGGTTCAATTTGAAAAACCACTTTGAAGAAAAAATTATACATTGGCTCCGTTGGCACTCCTTTTTAATTTACCTGTCCAAGTGATGACTTGCTAGAATTATATCTTAGATCAGCACAGAAAGGACCCCATAGAAAATTATTTCTTCCTGGTACATACATGCAGTTGGGGTGGGTATTCGCATACTAAATTTATTGTATGCTGTATTTTATTAATATGTTATATTTTGGGGCCTGGCCCCTCAGGGACATAATTGATATTTATTACATGTTTGTTTATTTGCTAAAAAATTACAATGAACTGTCGTTTATGAAATGGCAAAAAATAACTTTTCCGTCTACTTAAAATTAAGTTTCACGTTTAGGAATAAACATAGTTTTTTAAATGGCCAGGGCCCCTCAAAAATATCTATAGCGCACGGGTTATCAAGGGGGCTTTGTAGATTAATTATTACTTTATACTAAACCTTTGTCTACGAAATAATATCATAATTTTTTTATTATTATTATTTAAACTAAAATTTAGTTTTTTCAATAAACATTTTTGAAGTCAGAGCTTGTTAGGGGCCCCATAGAGGTTTATTTCTGTTTTCTCAAACCAAAAATACCATAAAATAACCAACCATAAAATAACCATAAAATACCATAAAATACCATAAAATAACAACCAAAAATACCAAACCAAATAATATCATAATTTTTTTATTATTATTATTTAAACTAAAATTTAGTTTTTTCAATAAACATTTTTGAAGTCAGAGCTTGTTAGGGGCCCCATAGAGGTTTATTTCTGTTTTCTCAAACCAAAAAGATTATTTACTAAGCTTCAAAATCACAACAAAAAAGTAATAATCGGGTAGCTTTCACTCTGATGGAGCAGACATCCACCAGACTGGTATATATGGCTCATTAAAAATTTGCATTAGGCTACAAGTTGGTGGTGGTAAAAGGTTCTCTTGACCAATCCCCTTCCCCCATTCCTATAGTCCCTTCCTGCACTTGTGGTTTACGTTTGTTGGGCAGTTTAAAAAAAAAAAAATTAAAAAGACTGATTTTAGGTGTTGTCTGCAAAAGAATTTTCGGCGTCTTTTGTCTTTTTATTTCGTAATATGGATCCTAAAGATTTAAAAAAAATTTTAGTAAAATTTTTATTTTTAACAAGAAACCGCGGGCCCTTCTTGACAAAGCGGACCCCTAAATATGTACTGGTTTGCCCCCCCCCCCCCCCCTGGTTGAGGCCTTACAAGCAGGTTCCAATTTTTCTTGCTGTTTTTAGGCCTTGCATTAACTATCCACAATTGCTTAATTTTTTTTTAACATTGCATTTCAAATACTGGTGCCTTGAATGTTTTGTTTCCAGTTTTAGCAGCTTTTTTTAATCATTTAACTTGATTAGCTTTGTCTTGATCAGTTAATAAATTAATTTAGGCAACATATCCAAATATTATCCATTTACGAAGACTAAAACTTTACTCCTATTTAGAATAAATTTGATTTTGAATACAAGATAGTTTGATCAAATAAATTTATCTTCTTTCGAGTTAATCCTATTATTCTATATTCTTGATAATATTCAGATTTGTTTTGGATCGGTAGAACAGCAGTGGTGGCGCTAGGAATTGCCCGACGAGGGGGCTATCCAAACCCGACGGGGGGGGGGGGCTAAGAATATTTTGAAAAACTTAAAATGTTTCAAAATAAATTAAAATTAGATTAATTATAAGCCGATGGCAGTTTTACAGTGTAATCAGAACAAGATTTTAGTAACACAAAATGTTATGTAAAACAAATAATTCATACTGTAGTAAAAGAAGGCAAATTTAAATTCATCAAAAATTGGTAGTTATAGCCAGAATTTGAAATGATTAAACTTTTTTAGGAAACTTTTCGGTAAAAAGAAAATCTTATTTTTTCATATTATATGGAAATTATAATATTCATATTAGAACAAAGTAATGTATCCTAGAACAATCAAGCCTAAAACTTTTTTCAAAATTGTTATTATATATTATTATAAAACTTACAGCAATAAAACAAAGCTTAACTCAAAATGGGATTCATTGTATGTCATTAATTTATGTTAAATAGAATCCAACATTTCAAATTTCTGACTCAGTAAAGAAAAGAAGAAAGAAAAAAAAAAAAAAAATTCACCTTGTAGCAAATATTTTTTGCAAGAAACAAAAATTTCAGCCTGGAAAGCAAATAATTAATTCTAAACTTCTAATATTCAAATATTTTTACGTTTTAAAGCACTTTAAATTTTAAGAAACTAATATATATCTTATTAATTTGAAGAGAAAAATCTGTTGGATGAAAATAAATTGAAAAATAATGAAATTAACGTTTGTTCATTGTTCTCTAAATCCAGATGTTTCATTCAAAATTCGATTAAAAACTTTAAAAAAAAAGTTACTTTTAATTCATGCAAAACGTAATTATTATTTTTTCATAAATTTTAAAAGCAACAATATTGTTTAAAAATAGGGTAACGGCTTGAATCAAAATGTTTAGTTAACATTGGTAATTGTTTTATAAAGATTTATTATTTAATTTGTCTAGAAAGAGTACCAAGGCTTTAGTTTTTAAATTTAAAAAAATTACATTATTAAAAAAATGCTTATAAACTCTGGAGTATTAAATTTTATTATTATTTTTACATAATTAATAGATTTATAAATATCTAACAAAAATTCTGTGAAAAAAGTTTATTTATATGTTGAGAATTAAATAATTTAATAGGATATATTAAATTTGGATGTAAATACGACTTTAAATTCTGTCGATGTATTGCTAAGCAAAAATTTTATGACCAAAATATTCAGTTTAAAATAAAAAACATGTACCTTAGCTTTAGGAAGATTCTGGAAGAGATTCCTATTTCTATAATTAGCACAGTTATACTTTCTTTAAAGTAATCCAAGTGCTACAAATTCATGTGTTTCTCAACATAATCGTTGTCAAACGTTACTCATCGTTTTTGTAAATATAAAAACATCAAAACAAAAAACAAACGTTTTAATTACCTGCAAAGATTATGCTACTGTCTTCTACACACTACATAGGTTCAATCCGAATCCAAAGAAACGAGTGCAATATGGATGAAAAGATCCAAGTTGACTATCATTCCTGAAAAAACGTTATCGGAATGATTGTCTGGTGTCTGTAGCCCCCTAGTCGTTTCTTGAAGCTCTTTTTTCCCTTTTTTTTTCGGAATAGTTCGCAGACACAATCAGTCCCCCAATCTCATAACGAAAAAAGCCGCCTTCATCCAGATCCCTGGTCATTATCCTGACTAAAAAGCACACACACAAAGAATCTTATCAGTGCAAATCAATTCCCATCGACTTCAAGCTTTTATTGACGTCAGTATCTATTCGATTTTTAAATGATCAGCCCACCTCTATTTAGCCATAGGGCATATTTACTGCCCTTACAGTACATCCCTCGCTTTTAAACTCATGGACAACCCGTTGTGATTGCTTGAAGCACATTTTCAGAACTATCCCTTCTATTCATGGAATTTTGAACATGTGTGTGAGCATGTTGTCGCTTTTTCTTCTAAATCGCCGCGAATTTCATCGGTTCGCCTGGAGTTGTCGCTTGTTGCAGTTTTAATCTTTGCTTTCCTACCTCATCCCTCCTCACACGATTAATGAAATATGATGCATTTTTAAAGCAAATTATCAATTACAGAAACAATGAGTAAATGCAGTGCTAAAACTTGCAATACATGAGAATTAAATGATTGGGAAATTATATAACCATGCGCAATTGTATTTTATTCATTTAAGAGAATTTTGAAAAAATATGAAATTATATTTTATTTTGATGGTCGAGCAATTTATTTGAAGATAGATAAATAAATTTGAGATAGATTGATAAATTACTATTATTAGTACGGAATCAATAGTATTTTTTATGCATGAAAGGGGTTTGTAAAGTGACTTTTCCAAAAAAGAATATCTGTTTGAAGTATTTTTGTTGATTTTTGTGCTATCACTGCGTACAGAAAGGACTTGTGATGCTTGATAATACAAAAATTAATATTTTGACTCAAAACATAGCGAAAAATTAGAGACATGATGTAATGAGAAACAATATATGGTCTTGCATACTCACAACATACCAAACTTGATAAGTAGAAGTTTTTGTGTGAGCTCCATGTCATTGTTTAAACTATTTTTTTAATATGATTTTTCCTAAAATAATTATGTAAAAATACTATAAATTAGTTACCATTGAATTTACAGGTTTTTATGAGACATCAGGTCCAAAACCAAATTAACTGCAAATAAACTTTTCTTTTTTTGTGTTCATTATTCTCTTTTATAATTTCTAACTACTTATGTTCAAATAAATTATAACCCTTTAAAACTCTGACTGCCATTCCTTTCATAAGCTGCAATGCTTGTGTTAAAAATATTTGTTTTTATATTTTGTGAATTTTTTACTAGTGTTCGTATTATATATCGTTTAAATTTATTTATGGCTTTGTTATCCTCATCCCGGTCGTACTGAATAAATCATCCTTTTTTTTTCAATAAGGAATCAATAGAATACCATTTCACCAAAGTTATGTATTTAAATCAAAACCACAATTCATTTCCCAACGAAATTCTCAAGTTAACCTATGAGATAAACTGTGTTAACACAGAAAAATATATAAAAATTTATATTGCAATTTGGGAAAATAGATTATCTCGTCGGGGAAATTAAGAATTTCATTGGAAATGAGTTGTGTTTTACAATTTACGATCATAACTTTTGAAAAATTGTGTCCAATTTTTTCCTTAATAATGCTATTTAATAATTACAGAGCACATACTGTGTGGAGGCATGTTATATCATCGGGAAAATTAAGATTTTCCTCGAGAAAGTAGAGGTTTAAATTTAAGAACACAACTTTTGTGAAATTGTATCAAATTATAATATTTTATCCCATTAATAAAAAAATATGATTTATTCAGTTTCTTTACCAAATTCTTTACGCCGACAAGTAAAACTGCTTCATCACAGAATCCCATCGGGGAAGTTTAAAAAATTTTCAACTTAACAACACAAGATAGATTTTAATAGTAATTGTCATTAGAAGACCACCTCTACACCCGTTTTATTGTTGTGCATCATCATGTCCAGATATCAAGTATGTACAATACGGCAACATTTCAAGACTGAAATCTTACCTTAAGGTTAATGACATGTCAAGAAAGAAAAAAAAATTAGTTTGGAGTTTTATATGAACAAAAATAGCACGAAAGTGTGTGAATTTTCTGAGATAACTTGTCACCGAATATATCTAAATTCTAATCCGATATCACTCCTTGCAGCCAAGATATGAACTTCTCATGACGTTACTATACGGAATCACTCTTTTTGTCAAACTTCTGGTTGAAATAGCTGATTAAATTCTATGTAATTTTTAAAGCTTTTTTGACTGAACATCTAGTTTTGGCTTAAGAAATTACAAATTGATTTCCAGTCACCATTTTCCCTTTATTTCTGTCTTGTCGTTGAATTTTTGTATGAACTGCTACCTTTCATTTGTCAAATCACACGTGTCTGATAATTGTAAATTTACCTAGGAACTGTGATCTTGTACAGACGGACAAAGACAAACCGCCAGAGCCAAAATACATAAGTTCCTCAGAACATAATAGTATAGTGTATAAACTAAAAAGATGATTTATTCAGTTATCCAAAGAAATTTTTATTTTTAACCAAGGGATAATTCTTTTAGAGTATACTATGTAAGTTTAATATAGCATGTGTTGAAACAGTTCATCATGTCGGGGAAATTGTAATTTTTGTCGGGAAATGAGTTGTGGTTTAAATTTAAGAGCGTAACTTTTGTTACATTTTTATCGAATTGTCTCCCTAATAAATACAACTATAATAATAATAATAATAATAAAATAAAAAAAAAATTTAAAAAAAAACACGAGGATTACTTAGTTTCCCGAAGAAATTTATAGTTTCCGCGACATGATAAACTGTTTTAACAGAGTAAACTATATAAGATTAATATACCATTATCGAATTGTCTTCACTATTAGAAATGAGGATATGCTCAGTTTTCCGAAGATATTCTTAATTTCCCCGACATGATGAACTGTTTTAACAAAAGTATAATATATAAGATTAATATAGTATTTGTTGAAACAGTTGATCCTGTCGGTAAAGTTAAAAATGTCGTTTGAAGATGGGCTGTGGTTTCAATTAAAGAGCATTATTTTTGTTGAATTTTATCAAATTGTCTTATCTATAAAAAAAGATGATTTGTTTAGTTTCCTGATGAAATGCTTTATTTTCCCAGCGACTGTGTAAAAACAATTTATCCAGTCGGGAGTTATTAAGAATTTCTTCATGAAACGTGTTGTGATTATCGTGTGGTCTAGGGTTGTGAGGTCTATCGTGTGGTTGTCGGGAACACAGATAGGGAGATTGTATTGAGTGTTGGACATTCAATCATAGTTTTCAGTTTAACATGCTGTTGTCAGACGGCGACCTATAGAATAGTGGCAATGAGGCATACAAACTATTAACTCTCTTCGATTCTTGAAGAAAAAAAATATATGCGGGGGGGGGGGGGGAATCTTTTCTATCCCCCGACGAGAAGCTCGATTGTGCCCGATGGGGGGGCTCCGGCCCCCCTGCTGGCGCCACCTCTGTAGAGCAGGTCATTTGAAGTTAAGAGATTTATTTGGAAAAAACATCAAATGCAATTTTTAAAAACTTAATGCCTGTTTTAGGATATGGCATAGCTATGAATGAAATTTCATTCCAATTGAACAACCAGTTTCTGAATTGTGTTATAGTTCTGAAATAGATTCTCCTGGATTATAGGGATGAGATGCATTACATAGGAAAACCAAGACAAGGGACCAAGGTTAATGAGAGGGTCTCTCTTTTATTTTAAGTAATCAGAAACATTAGACTTGACCTCAAACATGCATGATACAAACTTCTAATAAATTAATATATACATTTCCCAAAAAGTGTCATTATATTTTAGTAAAAGTGCTGTTTTGGGGAATATTTCAAATTTGAATTGTAATCAACTAGTACATATTATTTGAATTATGAGCTGTTCCTCAAAAGAAGATGAACTGAACACTCCCAGGAGGTATTATCCTACTTAAGAATTAAGTAAAAAAAATTTTGCTGTACAGGAAAGTGTGCATTAAAAAAAATTAAGTATATATTTAGATGAAATTATAATTTATTAACAAAAAAAAAAAAAATAGTAATTAACCAAACAGTAAGAAGAAAAATTAGCTGTTATAACTGGAATAATAAGCACCAATTGCCTTTGTCATGACTATTGCCTTTCGCGTCATCATTATCTGTATCATTTATTTTTTCATTATTGGTATAAATAATGCAAAAGTGAGCATCGGTACATTCATGTTTCATTCCTAGCTGTGCATGATCATTGTTTTGTTATACATGCAGTTTTCAAAAATGAACATGAAACATGCTTAATTTTAGCATTCTGACCATTCATTACAAGGAGAAGAGACATTTATGATGGGATTGTATACCCTCTTTGAATGCATACATGGTACTTGTACCTCTTGCTATAAAAAAGTAATGAATTGAAATTTGCTGGCAAATTATTAATTTTAATTTAAAAATGTTGTATTGAAGATTGTTGACTTTTGAGGCAGTCTTGCCATACTGTTTACAAAGCTATGCTAGAATCAAACTGTCTGTTAATCTCAAGAAAAATCTACTTCTTGAAATACTTTAATATGTGCCGGATTTGATTGCATTAAATAAGTTGGTTTAACTTCCCTTTGCCCTTAAATGAACTACAATTGACACAGCCAGCGAAACTATGTTAACCTATTTTAACACACACAAAAATGTATCACCAATACTTGCTTGATTTGTTTTTCAATTGGGAATTAGATGTCGTGACAAAAGATACGTTTCAACTGTTAAAATCTGACACTTTACTAAAATCATAGCATATATGTCAGTGCCTTATAATAACTGAAGAGTATTTTGAAGGCATAGTTTGCATGCAAGATCATTTTAGTGTCTGATTTTACATGGTCAGAGCACAGCTCAATTACTTCTTTCACATATAGACTTCTGTTTTCTGAGTACATATTTTGACATGCTTGACCTAATAAGATGAAAAGGGATATATTTCTGAAAAGCTGGTAGTTGAATGTTGATCACTGTAATAAATAAAGCAGGATCATTTGAAAAAAACTTTTTAGCTGTTTTTAGGGCTTTTTGACAAGAGCTTTTAATATGAATAATAATTTTGCTCTCGTCACTCCTTTGTTTGCTCTCATTTTCCTTTAAGATTTTCCTGAATCCATCCTTTTTGAATTTTCTTATCACAAATTGAATACTTTCACATTGATACCTTATTCTTAATTCGATAATCTATTTTTGAAGATACACAGCTGAATCACTAAATGTACTTGGTATATTTTACATTTATTGCATAATGTCATTACATCTAATATCAATGCGTTGGCAAATGCTAAGTTAGCACAAGGGGCACTTTTATCAAGTAAACACAGTATTGAATGAATTAAAGTGCCATTATTAGTTTTTACAAATGAACCATCAGCATTTGCTATTGCGAATAGGAAAATCATTTAATTTAAAAGTTAAAATATATCTCGTATCTAGTGAATATGGATTGGATCTAAAAGATATATGGATAAGTAACATGCATCACTTATATCATCAGAAAAAAACTGAGTTATCATTTCTTCAGTCACTGCCAAATGTAAAAAAAATTCTGCATTTCTAATTGCCTGCCAGACATTTTGAAGGGAACCACCATATGTAGATGTAAATCCCAAAATTGAGGAGTTGCATTACTTTATTGTCCTTTAGTTACAATTAGAGGTCAGAAAAATTGCTAAAGAAATATTATATCATTCATTGCATGGAAAAAAAATATCGATATATCAATATCCTACAGGTTTCATGATTTTTTATTTGATTTTCACTTTTGCCAGAAACCAAGTTTTTCGGGGCAAATTTCTGCTTTTCATGAATGCTTTTTGTAAGGTACTTTCAATTTTCCATATGTTTACATAGAGTAATGAAAGTATGGCATTCAGTCAAAGGTATAGCATTCATCTCAATGGGACCTATCATTAAGATTTTCGTCAAAATCACTCATGCGCATAAGGTTGAAATCATGAAAAATTTATGTTTTTTAGCAATAATAAAAAAACGGCTGGAACAATTTTGATTAAAATTTCTGTGCTAATGCCTCATAAGGTGTTCTAATCGTCCCCACCTATGAAATTCCCGTAGAAAGGCGTGAAAAGTTGAAAAATGAGTACCCTTAACATGGAGCTCTCTGTCCTTGAACATCGCCCATCAACGATAGATTTTTTTGTTTCATGCATAAAAAAGGACAATGTGAGGTCTATCGATCAAATTCACCATTTTGGCTGTGTTTTTCCCCCGAGTAAAAACTATTGCCAAAAATATCATCAAATTGACCATTTTTATTTAAATCAGTGAAAATTTGAAAACTGTAAATAATGGCATTATCAAATTTTAATGCAATGACCAATATTATAGTGTAATTGAAAGTTGTGCGATGGTCCACACCCCTAGTGCCAAATGAAGTTGATCTATTACAAAACTAGGGGTGTGGAACATTGCACAACTTTCAATTACACTATATTACTGATGAAGATTTGTGTCATTTATTGTTTTTATATTTTCACCATTCATTTAGAAATAATGGCTAGTTTGGCAATATATTTTGTGATAATTCTTAATTGCGTCTTTTAAAAAAAAAACTTCACCAAAATTGTGCTTTTTGCGATATACTTTTCGATACTTCTTATATTATCTTTTCTTATCAGTGAAACTGAGGAAAGGGAAAAAAAACGACCCTTGATGAGCTATGTTCAAGGAAAGAGAACTCTGTGTTGAAGGCATTCGTTTTTAAACTTTTTACTCAATTAAAGCATTTTTACGAGAATTTCAGAGGGGGGGTGTTTAGAACACTTTAAGAGGCACTACCACAGCAATTTTGATCAAAATCGTTAGAGCAGTTTTTTAGAAATCATTGAAAAACATGACAGCTACCTTATGCGCATGCACGATTTTGACGAAAACCTTAACGGTAGGTCTCATGGCCACCACCTACCCGCTCGTCAAATTTTAAAATCGTAGGTCAATTTGTCCAGGAGATATACTGACCACAGACACATAGACAGACATTTTTTCTAGATCACTTTTTTGAAATCGGGGTGTTTTAAAATGTGGAGAAATGCAAAAAAAAAGGGGGAGGGGGATTTGACAGAATTCAACTTTCATTACCCTATATATATATTATGGATAATTGAAAGTAAAAAAGTTATATTTTTGTTTAATTGTTGCAGTGATCTTAAAATAGACTTTTCTCAATAGTTTTTAATGGCAACGCTGAATACTTAGCATAATATTTTTACTATGTGCATAATTGAAAAATTAACAGAGGGATGAATATGTATAAAAAAATTGTATAGGAGTTATTCTATTTGAAACGTCACTTTTACTATAGCTGAGTTACTACTTGCAAATATAACATGCAAAATATAAAACATGATTATGAAGTGTATGGCAAAATGTTGAATGTTGGTAAAATAATAGTTTATTTTTGAAAACTTCGAGGCATGGGTACAGTGGTACAATCTCCTCTCCATTCATCTTATGCATTTGTAAAGGAAGTCTGCTTATTTTTATTCAAATTAAATTCATATTTTTGGAAAGTATGTCATTTGAACTGCATGATAATCATAACTTGCACCTAGGCTACCCCAGTGCAGAGGCGGGTTTAGAACTTCGTAGACCATGAGTCTAAAACAGTTCCACTTAGAATTCTCCTTTCTGTCTCAGGCATGGATATTTTTAATGAATAATTTTTTCTTTTCGAATTTAACTATAGTGAATTTTTGATTAATGAAATCTGCTTATTTTAAATAATTGAAACTGAGAAAGTGGTGATGTTTACGGAAAATTTTGCAAGAGCAGGACAACTTCCTACTTCTAGGAAAATGCATAGTAATTTTATGGAAAACCATAATTCAGAAAATTAAGCCATTCATCTCTTGATCAGGTTTGAATTTATTTTTGAATAAAAATTAAAAAAGAGCTGAATGCAATACAAACCCAAACACAATAGCATAATACTACTAATATATGATCTTAGTTTTCATTACATTATGTTTTATCTTCAAATGAATCACCCTGTTTGTGGTATTCCTCGGAGTTTAATATATTTTGAAGCAATAACTATACATTAACATAGTTACTTTGGTCGGTTCATTTTGTTGCTTGGTGAAGTCACCATACCCAAGATTTTACTTTTTGTTTAAGGTGCCACTTTTAATTGCCTCCCAGCCAAGTCCGTACTTCAATTCTAAATTTTTTGAAAAGGAAATAAAAAAAATCGAAAAAACACATGGAACTACAAAACAATCATCAAAAAACTAAAAAAAATTCAAAATATCGATTTATCAATGACTTTATCGATATTTTTTATATCAATATATTTTTTTTAAATTTCGATAAAAATATCGTTGTATTGATATATCACCGACCTCTAGTTACAATACTCTTTGAGAGAAATAAAATCCTAACATAGTTCCTCTTTTTTTTTTTTTTTCGAAATATCAAGTAGAAACAAGTTACAAAGATGTCCAGATATTTTTAAACTCTGTTAATGCTGGTCATATGATAGAACCTAAAAAGCAACCCATAAAAGCTGGATTAGGGCTTCAAACACTAATTAATGGCAATGCATAAAGAAATTTACACATACTTCAATTATAGTGCTTGCTATTTAGAACACTATTGACTTAACCTTCAGCATTAATCCCAATTCCACCATGACACTTGCAAGTCATGCTACCTTTAATTATTTTACAAGCACTGCAAAAAAAGTCATGATAATGTGGAATTCCCCAAAGCATGTTAGAATATGCTGTTTAAATATTTCTTCTTTCTAACATATTTGTTGAGTGTTAACATGTATTGCTTGATCAAATACCAAGACTATTTCTTTAACAAGGCAAAACTGTACACTTAAAATCTTTCCTGAAATAAGAATTACAATATATTGGATTAACAAGCCCATAATACAAAAAAGCTTCATTGAAATCACACAAATCAGTATTTCTCAAAATAATCAAATGTCTCTTACCAAATATTATTGAAGGTGTACAAGTGGTTTCAGTTATTTAAAAAGGGCGCAAAATCCATCTATCATGAAGAAAACATTTTTTTTCCTTCTATTTGTTCATGCAAATTTTTTCAGAAATTCAAAACAATCAACAATGAGTTTTATAAGAGATTTTACATTGTTTACTGGAGTTAATTTGTTGTAAGCAGCCAGACATGTAGAAATATGCCCAATCGTATCTTCATGACAATGTGCCTGCACATCAGTTTCTAATGGTCACAAAGTTTCCTGCCAAAAATTGTACTAATGTGCTCTCGAATCCTACCTAATAACTTGATTTAAACCGCTTCAAATTTCACTTTTTCCCACTAATAAAACAAAATCGGCAGAGGTGTTATTTTATGTCATCAAATGAATTAAAAGCAATACTGCAGGAGTCATTACACATGGTTACAAAAGATGGCTATCAACATTGTTTTTGTTTTTTACAAAAACTGTAAGGGCACTGACAAAAGTGTGTTATCTACCAAAAGGATTATTTTAAAGGTAGTTGGTGCTATTTTAATTATTCAAAAAAAAAAAAAATTGCATCCATCCTCATGCATGTTAATTTTATTTCATTAAAACTAGTAAATAATCATCATGTGGGGAGGGTCTTGATATATTATTTTTAGCAATATTTGTAATAAATTATTTAATTAGTTTATTAAAATAATGGTACTTTTAGCCTCAAAGTTCTGCCTTTGTAAACTTACTTTTCCCCTTGCATTCATATAGTCTAATATTTTTTTAGCATTCTAAGAAAAAGAGCACCACAACTGCACCCGCTGATACAAGCAGCAACTATGTTAATAATGAAGTAGCAAAGAAGATAAAAGAGCTTTTTAGGACTAAAATGTCTAGTTTTGTTGTTCAGTGTTTAAATCCGTATCACAGAGAAGATTGTCGAGTCGGGAAAATAACAAGCAATGATGATTTTAAGCATTTGGCTAGAAAGGTAAGTATGACGACTATTTTTTTCTTATTTGAACTACATATTTTAATTGCTTTCAAGATTTTTTTATAATAATAAAAGTGTTTGTGTTTCTATTATTTTCATTTATTTGACAATATTCCTATAAACCTTGAAAGAGTCTCAAGCTTTTCCTAAGTGAAAGTGTTTAAAAAATGACAAATTTTGAAAAATATTTTTTTTTTATGATTTATGGATTTTTATCTCTAAGGATGATGTAAAAAGATGTTTTGATTTTTGCCAAAATTTTGCCTTTTTTTTCGTAAAAAATATTTGACTCTTTTAGAATACACATTGGAAGAAATTATTAGTTAATGGATTATTTATTTTCTATAACAACTTTATTACAAATATCACATAATGGCTTCTTCATATTGTGTACTCATTTTTCCCCCTTTCAATAACCTAAGAAAAGGTCTCGTCAAATACTGTTTATTTAGTTAATTTTAGATTGCTTACAATTTTAGTGGAAATAGTACTGTATATACTTGTGTGTAAATAGAGAAATTGAAGTCAAATTGTTCATTAAAATGTATGGGGATTGGATTATATGCAGTAGTTAATTTTTTGTAATACTGCAAGATATCCAGGTTTCCATGCAGGTTTCGTTACGTTTTCAACCAAACTCGCTGCTTAGAAGCTGAATTCTTGCATAGCATACAAGATAGTATCTCAGGCTGCATCTTCCTCTTTAAATTTTAAGAGGTATTTTTAAAATCCAAAGGGTATTTTTTAAACTAAAATGTTTTAAAACTAAAGCAAAATAATTTTTTTTTAACTACAACTGTAACAGTGATGCATGATCGTGATTTCATAAATCGGGGAGGGGGGGGATAGGCTTTTTAAATGCTTATTAAAAACACTTGATGATTGTCAACCTTAAACTAACTGTTAACACTACGCCGTTCGGTGACACCACATTGGTGTTCCGCGAAACTATCATTCAAATGCCGGCAACACTATGAAAATTATCACGTAAATGACGGAGAAGTAAAATTTGACTCTTAATGACATCCTGAAAATCTCGAAAAAATTGACATAGGCGAAATGATCTGAACTTTTGAACCAATCCTACCAGCACCAAAAAAAAAAAAAAAGAATCCCAATTAGACGTGCGGACGACATAATATTAATCTACAGTTTCCATGAATTCACACATGAGGTTACCTTTTTTCTTTATTTTGTGCAAGAAGGTATGATAAATAGCCTGCAGAATACACTTCATTAAGGAACGAAGGAAATTAGATTTGGAAATTGTGGGACGGCTCCCTATAATCAGCCTACTAATGTGGCACGTGGTATCAGCAGCCATTCAATGACTTCAGTCAGTCACTGGTCTGTGGGAGGCACGTTTGAACATGCATGCATAACTGGCGATTTCAGATGGGGTTATCCATATATTGCATTTCGTAGGAAAATAAACGAAAATTTTGCATTTTTTTTCAGAAAAGGGTGCTATTTTCACAGTAAAAGAGCAGGGAGGTAGCTCCGCCCTTCAAAAAACAGCTAGGATGATCTCTGATTTTATAAAAAAGAGGATTACTTTTTAAAATTTAACCATGATGTGCCGCCGATGAATTCACGCATGAGGTTAATTCTATTGGGTGAAATTGATTTTCAATGCATGTTCACGCAGATTTCGTGCATTTTGGCAAACTCTGTGGTGATTACGATTCGATTACGAATGGTTACACCATTTAACACAATGGTGATTACGATTCTCTAGTGTCAGTTTCCAAACTACATGGTGCTCTTTGTATATTTTTGTTTAGGAATTTTCACATTTTTTGGGGCAAAATTACACCAAATTTATTACCAAACTTGATTTTAAAATATTCCAGTTGATTTAAAACCAGATAATCCTGCTTTTACTGTATAAAGAAAAGCAATAGTGTTCAATCTATGCTAAATATGCTGCTATAATCATAGACTTGCCAAATATGCTCTTGATACCGAAGATTTTCTGGAATTTTTTTTAAGCTTGAATATGCACTTTAAAAAAATAATTAAAGAAAAAAGAAAAATTTAATTTGTATCAATATTTTTAGCATGATAAACCCAAACTCAGCTTATTCTCAGATTTACAATTTTAGATAGAGAATCCTTTCTAAAATTAGAGGTACACCGTGTACGGAGGTATGTACAGTAAAAACATAACAAGTTTTAAAAAATTACATTTTCAAAGTACACCCTGAAAATTTTGATTTCACACACTTTAAAAATAAGGCCATGTATTGTTGAATAATTTTGGAATTATTTTAGGAAAATGTTTATGAACCCTGTTTGAGGTCTTCGACAAAATTCATAACAGTGCTTAAAAATTATAAGAAACTTATATTTGTCCAATAGGTTTTCAGGTATTCTTGATTTTTTTTTTAAATATCTTAACATAGATTTAAATTTATGTATTTTACTTTATTCAGGGGTTAAAATCTTCCGCCTTTACATGGATTTCTGCTTTTTTTTCCTCTCCGAGAAGTTCTGCTTTATTTTATGATTTTTAGTGGGCTTTATCAGATTAAATTTGCCTAAAACCATCCTCAGAAAAATTTCTGGCTGCATCCAACAATTCTGTACACACATTAGTACACAATTATATATATTTGTTCAACAATATTTGTAGTTCAAAATAACCCTGCATATATTTTCCTCTTTTTTTACATTTTGACTGTTTCCACCCTGGTTTATTTCGCTATTACTTTCTTTTTGCAAATATACTGTTATGAATTTTCTCAGAGGAAATGACAACACAGTTTTTACAAAAAAAGCTGTAATTTATTCTTCGTTCAGAAGCTCACAAAACTTCTTAAAACAACAACAAACTCGTTATCATGATTTAGCTGCAACTTCACATGCACAACGATAATTCAAGCAGCGTAAAAACTTATTAGTGCTTAGCTCTTTTCAAAACAACGCTGAAAATCCAATTTAATTAATTTTGCAAATTGCTAACCCCCTTATACCAGCCAGTGAAGTTTCAAGAAAAATCAAGTGCAAATGATTTTGCAATCAGAACATGCAGAACAAGCTTGAAACCTAGCAACTTGGCCGTATGTTGCCTACCCTTTCGTGCCTGTATTATTGCTGGCTGACAAAAAAAAAAACTATTCGCAACTGTTTACGGAAAAACTGTATAACATTTCTCCCTTCTTAAAAGACTACACATCCCTGACAGTGAAATTACTTAAGTAAAAATGTCATCTAATCTTCACTACTATAATACAAGGCTATCCTATTGTAATGTACAACTTTAAGCTTACAGAAAAGTGTCCACTGGATCCTTACCACTACATTGTTAATCTTCTTAAGGATAACATACGGACCTTCCCAGTTTGTCTTCAGCTTGGTGGTTAGTCCTTTCCAACCTTTTGGGTTCCTTAACATTTCTCTTGTCACCTTCCCGTAATGATCGATCCATGGCCTTAACATCGTATCGGGTCTTCATGTGCTCCTTCATGATGTCGGTCCTCTCTGGTGAAATGGGCGTGGAGATTATCTAGATACTGAACTGGTAAAGAAGAAGTGTCTAGTGGTCGTCCAAGAAGGAGGTTGCATGATTGTCTAATGTCCTTACCAAACATCATTTGAGCTGGTGTAGGTCTCATGAGCAACACTCCTGTAGGCCAACAGAAACAGTGGAAGTTTCCTGGATCTTTGTTCAACACTTGAAACAGGAGCTGATGTCTTCTTCCCCAATAACTCGGGCAGCATCACTAATTTTGTCCATTCCCATATGAACCACTTCCTGAGAGAGGTCCACCAGCATTTCTCCCTTTGACTCTTCTTCTGGAACAGGTGCACTTCCTGCAGATAGAAAGCCTGTCTCACCATTCTGAGAGATCTTCATGACATCTGCAACCTTGTTTGTGACCAAATTTGTCATAGATGGTTTTCAAAACTATAAACTTATCTGACAATCAATGCTAAATTAAGTAACTAAACAACAGCCACAAAAAGTTAAACTAGGAAAAGATTTATTTTCAGAGAAATACAATGCATTTAAACTATCAACAAACAAAAACCAGGTGATGATGCCTGTAGGTTATTATTTCTTCTTGTTTCTCGTCTTTCCACCATAAAAATCTTTAGACATCTCGGTCTTCAGGCCTCAGACTTATTTGAAAGAAAGCCTTCTTAATATCAGAAATAACTTCTATTGCATGTTTTCTAAAACCGACCAGTAACTTCGGTATCGACTCAACACAATTGTTACCTTTTGCCAGATAAGAATTGAGAGAATTCCCTCTTGAGTCTTTAGCCGAAGCATCAAAGACCGGGCGAATTTTCGTTGTCAAATTGAATTCTTTTATAACGCCTGGTGTGGCATGTAATGCCCGATAATATAATTCCCTGGCACTACCTCTATTATTCCTAGCTGTTTCCACTTTATAAAAACTTGGTCATATTCTTTGAAATATCCCATGTTGCTGAGCTATTTCGATAAACTACAGAGCCTTCTCTCAGCTAGATCCTTGTTATGTCCAACCTCTGCATAGCCTTCTCTTCATGGAAGTGTAACTTAATACCTATCTTCTTCATTGAGTTTCACAGTTTGTTCAAAAAAGTCCATAGCTTCATTTTCCAAATTTTTCTGTGTCTTCACTTCCACTGGATCTTTTATTTCCATTACCTCTAAGTTCCACAAATCAGACAAATTTAAATTCAATAAATATATCAAGTTATTCTGCAAGGGTTTGGATGCATATTTTTTGCCCTTGAACAGTTCAACCCAACTTTGTCTTAAAAGCCACTAGATTTTCTCATGTTGAACTGCAAATCCAGTTAGAAGTACTCCTGAAACTTCAGCACCGATTAGTAGACCTATGCCTGGAACATCATTTCCTGCAACGATTAAAATTATATTTTTACATTTGAGAAGAGGTTAGATATCTTGTGTTTGAATTCGAGGAATACTTCCGCATATTTTGGATTTATCGAGTACTGAACTATTAAATTGAAAATTCGAATCCAAATTTTGCAAAGTTTTATTATACACTTTGTGGGACTCTTCTTTTGTTTCGAATCCTCCAAATAAACTATGACACAATGTTTCCTGATCCGAATGTGAAATCCCAAGCCGCTCAGAAATATCTTTCTTTAAATAAGACCTATGCACTCCATTATCAAGCAGTGCTCGCTCCTGTCTTATCCTTTTGCTGAATTCTTACTAGTAAAGTTTGAAGTAAAGTAGTTAAGTTTCGGGGAGACAGCAGAACCTCTGTCCTTTACTTCAGTTTCCTTGTTTTTTGACGTATGTGGTAAATTATCGCACATAACGACCTGGTGTTGTTTACTGCAAAGGAGACATTGAACAAAACTCTTGCATCTTTTGACTGCATACCCTACCTTCAAACAATAAAAACAGCCTCCTTTATTCTTTTTTCCTCAAGGGAAAGGCAGCAAGCTTTAGAGCGTTTTATTGCTCTAAATAGCATTAGTGTGCGATTAGTGTTTATAGCATTAGTGTGCGATGCTTTGTCACACCACAGACATAAAATTTTGGCCTTCGCGGCATCACCTGAAATCATGCACGTAGCTGTAGGAAAATTGTCACCTGACTGAAGATTTTTTGCATTACATCCGACTAAGTTATCACCATCAAATCCCAAACGAGCAAACTGCAGGCGTTCTTCGCTTTCAACCTACAATTTTAAAAATTCTAAAAGACCGTTTAAATGTTCTGCTTGTTCAGCCCTTTCTACTTTACTATTACGTGTTCTTTTCCAAACTTTCAATAAATATTCGGGTAAAGCCGATTCTACTAATGGGTATAGCATAGCAGCATATTTTTCACTCGCCACTCCTAATGTTTCTAATGCACATAGCTGGGCCTCCAATTTATCATAAAGAGATCTTAAATTCATTAGGTTCCCATTTTTGTCTTGAGATAATATTAAACCTAAAAGTTCTCTAACATATATTTCTATTAAGAGTTCATCTCTAGCAAATCTAGATTTAAGTTGCGCTAAAGCCTTGCTATAATTGGCTCTAGATGGAGGAAAACTCTCCACCAACTTCTTGGCAGATGATCCAGGCACTGTTGCTTGTATAAGATATTGAAACTTATTTTCCTTGTCAATTTCCTCATCATCATTAATTTTTTTAAACTGCCTCCAAAATCCCATAAAAATTTTGAACTTTTCCTTCAAATCGCTTTAATTCTAAACGAGGTAAGCGAAAATGCATCTTTGATTTTGATTACGTACTTTCGTGATCTAGACTCAAAGGCACTAGGCTATTGGACAGTACATCTTCAATTTGATAGTTATCCAGTTATTGTGATACTCTTCTGTCATATCAAAATCCTTTTGTGCTTCTTCTTCGTTAAACTCTTCCATATCCAACCAAGCTCCTTTCACACTTTCGTCACGGTTAAATGGACGTTTCGCTTTATCTTGAAGTATACGATAATTCGTCATGACTTCTTCCTTATTGATCAGATCGTCCGAAAGCTTTCCCTTGACATCATTTAAAGCTTTGGTAAAATACCGGCAAAATTGAGTTCTTTCTTTTTTTAATTTATCCATTGAAATTGTCCTGTGCCACAGACGCCACTATTTTTAAAACTATAAACTTATCTGACAGTCAATGCTTGGTTAAATAAATAACTAAACAACTGCCACAAAAAGTTAAACTAGGAAAAGATTTATTTTCAGAGAAGTATGATGCATTTAAATCAGCGTCAGCCACTACGCGGCCCGCGGGCTGGATTTGGCCCGCAACAGATTTTTCTGCGATTCGCCGGCACCACAGAAGAAAAAAGAAAATCAAATTTCTCGGGATGGACTTTTTTTTACATAATTGTAATTTATCCGAAATAATATGCATTAACTATGTAGAACAGATTTCTCCACTACATGCCCGAAGAATCTATGAAGAAGCTTTCAGCAAGGTGGTTTGCATCAAGAATAAATACAGGAATAATTTATCTGAATCTCATTTGGACAATTTATTAAAACCGACTGCAACAAATACTCCGAAAGACATCGAATCTATCATAAAATAAATTGAACAATTTCGGCCGCCACCTTCTCACAAGTCGCAACTGATATCGACTAAAACGGAGTAATCTGGAAGTGCAGTTTAAATACTTTTATTAAAAGTTTGGTCAAGTCACATTGA
The DNA here is from genome assembly GCA_963978545.1 of Linyphia triangularis. Classification (NCBI taxonomy): domain Eukaryota; kingdom Metazoa; phylum Arthropoda; class Arachnida; order Araneae; family Linyphiidae; genus Linyphia; species Linyphia triangularis. The sequence goes on from OZ021721.1 coordinate 53,218,309, forward strand.
CACGTTGAAACAAGAAATTCACTTCTTTTTTAGTCTTTGATTTATTAATAATGAAAACTACTATTTTTTTTAATTATTTGAAGAAAAAAAAGAAAAAAAGAATCGAATATCAATTGTAGTTTTATTAAGATAAAAAAAAAAAATTTTCAGTTTTCATAAATGCTATATATTGTTAAATTGATAATAATTAAAGATACATATTTTGGTGTATCCGGCCTGCGGCAAGCTCCAACATAAGTCATGCGGCCTACCTTTAAAAGTTAGTGGCAAATGCTGATTTAAACTCTCAACTATACAACTAATTTTCGAAGACCTCTAAATCAAAACTTTCAGGCTGTTGCCAACTTCCTGAACAAACAGGATGGTGGCATCTTCAAGAGCTAAAATCAGATTTATGCACAGTTCTTTTGTGTCCATACCGTTACAGTGAAACTTCTTCTCTCCACGTTTGAAGCTCGCCGTTTTCAAAATTCCATTTTTCTTTAAGAAATCCAGACCGAGAATACATATGTCAATAATTTTGGCAACGTCAACTTTGTGCTTATCAGTGCATCATCCATGGGAAATGTTGACTTCCAATTTCCCATGAACAGAAATCTCATCACCAGACATAGTTTGTAGCATAATAGAATGCACTATGAAGAGGAGTTGACTGTTCAGGCAACGAGCCATATCCGTCCATATGATCGTAACATTCGCTCCTGAGTCAACGATAAGATGGCAGGAAGCTCCGTTGAATTTCCCTTCACGAATAAACACTGGTTTCCTCCTTGACGGGATAAAATGTGGAAACTGCTAGGCAGGGCACCTCCTGCTCTACATTGCAGCCTCTGCTTTGTGAGATGGCATATTAGCTTTAACTGGAGAGATTCCAAGGTAGTGTTATCCTCTCTCTTGTTCAAATCAGGGCAACTACGCCTTAGATGTCCTTCCCCATGGTTCGTACGTTTTTAAAAAACCTTGAAATAGCTTGAAATATAGCCTCTTTAAAAATTTTGGTTAAAAAAATGAACAAAATTCTTTGATTTTAATGAAGGCAATCAGGAAACAATGAGAATATACTAAATTTTGTCATTTCTCCCCTTCCCATCACCTCTCTTTCCCCTTCAAATCGTACAGCGATGCTGCAAAAGAACAACACGGGGCAACCATGTATGAAAACTGATTTACTTTGATCGAATCACAGGATCTCTGTTTGTTTTTGCGCACTATTTCAAAATGGCAGGAAAATGCATTTTCAATTCAAGCTAGTTAGAAAAGCTGGAATAAAATTCATGGCTGCAAGCCTATGTGTTGGATTTACATTTTGCACGTTGTACTTAGTGTGCCAAAAATTGCAGTACTGCATAAATGGGAAAGAAAGTGCATTAAAATGCCATGCTAAGAGGAAAAATTACGAGGATTTAATTTCTATAAGATGAAGAAGTTTGATGAGCATTGTTAGAACCAGTGGTGTAGTGTAAAATAAAAAGGTGTGGGAACGCTATGTTGCTTTGTTACAAACATATACTTTTTTTTTCTTTAGGAATGCGGTGGGGGAGTAAAAATGACAACTAAGAATAAATAACTTTACTAATCTCAAAACAGACTATGAGCACATCAAAAATTAAAATAAAAAAAATTGCTTTTAGAAATTTTTTATTTAAATAATTATTTAATATTTTTATTTAAATTTTTTATTTAATAATTATATTATATGGATTTTTAAACAATTGATTTGCACAAACCATTTTAACAGATTATTTAACACTTTATAATTGGATTATAAGACATTTTCAAGCATATTACTGACACAAATTTTTAAACAGACTTTTTACAACAATTTTTAAACTTATTACCTACAACACATTTTAAACAGATTATTGACATGATTTTTTTAACAATTTTCATTCCGAAAAATTTTCATAAGAGATCGAGTTTCGATTCAGACTCATTTGACTTGGAACTCGGGTAGTCAACTGATCTGTGTTTTCGGAGCCTAGATTTAACTTGATCATCTGACTTTCAGAATTTCAAAGATGCCTTAATATGCAATGGGTTCGGATGAATTCTCAGATTCTGTAGCTCCTCTAAATCTGTTTTCAAAATGAATTTAAAAGATTGCGATTGTTGCAAATGCCGATTACGAGTTTTACGTTTTTTCTCCTCCCAAAGAAAATGTAGAGAAGTTCTTCTTTCTTGATAGCAGTGGCTCAACCAGAAAATTTCTGAGGAAGGGGTTTTACCTAAGTTTGTTCCAGTATTTCACTGTATAAAAAAGAATTTCTGTGCAAAAATTTCTCATCCCTTGTTTGTCACATATCATCAATATTTTTACAGTTTTTCCCTATGAGGGTCATGAGCAAATATATACTTCTTTTGATCCCCAGTTATTCCAGCAATACACAACATTTTTAAATTTATAAATAAAATTTGAAATAAAATATTTTTATTAGAATGATAGTTTAAACCCATTTAAAACAAAATAAATAAAAAATAATTTTAAAAAATATATTTATTTGAATTAGAAATATAATTTAAAAATTATTGCAGGGAAAAAAGTTGTACAATATCTCCCATTAATCTGGACTTTCAGAGGATTAATCTGTCACCTACATTATGACAAAATATTAAAATTGTTTTTGCCCAGTTTTTGAGTTACACAAAACAATCTAACATATGACAACATTTTATCTAAATCCCATATTATCCATATTTTTTAGATAATTAAATAAAATATGAAATTCTTGTTTATTTAAATTCAATTACAGAAGGAGTAATATTTTAGGTTAACGGACAAACACCAATATCAGGTTGATTTTACTATATATTTATGACACTTGAAATATAAGTCATGTAGCACCGATATCTTAAATCATTTATAACAACTTTTGAAATATTCATACTTTTACATTTCTTTTAAAAGACACTTTATATTGAACTTACCAGACAAAAAAATAATGTTTAATGATTTTTTAATGCTAGGAGATTTACAAGTCCGTTGTTTATTTCCAAGTTCATGGACGTAATAGCTACTTTTAGTGTGATACGTTAGGCAAACTCTGTCTGAATATTGGTAGATTAAAAAGTATTATTTTGAAATTATTTACGATTGCTAAGAGTTTATTATTCAATCATTACAAAACACAGGGATGTTAGGGATCCTAGCAGAGGTTCTGACCCTAAAAACCCTCCCATTGGTTGCGCTCCTGTTTGATAGACCATTACTTTCCTTTTCAAAATTTGCTCCATTCATTAAAATGCAATTTAACAACTAGAAGAATATCAATTGTAAAGTTAAAATCCATCAGTCGATTTAAAATTTCTTGATAAAATATTGCCGACCAAACGGTATAATGGTTAGTGTGCTAGCTTCTAGACCGCGAGTTTGCGGGTTCAAGTCCCATGTAAGGCATGAGTGTTTGTAAATGTAGTGTTATGAATTTTTCCGCTGAGGCAATGATGGCACATTTTTTACAGTATAAAAATATTTATTCTCTCTTCAGAAAACTCACAAAATTTATCCACAGGCAACAGTGTAATCGCTCACAAGCTTTAGCAAAAACAACTTCGAATACAACGATTATACAAGCTCACTCCAATAGGTAAACAAAGCGATTAGCTTTCATCGAAGTCCAAAGTCAATCTGAAAACTTTCCCGATCTCCCGGTCTTTAAATACTAGCGCGAGAGAATAATCGAGAAATTTCCAGCCAATTCGTCGGAAAAGAAACATCTCGAAACTTCTCGATTGCTTTAGGTGTTGCCACCTTTTTCTAACCTGTATAATCGCTATTAATAAATAAAATAAGATTAAAATAATTTACAATAAAATTTTAAAATAATACGTCACTATTTACAATATATACAGACAATTTGTACAACATTTCCCCCTTCTTAAAGACTGCACGTCCCGGGCAGTGAAGTCCTTAAGAGGAAAGGTCATTCAATCACTTCTATCATAATATGGGGCTAGCCTATTGTGATGTACTACTCTAGGTTTACAGGAGGGTGTCCGTTGAATCCTTACCACGACGTCGTTGATCTTCTTAAGGACCACATACGGCCCTTCCCAGTTCGTCTGGAGCTTAGGAGAGAGTCCTTTCCGACGTTTAGGATTCCATAACTACACCTTGTCACCTTCCTGGAATGAACGTTCCCTGGCCTTGGCAACGTAGTTGACCTTCATGCGCTCCGTCATGATGTTGATTCTTTCTCTGGCGAACCGATGTACAGCTTCCAAACGTGCCTGGAGATCATCTAGATACTGGACAGGCGAGGAAGGAGTGTCCGGTAGTCGTCCAAAGAGGAGGTCGCAGGGTAGTCTAAGGTCTCTTCCAAAAATAATTTGAGATGGTGTATAGCCGGTGGTCTCGTGAGTAGCACTTCTGTAGGCCAAAAGGAACAGTGGAAGTTTCTGATCCCAATCTTGCTGGTTCTTGGAAACAAACAAGGAGAGATGATTCAGAATCGTTCTATTAAATCGTTCGACCATTCCATCGGATTGTGGGTGCAGGGGAGTTGTACGAGTCTTTTCCATGTCGAGCAAGTCACACAGCCCAGTGAAGACGGCAGAGTTGAAGTTCGTCCCCTGATCGGAATGCATCAGCAGGGGTACGCCAAATCGGGAGATCCAATTTTGTACGAGAACTTCTGTTACGGTTGTGGCTTCCTGGTCCGGAATCGCGTATGCTTCTGGCCACTTGCTAAAGTAGTCCATGACAACTAGGATGTATTTGTTGCCATTAGTTGTGTGAGGTAGGGGGCCCAAGACGTCCAAAGCAATTCTTTCGAATGGTGCTCCTACGTTGTAACGTTGCAACTTCCCACGAGTTCGGGTCTTCGGTCCCTTCCGCGAATTGCATGCATCACAGGACTTGCACCACTTCTCCACGTCAGATTTTGCTTTGTCCCAGAAGAATCTCTCCCTGACTTTCTGAAGAGTTTTCGTGACACCAAAATGTCCTCCAGTAGAACTGCTGTGAAGTTCTTCTAGAACGTTGGTAACTCTAGAACTTGGAAGGATCAATTGCCACCGGAAGCTTTTGCCATCATCGGATTCCCATCGACGGTAGAGTACTCCATTCTTCAAGTGCAAAGAGTCCCACATAGCCCAATATCTCTTCATTGTTGGGCTATAGTATGCAATTTCCTGCCAACTGGGTTTTCCGGTAGCTGCTTCCATGAATTCAATTAGAGGTTTCAAGTCCTGATCTTCGACTTGACTTTTCCGGACTTTCTGGTCACTCCAAGGGTCCACGTCTGAAGTAGTTGACTTGGTAGTTATTTTCCGAACGGCCAATGTGTTAACCCCAAACTTAGACTCGGCATTGGAACAAAATCGACAATTCTCCGGACATGGTCTTGTAGAAAGGGCGTCTGCATTCCCATGGAACGTTCCTTTTCTGTGATGGATATCCATGTTGTATTCCTGCAGGCGCTGAATCCACCTTGCTATTTGTCCCTCTGTATTCCTGAAATTTAGCAACCAAGTCAGAGACGCATGATCAGTTCTTAAAAGGAATTTTCGGCCGTACAAGTAATGATGAAAGTGTTCAACGGTCTTTACTATTGCCAGTAACTCCTTTCTTGTGACGCAGTAGTTCCGCTCTGATCTTGACAGGCTCTTACTAAAATAAGCGATGACTTTCTCCTGTCCTTCAATTTCCTGGGAAAGAACGGCGCCCACTCCCTCATTGCTGGCATCTGTATCCAGAATAAAGTCCTGGTTAACATCGGGAAAAGCCAAAACAGGCGCGGATGTTAAAGCGTTCTTCAGTTGATTGAAGGAGTCGTCATAGTCGGCAGTCCACAGGAACTTCTGCTTGCTCTCTGTTAGTCGATGCAAAGGTCTGGCGATCTTGGAGAATCCCTTCACAAATCTACGGTAATACGTGCACAGGCCTAGGAAGCTTTGCAATTGATGAACGTCTTGAGGTCGAGACCAAATTTGCACAGCATGGATCTTGGCTGGATCTGTGCTCACTCCATCGGATGAGATGATGTGTCCGAAATAACTGACTTTCCGCCTAAAGAGCTTACATTTTGATGGGCTAAGTTTCAAGTGGGCTTCCCTAAGCTTCAAGAACACGTTCTTTACGTTTTGCAAGTGCTGATCAAAACTCCGCCCGGTGATAATGATATCGTCCAAATATATCAGACAGGTCTCGTAGGAAAGTCCTCTAAGCACAGTCTCCATTAGTCGCTCAAACGTAGCCGGTGCATTACACAAGCCAAACGGCATAACTTGAAACTGCCATAATCCTTGTCCGGTAGTGAAGGCCGTCTTCTCACGATCGTCGGGATGTATCTCCACTTGCCAGTATCCACTCTTCAAATCCAAAGTTGAAAACCACTGGTTCCCCGATAGAGTGTCCAAAGTGTCATTAATCCTTGGCAGAGGGTAGCTGTCCTTTTTCGTAATTTTGTTCAGCTTCGTGTAATCCACACAAAACCTGGTGGAACCATCCTTCTTTCGAACGAGTACGATTGGAGAGGCCCATGGACTTGAGGAGGGTTCGATAACTCTATTATCTTCCATTTCCTGTAACAGTTTCCCGACCTCCTCTTGTTTTGCGAAAGGAAGTCTTCGAGGATGTTGTTTAATAGGTAAATGGGTCCCAGTATCGATTCGATGTTGAGTAAGCTCTGTTCTTCCTACATCTTTCGATGACATGGAGAAAATGTCTTGAAATTCTTTTATAAGGTTTCCGACAATCTTCTCTTGCCTTCTTTCCAACCGAGAGTCTTCGAGAAGCTGGTCCACTAAATCCGCGGGTGGTGCGGTCGGAAGCTCCTTCGATCCTCGTTCGATGCTTGTAACAGGTGTGCAAGTGGCAATTTCTTCTCCTTTCTTGATAACTCTCTTAGAATCACCGATGTTGGCCATTCTCACATGCACCACCTCTTGAGAGAGATCCACAAGCGTCGCTCCTACTACCACTCCTTTCGGGACGCTATTCGATGATGGGAAGTCCGTTACTCCAAATCGGAAGGCCTTCGGGAGCTCTGTTGAACCTTTTACAACCAAATCTGTCATGGAGGGGATGGTGATGTCTTCAAGAGCTACTATTCGATATGCACACGGCTCTTCCGAGTCCAAACCGAACAATGGAACTTCTTCTTTCCCTGTTTGAAGCTCGCCTTTCTCGAAATTCAAAGTAATTCCATTTCTCTTTAAAAAGTCCAATCCAAGAATACATGGGTCAATAATTTCGGCGACGTAAACGGTGTGAGTGTAGGTGTGAAATCCAAAAGAGATGTTGACATTTAATTTCCCATGCACAGAAATTTTGTCACCAGTCGCAGTCTGTAGTGAAACTGAAGGCGCCGTGTAAAGAGGTTGGCTGTCCAGGCGCCGGGCTACATCCGTCCGTAAGATGGTTACATTTGCCCCTGAGTCAACTATTAGACGACAGGGAGTTCCATTGATCTTGCCCTCCACGAATAAACCATGGTTTCCTCCTTGAAGGGATGAGATGTGATAGAGGCTGAGTGGGGCACCACCTGCTCTACACGACGACCTCCGCCTCGCGAGATAGCCGTTCTTTAGTTTAACTGCTGAGGCTCGGACGAGGGTCTGTCCCCTCTCCTGTCCAATTCAGGGCAATCCCGTCTGAAATGTCCTTCCCAGTTGCAGAGCCAACAAACCACTCTAGTTTTTCGATCCCTCGAGCCAGGAATATTTCTCATAATTCGCTCCATCTTGTTTTCCAGTTCTTGAAACTTCTTCGTGAAAAGTTCAGAGGAATCGTCTGCCAATGTTCCACGTACGAAACGCCGATCTTTTCTAGAAGCTTGCTGTGCGGCTTCTACTCTCATGGCATAGACGAGGGTGGACTTCAGATCTTTGCTGTCTGACATCCTGGTAGCTTGCTGTATGTCGAGATCTTTGATGGCATCCACGAAATACTGAAGAGACAGGTTATCTCGTACGTCCGAGGGACAGTCTGGGAAAGCGAGGAGCGACATTCTTTCTATATCCGATGCCAATTCTTGAAGAGTTTCATTGGCCTTCTGCTGTCTCACTTTCAATTGCAGTCTGTTGTAATCCTTTAGATGCTGCTCCCCAAACCTTAACTCCAACGCACTTGCCAGCGCCACGAATTCTCCCCGCTTCTCTTCAGGTAGTGTCTGTAAAATGTCAGCAGTTCACCTCGAAGAGATGCTGCGAGATGGAATGCCTTCGAAGTATCGTCCCAACCATTCGCAGAAGCAATAATTTCAAACTGCGTTTGATAAACGCGCCAAGACGACCTCCCATCAAAAGTGGCCACTTTGATGTTGGAACTTGGCGCAATGAAGGGAGTGGAAACATTATCCCATTTAGGAGTTGCAATGGTCGCAGCTTCGCGAGTTTCCACTTCCCGTAGTCTTTCTTCTACAGCATTATGAAACTTTTCAAACCTTTCTTCAACAGCGTCTTGAAACTTTTCCTGCTTCTCTTTCATGGTGGAAACTTTGTCACCTAAGTTGTTCACTTTTCCGTTGAACTCCTCAAACTTTTCATCAACTTCCTTTCTTACTGCATTGAATACTTCTTCTTTCACGGATTGCAGAACATTTGAGGTAGTTTCTATTATGGTTGATTCCACCATTGAGGCTAGCTCTATCTTCATTTCTTCTTTGATTTCATTCACTGCTGCAGATGTTGTTTCACACTTGGCGGCTAAAGCTTTAATCTCCGATGATGTTGCTTCTTGGCTGGCGGCGATTGCGGCGGCAAGTTCGGTGTTAGACATTTCTGGGCGGGCTTGACCAGCGGCGATTGTAGCGGCGAGTTCGGCATTTGTCGTTTCTTGACGGGCTTGACCAGCGGCGATTGTAGCGGCGGTTGAATCTTGCCCGGCTTTTATTTCGGCGGCCGTGGATTCTTGTCCGGCTTTTATTCCAGCAATCATTTCCATCAACTGCTTCATTTGGTCTTCCATCATTCCTCTAGTTGTCGGCATTCAAAATTACGAGACCCCACTTCTGACACCACTGTTATGAATTTTTCCGCTGAGGCAATGATGGCACAGTTTTTACAGCATAAAAATATTTATTCTCTCTTCAGAAAACTCACAAAATTTATCCACAGGCAACAGTGTAATCGCTCACAAGCTTTAGCAAAAACAACTTCGAATACAGCGACTATACAAGCTCACTCCAATAGGTAAACAAAGCGATTAGCTTTCATCGAAGTCCAAAGTCAATCTGAAAACTTCCCCGATCTCCCGGTCTTTAAATACTAGCGTGAGAGAATAATCGAGAAATTTCCAGCCAATTCGTCGGAAAAGAAACTTCTCGAAACTTCTCGATTGCTTTAGGTGTTGCCACCTTTTTCTAACCTGTATAATCGCTATTAATAAATAAAATAAGATAAAAATAAATTACAATAGAATTTTAAAATAATACGTCACTATTTACAATATATACAGACAATTTGTGCAACAGTATGTTGGCTTGTCAAATTACGAATGTTTCGGCACATTATAGCCCTTGTGTTGCTGACGGCGCCAGATAATCTGAAAACAACCAACCAACTGATAAAATATTAATTTTTGTACCATCCAAATCATCTCTAATTTTAAAAGGGATATCCAAATGTAAATCCATCACTTGACAGACGTATAGATTATCTTGGGAAATTCCTGGCTTTTAAATCTTATCCAGTTCGGTTTGTCATTTCGACAGTGGTGACAATGAATTGTCAAAAGTGGGTGTGAATCGGAAGAGAAAGAAAACTGAAAAATTTATAGGATACTGCCATCAAAATCACTAGAGCTTAAAAGAGATTTGGGGGCAACTTCCTCTTCTAATCTTAGCCACTGCATTTAGTGTTTTTTTTTTTAAACTTGAGAAAACAGATTTTGTCATTTCGACAGTGGTGACAATTAGGTGACAATGAATTTTCAAAAGTTGGTGTGAATCGGAAGAGAAAGAAAACTGAAAAAGTTTATAGGATACTGCCATCAAAATCACTTGAGTTTAAAAGAGATTTGGGGGCAACTTCCTCTACTAATTGTCGCCACTGCATTTAGTGTTGATTTTTTGAAACTTGAGAAAACAGAATTTTATGAAAGAACTACTGCTAGATTTTTGGAATAAACTCTCAAATAACTGTAAATGTAAGCTTTCCCATTTCCAAATTGAAAAATAATTTACTTCTAGGTTTAAAAATAAAATACATTTAAATTGCTTTCCTGCTATTTCCCAGCCCAATTTCAATGTATTATACCCATTTGCAAATGTTACAAAACCATTAGCAATTTTATATTATGGAAAATGAAATATATAACATCAACAAATATGAATACCTTCAATTTTTGGAAAAGGACAGACTCATTAGCATGGGTGCCGGCAACATTATTTGTAGAATGTTGCAAGGAAAAAAAAATATTTTAATTCAAACCTTGATTTTTCAAAACTATTTTTCTTCTCACAATGACAAGTATAAAATCTATTATTAAAAGGCACACAGTTTATATTTTCCTGGAAACTTTGTCTTTTTCTCCACTTTTATAAAAATTTAAGCAACTAGGAGAATGCAAGCATCCTCCCATGCCCTTTCCTGGCGCCACCCAATTCCATTATTTTTACGTATTGAATTAAAGTAAGTAACAGTTAAAAAATCAATATTATTTTGAATATATTTTGTCATGTTATAAAAACGTATTAGTTTGATTTTCCCAATATGTGCAAGCCAATATAAATGCATAATTCCGTGATCTCAAAATACCCTGAAAGCTCATACAAAATATCAACATTCTACACTTACCTATCTGGATTTTTTGCACCCAAACAGTTTATTTCATCAGAATCGCAGGTTTGCTTCGCTTTTTTGGATTGTCCAAAAAAACGGATCTTTTATAGTCATTTATTTTTTTTATCTTGAATGAATTCATTTCTTAGATACGGGGCAAGGTTTACAAATAAATTGTTAAGTAGGTGATGTAAAAAGATAAAAAAATTTACATCATTTTTGAAGATGAATCGGGTAGCGTTCTTATTAATATTAGAGGAGAAGAAATATTCTTCAAGAGAAAGATGCAAAGAACTGTTTGTGCCAGACCACAGTTCTGTTCTTTAAAAATGGAGAAGGCGTGAATTTGTGAATGGAAGTTTTTTACTGGTATACAAATTTGACTGGCATTGGATGAATCATGGATGTAAACATACGTCAGTTCATTTGTAATGAATTAGGATTAAAACATTGAAAGAGTGGGGGAGGGGAGTCTAATGCATCAATAAGATTGTTGATGGAATGGCCAAGTGCGGGTTGCTGCGCCTAAAGTGTTTTGTAAATACTTGAACTTGCCTGTTCATCTCTGAAGTTGAGGATCGAAAACGAAGGCATAGTTCTCATGAAAGAACTTTTTCATTTTCTTGCTTGACTTTCCGTTAAGTGTCACATAAAAAAAAATGCAAAAAAAAAAATACAAATAAAAAAAAAAAAATACGTTAGGGAACGCCATTCCTCCCTCTAAAAAGGTAAAGGATCGCTGTTCTCACGTGTTCCCACTCCACTACACACCCGGTTAGAACTATTTCTAATGATAAAAATATCCCGAAAGTGGATATTGTCCGCAACAATCAAGTCGTCATCGATATCATCTCAAACGAGTCGGATGGTGAAATACTATAGACATTGAAAACCATAAAAAATCATGGCTTTTATGAATCAAATGAAAACATTGGTAAATTATTTTATCACATGTTTGCCGATAGTGCGATTCGTTCTAAATTTCCATGTTTTGAAAACAAATTTATACAGTATTTGGAATTAAGCCTTATCTTCAGAGAAGACAGTTTGATTGCTAAGAAATTTGTATTATTATTTGACAAAAGGTTCCATCTAATGAAAAAAAAAATGGATATTCACATCCGAAATTGGTGTAATAATCAAGTGAAGTGCTACCTACTTTACTTTTGTTTTTAAGGGACATAGTACTGCTTCTGATATACTCGACATTTTTGTCATCCATCATAAACTTAAAACGTTCTTCCATTGAAACCTAAAAAAAAAAACATTTTTTTTTATATTTACTCGATTTGAACATTTTGCCAGTAAAACAATTTGGATTTTTTTTTATATTTATATGTTGTGTGAAGAAGGGGTAAAAGTGAAATGAAAGGTAGAGGCTTTTTAGTCAGTTAGCAGATTTATTCGATCCATTTTTACGACCATTCACATTCGCTCCCTAGATCATACTCCTTCTCTCTCCTCTCAGCTTTCTTGTCGGCGATGAAGTCGCCGCAAGGTTTTTACATTAAAGGCACTCTCTATATCTCCTAGGATACCACATATATTTGTGTTGATAACACATCCTTGAATTTGTTCTCCTTCAAGTGTACGAACCATGTTCCTGTTGGCAGTACCAGCAAGGAACTTTAGGTTTTTGAATCCTTGATCCTGGAAAACTTCTTATTCACATTCCCATTTTGCATTCCAGATCTTGAAACTTTCTTGCGAGAAGTTAAAAAGAGTCCTCAATCCGTGGCCTGTGTGAAAATTGTGGATCCTTCCTAGAAGCTCGCTGTGCGGTTTCAACTCTCATAGCATACATGAGTACACACTTCAGATCTTTAATTTGAAATAAACTCACTGCTTTCTGTACTTCAAGATCTTTGATGGCGTCTGTAAATAAAGATCATTTTGGACATCCGTAAGGAAATCCACTTATCACAATAGGGACTAGTTTTTTTTCAATATCCGAAGCCAATTCTTGAAAAGTTTCCCCTGCTTTCTACTGCCTCGCTTTCAATTGCAGTCTGTTATTATCCTTTAAATGCTGTTCAACAAAACCACAATTCTAGCGCACCTGTCATGCCACATACTCTCCCCGCTTGACTTCCAGAAGTGTCTGTAGGGTGCCAGCAGCTTCTCCACAAAGAGATGGCACTAGGTGAAATGCTTTCATTAAGTCATCCCATCCATTAGTAGTGGCTATCAAGTCGAACTGAGTTTGATGGACACTCCATGCTGACTTTGGTGTTAGAAATGGGGTTTCCTGATTGTGTATGCTATTTACAAGAGAAATGATGGAGGGAAAATTGGAGCAATAGATGGAGATGATTGCCACCAGTCAAGCTTGTCAATAATCTACGAAAGCCAAACTTGCTACTGCAATTCTTGCAGGTCAAGAATAACATGGCCGGACATTAAAACTTTAGCTACCAAGTGTAAAACAACATCCGTAGCAGTAAATGAAATTAAAGATGAAATGAAGACAGAGCTAGCCTCATTGGTGGAAGCTACTGTAATAGAAACTACTACTTACAATGTCCTACAATCTGTGAAGAAAAAAGTTCTCTGTGAAGTTAGGAAGAAAGTTAATGAAAAGTTTGAAGAAGTTAACAGGAAGTTCAAAAGCTTGGAGGAAAGATTCTGATGTCTGAAAAATAGAGGATCCAAAACAATGGCAATCTTGATCCCTGAAGATGCTTCTGTTCCTGTTATGACTCCAAGATCTAACATCAAAGTTGCAATTTTGATGTTAGATCGTTGAGTCATGGTTTAACAACAGTTTCACTACATACAGCCTCGGATGCTCAATGATAATTCAAGCAGTGTAAAAACAAACATGTTCTTAGCTCTTTTCAAAACAACACTCAAAATTCAATTAAATCAGCGACGCTTTTATGCTAGCCAGCGAAGTTTCAAGAAAAATCAAGTGTAAACGATTTTGCAATCAGAACCGTAGCAAAACCTCCTGCATAGACTGTGTATCATCAACCCTTTCCTGTCTGTATTATCGCTGGCCGACAAAAAAAATCCCTAATAATAAAAAAAAGTAGAACTTCAGCAAGAAAGATAAAAAAAGAAACAACATAAACTAACAGAAAACTGTGTAACAATACTTATTAATTAAACCATCAAGAAACAAATAGGAAATTAATACATGAACAAATGATAGTGCAGATTCAACTCTCCAATTTAAAAACGTAGTATTTTATAAAATAATTAGAATATATTTTGTTTGTTTGGTTTTTCACTTTGTAAGCTCTTTTAATATGTACTCATATATTTAGTTAGAAATTAAGCAAAAAAAGCTATAGTATTTAAAATTTAAAAAACCCAAAAATCTGTTTAAAAAATCGATTTTGAGTTTATTATTGTTTATTAAAAGTTAAATTTTTCCCTTTATAATGGTACTACTTTATTTGTAATAATACCTCAATTAGAAATACTTTTAATACTTTTTTTTAAAAAACAAAAGAGGGAATTAATAGTGTAAGTAAAGTTTTCTTTAAAATATATTTTTCTCAAAACTTCTTTTTTCATTACTCATGTACCTTTTTTTCAGAAGCTGCATTCACTATATACCTAAAAATTTTATCATACATTCCTTTTATTTATCTACTGAAATGAACTTTTTTTTTTTTTTGTTAATTTACAAATATTTTTGTTCTTGCTTATTTCACTAAAAAAACATGGGATTTGTAATAAATTTGAGTGACTTTCACAATAATTCTTTGAAAAGGAAAGTCATTGAATTATGATTAAAAGCTCACTTCAGTAGAATAACAAGTATCTGCTAAATGCACTAAAATAAAATTAGGCTTCTAGATCAATTATTTTTTGAGAAAAATGTACATGAAATATGGTAAGTTAACATTATTGGTATAGGGGATACCAAAAACCTGTCTCCTTAAAAACCTAGGAAACATAACTAAATCAATAGTTTGTTACTTCCTGCGGTAAAATAGAGTGATCTGTGGTTACTATGTTTTTTAATTGTACAGCTGATGCTCCGGATATTGTTATTCTAAAACAACACAATTGAAATATGATGCACTGCACTGCATAACCTTGCGCTTTTTTTTTTTTTTTCCTTCTTAAATTTTGAGCAGTATGATAATTGTTTTTCAATTATTCAAAAGCTTTTTTCTTCTTAGAAGGAAATTTAAATAAAAATTTCCTTTTAATATTTATATTTTTTTAATATTAAAATGTAGTGGTTAGGAGACATTTTATTTTATAAACATTTCCTCTTTTAGCTCACCCATTTTGTGATGGCCAAAGAACTGAAGCATTGTAAAAGTGTTGAGGACTTGGAATGTAATGAAAATGTGAAGCACAAGGCCCGTGATTACATTTACAAGTACATGGCAAAATATGGTCCTGTTTATAAAAAAGAAAAATATGATTCACCTTTTTGATGAAATCTTGCTTAAAAAGGCTAACTATATACCTGCCTTCATCGTCATGGTTTGTAATATGATGTGGTATCATGGTTATTTTTTGTGATTTTCATTTTGTAAATATAAACTTCATGTATTCAATTATTTATATGAATGCAATGCCAACTACTCATTAAAGAGTCATCAGAAAACTAGTTTTTGATGGTATAAAACAAAGTTTAAATGTCATTTAATTAAAAAATTCTAAATTAATGCCATTAAATTTCTACTTTTTCAGCATTCAAGTGAAGCTTACAATAATTTGTCATACAAAGTATAAGTAACTTTGTTATACCTTTGTATTATCATCCAACATATAAAATAATCCATATATTATATTAAAGACATGAACTTTCATATTAAATTTTACCTGATCTATTGACATTTTTTATGGATAAAAATGTATTAAACTATTAATGTTTGTTTTTTCTTAATTTAAAGATTTAAAATGCACTATTTCAAGGATGAAATGGAAGACATTTCTGTAAAAAATTATATTTCTTTAGATAATAACAAAATACTTATTTTGATAAAAATCAAAGCAATCCTAAATAATAATGTTGAAATATCTGTATTGTGTAAATGTAATAATCATTGATTATGTATTACTAAGTAATCTCAAATGCACAATACAAGAATAACCTAATTCAGCTTGATTTAAAATCCTAATGAAGATTTACTATTTCATTATTCGAAACAATTGATCCAAATTACAAACCTTCACGCAATCTTTTAAACAAATTTTTAATTTCTCTTAGTATTTCTCCATTGAACTTATTTCGTTGTAAAGAACCTTAAAACAAAAATGTAATATTGGGTAATATTTTATGAAATATCGGTAAATTTCTTAGAAATGTTTTACTATAATGGCTTATAATTTTTTTTTTAAATGACATTTGATTTTGTAAACTTGTGATAAAATACTATTATTGTGATGGGTTTTGATTGAATTGTGTTTTAAATTGTATTCAAAACAAATTGTGAAATTCATTTCATGTACCGTGTTTTGTACTATTAAATACTTTCGAACTGGCCATGATTTATGCCTGGATATTTAAAAAAAATTTCATATACATTTGTTCTGTCTTTATTTATACTTATTGTAATGAACTTGCAATATTTTATTTAGAATGGTGTAGTAAATTTGTTGTATATGTTTATATCCTTGAAGTATGCTATTAAGCACCACCAGAATACTCTGTTAATTATTTAAAATTCATTTGTGTATCATGTTGATCATTTTAGGATTATATTCCAATTGCTCATTATTTCCCTTTAATTTGTTTTATTTATAAACAAGAATTTCATATATAAGTGTTTTCTTTGTGATTGATCCTTCTTGTTTCATCTATATTGGATACTGTAATGAATTTAAAGAAATTATTTAAAAATTATATTTATACATTTGACCAAGTCCTATTGACTGTGTATAAAATGTATTGTAATACTCCTTGCAATTAAGCAACACCAGAATACTCTGTTTATAATTTAAAATTAATTTGTGTATCATGTTGATCACTTTAGGATAATATTCCAATTGCTCATTATTTCCCTTTAATTTGTTTTATTTATAAACAAGGATTTCATGTATAAGTGTTTTCTTTGTGATTGATCCTTCTTGTTTCATCTTTATTGGATACTGTAATGAATTTAAAGAAATTATTTAAAAATTATATTTATACATTTGACCAAGTCCTATTGACTAGTTTTCAATGAATTTGTAGATTTTGCATCTATTTCTCTTTCTCCATAATAGACATATATAAATGCTATTGAAGCAGTGTTAAGTAATTTATTTATATTGTTTTATGGAAACACTTATATTAATTAATGGTCATTAATTTGGACATCTTATCTGATTGGGCTAGATTAGAAAACAAATACAGTTTATTACAGAAATACGTTTGATTGCATCAAAGTAACCAACTTATAATAAATTTACGAGTTGAGCTTGTACTGTTTTTGCAGCACTATAAAAATTCGATTTTTGGAATGTTTTGTAAAATTATTATATCAATTAAGTTGCAATTCATTCTTTCTTATCTATCTGCTTTTTGCAACTGTTGCTAATTTATTTATCAATTAGTATTAGTTAGATAGTCTAACAAGGCCAGATTTCAACAAATAAAGTTTTAAGTTTAACAGCTTGAACTTAAACAGAGATTTAGTACGATAAAATACTGTTTAATTCCCATAGAAGTTACATTAAAAATTGTCTTATATAATTTCTTTTGTTATTACTTGTGTTAAATATCAATATAAAAGTTATAAAATGTATGTACTTTGTAATACTTCTTGCAATTAAGCAACACCAGAATACTCTGTTTATAATTTAAAATTAATTTGTGTATCATGTTGATCATTTTAGGATTATATTCCAATTGCTCATTATTTCCCTTTAATTTGTTTTATTTATAAACAAGGATTTCATGTATATAAGTGTTTTCTTTGTGATTGATCCTTCTTGTTTCATCTTTATTGGGTACTGTAATGAATTTAAAGAAATTATTTAAAAATTATATTTATACATTTGACCAAGTCCTATTGACTAGCTTTCAATGAATTTGTAGATTTTGCATCTATTTCTCTTTCTCCATAATAGACATATATAAATGCTATTGAAGCAGTATTAAGTAATTTATTTATATTGTTTTATGGAAACACTTATATTAATTAATGGTCATTAATTTGGACATCTTATCTGATTGGGCTAGATTAGAAAACAAATACAGTTTATTACAGAAATACGTTTGATTGCATCAAAGTAACCAACTTATAATAAATTTATGAGTTGAGCTTTTACTTTTTTTGCAGCACTATAAAAATTAGATTTTTGGAATGTTTTGTAAAATTATTATATCAGTTAAGTTGCAATTAATTCTTTCTTGTCTATCTGCTTTTTGTAATTGTTGGTAATTGATTTATCAATTAGCATTAGTTAGATAGTCTAACAAGGCCAGATTTCAACAAATAAAGTCTTAAGTTTAACAGCTTGAACTTAAACAGAGATTTAGTATGACAAAATACTATGTAATTCACATAGAAGTTACATTAAAATTGTCATATATAATTTCTTTTGTAATTACTTGCGTTAAATATCAATATAAAAGTTATAAAATGTATGTACTTTGTACTACTCCTTGCATATTTCAAACCTTAATTCACATGATGTTTCTACTGCAGACCTTAAACTTTTCAATTATTTTTTTAACCTTTTTTATATATTTATTTCAAAAATATGAAGACCTATGTCTGAAAGTGTTAAGTAAAGTTTGTAATGATTTTCAGGTAACATTTCCATCAGAAGGTGCTAATTGTGGCTATGATCAGCATCAGATTTGTAACTTTATCCTTAAAAATATTATGATAGCAAAGTTTTTATTTGACTCCTTTATGTAAAGCTGTTCACTTCTAAATTTTTGTTTAGAACATATATACGTTGTGATAACTCTTCGATATTGTTCTTATAAATTATTTGCTATGTAAATCATGCAATGGGAAGGGGGTTGTATTCTGTGTTAAAATGCCCATGAATTATAATACTTGTTAGTAACTATATTTAAAATGTCCTTAAATGTTAATGCAATCAAATTTTCTCTTTTATTTTGACTAATTTATTGCAGTATTAAGCTATTGCATGTTATATTTTAAATGGACTTTCTTTCTGACAGTTTTGTTACATATATAAGCCAAGATAAAATTATTATATGCTTCACTGAAATTTGTTTTGCTATTAGAGAACTATTTTAAAGTTTAAAATAATTATGTACTAATTAATTTATTATAACAATTTAATGTATTTGTGTAAATTTCTTTAAAAGATTTTTCATATTTAGCAATGTTTTATGTCTACAAATTTACACTTAATAAATCAATAGCTCCAAACACCACACCCAAGCATGTTACAATTTTCTCATACTCCATGGTGTATATGGGACCAATTTTGTTTCTTTTTATTTCATTCTTTTATTTATCTTTTGTTATGTATTATATCTCAAAATCTAGCAACCCATTTGTAACTCACTTTGCCATTTCCTATTGACTTGAAACTCCTACTTTGTAACCCCGGTGATTACATGATTAACAATAGTAATAAAATATACTTTTCATAGCGTCATAATACTTTTAAGCTGTGTGCTGGCATTAATAATTGGGGGTAGAGTTTGAGATTTGATTGGAAAAAATAGAATATCATCCAGGTCTAAACCAGATTCTTGGTAGATGTTTTTACCCCAAAATTCTAACTTTCTTTCCAGTTATGCCACAAGCCTCTTGTAAATTATTTATATTTTTGATTGGCAGAGAGAGATTTTTGGGTACTTGTGAGATTCAATCTCACTTCTGTGGAAATTTAAATTAGGTTTACTTGAAAATTGTGTGCAGTTGCCATCTTGTAAGGCTCGATAAACATATTTGCAAAAATAGTAAGTCCTTTTATGAACTTTGGATTATTCATTATAAAGTACCAAATTCCAATATTTGAATCTAAAAAGTAAAAATACACTAAACGGGAAAAATACATTTATAATAATTTATTAAATTATTGAAAAGTAAAAAAAAAAAATATGTATATCTGTTCAACTATTACATATGTTATTTATTATGCTGTTGTAACTGACTAATGATAAAAAGTTTATTGCTATCATATGAGGCATCTTATTTGTTGTATATGGAAACTTCACCTTTGTTACTCGGACTTATACCAAGACCCAATGAATTCGAAACCGTATAAACTGTTTCAAATTATACGGAAAATGTTAACACAAGAGTCCCTTATGTTTTAGTGAGTTACATCTGTGTGATCAACATTTATTAAAAATTAGTTGAAAAGGAAAAAATATATGTATAAGCACTTTTATAAAAAAATATTAAGCAAAAGCTGTATGAATCAGTATATATAATGGTTAACAAAGTTTTAAATCACTTGATGTTTTAATCTAATAAACTATAAACTTAACACCCCTTGAAATTGAAAAAAATATCCAATTTTAAGGTTAGTAATTCTGTTTTAATTTATTTGTATTGAAAATTCTGTTATGCATATATATTCTTAGTTTTTCAATAATTGATTTAGTCCGTTTATTTAAGAGTTTCCTTGTGATTTATAAGTTGTTTTACAGTAAATTTTTGTTTTTAATTTGGAGATTCATATTGTAACCACATTTTGGAATTTATTGAAGTATTCAGATTTTGACTATTTAAGTTTCAGTTGAAATTAATGTTAACAGGGTTCCCACGGTCATTGAAAGTCATTAAAAGTGCTTAATATTTTTGAACTTGTTTTCAAGGCCTTGAAAATGCTTAGAGGTGCTTAAAAGTCCTTGAAAATGCTTAGAGGTCCTTAAAAGTCCTTAATTTTTACAGATACTGGCCAACTGCAAAATTTATAAAAATACAACTCGGACTTGCTCTCCCCGCGTGACCGCCACTTTCTGTACTGTATCAGAATTTTCCAACAAATTTGTATTACGCATCCACCAACTTGTAACTTTTTTGGTAGAATATACTTTATCAAAAATTTAAATATAGACATGATGTCTAAAAACGAATTTTCGTAGGTCCTTAAAAACATTAATTAGGTCCTTAAAAGTCATTGATTTTCATTCTGTGATTTGAGTGGGAACCCTGGTTAAATTAATTGGTAGAATTTAAGCTACTATAACAAAGCTGTAACTGTTGCTAATTAATAAACAATAAATTTTCTTTTTTATGTTTAAAAAATTAGCTTTATATTAACAATATTTTTTTCTGAATGTTTTATGTGTCAATTCTCTTTGATCCTGTTAATTGCTCCCATAAATATGTGATAGAAAAATTGCTAGTCAACTTTTAAGACCATGAATTGTAAAGTAACCAATTTTTTTTTTCTTTTGTATTTTAAGGCAAATGTAATTACATACTCGTTACATTTTTGTACTCATTTGTAGAAAAACCAGTATTAAATTTTGAAGAAAAGAACATTGTAAATTAATGTCAACCTGCATTTAGATATTGTGTCATTTTTATAAATTTGCATCCAATATCTTAGGATACATAACCTTGTATAAAATGTTTGCTTTAAAAAGTACACATATGGAGACTTTTTCTTTGCTTATCCTGTTCAGGACCGTGATCGCGTATATGTGATCAGACGATTCTTCCCTCACGGCCCGCGATATCGTATTTGTGATCAGTGTTTCCGTGCCAGCCGGCCCATCATCACACAGACGTGATTTCAGATTGGAACGTTTTATTTGAATTTAAAGGGGCAAAATGCTTAACCGGGAAAAATGCCCGGTCCCGTGCGTGCGTAGTCTCTTTGAGCGCGCGGGCCTGGGGAAGCGCTTCTTTCTCCTTTCGCCGGTCCTGAACAGGTTATACTGTATATATATTTATCTTTACTCCAAGTTACTTTTTTAACAAATGTTTTAAGTTGATAGGATGGATAGACTCTTTATTATACACAAAGTTTTAAATCAATACCAGTCCCTTTTAATTTTGTATATTTTATATATAAAATTTTTTGGCACATAATTTTATAAAGGTACATACTCCACCCAAATGTTTTTCTGGTTGTAAGCTGTCAAATATTATTAAAAATGTTACCATTTATTGTCTGTAACATTTTGATTCTTAAATAATTATTTGATAAATCTTGCTTCTTTTGTAGAATTGAAATTTTTGTATTTATTGCCTATAATCTTGCTTTAAATTTTAATTTAGCCAATCTGAAGATTAATTCTTTCTACAGGCTAAGTCATTAATTAGATTATCATATAAGATTAACACATAATTAAAAATTATATTTGAACTCTTAGTTTCAAAATTTTAATTTTCTCAGAGCCAAGTACTCACTTATTTTATGTTCCTGTTGAAGATTGCATGTATTTTTCGAAAAATAAGCTGCTAGTCTTGAAAGCTACAAATGCTGTCAAGTAACTGTTTTATTTATTTTATTGGATATTTTGTACACATAACTAATACTTTAATCTAGCTATAGTGAGTCACTAAAATAGCATGCTAATTTTTTGTTAAATTTAAAACTTGATTTTCTTCTTTTGTTAACACAGTTGTTTAGTTGTTTCCTACCTTTTTCATAAACACATTGCTATTCTATACTTTATAGAATATTAGTTTTTGTAAATGGCTGAGAAAAATATTTATAGTACAGATTGATTTTCTAATCAACAGTTTCTATTATACATACATCTAAAAGTTAACTATTGTAAAAAAAAAGTGTTTAATTTTTTGACACATTTTTCAGTAGAAAGACATTCTGCCTTGATAAGGTCAGTAATTACTATAACCAAAGTTTCGGTTACTTTTATGAATTTCATACCTTGCAACATCTCATTTTGCTCTAATTGAAAGTGAAATTTTTTTTCCACCTATGAGATGTGTTGGCCTTTATTTCAGTAACATCGACCCAAAATTTCTTCAACATCTATTGAGTAAGAATTTGTAGACTGCTCTAAATAGCATTATTTTAATTTTAGCTCCTATATTAACAGTATAATATACTTTTTTATATATATTTTAACTCCCCACCCCCCTCGTCTCCACCTAATCTCTTATATTTAACCCACTGACGGTCATGGGAATGGGCGAAATTCCCAGTTGTTTTCCCTGCAATAATTTTTAAATTATATTTCTAATTCAAATACATAATTTTTTTTAATTATTTTTTATTTATTTTGTTTTAGATCGGTTATAAACTATTATCCTAATAAAAATATCTAAAATATATCGTATTTTAACTTTTATTTATAAACTTAAAAATGTTGTGTATTTCTAGAAAAACTGGGAATCGTAAGACGTATATATACGTGCATGACCGTCAATGGGTTAAGTACCAATTGCTCAAACTAGGGTGTAATTCTAAAGTCTGTCTACAAACTTCAAATCCTTAATTTATTTTAAAGTTTTTGAAAATGTCTTCTTTTTTTCAATTCATTGCCTCACATGCAATTTGATACAATGTTTTATTATATCCTATTTATTGTGACCTTTAAGAGGAAAATTTTGACTAGAATAATTTTTAGGGCAGCAAATTATGCAGGGTGTCCTCTAAAGTCCTTTGCCACTCACCTTAACTTTTATACGTTAACAGCTATTATATTAAAAAGTTGTGTCTCAATGTAGTAAAGTGGCTATCTTTGTGTCATGTTGTTGTAGTGTTAGTAAAGTGAACAAATTATCATTGTGTGTATTCTATTCAAAGAAATTATGTGCATAAGATTATTTTCCTACAAAATATATGCTCTTCTCCAACTTGTAACTAACTCCAACTGTAAGTGGCTATTTTTATATACCTTATATAGTTTCTGAGGAAGGTACTTTTTAAGTTTGTAACTAGGTGGTGTAATAAGCAATTTAATCGGCTAGCTCACGTGTTTCTCTATATCTGCAAATAACTTTTAGGACAATAGCTGTCAGTGAATAAAAGTTAAGGAGTTGCAAAGGACATTAGTGGTACCCTGATACATCTGACACCTCTTAACTGAACTGTCATTTTAGAAGGAGGTCATGTCTAATTTGCAGGGATAAGTTTTTTCCGCCATGTGACGGAATTCCGCTTTTCTAATTCCTGAAAAAAATCCATTTTTTCCCGCTTTTTCTATCCCACAGAAAAATACTTTTTTTTCTAAGGGTGAACCGTGAAGCAGCTTCACTTCCGCATGATCAGGAAGCCTATCGCTCAGGAGTCGCATCGCATTCCTGCTCCAAATACAAAAACTACTGAAATGCATTTTTTTTAATCAGGTTGCCGCTCAAACTCGCATTTTGTACTTTTCCAACTACGGCGAAATTTGATCCTTTTGTGTCATTTTTTTCTCTGCTCAAAATATAAATTCCTTCTTGCGATTAACGTATACAAATAATGCGCTTGCTTCAAGTCTGACATCCACGGAACTATCGTTTATTTAGGTTGGTATGTGATGCTCGTTTTCGCTAATCGTTACGCTGATGTAATGTCCGCTACTGCCGAGATTTGTGTGACTATGACATGCGTTATAGCTGGGACTTAGGTTGTTGTGGTGACCAATTTCCCGGAGTATACGCCGATATAACAGCGTTATTGCTGAGAATTGTTCCGGTATCTTTGGCGCTACCGCTGATATATACGTTTATGTGAAGGGCATTTTCGCTGAGTGTGCTACACTGTTGTAAAATCTGAGGCTTGTACCGATGTTACCGAAAGAATCTTGATATTACCGTGATGAATTGCGCTATTGCCGAGATTTTGTGATGGTAATTTTCGTCGAGTGTTACGCCGATACAATAGCGTTATTGTTGAGAGTTGCTCCTGAATAATAGGTTCTAACTTTGATATTTCTATTGGCGTGAGAGTAATTTGCGCCGAATGCCACACTTTGATAACAAAACATCCGATAATACTGAAATTTGCACTAGTATTACCAAGAAAATACCAATATTACCGAAATTTGTGCCGATATTGTGGACGCTATCGCCGATACGCTTTAGATAAGAACGATTAAGATATTTTCATTTCTGCCGATACCTAGATTTTTGCCGGTATTGTAAGCGCTATTGCTTTCGTTTGAGTGACGGTCATTTTCGCCGAGGTTTACTATAATACAATACCAGCTATTACCGAGATTTTCAACACCGTTTTGTAGCCATTTGCCTAGATTTCCGTTAATGCGATAGCCGCTATATCCGTGATTAGTGTCTGTTTAAAGATTAATTTCGCCGTTTGATATGAATCTATGCAGAATTACTAAAACTTTTATATCATTTTGTATAAAAATTATATAAAAATATTCTGAAAATTAATCCCAATTGTAAATTTTCTTAATAAACTGTGTTTAAAGTTGTTATTTTAACTGCAATTGTATGTAAAATTGTTTGTTGCTTTTTATTTTATTGAACAAGCTTAAAGATATGAATAAAAATATAAATTTAAAGATTTTTAGTACTTAAAATGTAGCTTAAAAATTCAGAAAACTAGGTTTAATTAGATTTGGCCTGTTTGTCAATATGGTATAATTGCTTAAAGTTGTTTGACTTGTTGAAAAGTTGAAGTCTTTGGCGGTTTCCATCGCTTTCACATGAATTTCGTGTTTTTTTTCCTTTTTTTTTTTTTTTTTTTTTTTTTTTCCTTTGTAGCTATACCATGCCTAATAACAGCATAACGTGTATTTCTATGCCTAGATGCCGCTATTTTGAACCATTTTTGCTCACAGACAGACAGAGACGGTGCAGTGTTATAAATGCACATGGAAAACCACATTTTTTTTTTAAGTATAGCTTAAAATGTGGTTTACACATAAAACTTTTAGATTTCTGTTTTCAGCTTTTTGATTTTTTACCAAACTCATCCCTGAATTTGAAAGTCTAGACATGGCCTCTTTTCAAAATTACCAATTCAATTACTCAGTTTCTTAATTTGCCTTCTTCACTTATTCATGAAATTTGTAGGTAGGATATTTTGTTAAGGTTTTTTTTTTTTTTTTTTTTCTTTAGTGCTATGTTATCGTTTTATTTTAAACATTCTGTTACTTGCTTGATCATACAAACCTTATGTTTCTATGTTATGGTATTTGTATAATTTTGAATATGGTATTTGTATAATTTAAAACAATATTTGTATTTTTATACTGAGTAACTTAGTTTATATAGATCTCAGAAATGTTTGAGAACTTCCAATGGTGTGGATGAATTCATTATTCAAGTTGTATGTATCATAATCATATGGAAAAAGAATAAAATGCTTTGTCATTTTAAGTTTTTTGTATTTTTATTAAAGGCTTCTGTATTAATTAAGTGGTCAGTATAATGTACAACAAATAAATTTGTTATCATACATAATTTCTCTTCTTTTAAATTTAGTTCAGATTTGGAACGAAATTGATGATAAAAGAGTTGGATTGGTGGGAAATTATGAATTCACATTTTATGGTTAAAAATTAGATATCGTTTTGATTTTAGGTACTCCTCTTCGGGGAGTCTATTCTTTGGTATGTTGTTAACAGTACATGACAAATGTATCACATGCATCTCTTCCAAAGTCGAGCCTATTTATTTCCAAGCTATTCACACTTAAATTAACACATTACAAGAATAAACACTATAAAGGTAACTAGTTTATGTTGTTGATAGATGTAATAAGCAGCCACTACATTTCCTGTTTGCCTGGTTTGAGAAAAGTAGGATATTGTTTGTTTATTCAATTGAATAATCAAAGAGCTATACCAGGACTGTACTGTATTGCCCCCAAACATTTTAACTATATTCAGAATAATCGGAACAGTCTGAATATTTTAGGGAATTGTTTTAAGAATTTTTTTAAATGGGACTTATAAAAGCCTCACATTTACTTCCCGAATTGAAAAAAACATGCAGAAGGAAGGATGATGTACTTTAGCCTTCTTTACCTGCCCATATGTTTCTCCAATCATGAACCCATATTGTTAGCAGAATTTTTTTTTTGCTATAAATTTCTTAAGTATTGTTTTAAATTATAGAAAGATAATTTTTTTCTGTGCTTCAGCCATCCTTGATAAAAAGTTTTTGCTAGTGACATCTTGCAGGTAAAGTTTACTTTTCTGTCAATGCTTTTTAAATTGTTTTAGTGGGATATCCAGATATTGAACTGTGGGTGGTCCAATTAAAAATGATTTGTTTTCTTGCTGGAATATTGCATTGTCATATCGTGTTTATGTATGTATGCCCAGTGGTAGAAGTAGTGAAAAAAAAAGTGGGGGGGGGGGACGCCCAAAATTTGATGCCAAGTGCACCTCCCCTCACCCCCTTCTCCCATCTTCAATGATAAATTTTATAATTTCGTAACTTATAATAAAAATATTAACTAGTAAAAAAATAATTTATACTTCCTAACATTAACATTAATCTAGGGTCCAAAATTTATTGTTATTTTAATGAATATTCGTCGACTTAGTTTACTTGGAAGTAAGAGATAAAGTTAAGTAATAATTCAATATTATATACATAACTGTTTATTTAGATTTAAATAATACTTATAAATGTGCATACTTTCATGAATTAAATTATAGAGAATTATAAAAAAAAAAAAATTAAAAAATAGCTTGTCTTTATATGAAACAAGAATAGTAATTTAACTTAAAAGAAAGTTCCTCCAAAGTTAAAAGTTGACCAAGTGTAACTGTATTTGTTAGTAAAAGTACTTATATCTTTATACAAAGTAGTACAATACATTTTTGGATTAGTATATATCTATACCATAAATTGTTTTGAAATGAAAAAATAAATCCCTTTTCCTCTGTGTCACTACATTTAAAGGTTACTGTCATTTCATTAGTAGTTTTTAGGTGGGTTAAGTGTTTTTGAAAGGGGGAAGGTGTATTTCAATGGTTTTAGAAGTGGGGAGACGCATGGGTATTTTCTTTAAAAGTGGGGGACGTGTCACCCCGCGTCTACCCACACTTCTAGCTCTGTGTATGCCTCGTTTCAAGTCAGTTGAGCGTTTGGAAGCTAGTAAAAATTAAGTTGTAAAATTTGACAATACAATAGCGACAAGCTTAAAGCATAGAGAAATTTTTTCATAAACTAGATTATTGGTTTTGTTTAAATGATATAAAGATACCTTTACTGAATGTTTTACCTTTAATTTCTATTATGAGTATAGAGGGATTAGCAATTTGAGAAAAAATGAAGACGTACAAAAATATTTCTCTAGAGTATAAAAATAGTCTCCCTCCCAAAAAACAACTTGACATTGTAAAAGAACCCACCAAGTAAAATGGTGAGCTAGCAAACGTTATGAAATCTAATGTTTGTCGCCAACTAGCAGCGTTTAATTTCTTTGGGATACTTGTACACAAGGAACTAAATTTGGATTATAGGACTCCCGAGGTAGTCAGTACTTAGCAGGCTAGAGTTATTCCGAAATAATCTCATTTCATGTTTCGGCTAGTTTGTAATCATTGCATTGAATAGAGATTAATTTTATACAAACTCTAGCCTGCCAAGTAATGATCGCATTTGGGGGTTCCTCCCAATAACCCTAATTTAGTTCATTGTGTACAAATACTAGAGGTCGGTGATATATTGATAGAACGATATTTTTTTTTTTAAGTATCGATAAAAGTCACCGATATATCGAAATTTCGAAACATTTTTTGTTGTTTGATGATCGTTTTGTAGTTCCATGTGTTTTTTCAATTTTCTTTATTCCCTTTTGAAAAACTTCAAAACTAAAGTTTGGACTTGGCTGAGAGTATATTCAATAATAATTAATATTCAATATTCCCATACACTTCATAATCATGGACTCCACCAGGAGGGTACAAGGAGGTGCATTTGCACCTCCCTGGCTTTTGAAAATTAAAATAAATTTGGAAAAAACGTGTTAATTCCAAGTGTAACTGCTTATTAAGTAAATATATGGTGTGTAACCAACGTGAACAAAAGATCTCGGGGTAAATTTTAAACTTGCTTTTAATTGCAGTTACTAAAGGACAAACAAACAAACATGTAAATTTAAACAATTGATACAAACAGTACATTAGGGTACAATACAAAAGGAAACATTAAATTTAATAGGGAAGTACCTGAATCAAAATTAAATCATGGAAAGATAGACAACACGTCTTTACTGATAAATGAATCCTCTCTCTCTGGTTAAAAAAGTAAAAGCATAATTATCCACTTATAAAGTTGAGGGTGTGAAGGAGGTGGCTCCATCTTTATTCATACTTTAAAGCGTCTGTTATACAAGTAAATAAAAGCACAAATGCAATTTTGAAACTCCGGTTGAATGTTACACTGTGTATTTATTATTATTATTATTTTAGGCCTCTTGTTTATTTCCTAAACTCGTTTTTTTTTTATAGCTTATTTATTGCAATTGAGAAGTGGTTTTCAGGCGCCACTTGTCTCAGTATCAATTTATTCTTTTTTGTATGATCATTTATATGTTCTCTCAATTCTTGGAAAATGTTTGGATTTTTATTTGTGAGTCATCAGATATTAGACCTTGATATATATTTTCAAAAGAGCATTTCCTAAATTACTTCCGTGTTCCATTTTTTTCCCCGTTATTTCTCTAACTTGGAAGAAATAACTACGCTTTCGTATTTTTAAATCCTTTATATCAACTTCAATTTTGTTTGTGTGTATCGTTAAAATCTACAGAGGGCTAATTAATGCAATTGCCTCTATCCAAATGAGCAGAAACTTGGCAGATTGCATGTCGATGATGATGCAGTCTATCACGTTTTTGGGGCTGTCAGCCAGGGTTGTAGTGCTAAAAAAATTATACCGGTATGCAATAGAGGTCGGGAAAATTGATCAAAATAAATATCGATACTATATCGTTGCATAGAAAAAAATATTGATAAAATATCGATTTATCGATACAGGATTTTTTTTTATTTATTTGATTTTCAATTTTGCCAGAAACGAAGTTTTTCGGGGCAAATTTCTACTTTTCATGATTGGTTTTTGTAAGGTGACTACTTTTCCAACTGAAATGGATCTATTACAAAAAAAAAGTTATATTTTCGCTTAATTGAGGCAGTGATTTTAAGAAAAATTTATATAATTTTCAATAGCTTTTAATAGCAACCAAGGCCTATTCTAAGGAAAATTTACGACTGCCCAAAAGCACAATCTCACCCCCCCCCCCATTACCTTCCTGATGGCTATGGGGTTAGCCCTCTGGCTTCGCATGCCAAAGGTGTCGGTTTCGAATCCCGGATTAGGCATGGATGTCCATTGTGGTTCGGAATCGACGTTAAGCTGTAGGTTCCGCCCTGATACCGTCCTAACCATTACTGTGTATAAAAATAGGTCGTTGAGCGTACAAAACATCCCTCCCCTCCATCCCCACTTTCAACCCATACAGCAAATTAATTTGAAACAATAAAATTCGATAATTTATCTTTAAATATAACTCGAATTTTAAAATCAGGTTTCTGTTATCCTATTTCATGAGGTTAATTGGTTAATATTTATATACCTACAGTGGCTCAAACAATTCAGAATACTTACTTTTACTTAATAAACCCAACTTTCGATATAAATAACACATTACCAAGAAGTGAAAACACGTCTCTAATTTTACACATAGTTTCATTTAAAGTAAAAATAAAGAACAATCGTGACAGCTGTGGGGTTAGCGCTCTGGCCTCGCATGCCAAAGGTGTCGGGTTCGAATCCTGGGTTAGGCACGGATGTTCGTTGTGGTTCGGAATCCACGTTAAGCTGTAGGTCCTGGTCTGATTAGCCGTCATTGTGCATAAATATAGGTCGTTGAGCGAACTAACCAACCAAGAAAAAAAATTTAAATAGGAAAAATTTCGGAAACATTTTAAATAAACATACGCAGATTTTTACCTAAAAAAATTGAGAATACACAAATGAAATTTTTGTAATATCTCACACACGAAGAATGATGGTATTTGATGGTATCTGAAGGGATTTTACCCCATTATTCTTGCAACACTTGTTTTAAATAGGCTTTATTTCTAATTTTATGCTTTTAGACCACTATTTCGCGTGTGTCCCGTAGATTTTCTATGATATTGATGTCAGAGGTCTGGTGGTATGTGTAACTGCTTTTTACAATGAAAAAGACCCCATATTTTGACATTGCGTGCCTTGTACTTTATTATAAACCTTGATTTCTTTCAAAATTTACCTTTTTGTGATATCCACAGAATTCTCTTCTTTTTTCTTCTACTTTTATTTTCAATCGATCCCTCATTTAAAATTTTGAAATGATTGTCTGGATACACGTGTGGCTTCTACCAACAATTTTAGCTATTTCAATAAGATTTTCCTTTTTTTTTAAAAAAAATAATTTGAATAGGAATCAATACTAGTGTTTCTTCGAAGAGCAATTTTTTATTTAAAAGTTTGAATTTAAGTTCGTCTAACAAGTTTCATCACAAAAAATTAGAATTGAAAAGGTTAAGAATAACAATATTTAAGATTGCATTAAAATAGCAGTCAAATTGAAAATATGTAAGGGTAAATAAACATATTTTTCGCAAGTGTATTCCCAATTTTTTTATTGCAAAATTTGTTCAAAACTGTATGACTAATTCGATTTTTAATAAATTATTATATTTTTTGTGTATATACAAAGTAAAATGTCCATAGTTTAATGCCTCTGCAAAAAGCTTTGCTATAATTAAATTTTTTGAGCATTATTCCCCATACAAAATACTAATGTGTTCAAAAAACGAAGTGTATTCTTAATTGTTTTAACCACTGTATATACTTTTATAATATTTTTCTTATGAAAGAATTATAAATACCTTTGACTACGAAGTCGCAAAAGACAACAAAACAATCGTGAATACAAATTCAACGTCTTTGATACCAAACATTAAAAGATTATTTACACTCACAAGGCAATAGCTGTCATCCACCTTCCTCCATCTTGTCAACTATTCATTGCTGTTTTTATTTTACAACTGTTGTCACCCACCCCCTAAAAATACAGTGGTCATCTCCCAAGAAGGAGGACATGACACACAGCACAGTGGAACACAGTGGTAGAAGTGGGAAAAAAAAGGTGGGGGGACGGCCAAAAGTTGGTGACAAGTGCACCCCCTCAACGATAAATTTTATAATTTCGTTTTTAATAACAATAAATTTATAACAATTAAATAAATAACAATTAACTAGTAGAAAGGAAACAATTTTCAACTCGAACAAGGATCCAAAATTTATTGTTATTTTAATGAATATTCTGCGACTTAGTTTTTTTACTAGGAAGTAAGCGATGAAGTAATAACTCAACATTATATACATAACTGTTTATTTAGATTTAAATATTGCCTCTAAATAAGCATACTTTCATAAAATTAAATTAATAAGGAATTCTATTTTTTTTTTTTTTTTTTTTTTAATACTTTGTCTTTATATTTTTTCTAGTTTCTCCAAAGTTAAAATTTGTCCAAGTGAAAATACCTATATCTTTATGCAAAGTAGTATAATACATTTTTATAACACATATATAGTTTTTTTTTCTGTGACTTAAAACTTTTTCTCAGTGTCATTACATTTCGCATTTCCCTACATGCTTGGTATATTTTTTAAGAAGAAAATCTATGCTTAATTAATTTTAGTACTATTTAATATCCCATGCCCAGTATTGCTTAATGTTCAAAGAAATTTATAAACAAAATTAGTGATAAAAACTGAAAAATATAGTCGGGAATAAATAAAAAAAAAATATATACAATTTTAAATTACATGACAGTGAAAAGATGAATTTGTTTCAACAATTTTGACATTGATAGTATATACATGTATCGTGCATTAAAAAATTGAAAGTAAAAACATTGCAAAATGATATTTTACCTTCTTAAAGGAAATTTTTGCATTTTTTAGCTTTCTCGTTTGGCTTCATGGATAATTTGTCCTGCACATTTATGAGTTTTACTGGTTTTGTGTTTAAAAATCTGCTTTCTTAAGGATTCTCGTTAGTCAAATTCCTTGTCTCCATGTGGCAAAATGTTACACCCTACCCATTCGTTAGAAAGTTTCAAACCTTGTTTTTTTCTGGTTCCAAGCTTTTTAGCAGCCTTTTGTATGAGTTGCATCCAAGTTTTTGTTCTTCACAAGTAAGCCATGGATACTCGTTGTATTTCTGAAGGTGCGTATCATTTTGTGTCCAATACTTTGGATAATCATTTCTGCAGTGCGTTTTTGCTTACTGTTGCTGCCACGTGCTAGATTATCTCTCCACGTGGTCTCTTCAACTTGATGCACTTGCACATTTCCACTGCTCCTTCCTCAACGTTCTGTAGTGTATCGGAGTCATTTTTCTTACAGTTTTGAAGCCAAATATATCAATCTCATCTTGTTTTGTACTAGATGGATTACAATTACAAATGCCGTTTAGAATCAGAAGTAAGAGTTATGGTTAAGTTGGAGGAATACACGGTTTTCTACTAATAATGAACAAAACGCAACACATTTTAAAGTAAATCATCGAGGAAAAAACAGGAAATGATAGTGCAATAAATATGTCTTTTTCTATCCACTCCTTCAATAATCCCAGACAACGGGCGCCGAAACTCGCCACGCATTTCCAAGAAAAATTGACTGAATCTGCTTTAAACAAATCAAAAATGAAAGTATAAAAAATTACAAACAGCCAGAAAAAGCAGAAGTAATGAAAATGGTTAATTCTATTTTTTCCCCCTCCCCTTTTAGTTTTTAGACGGATTGAATGTTTTTTTAAATTGGGAGAATAGATTTCGGTAGTTTTAGAAGTGGGGGGGATGGATTTCAGTGTTTTTAGAAGTGGGGAGACGCATGGGTATTTTCTGGACAAGTGGGGGGACGCGTCACCCCGCGTCTACCCACACTTCTAGCACTGGTGGAACAAGTGTTGACCGCAAACAGCCGAAATGAAGATTTATTGACAAAGGGGAAAAAGGAGTTTTCGCGCTCGACTATAGTCAGTAACGTTTTAAGCTTGGACAGGATCGGCTTGTCCTGGCATGGAGTTTAGATTTTAACATCTCTCAGCTTTGATTTTAGGCATATCCTCCTGAGGCCCACAACTGTTTGAAACATGATTTCAAGCTAATTTTTTTGGGTCCATATAACGTACTTTTAAAGTTATTGGGTTTCAACTATAAAGCAAAAATTTTAAATTTAATTGTTCAGATGGGAAATTTAATCATGAAAGGCAGTAAAACAATTTCGTTCGAGGACGTGATACATAAAAATACTTTACAGTTAGTGCAAAAAAAAATTTGTTCGCGCAGAACATCCAGACATCCGAAAAAGTGAGAAAAAAGTCTTAGTTCATTGCTGGCATGTGCTTCGCGCCAACTTTTCGTGATGTCTCTACTGGCAGAGGAATTGGTTTTTGCCGTTTCTTTACAGACTCCACTTCTTCACAATCGGTGGAACTATAGTCATTCTAGGTGGAACTATTATCAGCTGTAGGACTGAATTCGGCTATTTCAGGCAAAGAAAAATTATGTGCCTAAAATACGATGTGCATTTAAATGTACGCGGTGTCTCAGGAGAAAATGCCTTGTTATTTGTCTTCCTAAAATAAGATTTCAATGTAAAATATTTGAAAGTAGTACCACAACCACTATTGTTACAAAATAAGAATGAGCAATTATTACTTTCAATTACCCATATGTATACATAGGATAATGAAAGCATAGTATTCGGTTTAAAAAAAAATCGTTTCTCCACGTTTTGGGACATTCTGATTTCAAAAAAGTGATCTAGATTAAATTTGTGTCTGTGGTCAGCATAACTCCCTCACAAATTGACCTACTATGTTCAAATTTGGTGTGCGGGTTGGTGATGGTACAGGGCCCTACCATTAAGGTTTTAGTCAAAAAGGTTTTCGCATATAAAGTAGCTGCCATTGAAAAAATCATATTTTTCAGTAATTGCTAAAAAACGGCTCTAAAGATTTTGTTCAAAATCGCTGTGGTAATGGCTC
This sequence comes from Linyphia triangularis, assembly GCA_963978545.1. Classification (NCBI taxonomy): domain Eukaryota; kingdom Metazoa; phylum Arthropoda; class Arachnida; order Araneae; family Linyphiidae; genus Linyphia; species Linyphia triangularis. The sequence goes on from OZ021721.1 coordinate 53,252,869, forward strand.
TTAAGGTGTTTTAAACGTCACCACCTCTGAAATTCCCTTTAAAATGCTTTAATGGCGTAAAAAGTTGAAAAACAAATGCCTTTAACACAGACTTCTCTTTCTTTGAGCATACCTCATCAACGATAGTTTTTCTTCTCTCCCCAGTAGTTTCACTTATAATATTGCAAAAGATATCGCCAAATTGGCCACTTTTGCTAAATGAAGGATGAAAATATAAAAACGGTAAATGACACAAATCCATGTAAGTATTATAGTGTAATTAAAAGCTGTGCGATGTTCCACATCCCTAGTTTTTCTCTATTTTATTTGGCTTTGTATTTTTTACGACTGCCCAATTTTGACTTTACAATTGCCCAATTTGGATTTACGACTGCCCAAATAAGCCACGACTACCCGTTAGAATAGGCCCTGATAGCAACTCTGAATATTTAGAATAATATTTTTACAATGTAAATAATTGAAAAATTAACAGAGGGATGAAAATATATTCATATATATTAAATAAATGTATAGGGGTCATTTTATTTGAAACGTGACTTTTAATATAGCTCAGTTACTACTTGCATATACAATATACAAAATATGATTATGAGCATGGGCACCGGCAAGATTATTTGAAAGGGGGTGCAAGATTTCTAGAATTTTGTTTAATTCGTTAATTTTTCAGAAATGTTGATTGCAAATTACTAATGAAATGTTAATTAACAAATATGCATCAATTATCATTTTGATAATGAACCACACGTACGGTGTATATTTTGAAATCCTCTCTTCTGTGTAATTTATTGCCGACCAAACGATATAGTGGTTAGCGTGCTAGCTTCTAGACCACGAGGTTGCGGGTTCGAGTCCCATGTAAGGCATGGGTGTTTGTAAATGCATGTTGGCTTGTCAAATGACGAATGTTTTGACGCATTATAGCTCTCGTGTTGTTGACGGCGCCAGATAATCTGAAAACAACCATCTGTGTATTTTATTAGGTGTTCAACGCAACCATATATAGAAAAAAAATTCTTAAAACTTTCTTAAGATTGAAATGATGAAAATACCAAAAAAAAAAAATTTAACGATTTTCTTGTTTTTCTGTTTTTTATCATCCAATTAGTACTCGCGGTACTTAAAGTAGCAGAAGAAGCAAAAGGCACAATAAGTAAACCATAAAAACAATTTTTTTTTAAATCCTTTATATGCATTACTAATTTTAATGTGGAATTGCAACTTTTTGAGTTCAGATAGTTTTCATAGTGCTTGATCACTACGAAAAAAACATCCAGTCCGAACTATTTACGGGTTTATTAGCAATTCGAATCACCAATAGAAGCTTTTGTAAAAGCGGCCTTTTAGTGATTGTTATAGTAACAGCCCCAAAAATTTGATAGACTGCAGTGTCATCGACATCAAATTAATCTGCCAAGTTTCAGATCGATTGGATGAAGGCAAGTGTGTTAATTAGTCATCCGAAACGAAAATAGTGTTGTGAAAAAGCGGCTTTTTAGTGATAGTGACATTAGGTGTATATTGGGGCCAGTAAGCGTCGGTACGGTGCACCTATGCTTTTTTGAGAGCTGGTACTGAGTAACGCCACTTTTTTGAACTAGTAATCAATAATAAAACTCTAATATTCTTTGTATAATGTACTGTGATATAAGTTAGTGAGAAAATAAATGCGTAAATTAAGAGTATTCAGCTTTTTTGTAGAGTAAATTTTGTAAATTATTGAAATTTGCATTTTATAATAAAGAAAAAATTCCAGATACAGTACCGCCATGATCTAAAAGTTTGTGTACTAGAGGTCGGCGATATATCGATACGACGATATTTGTATCGATATTCTTTTTTTAAATATCGATAAAAGTCACCGCTATATCGATATTTTCAAACATTTTTAGTTTTTTGATTATCGTTTTGTAGTTCCATGTTTTTTCGATTTTCTTTATTCCCTTTTCAAAAACTTCAGAACTCAAGTTCCGACTTGATTGAGGGGCAGTTAAAAGCGGCACCCCAAACAAAACGTTAAGTCTTGGGTATGGTGAAATCACCAAGCAATAAAATGAACCGACCAAAGTAACTATATTAATGTATAGTTATTGTTTCAAAATTTATAAAACACCGAGGAATAATACCACGAACAGGGGAATTCATTTGAAGGTAAAACATAATGTAACGAAAACTAACATCACATATATTGGTATTTAGCTATTGTGTTTGGGTTTGTAATGCATTAAGTTTTTTGTTTTTTAAATTTCGAGAATAAATTCAAACCTGATCAAGGGATGAATGGATTAATTTTCTGCGTTATGGTTTTTTATAAAATTACTATGCATTTTGTAAGAAGTAGGAAGTTATACTGCTCTCGCAAAATTTTCTGTAAACATCCCAACTTTCTTAGTTTCAATTAAGTAAAATGAGCTGATTTCTTTAATCAAAAACTCACTAAAGTTAAATTCGAAAAGAAGACATTATTCATTAAAAATGTCAGTGCCTGAAACAGAAAGGAGAATTCTAAGTGGAACTGATTTATCCTCATGGGCTGCGAAATTCTAAAACCGCCTCTGCACTGGGCTAGCCTAAGTGCAAGTTATGATTATTATGCAGTTCAAATTACATGCTTTCCAAAAATATGAATTTGATTTGAACAAAAATAAGCAGACTTCCTTTAAAAATACATAAGATGACTGGCAGACTAGCACACGAAGCAGACACTGCACCACTGTACCCATGCTTCGAATGTTTCAAAAATAAACTATTATTTTACCAACATTCAACATTTTGCCATACGCTTCATAATCAATCATGTTTTATATTTTGTATGTTATATTTGCAAGTAGTAACTCAGCTATAGTAAAAGTCACGTTTCAAATAGAATGACTCCTATACAATTTTTTTTACATATACCAATCCCTCTGTTAATTTTCCAATTATGTACATTGTAAAAATATTATACTAAGCATTCAGCGTTACCGTTAAAAGCCATTGAGAAAAGTCTAAATTTTTGTTAAAATCAGTGCAACAATTAAACGAAAATATGTTGTTGTTTTTTTGTAATAGAACTCTACTTTATTTGGAACTAAAGGTGAGGACCATCGTACAATTTTCAATTACTCTATAATATTGGTCATTGCATTAAAATTTGATATTACTGTTATTCACAGTTTTCATATTTTCACTCATTTAAATAAAAATGGCCAATTTGACGATAGTTTTGGCAATAGATTTTACATGGGGGGGAAAAAAACATCAAAATGGCGAAATTGGTGATGTTATTCGATAGACCTTACATTGTCCTTTCTTGTGCTTATGAAATAGAAAAAAAATCTATCGTTGATGGCTGGTGCTCTAGGGCAGAGAGCTATGTGTTAAAGACATTCATTTTTCAACTTTTTACGCATTTTTACGGGAGTTTCGGAGGTGGGGATGATTAGAACACCTTAAGAGGCAATAGCACAGAGATTTTAATCAAAACCGTTGGAGCCGTTTTTTAGTAATTGCTGAAACACATGATTTTATTATGATTTCAACCTTATGCGCATGCGCGACTTTAACGAAAACCTTAATGGCAGGTCCCAAGGCCACACCATTAACCCGCACACTAAATTTGAATATTGTCGGTCAATTTTTTCGAGAGTTATGCTGACCAATTACACACAGACAGACATTTTTTCTGGACCACTTTTTGAATTCAGAATGTTCCAAAACGTAGAGAAATGCAAAAAAAAAAAAAAAAAAAAAATCAGATTTTTTTTTATTGAATATTATTCTTTCATTACCCTATGTAAACGTAAAAGTAATTGAAAGTAAAAATTAGTCACTTTACAAAAAGCAATCATGAAAAGCAGAAATTTACCCAGAAAAACTTTGTTTCTGGTTTAACTGAAAATCAAATAAAAAATCATGAAATATGTAGGATATCAATATATCGATATTTTTTCCCATGCAACGATACAGTATCGATATTTTTTATCGATTTTCCCGACCTCTACTATCCACGGGACATTCACTCTCTGGATTACTAACAAATGCATTTTCATGTTTTAAAAACTGTGGTCCATGCCACCACTTATCATTGTTTACTACATCGTTAGGTTTGAGACCTCTAGAAATCAGATCTGCTAGGTTATTTCCAGAAGTCACATGGCACCACTGATAACCGGGTGTGAGTTCCTGAATTTGTGAAACTCTATTAGAAACGAAAGGTTGTTGTTGTTGGAACCTCTTCAAAAGAGGCAAAGGAAGGAGAACTACGGGCATACAACCCCTGTCTCCGTATACATATTTATGCTGACGTCATAAAACGAAAGCTTTTTAAGCGAAAAAGCGAAGAATCACTTTTCCGATACATGGAGAGGATAGATTAGCACAATTCAAAATATCTTTGACTGAAGTTTTTTGGCTGGGTGAGATTTTTAGAAGATCAAAAAGAATTGATCTCTCTGAATCGTATCGGGCGCATTGGAGAAATCTGTGGGGATAATCGTCTGGGATATGACAAGAGTTACAAAGAGGAGAAGCCGAGAGTCCTATTTTGTGAAGGATGCTTTTGGTGGGATAACAATTTGAAATAATCCTGAAAAGCTTAACTTCTTCATATCTCGAGGAGATCCAGGATAGGAAGGGAGGAGTGACTAATTGATCATGAAACTTGAAGTTATATTTGGAGGAGGACCAAAGAAAATCAAATTCTTCTTGTCGTTTCCTCTTGATGAAACGTTTCATATCCATCCAATCCAAAATAGACATGGTTGGAGAGGAAGGATCTGATGCAGCCTTGCCGGCTAGTTGATCAGCTGTTTCATTAATTTGAATACCAGCGTGGGCATTACACCAAACCAGGATCGTTGGGGAGAGGATGGATTTGTTAATTAGGGCTAGTCGTGCTTCAGTAATAAGAGACGAACCCCTTCCACAAACATTGCCAATGCCCTCAACAGCCCCTTTATTATCTGATAATATTAAAGAGGGGACATCTCTTAAAAAAAAGGTGGCTAAATAAAGTATGGCAGCCGTTTCGGCGGTGAAACTCGAGGAGGGCATAGGAAGTCGAATGGATCGAGAGACTGAGCCATTTTCATTGACTAGGCCGAAACCCACCCCGCAGCCAATCTTAGATCCATCTGTAGCCCAGAGTTCGAAATCCTCGTATCTCTTACGAAGTTCCCAAAAAAGGGATTGAATTAAGACAGAAGATTTGGTTGAGGAGTTCGGGAAAAAGTTGGTGATGCATTCCAAATGGTGGGTTTGCGAGGGGTGCACCTGAACTTGTAGGAAACGGGTTCGATTTTGAAGACCAAATTGGACTTCCAAGTTGCAGATCGTAGAACGAATCTGATGGTTTTTGATATAGGATTCAGGCTTTGGAAGGGGTAAATTATGAAATTGAACTTTTAGAGCCATTGTAATTTGAGACCATTTAGCACGAATTCGGTATGGGGGGATATTAGAAATTTTCCGGATGATGTCATTTGGCGCCCATTTGAAGATACCAAGTGCGAAACGGATAGCAGAGTTTTCCAAAACTTCATACTTGAGCATGTTCATCTGGGAATCATTTGTTCTCACTGAGTTAGCAAAATCAATCCGTGGAAGGAGGACTTGGGAGATGATTTGGAGGGCTAGTTTGGCTTTGATTCCCGTGTTTTTACTGCTGATGAACTTGATAATGTTTAGGATTTTTGAGCCTTTTTTGCAGCTGGCAAGGCAGTGTTCTTTCCAGGTGAAGTTGTTTTGGAAAACTAGGCCTAGAACTTTGGAGCAAGAAACCCAGGGGATAATATTATCATTGATAGAAATAGGCTGGCATAATTTCGAAATTTTGGGAGAAAGATCAATGATGGATGATTTCTCACTGGCAAAATCCACCTTCCAGCGTTTGGCCCAGACTGAAATGTTCTCCAAGGAATGTTTGATATTAGCGACACACTGGGCAGGGGACGAAGCCGAAACTACCACAGTGATATCATCTGCATATAAAAAAACCTGGGAGTGAGGGGGGACTTCTTTAATGAGATCATGCATGTAAATATTGAATAAGAAAGGAGATAAGATTGATCCTTGAGGAAGGGATGAAACCTCCAAGGGGTCGGAGAGCTGACCTCTCCACCTTACTTGGATCGGGCGGCAAAAGAGAAAATCCTGGATCAGGGAGAGTAGTTTCATTTCTAAACCAGCCGACTTAAGTTTTTTGACGAGTCCCTCAACCCAGACTCCGTCATAGGCTCCATCGATATCAAGGGAGATCATGCAAACCCAATTTTTCTTGGATCTAGCCCAGGCAATGTGTTGGGAAATGTTATGGAGGCAATCCACCGCCGATTTCCCCGGTATAAAGCCAAACATATTTTTATGAAATAACTTAACCTTTGAGGTCCAAAAAATCAGACGTGCGAGAACCATTCTTTCCAGGATTTTACTAATAACGGGAATTAAGGCAATTGGGCGATAGCTGGTGGGAAGATTAGCTGGTTTGTTGGGTTTTCTAATCGGAACAATAACAGTTTTTTTCCAGCTTTTTGGAAAAAAGGAAAATTCAAGGCAAAAATTGAAAAAACTTAACAGTTTTAGACAGTCCACATTTGGAAGGGATTTAAAGGCTCTTGCCGAGATACCGTCAATCCCCGGGGTCGAGACCCTCTGGAGTTTGATAGATCTATCGAGTTCCTGGATGGAGAAGAAAGGCTGACAAGTAAAATTAGGCTGAGATAGAGGTTGGATAGGAAGAGTCGAAGTGGTTTGAGATTTGGAAACGAATCTTTGACAGAGAAGGTTGGCTTGGTGGAGAGGATCACTGATTTGTTTATCTTTATCCTCAAAAATAAGGTTACTGGTGTTGTTAGAGGGAGCCATATAGTTGTTGATATTTCTCACCACTTTGAAAAGCTGCTTGGGAGAGGAGATTGATTGCATTTTTGAACTCCAAAAATTACGTTTTGCTTTTAAAATAGTCTTCTTAAAAATGGCAGTTGCCTTTTTGGCCTCAAGCCACACCTTATCATCGAGAGATCTTTTTGCTTTTTTATAAAGACAATTTTTTAAGCGTTTGGCTTTAGCACATGCCTTGTTCCACCATGAGAGCAAAGATTTTTTACCTCTGGAAGAAACCTGAACAGTAGATTTTTGAATAGAGGAGGACAGGGTAACCTGTATTGAATGGGCTGTTTCCTCAGCGGAAAGAAGGGCAGTAGAGTCATTGGTGGGGATTTCCACACAACTCAAAACACAATTTTCTGAGAAAGATCGCCAATTTGTATAGGAACGATTTTGGGTATTGAAAGAAAGCCGATTCTTAAATTTGATGAAAGTGGGGAAATGGTCACTAGAACCCTTTTCTTCTACTCTCTTCCAGACCACTTTATTCATTTGAGAGGGAGAGCAAAAAATCAAATCGAGAACACTTCCGACACCTGCGGAGTGTTCCCTTGTTATTCATTTGGAGTTTAGTAAAACAAGAGGGCCATTATCAACCCACTTCGCAAAAGCTTGACCGCTTGGGGAGGAGACGTTGTCCCCAAAAGAGATACTGCGCGCATTGAAATCACCAGCAATGAAGCAGGGGTGATTTATGAAGGAATCTAGGGTTAAAAAATCTTTGTTGGACCAAGGTCCAGCCAGTCTGTGAACATTGCCAATATGAAAAGTTTGTTTACAAAAAATAATCTTGATACCAAGAAATTCCATAGTAGGAGAGTCTTGAAAATCCGGAAGGATCCAACGCGGAATATCCGATTTTATGAGGATGGCAAGACCACCCCCCCTCTCTTTCCCAGATCGAGGTTTATTAAAGTTAACATACCCTTTCAGGTGAAGGAGGGAACTATTCTTATTAATCCAAGTTTCTTGGAGACAAATTACCGAAGGATTTAAGTGATGCACCAAAAAATGTAAGGTGGTGAGATTGGCAGCAATACTGCGGCAATTCCATGTTAACAGAAAGGCCATGTTGGCTGGGGAAAAGACAAAATTCGCAAATTGTGTCTAAGTTCCCTCTCCAAAGTTCATAGGAGATGAAACAAATTGTTCGTCGAAATCGGGGCTGTTAAAGTTCTGTCCATGCCACAAAGGGCTACCTCTCTGAGCAATGATAGAGGTCAAACGCTCAGTCTCTGACTTTAGAAAGATTACTGTATTATGAAGTTCTGAGACTACGTCTCCCAGTTTGCGATTTTCTTTTTTGAGGTCTGCGATGTCTGCTTGGTATTTTTTTTCCTTCAAGATGAATGATTCTGCTGTGTGGAATTCTTTCGCTTGCCCCTCTGTAGCGTCAACAATCGTTGTTAACTCTGAAGACAGCTGACTTGTTACGGCTGGTAGGGTTAAACTGGCCTGGTGATCAGAAGGAATGTCTGTGTTTCTGGGTTGAAACAAAACGGCTTGAATAGCTGCGATGGCACTTTTCAGTTCTTGAATATCTTTTTGGATACTAGGTATCACCTCCCAAGTTGAATGGGGATTGTTGGTCTGGGCTGTGATTGCCGCGTAGGATACTTTAGTCTTCAAATATGCTTTAGCTAATTTGATAGGTATCTTTTCTTTGATAGCCTTGTTGATGGCCGATTTTTCGAGTTTAATGAACTCACACGAGGAGTCTGTAGCTTTATGGTCTTTGCTTTTACATCTAAAGCAGATGCTTTCTTTTAGACACGGGGTGGAGGGAGGATGGAAGTCTCCACAAGAGAAACGAAAGGTTTTAGTTGATTAGGGGAAGTTTTAATCCATGCTTATACAATAGTAGAATCACACCACAATACAATTTTATCAATTAAAATTTTTAAAGCTGTAATAGTTTTCGAAACTAATTTAGCTAACAACAATGCACCACACAATCCAAGGCGTGGTATTGTTAAGGTTTTCAGTGGAGCCACTCGAGACTACTATTCTTTTTTGGGTTCCATATCAAGCCCAAGGTTTTCACTGTTTTTATCTTGGCACTATCATCGAAAGAATATTCTAAACACTCGCTTGGCACTTTTTCTGAAAGGGAAGTAGTGTTAGACACAAATTTATGCAATGTCATTTCGCAAGTCTGCAACATATTGACCAGTTGATCTTGTAACTCTATTGCTGTTTCTAATGTTGATGCACCAGTAAGAATGTCATCAATATAATAGTCAGTCAAAGTTGCAGCAACCGCAAGAGGAAAGTTAAACTGTTCATATTCTGCCAATTGATTTAAGACTTTTGTACTTAAAAATAGACTACTGGTCATGCCATACATTATGGTTTACAGCTGGTAGATCTTGATCGGACTATCACAATCTTTCTTCCAGAGAACACGCTTGAAGTTACGATGACACTCATCAACTAACACTTGGCAAAACATTTTCTGAATATCAGCAGTGAAAGCATATTTAAGAGTTCGAAATCTAGACATTATATCAAAAACATCTGCTGGTAAAACACCTCCGTGGATTAACAGATCGTTCTGGGAGATCCCATTCGAGCTTGGAGAATAAGCATTAAAAACAGTTCTCAATTTCGTCGAAGATCTTTCTGGTTTGTGGACTGCAAGATGTGGGATATAATAACAGTCTCTAGGATCGAATTCTTCAATAACTTCCTTCATTTATGACCAAGTCTTTTATACTCTTCCATGAATTCCACATATAAACTCTTTAATGAGGGATTTCTACTCAGAAGTTTTCAAAGATAATTCAGTCGGGCAGCGGCAATGTCTTTTGAAGACCCCAGCACACCTTCTTTCATAGGTAGTTGGACCACGTAACGCCCATCTTCATTTCTGTAATGATTAGCGATAAATTGTTCTCCACAAGCTTTTTCTTCATCGTTTACAATACGCTTAGTATCATCGACATCCAGTGCCGGAACTAGGGGGGGGGCAGGCGGGGCCGCTGCCCCGGGCGCTAACCAGAGGGGGCGCCGAAAAGCCAACAAAGCACTATTTGTTGTATAAATTTTAATATTTGGACGAAAGGATAATTTTTCATAAATAAATTTTCATTTTTTCTTAAAATTCTGGATGATCTTTAAAATATCCAACAGAAGAAAAAATCCACTAGAAAAAAAAAATAATACATTTCTGTACAAAGAAAGTAATAATCTATCCTTTTACAAAAGAATGACAACGAATTCTCCCTACCCCCTGATGAAGAATAGGTTTGTGCTACATGGCAGGCTGCCAGAAATGCTAATTTAAAATCGCATTGGTAATATAGTCGCAATGTAGTTAGATAAAGTTTAGCATTACAACAATTTAATGCTGTTGAAATTTTCGTAAATTGAAATATGTCGAAGAAATTATATGGGGCGCAGAATCGCAGAAAAGCAAAAGAAACTGCAAGAATATCCCAACCTTTTATCATCTTGGCTAGTTCACGAGACTGAAACCAATGAAGGTAAGAATTTTTTTAAATTTGTAACCTAATAAACTTCGGAAGATGTGTATTAAGGACAAGGGTTACGTTTGGGAAATATCTCTTGCCAAATATATTTATTGTTCTCTAGGAGTCCGCAGGAATTTTTACAGGGGGCTGCAAGATGTTGAATTGTTTAGAAATCGTTTACTTTTGTTTTTGAGGTTGATTATCATTAACTTTAAAGATTTATTGCGATTCCTAATGAAAATTAATTAGCAAAAAGTTAATTAAAAATTGAAATAATTAACGATTGAAACGTTTTCTTTAAGAGAATAATTTAGTATTTCTTCAGCTAAAAACAGATTTTTTTTTTCATTTTTACACATTTTGAATCGTGCTGAGTTTAAAAAACATGGGGGTGTTGAACTTTGAACAACTTTCAATTCCCACTGTTTCCTTCATTTAATTTAGCAATTATTTTGGCTGTAAAAATGACAGCGCAAGCACGATTTTGACAAAAACCGTAACGCCAGGTGTAATGGCCAAAGTAGGTCAATCCGTTTGAAAGTAATGCTGACCACAGACAACACACGGACCCACAAACTTTTTTTCTAGAACACTTTTTTGATTCAGAATGTTCTAAAACGTGAAGAAATGCAAAAAAATTATGCGATAAAAAGTTGACACAAGAATTCCTATTGAGCACAAGAATTCCTATTTATCGCAAAACATATCGATTTTTTAAAAATAAAAACGAAAACAGTAAATTACATCCTATCCAAATCTCAATTTAAATGACTGACTAAATATGTGACTATATATTTTTAACAATATATTTTACTATATATTTTTAAATCCCTTATATTAACTTCCCTTTTGTTTGAGTGTGCGTATGAGCCTGGCGTACAAATCTGCGGATGCTTAATTAACCCCCTTCCCATCATCCTATCGTCCTGAAACTTGGCCAATTAGCTTAAAGCCCATGACAATACATTGGGTCTATTCCTAGTTGACGTTAAAATATCGCCAAGCCGATTTGGCGCTGTTTTGTAGGCGATACAGTTCTAAATTTGGCAATCCCATTTTTTTTATTGACGCGCTTTGGCTTCAACCTTCCTATACTACAAATCATGGAGCTGGTTCGTTTCTCAATTTTTCATATTGGAATTCCGAATTGACGACATTCTGGCTTTGTCGCCAACTTTTCAAAAGTGCGCCAACCCATAAACGTGAAATAGGAATTTACCTTTTCTTTTTTTTTTTAATCGACGCGGAGTTTCGAAAGCATTTTAATAAATCATTTTTAAAAAAAATACTTTTATTGTTAATAAATTGATAATTCTTATAAGGGATTTGATTAAAAAGTTTGTTTTTTACAGGTTAAATTATTAACACTCCTACTTTTCTTTTTTGATCATACACAAGCATTCAAACATGTTTCGTAAAAAGAGAAAACGGAAGCATAAAAGTGCCTAAGTGTAACATTTTATCTATTCCTAAATAATGAAAAAATAATAAAACATCAAGGCATGAATTCTAAAAATAGATCTCAAGGCCTTATTTTTCATAAAAAATAACGAAAAAGAAAGTATTTTCCAGGAAGTGATAAATAAAATAAAAAGAATCCAGTCTCCATGCTACGAGAAAAAGGCGCCAATTTTCAGCGTGAGTTATATTGTCATTTTGACGGCATTATTTTTCACCAAACAGATGTCATGTTCGTCAAATTTTATCCATTGCGTTGGTGAGAATTTTAAATTCTCCAAGAAAATGGAGAACTCACACATAGCACAGTAAGTAATATATTATTCATTCTATTATTAAAGTGAGTTTCAGTAAGTTTAAATTAATTGTTCTAAAATAAACATTTATGTGTTTACCAACTATTCAATGATTTTTGTGGACTAGTCATTAAATTAATTTGCTTTTGTGTTCAATGAGTTCTGGTAATATTCGGAAGCTTTTTAAATTTTTGTATTAGTATTTTACAGAAGAAAATATTTTTTGAAATGTAAAACAGCTTAATTGTTTATGATCTAAGACGTTTTGAAACCAGGTTAACCAGATTTTGTGTTAAAAAGTGTTACATATCATTCAACTATATGTTCTTTTATTTCATTGTAACTGACATTATTTGTATTGATTCATTAGTTTTTTTTTGTTTTTTTTTTGTCTTTATGCAAATCTTTATGCAAGCAGAATGAACCCTGGTCATTAATAAGGGCTTGTCAAATATATTTATTTAAAATTTCAATTAATTAATTCTTTTATTGTTTGTTTCAAAACAGAATTTTACAAAGGAAAAACCTTTGTTAATTTTCAATGTATATATAGTTAGCTTCAAATCTAAAAAATTATTGTGTGGGGGCGCCAAAATGAATTCTTGCCCCGGGTAAAAAGTGACCTAGTTCCGTCCCTGTCGACATCCTCAATGTTCCAAAACCTTTCGAGGTTAATGTTCAAATTATTTAATTACTCTTCACAAGATAAATAACAGTGCACAGTTGATTTCGCATTATCTGGGAAGGAACCACTCACGATGTATCCCAAAACAGTCTCCTGTAGAATGATTGTAATGTTCTTGAGTTTTATTTGATTATTCTTTAAAAGTTCGAATAAACACTCGGCGTCTAACAGGGCATCAATCTTTTTTGGTTTATTAAAATCATTATCAGTATATAGAATGTCCGGTAATATCAAGCCCGAAACATCTACGTCTCTGGAAGGCGATATGTCCTTAATCTTAGGGACAAGTAAAAACTGCAGACATCTTTCATAAGTGCTCTGCTGGTTGGAAATGAGGGCCTGATTTTTCTTCTTTATTATAGAAACCCTCATTCCATTCAATCCACTGACTGGTACATATGTTTTTTCTTTTCTAATTCTCAAGAGATCTGCGCACTCAAAAGTGAACTCTCCTCATTAGCGAATGGTTTATCATTTCTTTCCACTGAATGTAATAGTGTGTTGTGGAATATCGAACCACATTGGCATGGGAATTTTGATCTGCAGCTGTCTATTTTATTGTTTTTTCTCAGACAGCGAATACAAAATTTATATCTTTTAACAAGCTCAAATCTATCAACAACATTCCTATTTCTAAAGGCGTCGTACCCAAAGAGGACTTTGACGGGGGATTTGTTGAGGTTCCAAAGCTCCATAGGGGCAATACCTCTTCATATGAAGTGGCCCGCAAGGCCATTGAGGTGAGATGTCGGAAGTAAAGTCAAATCGCTCTGACAGCAACAGGAACGAGAAGCAGACACTTCTACTCCTCACACGTTCAGGTGGAAGACTGGAAGGAAAAGCAGGATGGCGTCAATATATAGCTCCACTGGTAATCCAAAGGGAGGCAGGATCCTCTCAGGGGTAGGAGCTACTGGTCTGTCGATGAGGCAGCTGACGAAATCGATGTAGTGCTTCTCCTATGCATTTTATTGAGCTTTCTAGTAAAGATCCTTGATTGCATTTTGGGATACTTGTTGAATAACTTGTACAACGGCAGAAGAACAGGGAACTCTTGAAGTTGCAGCGAAATCCTCTAGCTAGTCTAGCTCCTTCATGGATAAGTTGTAGACTTCATCTAGGCATGTAGTAATATCAAGGTGGTACTGGTCAGCAATCTGGATTGGGTTGGTTTGTGTCTTGGAATCAGCAGTCAAGGTTCCATCATCAGTGCTTGTAGCCTTGTTGACAGAGCGCTCTGATGTTTGGCAAACAGCGTTTTCATAGGATTTGTTCAGCTTCCTGATCGCAAGCGGTCGAGGAAGGAACATTTGCTTTACCAGCTTAGGGGGAGAAGGAGTAGATGGAATGGTCCCCCTCTTGACCAACGAGCCACCTACCCTCCTCCTCAAAAGCATCCTACGAGCTGGGCAGGAATGTGAGCTGCTGCAATGCGCCTGGCTGTAATTGTAGCAGGTTTTGGGGCCATCCTTGGTCCGGCAGATGCTGCTTCGGTGTCCTTTCGCACAGTGACGACATCTGGTGGGCTTAGCGCATGAAGAGGCCAAGTGAGATCCCCAGCTCTGGCAATTAAAGCATTACCGGGGTCCACTGTCTTGCTTCCCCTTCAGAGGCTCCATCTGAACTTGGATGAAGAGAAGCATCTTCCAGGCAAGAATGCATTCTCTATCTAGGTGGTCAGGAAATTCCAAGATGTAAAGTGGCATCTTTACGCCTCTCTTTCTTTTCATCTGAGTGATTGAAATGGGTAAGAAGTCAGGTTTCTCAGTCGCCATCCAGTCATGGATTTCCTCAGTAGTGGTGGAGCCAGCCAGTCCCCTAACTACCACTCTAAATGGAGCAGCTTTTTTAGGTTCATTCTGAGTAAAGGTCATATTCCTTGAGCCAAGTGTAAATAAGTGCCTCCTCTACTTCCTGGCGAGGGGTGACACAGAACACTTCTCCTTTGACTAGGCGTCCAAAGTGCCGTTGTGTTCAAGAATCCTCTTGTGCAGATCACTAATGGCATTTTTTCCGTCCGAGTCAGTCGCAAAATAAAAGCAGGTGGGTACGTAGGGGGTGCTAACTATATTAGCGAGATTCGCCTCCTCATACTCCAACACCTCATCTGCCGGAGCAAGGATAATACAACTCTCAACAGCAGGTTGAGTCGATTCAATTGAATCATCAGGGGTTACGTCTTTATCCGTGGCAAGAACATCAACATCAGAAACATCATTGTCAACGTTGGCCACAACAACAGAAGCAGAGCTTTGTGTTGTGCCTAGCTTTGCTGGCCTCTTCTTGCGAGAAGCCATATTGAAAAATCAGGAGCGAGCAGCAACAGCGAATTGTAAAGAGGCCATGTGTTTCCTTCTTTTTGCATGCAACGCAGAAATGCGTAGGCGAATTAATAACTAAGTTTATGCTTCGATTCAATGCTTGATGTGAAGCACTAGATTCATTTATTAATATGTCCGACAATTTATTGCGATCATATTCCAGTACTTTAAATGCCCTTAAGTTCTTTTTTAAATTATCCAAAAAATCACACATTTCTTTCGCAGATTCTTGATTTAGCTTAGGATATCTTAAGATATTTTGAATATGGGTATCTAATATTGCCCGGCGACTTTCGTATCGTAAATAAGGATTCGAATGTATTATCCTCCGTTTCAATTAACTTAGGCCTTTCCTTCCAAAGCTGCGTTTAAAAAAATGGAACTTCATAATGTTATCTAACTCAGCATTATTTGCAATGAGATTAGTGAAGGAGGTTTTAAATTTACTCCAATCTTCATAATTTCCCGCAAATACTGGAAGGGTAATAACAGGCAATTTTGTTCCAACTAAAGTACCACTAGTTTCTGGCTTTACTGCAACACTTGAAGTATCTTTTTTTAGTAAACTAATGAGTTTCAAAAGACTTACTTCACTATTTTCGATGCGAATATCCAATTCTTGTAGTTTTGCATCAATTTCTTCTATTTCTTATCTTTCGAAGCGTCATAATATTTATCACGAAGAGTATTCACTTCTGCTTGGGTAGTCTTGAGCCCATCAAGTTTTTGTTTCAGTTCGATTACTGAATACGTCTGCTAAAGGTTTCAGCCGATAATAATGTTAAGGGTACACAAAACTCCTCTAGGTGTGTAAGTTCTGACTTAAGTGTGCCTTGCTGCCTATTTAATTAAACTAATCGAGCCATTTTTTAATATTTTTTTTGCTCCTCTCTCCGGCTCGACGAACCAAAATGTCCAAAGCTCAGTTAAGTTAATTTAAAGTAGTGGACTGTAGAAATTTTACTATTATTTATTAAAGACATATAAGGTACACACATAATGCAGATTTATTTACACGAATAAAAACATTTATAATTATTCAAAGTTAATGAGTTGTAGTTGAGCACTTGGCTCCAAAATTGAGACATGTGTCTCCAAACAAATTCAATTTAATTCTGCTTCTCTTCTCGTGTATTCTCCGCTAGGGGGAGACACCACAAGGATAAATTTTTCTTGACCAATCAGGCGCAAACAAACGTCTAGTTGTTTTTTGGATGATATAAATATTAAAAATGATTCTTTTTCTTAAATTTTCTTATTAAGATAGAATATTAAGTCGCCTAACTGAGTTTTTCTTTCTTTGCTGGATAAAGTAGCAAGAGGGAAGAGAAATGCTTCAGCCATCGGCCAGTTTATATCTACCTGCAACATTCGGCGAATCTTGTGGAATTCTGAAATTACAACTATTTTCTCATCTATTGGGAGGTGAAATGAGTTTCTGCAAGTTACCTTCGAGATTTTACATATTATATAAAGGATTATATACATGGACCTCTTCATCTAAAAAGAAATCCATGCAGGAGTGATATAACATATTTTATTTTGCAACTATCGGAATTTACTTGTCTAATTATGCAACAATCAATTCAGCACTCAGATTGAAATTTTTTATTTTGTATATCCGTACTAGCTGAAATTCTGAGTCTTGCCCGAGTTCAAATAATTGTTGCCCAGGGCAACCAACAACCCGTTCAAATTGGTTCAGTCAATTGCAAGTTATGAGCATGTTGCCCCTTAACTCTCTTTTCTCGTTTTCGGCACCATAACAACAAAACATCGGAATGAAATTGTGTTTCCTATAATATGGATTTGTCAAGAAACTTTTAGAAAAAACTCAGCTTCAAATTGGTTAAAAGTAGAACTCAACGAAGGTTCGAAGATCAAGTGTGCAAAAAGTCATCGAGATATCGTTATAGAACTGTGGATTTCAAAGTTATCATCATATCCCTTAAGGGATGGAAAAGTGAGAGGAGGGAGGCACTTCAATGGCATATTTGGCTATAGAAAAACTAAATTAATTTTAGTAAAGTTCACAACAATTCATCGCTGAAAGCAAATCTCTCGTAGACTTGTGACAAGGTAACTGTTGTCTTCCCCTCTAAAAGAAGAAGAAAGACCAGGAATAGTTTTCATGAAGATAATTTTGGTTGATGAAGTTATTTTAGAGAAGACCATTTTAATTTTTAACTTGGACCTTGAATATTTAAAAATAATATTACTGGAGTCACTGTATAATAATAATTTAGGATTTAAAAATTAGAAGGCCTAAATTATTTTTTGAAAGTTAAATCCTCCCGGGAATTACTGCCGATAACATGTCAAAAAGCGTATAGTTCTGGTATTACGAATTCTTGGGGTGTAGTGAGGCCGGTACGTCGTACCGGTACTTGTTTGAGAGCGTCCCGGTACTAGAGTTCGGTGATATATCGATACGAAGATATTTTTATTTAAATATCGATGATAAAAATATCGATATAAGTTACCGATATATCGATATTTTCAAACATTTTTAGTTTTTTGATGATCGTTTTGTAGTTTCATGTGTTTTTTCGATTTTATCAATGGTTATGTGTCAGTACAATTTTTTTTTTTTTTGTATAATCATTTATATGTTCTTTCAATTCCTGGAAAATATTTAGATTTTTATTTGTTAGTCATCAGATACTAGACCTTGATATAGATTTTCAAAAGAGCATTTCCTGTATTTTTGATTTTTTTTCCTTCATGGAAGAAATAACTACTCTTTTGTATTTTGAAATCCCTATATTAACTTCAATTTTGTTTGTGCATGGCGTTCAAATCTACAGAGGGCTAATTAATGCAATTGCCGCTGTCCAAATGAGCAGAAACTTGGCAGATTGCATGTCGATGACGATGCAGTCTATCACGTTTTCGTAGCTGTCAACCAGGGTTGTAGTGCTAAAAAAAAATTACCGGTACGCAAACTTTTAGATTATAGCGGTACTGTTGCTGGAATTTTTTCTTTTTTATAAAATGCAAATTTTTAATAATTTACCATACAAAAAAAAGCTGACTACTCTTAACTTACGTATTTATTTTCTCACTAACTTATATCACAATACATTCTATAAAGATTATTAGAGTTATTATTGATTACTAGTTCAAAAAAGTGGCGTTACGCCATACCAGCTCTCAAAAAAGTATCGGTGCACATTCCCGGAGCTTACTGGCCGCACTATACAGTGTCACTATCACTAAAAATCCGGCGCAGCTTGGCCCTAGCGTTGCTCTTGCGCCAGTAAATTTCAATCAACCAACCATCACTAAAAATTCACTTTTTCACACCACTATTTTTGTTTCGGATGACTAATTGACACACTTGCCTTCATCCAATCGAGCAGAAACTTTGCAGATTGATTTGATGTCGATGACATTGCAGTCTATCAAATTTTTGGGGCTGTTACTATCACAATCACTAAAAAGCCACTTTTACAAAAGCTTCTATTGGTGATTCGAATTACTAATAAACCTGTAAATAGTTCGGAGTGGATGTTTTTTTCGTAATGGTCAAGCACTATGAAAACTATCTGAACTCAAAAAGTGGCAATTGCACATTAATATTAGCAATGCATATAAAAGATTTAAAAAAAATGTGTTTATGGTTTATTTACTATGAATTCTGTTTCTTCTGTTCGAAACACTGTTACTCTAAATACCACGAGTACTACTTGGAAAATAAAAAACAGAAAAACAAGAAAATCGTTAAAAACAATTAATTTTTTTAGGGGTATTTTTTATCATTTCTTTCTAGTAAAATACTTTTTTTAATTATATGGTTGTGTTGAACACCTTATAAAATACACAGAAAAGAGGATTTTAAAAATATACACCATATGTTTTGTTCATTAAAAAAATTAAAATTGATGCATATTTGTTAATTAACATTTCATTAGTAATTTGCAATCAACATTTCTGAAAAATTATCGAATTAAACAAAATTCTAGAAATCTTGCCATCCCTTGCAAATAATTTCATTAGTAATTTGCCATTTTTGAAAAATTATCGAACTAAACAAAATTCAACCAATGTTCATAATCATATTTTATTTTTTGTGTGTTGTACATACAAGTAGTGACTGAGCTATATTAAAAGTCACGTTTCGAATAGAATGACCCCTATACATTTCATTAGTAATTTGCAATCACTTTCTTTTTGGCAAAATTGAAAATCAAATAATAAAAAAAATCATGTATCGATATATCGATATTTTTTCTTATGCAACGATATAGTATCGATATTTATTTTGATCGATATATCCGACCTCTACCCGGTACACTTAGGAGATTTTTATTAATTATTAATTAATAATAACTCATAGATCTTTATTCATGTATTGTGATATAAATTAGTGAAAAAATAAATACACAAATTAAGAGTATTTATCTTTTTTACATCATAAGTCATGTAAAATATTGTGAATACCCATTTTTTAATTAAAAAAATCTCGTGTAATCAAATGAGATTTGATTTTTATATTTAATTTTTTCCCATTTTTCTTAGAACTTAATGAGTAATTCAAATTTATTTGAATTGTGATTTAGGTCAGATTTGGAGCTGTATTGGTTTGACATATGAAATGACTTATATAAGTTCAAAACGACCAATCGTGGATTTTAAATTTTTTAAGAACAGATATACTTTTGGATTTTTTAAATGTCTTAAAAAAAAAATTCAAGTAACGTATTCTATATATGGAAACGTTGAGATAAAAAAATTGTAGTGTTTTTGACAACGGTATCCTATAAGATCTTTCAGTTTGCCCCCTTGCTTTTAAAAAAAAATTAGCAGTTGGTCTACTAACTTTCGACTTTTTTTTTTTTTTCTTTTTTTTTCAGTTTGACCATCTAACTTTTGTTTCCCTATCATCGCCCTGATTCTAATTTTTGTAACAAAATGACCGATTTTAACTGAATTCTTCGCCTTAAAAAATAGTTTTTATTACAACACTAGATGGCAGCAGTACAGTGTGAATGTACAGAATTTGAAATCAAAACCTTCATTCTTGCATAATTAGGTTTTAGTGTATAAGCCTTATTTTTCAGTTTGCAAGTTGATAATATCAATGCAAACATTGCGTTAATACAAGTAGTTTCATCGAACTTCAATTTTTATAAAACTTAAAGTGGTTGATAATAAAAATTCTTGAAATGAAATAATTGAATAAGATTTTAATAAGAATTGAATAAAAATTCTTGAAATTAATACAAGGTTATATTTAATTTAAAAAACCAATGCTCACCCGAAATTATTACTTGTGTTAGTTATTATACTAGTTACGAAATAAGTATTTTAAAGACTTTTCTCACAAACACATTAAGTTTTTATTATTTTCGGTTCTTGAATTAATTATTCATAGAATTTTAGGAATGGCCATTTTTATGTGCAATTGGAAGTATAAGGGTTCAAAAATCAGTATTTATTGAGATATTCGCAATCAAATTTAACTAATTAAATCCTTTCAATTCATTTCTGGAAACTCTTTTTATTCGTCTGTTCTTCTTTGGAGGTTACCAGAAGTTTAAAGTTAACTTTTTTTTTTTTCTTCTTTTTATCACCTTTTGGCTAATAGTTGATTTGAAAATATTTACAACAGATATAATGCTTGCATTGGATGTGAACATATGTACATTTGGAAACCCTAACTTCTCATAAGAAATTATTTATATTTGGAAATTTCAGTTGCAAAATTACATGTAGAAACTTAACTTCCTATAATTAAATAAGTTGTTCAAAGGCAGAATGCTTGGACAACATACAAAAGGTCCCATGATCGAATCTCGCCGACGCTCTGCAGTCTTTCTTTAAAATGGGTAGACATATAACAGTGATCATGACAGATAATGTTGTGTTAATTGCTTGGCGCAATGAGGGAGTTATCTGAGTTTTCTAACTGTAGAGACTGAAAAAAATTGGATAGTTTTCCTTGAAAGACCTCCCTGACGGCACCACCTTCAAAAGGTACCGATTTAACGATATTCCGGTGCAGTATTGCCTCCGTATAGCTATTTCGCCATTAAATCTCTGGTCAATTCCCGAAAGAAGATACCGGCAGAGGGCATTGTAGTCGTTTCTAAAAGTACTGAATTATATCAATCGTATTTTTTTTTTTTTTTTTTTTTTTTTTTAATACGAGAGCTGCACTTTATTGCGACAGTGTAACATTTAGACAACTCAGAGATACCCAAATTTAATGAGAAACGCCTTCCAGAAGGTTTTTCAAAGGAAAAGTATCAAGCATTTTCGTCTTGAATGGGAGGAAATATGGAAAACTCCCATCAAACAAAACAACTATTAGAACGAAATCATAACTAAATTTACATGATAAAAAAAAATGCTAACTTTAATTTATTACTATTAGAGGGCGCTGTAGTCGCTTTGATCTGAAATGGTTGTATGTGATTTTTTAGCAACAGCTACAAGAGGACTATACTGTATTGAAACGAATGTCTTCCAGGAGGTCTTTCACAGGGACACTGGAACACATTTTCGTCTTGAATGAAAGGTAATATGGAAAACTCCCATCAAGTAACACAAATTTTGTGAATTTCAATGGTCTTGCTCAGATTAATATGTTGCTTGACGGGAATTTTCCCTATTTCCTTCCATTCAAACTGAAAATGCATTTTAGTTTCTTTTTGAAAGACCTCCTGGAAGGTGTACCTACTTATAATGAGTTGCCAATGTTTTAGGATGTATCCATGCAGTATAGTCCTTTTGTAGCTGTCGTCAAAAAATCATATACAACCAATTGAATTTTATAAAGCGACTATAGCGTCCCCAGTAGGTAGAAAATGAGAGTTATGTAACATGGCGGGAGGTGCGGGAGGTGGAGTTGAGTTGCTTTCTCCTGCTCCTGCGGAAAGTGGAGTTGAGGTGTTTTGCTGCTGCTGATAAGTTGTTTACCTCCTGCTTTATTTTTGTTATAGACTGATGTTTGTGACGTCACAGTGGGAATTAGTTTATTACCTTTAGAATTTAGTTTATAAGGAATGGCAACACTTTTTTTAGTTTTGATTATAAAGGAGAGAGGTGAGTTGTAAAAGAACTGCTTGTGAAAGGAAACATTATTTCTATGATTTTTTTAATTCTGACATCACATTGGGAATTAGTTTATTACCTTTAGAGTTTAGTTTATAAGGAATGGCAACACTTTTTAGTTTTGGTTTTAAAGGAGCGAGTTGAGTTGTAATATAGAACTGCTTGTGAAAGGAAACATTATTTCTATGTATTATTTAATTCTGAAGTCACATTGATGCTCGAATTATATGCGAAAATGAAAAATGTCTTAGAAACTTCCCTTTAATTATTTGTACGATTCATGTGTATGATATTCGTTACTAATGTTGACGGTACTGGTGAAAATATTAACTCTCCATTAGAAGGTTGAACAACACGACAATTAATTTTTACAAATAATTGAAATCAATAGATTTAAAATAAATAAGTAGTTATCTATAATAATAAAGCAAAGAGACTGTCTGCGGCTCTATACTTGTGGCTGTATAGAAAGCGAATTCCATTATTCATAGAACTTTGAAATTTTATACGTAAGTAGTTTTAATCTTCTAATCGTGCTTTTAATAAAGAGAATATTGAAATTTTAATACATTTTTTTAAATAAATTTTTAAAGTTTTTTTTTTACAAAGCGATTTTTAATAGGCTTACAGTTCTGAAATTTTTAGCAGAAGTTTTGGTTTTATAATTGTGCTTTAGACAAAGTGTTGAAATTTCAATTATTTTTTTTAATTAATTTTTTAAATAAATTTTTGTGTTTTCTCCACTTTCTATATAAATTCTAATACTCATTTGCAAATAATATAAGAAAAAAATTCCATAATTCTCCGTTTCCCCATATATTATGAAACCTTTCACAAAAACTTTTTCTTACCCGAACCACCTTTTCCTGAACGAAATTTAATTCTCACGTACACCCCTCTCTTGCCCCTGGGGTCAATTTATCAGGTTATGAGCTGTGGTAGATGTGGGGGAAAAAAGGTGGGAGATGCCAAAAAGTTGGTGACAAGTGAACCCCCCCCCCCCCCCCACAACGATACATTTTATAAAATCAATCTTATGATACAAATATTAACTACTTAGGAAATAATTTATACTTCCTAACACTAACATTGGACAAGGATCCAAAATTGATTGCTATTTTAATTAATATTCTGCGACTTGGTTGTTTTACTTGAAAGTAAGAAATAAAGAGAAATTTAACTTAAAAGAAAGTTCCTCCGATGTTAAAAGCTGACTAAGAGTAACATATCTTTTTGAAGAAATATAATACATTTTATAATAGTTTGACATATACCATAAAGAGTTTTTTTTTTTTTTTTTTTTTTTTTTTTTTTTTTTTTTACATTTGAAAACTTTAAATCACTTTTTCTCAGTGGCACTACATTTAAAGGTTAATGTTATTTTTCTTTTGTAGTCTTTAGACAGATTGAGTGTTTTTAAAAGTGAGGGGATGAATTTCAGAGGTTTTAGATGCGGGAAGGGGGGGGGGGGGAGGACGCATGGGTACTTTCTCGAAAAGTGAGGGGATGCGTCAACCCGCGTCTACCCACTCTTCTAGCACTGGTTATGAGTAAGATTAGCCATGAATTCGTTTGTGCCATCCCAATTAATCACTAATAACAATTTCTTATAATAATAAGCATTTCTTCAAATAGTTGTGGGAGATGGAGCCTACTGTGGTCAAGGGTTAGGTTAATCACGTCTCAGAAATCTCGAAGAGGAAGAAACCCCAATTTAAAAATTTCACTTCTTAACTTCCCTCTACTTATAATATAAAAATATAAAAGTGTTTGTAGTGAATTCCACATTCAAACCCCAATTATTATTATTATTATTATTATTATTATTATTATTATTATTATTATTATTATTATTATTATTATTATTATTATTATTTGCACTTTTGACATATCTACATTTCAAGCTTTTTTAAATGACTTAATGATCATAAAAATTAGGAGCGACTGTCATGAAAATAGGCTATTGTATTTCAAAATGAAAGCAACAATTCATTGTATATTTTATTCACAATTAGTTTAAAGTCAGTAGTTTGGAAACGACCACGGTAACAGTCATTCAGTTTATCAGCTGGTGGTTGTTATCATACACGTGCTGATCCTAAAAACGGATTTCTTAGCTCTTGAAAGTTTTGAAGTTTATCTTATCGGTATTTCTCATATAAGCAGATTAGAAAAAAGACTTTTATATGGTTTTGAGTTAAGTCAACTGTTTAAAAGGGAAACACTATTTCAAACTATTTTTTTTGTTATAACATACCATTACTTTTTTGAAAGCCATGATTTGGCATGAGAAAAAATTCCATGCTTTCGAAATCAGGCTTTTTGAAAATTAAACTTCAATTATAAACTCCCTGTATTCAACACGCAAGTCGATTACAAGCGGGGAAATATTACAAAATTTACGGGAATTCGGGATTGTTTTAGCATTTGACAAAAATTTCCAAATTCATTAAATATCGGTAATTTGTTGTCATTATGATGGCACTAACATTTAAAAACTGTCACGAAACCCTTATAACATTAACTTTAATGACAATTTTTAAATGTTAGTGACAGCATAATGGCACAAATTGTAGATTTTTATTGCAATTTGAAAATGTTCGTCACGAACTCGAACATTTTTATTTAATCATTTTTTGGGCATTTTAAAAGACCCACTTCTCCTTCATTCTAGAAGAGAATTGATCTTTTCATGATAATTTTTAAATGTTAGTCACATCATAATGACACAAATTACCGATTTTTAGTGCAATTTGCCAATTTGATCACATGCTCAAAAAATCGTAAATATCCGGGTCAAGTGGATATTAACCAACCGATATAAAAAACAAATTGCAATACTTTTGTCTTAAAATTTAAAAACTTTTCAGCACTATTTTGAATCAATTTGAACACATTTTTGAAATTTTACCCACACTCTTATGCTTTTAGGTACAGCGCGAACTCACTTATACGACACCGGTAGAAACAAATGGATTTGATGACTGTTGGAAGAGAGAATGCACTGAAATCTTAAGAGGGGTGCCATTTGTAAGGGCAGGGATAAGATTCACAATTAAGGTGAAGGATTATCGAACACTTTACAAATCTTCTAGTGTAGGATACTAAATTTGCAGTTTTCGCAATTTATGTTACTGTTTAAAAAATAACATTGATAGATCCGAGTTGAGCGAAATCAAAAATTAAACTCTACCTGAATTACAACTTTTAATATTAAATAAATAACACCATGATGTTGCTTTACAACCAAGTTATTCCAAAACTTAACTCCAGTTTTCTTAGTGATGATTTTTCCCCATCATTTGAAGTGGGAATCGATTTAACTTTAGAACTGTATTGGAATGATTGAAACTTTTTACAAGTACATTTTAAATATATTTCTTAAATTTTCTTTTTTAATCATTGATATATAAATTTTTAAAAATTCTGGAATTTTTTAAATAAAATTTGGATGAAATATTTTTTCAAGGTTTAGAGTTAAAAAAAAAATTTAAAATAAAATTCTAACGATGATTAAGACAAATGAAAAATACAATTCAATATATGAAACTTCGTGAGTTATTTAGTACAAAAAAAATAATTATAAATTGAATAATAAGTTTTCAGACTTATATAAAATATGAAATTGTCAAAATTTTACAAAAATCTAAATTTTCCAAAAAAAAAGGTGGTATTTTAATATAAAATTGTATATCCAATAACAATAATCAAAATACATTTACTCAAAAGAATTTCACAATGATCACTTTAAAATTGGTGATTTTAATTTATTTTTGTTGCATACCTCTTTAAGATTTCAGAGTACTATTGTCTCCCCCTCCAACATTCATCAAACTACCGTGTTTTCACTATGCCGGTATAAATGTTTACGCCCATATAGGAATGATATAAAAGCATCACCCAAATTCACACCGGAACATTACAGAGAAAAAAAAAATTTGAATAAGGTGTTACAACATAAAGTTTTATTAAATTGGGGATAGTGAAATATTGAAAAATTGTTGCATCGTATAAGTCGACAAAATAATAACAGAGGTTATATCAGTCTATTTGATACTCAAGGTTGTTTTGTTGGTCTGTACTTTTTTATTCATGATTGGTGATAATTATGCGGAGAGTTATTTCATTGTATCTTTTTAATGCGTTATAGTGTTAGATTAATTCTGTTTTTCACATGCTTGACCTAAATTATATTTCCAAGGTTTCGTTTGGATGTCAAACCACCATCATGGTGGCCTTCCATCGATGATTGTTAAAGTTATTTAAATACTAATGATAATTTTGATCACCGTATATTACCATCTTGTTAAAATTAATCTTGAGATATTAATATTTTAATAACTAATAAGAATTACTAAAATTTATTTTCATATTTTATGGCATTGATCAAGTGTGCTGAACAGAATATTGATAGTTACATAATAATTCAGAATTTTTTCAGATCATTTGGGGGCTCTATTAAGCATGGGCCTTATAGGCTTTATGGGAAATCGGGCCCTGTCAACAATGTTTCGCCTCTCCATAAATTAGATCTTAAAGTAATATTTCCTATTCAGAAAATCAGTTGTAATATTGCTTAAAAAGATTTTTAATTTTATACAAGATTCAACAACAACAATAGAAAGTAATTTGTGAAATTTGGCATAAAATTGAAGAGGGGCTTTTTCAATACACAATTAAAAAGTGTATGCATTAATGGAGTTTCCAAAACATATAGTAGCGTCCATAGCCGCAATGTTTTCATTATTGGGAGAAGCTGGGGCCGAAGAGGATGGTCCGATAAGGATCGAAGAGGCATATGCACACACTATTAACCCTTTGCACTCGAGGCCTTTTTCGCGCGGAGGGACCAGCAACTCCAGACATTTTTGGTTCGGTTGGCGTTTGGTTATGGATTTGCTTCATAGAAACTAAACACAATCATTGGCCTTACATCAAATTTCCGCATCAAACCTTGTGGTACTCTCGTGTTTTGGCATCTAATCGTGAGGCGTCTGAGAGGTACCCCTCGAGTGCAAAGGGTTAAGCTTTCGCTATTACATACACAACACTACATTTTTGCTATTATCTTCTTGGGCATCCTGCCTTTCGTAGCGCAAATGCAATGCATTATTTCCCTCGAAAAGAAGGAGCTCCACCTTTACACATATCTTCATCTAACAATCTTCCCTCCGCAGTGTGGAGTGTTACGAGTTAATATTAGACTAATATAATTGGACTCTATTACTTAATTAATATGTTTAATTACAATTTAGACACAAACAGCAATACTTAGACAGAAAAAGAATAAATATTGAAGAACAACACACATCCTCTGTCTGTGAGAATCCAGGGCAGTCTGAGTTGACGGTTGTGTAGGGTTTGCACCATCACGTGTACAGCTCTTGAAAGTAGTGTGTTTGCCGCTTGCGCTATATGCATATGACAGTCACGTTTGCAGAGCATGGTGCATTTCCTTGCATATCCACCATTACCAGTATCAATGCTAGACACGATAAAAATTACGGAAGCTAACCCGAAGTCCAGAACGAGTAGATTTTTGATGGTCAAAAACGGACGACGTAGACTTAGATGTTTGAATGTTCGATGTTGTGTTTGAATGTGTGATGTTGATGTGACCATATAAAAATTTACAATCCTTAATTTTTATACCAACCCCTTTCCTAACTTAAAAACTATTCAGTAAAAATATTTTAACAATTTAAAACATTTCTTCAATTGGGACTATGCATCTAGGACCAACGGTGTCAAAAATAAAGGTCGGCCAGGTTATACGGGGACACGCTGTATAAGGAGTTAGAGACCAAATTGACTTTATCAAATCTTACATAATATGCAGGTGGAACAGTGTACATAAATAACAGGAGGTATGCTGAGATTAATAACACAAAATCAATACATTTTAAATTAAAGGGTATATAACTGTGTATTTCGGAGAAATATTAAGATTGGGCATGGAATTTAGATTACTGTAAAGGAATTTATGAAGATATTGTGAATGCGAAGTAGTTATATTTATATAAATAAATAAAGAAGATTTTAGTTAGTTAAATCAGGGCCTATTGTAAGCAAAATTTACGACTGCCCAGAACTCCCCCCCCCCCCCCTTGTCCTCCCCACTTGGAAAAAAAAAAAAAAAAAAAAAAAAAAAACTTATGTACAATAAAGTTGAACAGTGGCATAAACATCATATGCATATGCCTTTGAGGAGATTTAAGGGGGGGAGGGGGGGGAAGGGGGTGCGATTTTAGAAGTTGGTGTTTTGGATGCTTTGAATTTAGTAAGAATGGGTGTGTTGTTCAACAAGTTAAGCATTCAGCAAGAATTAAAACCTTGTCTTGCCAGGAAAAATTTCTTTCGTGATGAAAGTGCATTTAAATCCCTCAAAAGAAACAAAGATTCCTTCTATCTGCCAAAGTTCTTACTAAAAAAAATATCGTAAATATAAATTAAATTAATTACAATTAACGAGTAAATAAGTAAGTTCGTTGAGTCATCATGTCTATAAGTTTTTACTTTATTTTTTTATGCAGTCAAAATACCTGTCGTTTAATATTTTAGAGAGCCGGGGTAAGTATCTGAGAAATTTACCAAATGCATAGAGTTTTATGTATTGTAAAAACTTGAATTAGAAAGAAAAAATACCTTCACAAACCACCTTCATCAATTTTGATTTCAATCTTTTGAAGTACAATTTTATTGGTTAGGGTTAAAGGTTACAATGTGCAATTTCATTAAAAGTTGCACAAAGAGTTAATTCCTGTCGCTTCTCCTCACAAGCACTCATTGCCCAACCCCTGATGATTGATATACCACAAGTAAAAGTTAAATTTGACCCTTTTTTAAGCATTTGTAAATGTAACTTTTTTCTTCTTTTGTTTAGGGAATTCAAAATATTCATGTTGGGGACTTGCAATTTTAAAATTGCTGCGTTAAAATGTTATAAAAATTATGTTTCATTTTCATTAATAAAATTCTAGTTTATGGTTATTGATTTGTTCGTTTACCAGCCTATTTTTATACACAATAACGGCTAGCCAAGATAGGACCTATAGTTTAAAGTGAATTCTGGATCGTATCAACATCCATTATCCAGGATTCGAGCCCAGTACCTTTGGCATGCAATATCAGAGTGCTTAACCCCACATCCTCTAGTTCTTGAATTACAGAATTATATATGTTAATTCAGCTGTGTTTTAAACTATAAAAAAATGTCAACTTAAAAATAAAAAACAATATCATCTGATAATTTTTCTTTAAATTTAGCAATAACTCGATTTTTAATACAGTAATCCCGTGCCCTGCTATATATTTCATATTTATTTAAAATTGACATACCTTTTCACTGTGACATCGAAGAGACAATTATACCAATTATAAATTATTTCACTTCTGTCTCTGAGGGAAACATAATAAAAGATTACCAGCCACTTCATCCAGTCATCATTTTCAGCAATTCAAAGTCTTTTTTTTTACAGTCTCGTACTCGTTTCTCTTCTCCCAACAACAAACAACCTGTTGTCACCGACCCCCTAAAAATACACTATAGAAAGATAAAAAAAAAATGTCCCCTCGCCCCAGTTGCTCAACCACATTCCAGGGGATAGAGTTACTACAGTACCGTTGACCGGAAATAGGGGAGAAGGGACACAACCAAAGAGAGAGGTTTTGCTTTTTGCTTGCGATGCGAATCCTGAATGTGGAAAAAAGAAGCTCAGTTGTCAAAAATACCCCAAGACTATTTCATCTCATTCTATAGTAACTGCAAATGATTTTGTCACACTCGCCACGAAGTTTACTGATTTCTTATTCAACAGATTCTTGTTCTTATTTTCTATGGGAAAAAATACACCTTACAATCCAAGTCATGCAATTAACCCAAAAGCTTAGATTTGTAAATGCACGACCAGAAAATAAAGATTTATTATGAAAAGTTTATAAAGTTGCAAATTGAGCGATTATGATATTGTCACATTTGCGTACGTATTGTAAATAGAGAAATGTTTAAAACAAACTGAACAATTCTTCCTAAAATAGGATAGCATGGCTAAAAACGACAAATAACATGAAGTTTAATTCTAACAAAAACCCCGTTTGGGGAGGTTTATAGATCAATGATCAAATTGAGTTATATATCAATTTGAATTTTTACACTGCAATTTTTCTTGAAATTAAATCTTTTGAGACTCTAAATTCTCTTATCCAGCCTTCCTAAGCCATAAAGCTTAAAAAGATTCCATTGAAATAAAAGTCATTAAATAAATAGACACAGGAAATATAAAATAGGATAAAAAATCCTATACACATTAGCAAGTAAAACCGAATATTAATTTGAAATAAAAACGAAGCATTTGTCATCATAATGGAAAAAGAATTACTTGAATTCCTAAAAATATTCCAAAATTAAAAAAATAATACAAATGTATACTCGCAAGAAGATTTTTTCTTCACTTTCTTAAGAAAATGAAGTAAAATACCATGTCATTAAATTACATTCAAAATAAATTTTAATAATATATGAATGTTGAATTTAATAATGTAGTGTAACAAAATCTATATATTTAAATGAGAGTGTCTTTATTTATGCAAGTAATTTAATAAGAAGCTGCAGTTTTATTCCAATCTTAATGAAATTTTTCACACTTGATCTTTGAAACAAAGAAGATTCCTGGCTGGTTAAAATTTCGGAAAACACTCTCCTCCCCTTTTTTGACCCCTTAAGGGTTAAAATCCTAACTAGAAATATACAGTTTTATTAAGCTTCGATAAAATTTAGCAGACTTGATCTTCAAAACGAGAAGAAAAATTCTGACTGCTTAAAATTTTGAATACTAATCTTTTTAGCTCTTTAAGAAGATTATAATAACTTGCATGCTTTCTGATTAAGGGACGATTCGAAGATGAGGGTTAAAGATATTCTAATTTGGGATCTATACTGAGCCAATTTGAATAGGTTTTTTTATTCTATACGTATCTTGACTTATCCACATTATTGTATGCTAGGAAACGCAACGCAAGGCCAAAGCTTTTTGAGCCATGGCAAAGCTGAATACTTCCTAAAGAAGTAAATGTAAAAATAATCTGTGCAACTTTGCAGGAAATCATGCTTTCGCAAAACTTTGAAAAGTTGATAAAGAAAAAAAACCAAAAGATAGAAAATTTAGAGAGAGAAAATTATAATGAATTTAGATTATTTTTTTTTATGTATTATTATTATTATTATTATTATTTTGCTTTTTTACTACTGCCCAATTTCTGATTTACGACTGCCCATTTTCAATTTACGACTGCCCAAATGAGCCACGACTGCCCGTTAGAATAGGCCCTGTTTGAAAGGGTTCATCAGGCAGAGGCGAAGCTTTCAAATCATCAATATAGGCACAGAGATCAATATCGGTACAGAATCAAATATCAATATAGGTTTAAATATCTTCTCGTTGCGATTAATAACAGGAAAAAGACCATCATAGGCCTGTCGAAGTGGTCGGCGAACAGAGTTACGTCAAAGAAACACCACTCAATTCTGGGTGCACAAACGTTGCACTTTACCGCGTTACCCATGGTTCTTCGTAGGTTGCGGACAGAGAAGTTGAGTGTGGTTACGTAGTTTGTTTACATAGCCACATTGATTATTATTATCATAGCTGGGAGCAAAGAATTCTCCTGGTAAGCGTAGGGGCGTGCCAAACAACAAATATCACTTACCTTTATCCAATCGTGCTGAAATTTGTCAAGTAGACTCGTTGCGAATGACAATATATTTAATCCAGTTTTGAGGGCGGAATAGATGTTTTCTTCGTAGTGGTCAAACACTCTGCAAAATCTATCTGAGCTCACTAAATTATAATTGCACATAAAAATTGCCAATGGATTTATATTAAAAACTTAGTCTTATGGATTATATTTTAAAATTGACATTATTAAGAATTACCTAATTATTTGAAGGTGATAAGTGATAAGGGAATGGGGGTAGTGATCAATGAATGGTGTTCATAGCTACCCTATAATTTAACTCCATGGTCCAAGGGCAACATAAGATTAAGAACCACTTTTCTAAGCAACATTTTGATAATAAAAGTATTTGTAATGAGAATGTGGACAAGTAACGAAATTTCAACTGAAAAATATTTTTTATGAGCTACAATTAAAATGGTTCAATTTTTATCTTCTATAGACAACACAAACATACTTAAATGAAAAGACTAAATAATTTACCTTTTATGTTTCTTAAATTAATTAAACAATTAAAATGTACTTAAAATTATTGAAAGGCTTTTCAAAATAATTGGAGAGGGAGGAGGGCGCCAATATAAGTTTACGCCCATGGCAGCACCTGTTGGAAAAAACTACGATATCCAATAGCCCTAATTTTTCATATTTAAATTTTCTAATAGAAATAAGAATCGTCATCGCATTACTTGTAAAATAAAATGGCATGTATTGCTGTCAGGGGCGTACTGGCCATAGGGTTGTCCGGTGCAATCACCGGGCCGGTCAGTGTCTGCAAAAAATGGGCCGGGCCAGTATGGAAGTTCGTTCTTTTTTCAATATAAGTAATCGTCTTCTTTAATTTTTTTTTTTTAACCCATTGCATTTGAATCCCAATTGTTTCCATCGTTCGCATCCTTTTTCGGTTAGTCGGGGAGATAAGGTATTCTAAGAAAAGTATGGGGTATTGTGGAAAAGCGGCCGATGACTGCTACTTAACGCCCGAGGTGAGGAAAGGACCAAGGAGATCTGTGGACCACCCGCATGGTCTAGACTTGGATGGGCTATTAACTCATTACTATAATGGCCCACCAAGATCGTTGGCGACAGAGTATATATTGTTCGGACATCTTAAAAAGCAGAAATTTTAAGTAAAGCTTCTCAGGGGGTCAATTTTTCGAGGCGGTAAAGACTCTAGCTCTAATTACATCACCAGTCGAATGAAATTGACAAATGAACACAAGTCACAACACCAAAAAAAGTGACCGTTGTTTTGTTAGAGGCCATTTCCATTTCACAAATTGGTATGGTTCCATACGAAGCTAAGCTGGCAGCAATTACATACTATAGTCAATATCAAACGAAAATGTTGCAGCTGATTACATAAAACTTCAAATATACATTTACAAGTAAGTGTCATTATTTTAAATTATTTATATATAATGGTTCTTAATTCTTAAAAACTCGAAATGAATTAATCTAATTCATACATAAAATTATGTTTAGTAGAGAAAAGATTTTTATTTCAATTTTATCTCTCCATATATACATATAAAATTCAACTTTTATCTATGTTTATTTACGCTTATAACTCCAGATTAACTGAACCAATTTGGATCATGTTTGTGTCGATTAATAACTTTTTAATACGAATGTAAGCACATATTTAACATTGCATTGTGTTAGTGATCTACCTGACATTGTGGGTTTAGAGTACAATTCAAAGTCGAAGCTTTTTATACGTTTTGTTTTCGAAATCAGAAAAATTAAATTTTCTGTATTACACATTTCCCATTCATAGTTATTTTTTGAAGTCCGTATAATCTTTTTTATAAAAAATGTAGTATTATTGATTAAGATGTTATTGAGAGTGATTTAATTGTAAATAAAAATTATTAAAACATTTTTATAAATAATAAGAGATACATCTCTTATTATAATCATATATAAATTATACGATTTTATGTAGATAATTTGATTCACTCCACAGACAAGGGGTAATTATTTTATTTTGTGTTGTAATGCAATTTCATTTTGTCTAAAATTATTTAAATAGAATAGAATGACAATTGGGTATGTGCCAAACAATCTTCCATTATGAACTGTTTAAAAATAATTATTAAAAAAAGAAATTAAGTAGTGGTAAATTTAAAAAAGGATAAAATCTTAATAGAAATTCATGAGTTTAACCAATAACACGTTAAAATATATTTCGTAGAAATCAAAGTTATCTGTTGAAGAAATTAGAAAGTTAAGATATGTTTGCTAAATACCTAACTGAAATGTCAGAGCATTAAAACTTGATAAACCTATTTAAATATGCAAGTTCCTCAATTTATCTATATGTTTAATTATAATAGTATTGCCACGAATTAGTGCATGTTATGATCCATCACATATTTTTCTATATCTGAACTCTGCCTTTCTTCTTTCCCTCCCCGTTCTCCTCAATATTTTTGAATAATTTACGCCTAACTTTACGACATCACGTAATTTTTCAAAGTCCTAAGTTTCGATTAATTTTACAACAAAATGGATTTTAAAGTTTTTTTTTAACAACAGTTTTTATTTATTCAGATTTTTGTCTAATTTGGTAAAATGGACGGTAAAAAAAAAAATGTCTTGCAAAACAATCAAAGCAATGTTTATCTATAAAAGATACGTTCTTTGGATCAACGGATAAAACTATTGTTATAAATCATAACGTAGCAACCGACACTACTGAGATTAATAATCATTTAAACAAAACTTAAGAAGTTTCATCTACGTGTGCAGATACAGAACCAAACAGCAATGATATTTGTTCAAATGACAAAGATCTCTAGCATTACAACTCTTTACTTATTTTATCCTTTTAAAGTTAAGTATATAGTATAATTTCGAATGTCATTTTCTAATAAACATTTTTTATAAACCTAAGCATTTTTATTTTGCAATTTAGATATTGTTTTATTTTGTAACAAACTATCAATAGTTTATTAAACCAAGTTCACTCAAAGGGGATATAAGGATTAAAAACAGAGAAAAATTTAGTTAATTAAACTAATTATTAAAATAATTCAATTATAAAAATTTATAAATAAATTTATATAATCATCGAAATTAATTATTCATTATAAATATTTAAATAATAAAATTTATTAGTTATTCAAAATATTTCATTATTAAAGTTAATTAATTAGTGGAATTTTATTAACAAAAATAATTAATTAGTGGAATTTTATTAACAAAAATAATTAAAATTTGATAAATGATTATAATTAAAATTTGGGCCGGCATAAATCTGAAATCACCGGGCCGGTTTTATGTCCCAGTACGCCCCTGATTGCTGTTGATGTATGTGGCAAATTGTAATCGAAGTAATAATGCCACCTATTTTTTCCGACCTTAAGAAGACATTAAATTTAGTTGATGGAGTGGGGAAAGACACAATTACACTTATAGCTAGATTTTAAATAGAGTTTATTACTCATTAATGCATTTTTCATCAACATCATTGATAACTTTTATGTTTCCATGTAATTGACCTGATTTTAAATCTCCACTCGAATTTTGTCTTTTGGCAACGCATCCGGCTAGCGGGAGACTGATAAATGAATTCCCCCTTGTAAAAATAGCATATAATTTTATTATAATACACAGAAATATTCGAAATAAACATATGAAAATATAGATAAATTCCTCCACCTGGATACGTCCTTGTATACCTCATAGTAGAAAGCAACTTTCTGGATGCAATGAGAAGAGGCCAGTGCAAGTGCACCTAGTTGTTGATAAACAAACTGGCCTTGATTACATTCAAAATCCTTTTTTCTCCATCTAGAAACCGTTCTTTTGCATGAATGGGAAGTGAATGACACTCGCATTTGTTTGTCCCTTTCTGGGGTTATCAAAGTATAATTTCCTGCTGGATAACTTTGCCTAATTTTTACTCGCATCCGCCGACAAAGATATGATACTTCGATAATCAGTTTTATGCCTCAACACTTACTA
This sequence comes from Linyphia triangularis, assembly GCA_963978545.1. Lineage (NCBI taxonomy): Eukaryota > Metazoa > Arthropoda > Arachnida > Araneae > Linyphiidae > Linyphia > Linyphia triangularis. The sequence goes on from OZ021721.1 coordinate 53,288,723, forward strand.
CATGAACGGAAAACTAAATGAATGCGAACAACTTAAGGTGTACATACATACATTCAGAGTAAGAACACACACGCACCCTGATACTCAAAACCAATTCCATTAACTCATAGACACCTCAGAAAACGAAATAAGATAAGGAAACATTTTATTTTCTAAGACTGATCGGTAAAAATCAATAGGTAGGTTTAACAATTTAACTTGGAACCATAGTCACCAAATACTCGGGGGATGTGTGGGAGATCACCCCCGTGTTCCACCAACAGCGGGAGCAATGGTATCATTTCGTCCCTGCTCTAAAACTCTGTAAAAATGTGTTTTTCCAGTATGAAATATTGCGTAAAATGGAAATTTTGTAACAGTCTAAAGAAAAAAATCTATAAAAGCAGAAAGTAAATCCAATATTTGTAAGCACACTGACACTATCCATACCTCTACCTCAAACGAGAATCAAGTAAGTGAGTACAGTACGGAAAAAAAAAAATCCTAACGATGACTATATCTTGTATTCTAATTGATGAAAAAACAAAAGTCAAGTACCGTTGTAAATTGTGGAAGGTCTTTATTAATTGTATATAATTTGTTTTAACATGAGGGGTCCTCTACGTATTAAAACTAAACAAAACTTTAAAAAGTTCAAAGGCAATCCCATAATATTATACCATATTTAGATTTAGAATCCAAAAGTAAAAAAAAAGTCTAAATACCAAATTTCATAATTTTCCTATGAGTGGTTAGTAATTTAAAAAAAATTATAAATTATATTAAAAAGAACATTTGTTTTTGTGGCCATAAATTCTTATACAATTAATATATTTTAGCAATTTTTATTTCAAAGGATAGTTTGTTTAAGGCCAAACATAAATAACATGCAACTTTAGTATTAAACAGTTTTTTAATTATTAATTAATAAAACAATTTTTAAAAAATTTTTAAATAAAAACATAATTTTTTTATTTTGCTTCCATTTGAATTATCATGGTCGAAAACACTCCAGAATTTTTTTCATTCCATTTTAACTTTTGTTTCTCAATACTTTAGCAAAAAACAAAACAAAAAAAAACATTTTAAGAGACGTCATAACAGATTACGTCTTGAAGCATGCAAAATCTTCGATTCTTCCCCACTAAAAAGAAATTTGTCCTCAAGATCGGCCAAAACATTTTCGCTCATAAGTGACGTGTTTCTCGAATGTAACGTCGTATTCTAAATCGAATGAAAACGTAAAAAATAGGGTTTCGTATTGAAATAATTTAAATTTACTTAGTATACAGCCCCCTAAAATAATTTTTGCATCAGACATAGAAAATCGTAAACAAAACATTTTGGTGCGAACCGCAAGATTCTACGATAATTAAGAACCGAAGATATAGCTATCGTTCGGAATTGGTTCTGGTACCAGATCATAACCCCTTCTTTTTAAAAAAATAAGAGTCTAAAAAATATGTTAAAGCAATTTTTTGTATTAAGAGTGCAATGAGGTAATGATGGGAGATTTTGTAACAATATATTTCAATCCTCATGAAATAAAAGAAATTTCAAAAACTAATTCGCGAAATTTACGAGCTAATCGAGGAAGAGGTTCTCCTTGAAAGACCTCACTGAAGGCTTCTCCTTTGACAATAGGGCAACTTATAACCTCTGACGTGCTCTAACCATTACGTGCTCCGAAGGAGTATTGCTGTCATGTAAGGTGTAGATCTTTTACCAGAAAATATTCAATCAAATTCGGTGATTTTGATTGATATCAAGTTTAATTTGAATTGTATGACGCACACATAAACACATATTTTACATAAAGAATGGGTAATACGCTTTTTTTTAATGGAAAAGCTAGAGCTTAGAGCAAACGCGACAAAAAAAAATATATATTTTTAAATCAAATTCTATTATTATATACTATTTGTGACTGAAAATGACGTCCCATGTCGTTTTTTTATACTTCTTTCGCAATGTTAAAACGTTCCCTCTAATTCACTTTCTTATTGGGAGTGGGAACGCCTTTGTTTTGCCGCACCTTTCCACTGTTTTGTTTCCAAGTCATCGCCCCTGAACAGCTATCATTTTCACGACCAAAGATTCACATCCTTTAATTTCTACACAATCCCTAACCAACACGCGCTGTCACACTACTACTAAAATGCGGCGCTAAGGAAGTCTTCTGATTCAAGGTCAAGGTCAGAATCTTTGTAGGATTTGCCCATTATTTGTTGTAGGGGGGATTGGTGCTTCGGGCGAGGTAAGAGAAGCCTTGCAGCTTGATGTATTGATTTTGTTGGGGACACGTGCGCGATTGTGTCAATGAATTTTATAATAGTTTTCTATTGTAAGCTAGGTCAACTCTGACGACCAGATTTTTGTCGACGTATTTGCGTAGTTAAATATTTGCCCTGATCTATTTGTGGTGCTTGTGCTAATCTTCTAATAGATTTTATCTCATCGTGTGATAAATCCGTATTTTTAAACGTAACGTGCAATTTTATATTCTTGTCCTGTGTTTAGTTGGAAGTTCTTCTTTATTTTTGTGTGCTCCATTCTAATTAGAGTTGCCGACCAAACGGTATAGTGGTTAGCGTGCTGGCTTCTAAACCGCGAGGTTGCGGGTTCGAGTCCCGTGTAGGCATGGGTGTTTGTAAATGTATGTTGGTTTGTTAAATGACGAAATGTTTCGGCGCATTATAGCCCTCGTGTTGCTGACGGCGCCAGATAATCTGAATACAACCAACCTAATTAGAGTTACGATTAATTTGATATTGAGAAATGGAACTTCATTGTTTCAATGACAACTGGTAGGATTATTTACATGGAAATGTAACGGGATCAAAGTTCTTGTTCAAACCTTGATTTAAAAAAATATGAATTAAATTTCTTTGTGAAATGTTAATTGTTTTATATTTGTTTTTGTATACGAAAGAATAATTTGAAATCCGTTCAAAGCATTCGACCTCTTACATACAAGTACAAAGCATTCGACCTCCTCCATATGCTTACAAAGGGTAGTGAAAGTATTGTTTTCGGTAAAAAAAAATAGTGTTATTGAAAGTTGTGCGATGTTCTTCACCCCTAGTTTTCTGTAAATTATACTGTTTTTCTCTAATTTTGTATAATTTCCGTATATCTTAAAGGTGCAGGTAAAACTTCCTGTCGGAGTCCTTGGGGAAGGGGGGGGGGGGCTGTTAAAGTGACTAAAAATTTTGTTTATACTTTGACTTTTCAAAAACGTGAATTGGACTTCCTACTGATGTATATCTAATGAAGACTAAATTTCATAAAGTTAAAATACACTAAGTTACAAAATGAAAATAAATCAGAACTGTCTAAAGTTGGTTTTTAAAACTTCATAGGCGATACGAAACAAAAGAAAGATTCTTGGCTGATTAAAATTTCGAAAAACCCTCTACCTGTTTTATCCCTTAAGGGATATGATTATAATTTTAGGTCTACTCAACCAATTTGAATCGGGGTTTTTTTCCAAAATATCGCGAATACAATTTTATTCCTATGCTTTGTAGATAAGGTGGTTGAAATTGAGGAAAAGAGGTATGATCATTAATTAGAGAACTACTAAATCAATTTGAACTAAATTTTTATTCTATAGGTATCTTGGCCAATCTAGATTGTAGAGGACATTCAATTCCGATGTTTTGTTGCTATAGCGGTGGGATCGAGGATAGGATATATTGGACCGGTTTGTATCGTTCAACGTCGGGTCTCAGCTGTTTGAGCCCTTGCAATGTCGGGTACTTTAGCTAGTGTAAAATAAAGGTCATGCATTAAATTTTTCTGTTGAAATTAATAATTTATAACCCATATCATCAGGGTGGTAGACATAGGGGAACAACCCCCCCCCCCCCCAAGAAATTGTGTGAAATCTTGTTTCACTACTTCCCCTTCTTTTTTTGTGCAACTTGTTATATGTATTTAATCAAATCTTCGACCATACCCCCCTCCCCACTCCTTCACCGAAAAAAAATCCTGGCTACGAGCTTGACTTCTTTACCCCTTTTCTCCGCTTTATTTTCAAAAGTCAAGAAGGTAGGAGGGGGTCCAAGTGTACTTCTTTGACCCTCCTTGGCGGTGCTAATGTTTTACATTTCTCTGCACAACATCGGGGGATATAATGCTTCAAAACAAGTCATACTTTTTCCAGGTATGAAGTAACAGTTTTAAAAGTTGGTAACAAAATGAGAAAATAAATTTAAACTGTGGCTTTTCTTATAAGCTCTCTATCTATCGATCATAAATTTATGACCTGAATCGTAAATTCAGCTAAACAAAAATCGAAAATCCCTCTTTTAATTTTTGCATAGTAAGGACTATTTGCTAGAGCTGAAAATTAGTATAAAACATCCTAATATTAGTAAATTTGTCTACGAAAAAACAATACAAATTATTTATTTAAAGTTGGGAAGTAAACTAATTAAGATGGAATGTACAAAATTCTCATTACTTTTTAAACTTAATTTCTGATCAATCGAATATTTTACCACCGCTATGTATTTATTATAGTTTGAAACCCAATTAAATCACTTTATCCTATCCAAAAACAGTCGATTCACACAATTTTATAAATTTGTTTCTATATTTCCAATTTTGATTAGTAGGCTCATCAGTTAAAAGAAATACTATAATTCTAAACTAATAAAAAAATTCTTCGAAGTTTGCTTGTTAATATGTAATATTATTCAGAAACTATTATCATTCCCTTCTTTGGAACTTATTCATAATATAAAACTAATCATTCAAATATATATATATATATATATATATATTACCCAAAATAAAAATTTAAGAATTTGAAAAAAAAGCACCTAATATGGCTACTCCAAATTTCTGTAGCACCTAGCATACCAAAAGCGCTTATGTTTGGCCTCTTGTTTATTTTCGTTACAAAGAAAAATATGTAAACCTAATTAGAGTTTTATGTAAAGAATGGATAGATTAAGTGGACACGTGAATATTAATTACTATTTCTCAGAGAAAAAGTTAATTTTAGAAGAAACCGCTGCATTTTCTGTTGTTTATAATGATATTTCAATTATAAGCAAATATAGTTTTTATTTGTAGAAATTATACATAGCAAAAATAAGAACACTTTTATACTTTTTTTTAAATATTTTTAGCTTATCTTTAAATGGAGCATTTAGCATATTTTTAGTAAAAAATTAAATATTTTCTTAAAATTCTTAATTGACATGCAATAAATAGTGAAAAGAAATATCAAAGCATTTATAACATCGCAAATTGAGGGCATAGTTTAAATAATAAGCATAATAAAATTATCTTAATAGTATAACAAATGAAAAATAAAAGATATTGAGAAAAAGTCTGTAAAAATTTTCTTTGTAGGTCTCAGAATGCCTTTCTAATTACTCTGATAAATTTGATAATTTTTTTTTAATTGAGATATACCTTAATATTTTTTTACACTTGGCATTAGAAAAGTTAATAGTATTTTATTTTTAGAAATTGGCCTTGCATTCGCACTGCGCCGAATACTAGAACGTTAACTAATATAAGGTACAAAAAATGTTCGCATATCTACTAAGTTTTTCAGATCAATTTATTTTATTTCTGCGATCAAAAACTTGAACATCATAATAACTCGGAGTGTAGAACAACGCACAGCTTTAAATTACACTATAATACTGGTCACTACATTTAAATTTGATGAGGAATAGTGTTATTACTATTTTCTTATTGACGTTTACTTGAAAAAATGGCCAGTTTGGTGTTATTTTTAAAAAGGGAAAAAAATCGCCAAAATGGCGAATTTGACTATATACTTTTAGATCATTCTTATATTATCCTTTCTTGTTAGTGAAACAGAGGATAGGAGCGAAATGGTCATTGATGAGTTCTCAAGGAAAGAGAACTTTGTGTTACAGTCATTTTTCAACTTTTTGCACCTTTATAGCATTTTAACGGGAATTTCGGGTGTGCGGATGTTTAGAACACCTTTAAGGAGCATTACCTTAGAGATTTTGATGAAAATAGTTAGAAACGTTTTTCAGCAATGGCTAAAAAACATGTTTTTTTCCATGTTTTACGCATGCGCAATCATGTGCGAAAACTCAATAACTGGTCTTGTCCAGGGCCTGATTTACCATTAGGCCCACTAGGCCCGGGCCTAGGGGCCCCAAATTTTAAAAGTTTTCTGAAAATTTTAAATATAATGGTCTTTTTATCGGAAGTACTGAACAAAAATAATAAAATTTTTTAGTTACACATCCGCGAATTCCATATTTTTTATAGTCACAGAGAGTTAAGTTAGATAGAGGAAATCAAGATCATACTAATTATAACAAAAAAATCGCGCGAAAGTAAACTGTGAGTTTTAATTGTAAAAAGTTAGTCTTAACGAATGTAGCTTGATCTGGTAATATTGTGACGTAAGAAAATAAATATTTGCTATTGGGGGCCCCTCTCTGAATGTTGGGCCTACAGTAAAAAAATTTCGCCCTGGTCTTGTCACCACTAACTTGTACACCAAATTTGAACATCACAAGTCAATTCGTTCGGTAGTTGTGCTGACAACGTACACACAGATGTTTTTTCTAGAATACTTTTTTGAAGTCCGTATGTTATAAAACGTGGAGAAATGCAAAAAAAATCCAAAAATTTTTTGACCGAAAACACTTCTTTCATTACCCTATGTTAACATAAGGTAACACTTTCTATTAATAATAATAAGAAAAACATTTACACAGTAAGTAAAAAATGCCTAATCCAAGAAGTCTATAATAATTACTGGTATAATTAAAAGTTTAAATTAGTAAAACCATAACTAGTTCATTGAAGGAACGAAAAAAAAATACTTTAATGTAATAATCACATAACATGCGGTAAAAACATGAGCAAGCAAACAGAGTGGAAGTTGTCATAGGCCCCAACTTTTTCCCTTTTATTATGGGGCCGAGAACTTTGACTCGATGGGGGGGGGGGGGCAAGATTTCCGAACCTCTATCATGATCTATTTTCATGATCTACCTACTGAATATATTGAACTTATCTCCATACGAGGCAATGAATTTTTCTCAAGCTGTTTGATTTACTAAGTATGTCCAATAATTATGCGAACTGCGTTGCTCGGGGGTCATTGAGTTGAAATTCGTTTGAGAGCACTGGCTACTTTGTTGTCGCGTGAGCCACTGAAGAGTCAGTAATCACCAAACCGTCGAGGCAAGCGTACCACTCGAACCGATATTTTTTTTGTGGCATGTGTTTTATGCTCTTGTGTCGACGAAGGAGATAGACGATCAGATGGAACAACGAGTCAACATCAAATTTTTGGTGAAACTTGAGAAAAATTCGCGAGAAATTCATGAAATGTTAAAGGCTGTTAGGAATAAAAAGCAAAAGATGAACCACGAACGAAAAAATGTCGAAAAAGCAGCTCAAAAATCAAAGTCATACTTTTTTTTTCATTTATGGGGTTTACCCACGATGAATTTTTTTCTCAAAGACAAACTGTGCATGCTTCCTTCTACGTGGAGGTTCTCAAGCGCTTGAGTTGTCGTGGGCGTCGAGTGCGACCAAATTTGTGTGATGATGAATGGCTGCTGCATCATGACAATGCGTCATCATATTCATCCCTGATTGTCCGCCAGTTTCTGACCTGTAATGCCATCACCGTAGCTGGTCATTTTCCCTATTCATCAGATTTAGCCCCCTGCGACTTCTTTTTGTTCCCGAAATGTAAAAAGGTCATGTAGGGTTGGTACTGGGACGACGTGGAGACGATAAAATGTGAAGCGACAAAGCAGCTGATAAGCCTGGCCCATGAAGACTTCCAGGAATGTTTTGAACAATGAAAATGGAGGTGCGACAAGTGCATTGCTACAAATGGGGAGTATTTTGAAGGGGATAAGATTGATCTACCCTAAATTTCTTGGGGGGGGGGGGGGGAGAGAAGAAAAAACAGTTTACGTATTTATTGGACAGACCTTGTATGTAGCAAAGTTATTTGTATAAAATTAGTTTAGAAACATTTTATGGAAAAAGTAAAAGCATAAAACCAGTTACTTCATCATTACAAAATAATTTATTTCAATATCATAAATTTTTAAAAAATATATTCTTTAATGCTATTGCACTAAAATGAAAAAAGCAAATTTTAATGATTCTGTATAAAAATTAATGAAAAAAGAGCCTATAGTAGTAATTGAATGATTACAAAATTACTTATGCTAATAATAATATATCTTTATCAATATTATATCTATAAATTATATATTTTTATGAAATTGCACAAAACAGTGGGGTGGATAGTGTCAATGCTTACAAATATTGTGTTTACTTTCTATTTTTATGGGATTTTTTTTCTTTAAAACATTACAAAATGTCCTTTTGACGCAATATTTTATATTGGAAAAATACATTTTTACAGATTTTTGGAGCGGGGCGAAATTATACTTTTGCCCCCTCTATTGGTGGAGCATGAGAGGTAATTGCCCCCGTGTTGTTGGCGCCAATAAAAGTTGTAGTGCTTACATATACGAATAAAATAAAAGATATTACAGTTGAAGTTGCATAGATATTTCGATATATTCAACAAAATCCACCCATAACAATTTTGTTAAAAGTCGAAATCAGATCGAATGCTGTACAAATTCTGATGTTTTCTATTTTACGCTTTATTCTTTACTAATCCCAAAACGCACCTGTTCAAACATAAAAACAAAACCATTTTTTCTGAATCAATCTTGTTCTGCTATACTTTATTAAATTTTAATCGAGGGTGGGCGATTTCTGGGACTTTAAAATCAACGATGGCAAGCTTTTTAATGACCTATTAGTATTGTCGGTTAATGAGATTTTAAATTTAGATCTTTGTATTTTTGGTAGTTTGTTAAACAGTAATTTAGGGTGATACGACTGTTATACAGATAATATGTATCCTCTGTATCGGGAATAATTTTCCAGTAAGCAGTATAATTTAAACGATTACAGCGAAAGGGCTCAACTTGTAAAATTATAAAATCAAAGTTTTCGATCAGAATCATTTGTAATTTTCATAAATACAACTTGTTATATTGCTGAAGCAAAGTACTTTGTTTAGGAGAGTCGTGTTTTGTTCTATAGTGATGGACAAGACAAGAGAACGTGTATTGTTCTATAGTGGTCATCAAAATATATACTTTTTATTTTGATTATTGCATGACATTAAGGAATGAAATATGTAAACATTGTGATACAGTATGAGTAGAAGAGATTTGAGATTCGATTATTTCTATATATCACGAAGAGGATGATTTCAATAAAGTTTAGTATATAATTAGGGATGCGGAACATGGAACATTGTAAAACTTTCAATTACACTATAATACTGACAGCGGATGGTATTATTTATATTTTCATCTTTCATTTAGAAAATATGACCGGTTTGGCGACATATTTTTGGCTATAATTCTTATATGGGCATTAAAAAAAATACACCGACAAAATGACTGCTGTGTCGCCTGACCACTGTAAACTAATGGCGCTGCTATCGCTTGCTCAGCGAGCGTAGTTCTGAATTTTGAGTAATAAAGTTGAGTTGCAATTTTACAGTCCACCAAGCGTTGTGTTTGATTTGTAGCTAAGTTCAATTCACATCGAGAAATATTTAAAAGTGAATTATCGATGGGCCAGAACATTGGTCCGTCGAGCCGGAGAGAGCAGTTGTGAACCGTGAAGTGTTAGAAATGTGTTAAAATTTGAGAACTACGTTTTCGCGTGTGTTCCAGAAGCTTTGTGTCAGTGTGCTTCGTGTGAATATTAATGACTAATATCGAGTAATGGGTGCCTGGTTTCGTTAGCAGTCCTAGCGTGAGGTAAAATCAGTATGGTCTTCCTAAATTAAAAAAAAAAACTAATTAATTTCGCGTACATAATTTTGTTTTAAGAGTGCATAACTTTGTTTTTAAGAATGCATAATTTTGTTTTTTAAGAGTGTAAAGCAATAATTGTTGTGTCAATATTGTTTTTATTGAGTGTATTATTTCCGTTTTGTAAATCAGAAATGTCAGGAATTACAAAATTAAATAAAGTTTAATTAAAACTCGTTGCTGAGGAGATAGGTTTATTAGAACCATAAGGTGCTAAAAGGGTTGACTTAAAACGTCTAACTGAGGAGAGTCAGGTGTATAAAAAAAGGCACCGAGTTTGTAAAAACCGTTATTGATGAAGTGCTCGAGGAAAAGAAAAACCTTAAGTCCACATGAGAATCAAATTGAATTAGAAAGAATTAAGTTGCAACGAGAGGAAACTATGAGAGAAAGGATTAAATCAGAGTTAGAATTAACGCAGTTAAAAGTTAACCGAGAAAAAAGCGAGAGTTCAATAGAGCACGAACGTAAAACAGAAACTGAAGAGTCAATTGATAGTTTAATAAAAAGCGTTAGAATATTAACAATCCAAGTGCCGAGTAAATCGGAAGGATGGGGTTTCTTTTTTACTTCATTAGAGAGAGCATATATTACTAAAAGTGTGCCTGAGAAATATAAAACTGAGGTTCGGTTGAATTTATTAGAGGAAAGAGCTTCTAATATTTTAACTTATATTACTGAGAACGATTTAAACAATTATGAGGAAATTAAATCAATTGTTTTGAAAGAATTCGAACCGACACCACAAAATAGTTTTAGAAAATTTTAAAAGTGCTTCAAGAGAAAATGAAATACATGTGCAATTCGTTTCGCGTTTAACTACGAGTTTTTATTACTATTTGAAATTAACAGGTGTGTCGGAATTCGAGACCTTAAAACAACTGATTGTGTCGGATAAATTGTTTCAGACATTCAGAGGTGGCGCCAGCGGGGCACGCCCGTCGGGCAAGCTTAACCCCCATCGGGGAAAATTAGGTTTTTGTCGGGGAATGAGTTTTAATTTCATTTTTAAAAGTGTATATTTTTTGTGAAATATCACGAATATATTTTTTATTTTTCAATAATTATTCTAATTTTTGGCACAAATCCAGTCAAACATCAGGTACCCCCGACACCCAAATATCGCCAGCCCCAACAACATCCAAATTCCCAGTCCCACTACCCGTTTTTCAGCAATTAATTGTGACGTAAGGTATCAGATTACGACTTCCCCTACTCCAATACGAACACTACTAGATACAAAACACAACAGGATGACGGGGAGGGATTGGGATGGATCGTTGGAAAAAGCAATAGTATTTTTCATTAATTAGTAGACCCTCAAGCAATCCACCTGTAAGCTATCCCAGAGTAGACAATTTTATTGGGGATATATATTTTTCGACATTCTGTCACAAAGGGGTCCCCTATTGCTCTTGTCTGTTTCTCAAGGGAATATGCAGCTTCCTGGGCGGTCTCCACGAAGTGTTAACAAAAAATAAAAACAACATTCGCCCGTTTTACATCATCTATAATAGCCCACAAAATAGTTTTGGAGCGGTTTTCTGTGTCTCTGGAGATGGGAAAACATTGAAACCCACTCGTTGCACGTAATATTGTTAATACTATACTTAGAAAGCGGCAAAGCTTCATTTAGCTTGTTAGAGATCTCTTGCAGACAAGAGTAAGACTTCACGAACTATAGAAATCCACGGTAAGAAGTTTTTTTTCATTACCTTTTATATTGCAGAATTATATATTGTCTAAAAACATTGAGTAATGTGACCAGACGTCCCGCTTTTCATCTCGCAGTCCCGCTGTAAATTTTTTTTAGTTTAATTAGTTTTGAAGGATTCTTTTGCAAATAACTACAAAAATCAATCTCATTTAAAATGTCGTTTTCAATTGTCGTACTTGATAATTTGCAATAACATTCCAGCGAATTTTTTTATATTGAAATGACTGAATCAATTTGAATTTTGGAATAAATCATTTTCCATTGCAACTACGATTCCTTAGATTTTATTGGCCTCAGAGTAGATTGCATTTACCAAGTTTGTTTCATGGTCTGATTTAATATTTAAATGTCGTTTTAAGGAGTTGGGGATTGTTAAAATACTTTGTGTTTAGATCGTGAAGTAAGTAATGTTTTGAGCAACGGAAAAGTTAATTATATGCTATTTTTTAAGTAGATTTTAAAGTTACTAGCTTGTAAAGGCTGATTATGGCTGTGTTCATGGTAGGAATCGCAAATGGTCGATGACCCCACGGGATTTTCAACCATTTAAACCATAAAACTATATTTTTCTCAAAGACGATGTGCTAAATTTTAAGGAATTTTTGCTAGATTCCTAAACAATGGCATTTACGTCGGAAATGCTAGATTTGTTAGAAAGACTGTAGTTATGTTGACATCATACTACATTTGCTAATATAGATTGGAATACAAATGCTTTCAAAATGCGGTTATCCTAACCAATGGTGACTTCCTCTTTGGGACTCAAAATGTAAATGGTTAATTATTTATTTAAATATTAAGTCAAAGTATCGAAGGAGAATAAAGGAATTTTGAAATGGTTGAATTCAGGAACTCACGCAGGAGCGTTCCAAGTCTCACCAACACGCAAGAACCACCAATAAAACAACCTAGATCATACTGAGATAAAAAATTTTGAGGAGGAGGAATTCTTAAGATGAGAATTTATAGAAAGTTATTTACAAGTATACATTTTAAATTGAAAGTTTTTATGTCATATTATTGACACTGACCGTTCTAACCCTGGCAGCCCCCCCCCCCCCCCTGTCGGGTATGGCTAGCCCCCTTGTCGGGCAATTCCTGGCGCTACCACTGCAGACATTAGATAACCAAACAGTTACTCATATTAATATTAGACAAGCCGAAAACTGATTTAAACCTTTAGAGTTAGCTAATGAGTGCGATTTATATTTTACTTCAAGAAGCAAAATCACGTGCGGACTGAGAAAAGAACAGAAAATTTACAACAAAAAATTTAAAACCGTTTTAAAGTATTTTTCAATGAGGTGAAGAATAAAAACTGTGAGTTGTGTGTAAAAAGGGAAAATCTCCCAATATATGTTTGCCCGCAATTTAAAAAAATTAACAGTAAACGAAAGAGTTCAAGTTGTAAGAATAAAAATATCTGTTTTAATTGTCTGTCATTCAATTGCAGTGTTAAGAAATGCGGGTATAAAAATTGCTTCTGTGGCAAAAAAACATCATAAATTAATTCAATATACTCCAAATAAGAAAAAAAATGTATGTCTAGAAATGAGGCGACAGAAAGCGTTGATGATATACAAACTTCGGGGAAAAGCGATGAATATGTTCCTTCTTTTTTTCCTTACCCTGTTCCACACACTGGCGTTTGTTGCTTGCGCGTAGAAAACAAAAAGAGTATAATCTTGTCTACTATAGAATGACTTCAACAAAAACAACCAACAACTAGTGGGAAATCATTAAATTCCATTCAGTACAACGGTGGAGTGATACATGATGACCTGTTCTCTCTATTAGTAAGGTTCCATAAGCATGTGTTTGCATTCACTGCGGACATCCGTCAAATGTACGGAATGGTAAATATAGAGGAGACTCAAAGAAATCTTCAACAAATATTGAGGAAAGAAGACATTAATGGTTCAGTTAATGTGTACCTGCTAAATACTGTCACATATGGTACGGTTAGCTCACCGTATCTGGCAATGCGAACGTTAAAGCAAATTTTCATTGACGAGGGGAAAATTTTCCCATTGCGACTGTTTTACCTTCAAGGTGGAAGTGGATCAAAATGCTCATCCTTCGAAAAGATCGGTCTTATCAATTATCGCCAGACTGTTTGATCCTCTTGGATTACTTGGTCCGGTGATCACTAAAGCCAAGATTTTCATCCAGCAGTTGTGGCTGCTCAAAATTGGCTGTAGTGAGAGGTTTCCTGTGAAAGAAGCTAGGGCAGTGGCGGCTGGTGCAGGGGGCCTCATTTTTTGGACCCTGGTCCCACTTACATATAAACTTGTTAATATTGTTTTGTTGTGGAATTTTTTTAATATTTAAAAAAAAAAAACTTAAAACTTATTTATTCTGTCATTAGACATTAACTATTGTGAAGGGAGCAGGGAGCTCTTGCAACAAACTCGATAAAATTTTAATCAATCACAATCATTACTGCGAAAAAGCGACCCTTCTCTTAAAGATGCTAGTTTTCCTGAGGACAAAATGACCCCTTCTTCGGACGACCTTGAATTTGAAACCGATAGGGCATATAAGGCTGCGACTTTCACGTGACATCCTGTTTCGCCAAAGCATAAATACAAAATTTCTAAAACATCCCTGATAGCTCTTCTCTGTAAAGGAATGGCCATTTTTTGTAGAGACTGCGATTGCACGTTGGTCCTCTAGTATGACGGTGCGAAAAAAGTGGCTACAATAAATATCCATTGCATTCATTTTCGCTCTTTGTTTTTCAAAATGTAAGAGTAAGATTTTCTCTGCAAATTGTTTTTATTTAGATATTTACTTTTTTCCCGAAAAATGTTTGAGTAATTAAATGTCGTCCATATGATCGGAAGAAGTGATTTGTCTCACATTAATATTTGATATCCTATTAAATTATTAATGTAACTTACAATCCGATGCCATCAACGGAAGAATTTCTATACAGAGAATAAAAAATTTTCTTCTCTAAATAAATCTCTCCACTAGAACACTAGAACTAAGCCATCGTATAATGCTGTGTTAAAGTTAAAAGATAAACGTCACAGTTACAGAATTTTCAACTCCCCCCCCCCCCCCCCTCCTCTCCCAAATAATATGTAAAATGTAGATAAAGCAAACCTAGATACTGTTACCAGAAAAAAAATTAATGAGCATTTAGTAAAGAATCTGAGTCATGAACCTAAACCCTTTAAAAAGCAAAATCATACAAGCAATTTGAAATTGTCAAATACAATTTTTGCATTCTTAAAATTGAAGAAACAATGTTTATTCTTAACTCAGGTAGGATCCAATTCTCAAAATAAATTCTGAATTAAGTAAAATATTAAAATTTTAAGAGAGTTCCATGTTTGCTCAACTTCTTTTCAAAATATCAAGAATCATGGTAAAACACCTATTTTTAACTATCGCTACGTCAAAACTCATTGACCAGAGGCAATATATTCAATTCACATGTGAAACGTCGTCGAATCGAGCCCCATCGGATGTTTTGCAGGTTGGTTTCAATGTAAGTAGACATCTCAAATTTGAGATGCATATGCAATGCATTTTTCAAGTAATTATTCATACTCAAATCAAGTAATTATTCATACTCAAATCAAGTAATTATTCATTTTTTCATGAATTTAAATTAAAACTGTTGAACTGGTCAGTATAACAATACCTTTGACTTTGGTTGCAAATTTATAAATATTGCACATTCTAAGTTAATGGCATTTTTCATTAGTTCTACTGTTAAGCCAAAATTATTTTGCATGAAATGATTCATGAAATATCATTGACTTGAATATTAGGAGCAATACAGATGTCTTTAAAATGATTTATTTAAATTATTTTAAGACATTATAAAATTATTTATTTAAGTATTTACTCTATAGTTACGAAAAGTGAAATTGTTGCTGTCGGCATTTTTTTTTTTTTTTTTTTTTCTTTCTATGATTCATGTAATATTTGATGAAAAATTTTCCCCTGTGATTTCTACAGAATTTTTAACCAAGGTTTTGACTTTATTTATTTTATAACTCTTCCCTAACTCTTTGTTTTCTTTTTCTTAAATACAGAATAGAAATTGAGTGACATCGATTTTCATACTTTCACTTATTTTTTTGACAGTGGCAAGGGGGTGCAGATCGCATACAAAAGGGTGCAAAGCGGC
The DNA here is from genome assembly GCA_963978545.1 of Linyphia triangularis. NCBI lineage: Eukaryota > Metazoa > Arthropoda > Arachnida > Araneae > Linyphiidae > Linyphia > Linyphia triangularis. The sequence goes on from OZ021721.1 coordinate 53,304,453, forward strand.
TAAAGCTTCAAACCAGGAATTTTCAACCGTGAATGAGTGTCGGATTTCTTACGGAACAATTTATAAATAGATATGCCGTAATTTTACGTTCAATTGAATAATTTGAAGCCTGTACTTTACTTTTTTGCTTAGGAATTCTTCGCTTCATTTTTAATTTTCAAAAGCAAAAGGTGCAAGTGCATCCATTTTACCCTTCCTGACGTCGTCCATTCTCAAACGAAACGTCGCGTCGTTTTTGTAATAATAATTCCTTTTATTGAAATATTTACTTTATCAGATATCAGTATGCTTAGATAATTTAACTGTTTAATAATCTTGTAGTTTTGTTTTCCCATATATATTTAAGTAACATTTACAAAATTACATAAAATTCATGTGTCTTGATATTTGCATGTTTTTTTCACCCCCATGACATGCAATTGTTAATTTGGGCCCCCTCACTTTTAATACCCACGAGCCGCCACTGAGCTAGGGAATGGCAAGACTTTGTGCGGTCATTAATAAATTTAAACGACATCAACATTGGACGGTGTATAGTTATTCCCAACGCTGAAGTAATTGAGGTGCACGTATTTAGTGATGCTTCCGAGAAAGCATATAGTGCTGCAATCCACGCCAAATCGATCACTCCAAATGGAGAGGTGAAATGAAAGCATATCGCCAGTAAATCTCGTGTGTCACCCATCCAACAGGAAACCATTTCCCGTTTGGAGCTAATGTAGTGCCGTCTTACTCAACAAGTTAATGCATAAAGTACAAAGGCATTAAAAATGAACATAACGTCCGTCTTCCACTGGACTGACTCTACAATAGTTTTATCGTGGATGAAAAAGGAGTCCAGAGATTTGAAGACATTCGTGGAGAACAGAGTGGTGGTTATCCAAAAGTTATCAGATATAAATCAGTGGCATCATGTTCCATCAGAACAAAATCATGCAGACATCATTTCGAGAGGTCTTGATCCAGAGAAAATTCTACTAAGTGATTTATAGTGGTTTAGTCCAACATTTGTTCAAGACAGTGCAATGTAGTTCCCTGGTGTTTGCAATGAAGTCTACAATTGTGAATTATATCAAAGAGAGTTGAAAGATAACTGAGGGGAATCAGAGTGTATCTTGGTGCAAAATATAGAGATACTTCCCATCATTAATAAGTGTTCTTCGTTCACGAAATTGCAAAGAATTATAGTATGGTGGGTGCGTTTCAAGGAAATACCAAAAATCCACTGCAGACACCTACTAGTAGTTTAAGTGCATCTGAATTGTCTCCATCGTTATTGTGTTTTGTAAAAAATGTGCAATTAGTGTATTTTGCCACAGAAATTCAGTGTATTGAAAAGGGACAACAGTTACCTAACTCAAGTAATTTGTTAAATTTGTCACCCTTTTTAAATGAGAAGAACATACTTCGAGTTGGAAGACGAATGAAGCACTCCAACTAACCTGCATAACAGAAACATCTTATGTTAATTCCTAACAATAATCATTTTTGTGATATGATAATTAACCATTTTCATGTTTTTTATTTTCACACAGGTACTGAAGCTACATTGGCCAACATTCGTTCTCAATTTTAATTAATGGCAGATCATGTAATTAATGGCAGATCAAATGTAAAAAGAGCTACTAAGAAATGCTTAACATGTTTTAAAGCAAATGCTCAGAGTAAAAATCAAATAATGGCAGATTTGCCTAGTGATAAAGTTAACATTTCGAGAGTGTTCACTAAAGTTGGATTGGACTTTTGTGGTCCTTTTAACATGAAATTAGTTCCAGGTAGAGTTAAGAGTGCATATGAATGTTGTATTTGTATTTTTGTGTGTTATGTTGTTCGAGCTGTACATTTAGAAATTGTAAATAATTTAAATAATGAGGCTTTTGAAGGTGCATTGAGAAGATTTATATCTCGTAGAAGTACACCGACTAACATTTTTAGTGACAATGGAACTGACTTTGTAGGGGCCAACAATGAGTTTCGTAAATTTTTAAAGGGTCTGTTTAATAATGAAAGTACTGAAAAATTTGAAGATTTCCTTGCTTCTAATGGTATTAAATAGCATTTTAATCCTCCTGCAACACCTTACTTTGGCGCGATTTTATGTGGCGTTTTTTTCCCGGACAAATACAATTTATTTTATTTTAAGTTATGTTTCAATTTCATTTATTATTTATGTTTTAATTTTATTTTAGTTATCGTGAATTTAATTCAGGGGAGTTTTCTGAACCGGCAACATTACGAGTGAAAAACCTTACGAGTTTCAAAAGTAAACTAACACGTTACGGCGGAAGGATACAATTAAAGCTTTTTTTTTTCAATTATTTTTTATACATAATATTCTAATGACTGTTTTTGCTTAGTTTTGGCATTTTTATACTGATAAATAAAAAAATAAAAAAATAAAAAAAATCACATTTTTATAACTCTAAATTATTGATTTTATATTTTGGTTTTTCAAACTTTCTTACTATCGTGAAAATAGGTTGTGAAAAGTATTTAACTTTTAATAGTTAAATTTTAAAAACTATGCATGTTTACATATGACAACTTTGGATTTTTTGAAAAACAACACTTTTTTGGGGATCCTGCAAAATTTAAAGATTGTCCTTTTACTTGGTAAATGAACTTGAACGGTATATTGCTACGGCCCATGGTCTATACGTCATGTCTGAATTGGTCTGAATAGCGAGAAGCGTCTGAATTCCGAAATGTCTTATTTTGGTCGGAAGCGTCTTATTTTAAGACACTTATCGCGACTGAATGGAATTTAGGACACGTGTGATGTCTGAAATTCGGAAAAAATAAATCACCTTTGTGCCAAATAAGTCATCTAATGTGCCTGAAATGAACTTTCAGACATTTTTGTGTCTATTTTTAAGACACCAGCATTTACAGTGTGGTGTTCCAATTCACCCCGCAGAAAGGGTTGAATCGGAAAACTCGTAACAATTTATGTCTGTTTTTATTAAAAAATTAACAAAGTGACAAAATACAAGTAATAATGAATTGGGATAAATAGGAACACGAGATTATAAAAAAAATCCTTTAATATGACAGACAAAAATTGTTTTTGTCAAAATAATTGTCAAAACAAATTATATGTTTGAAATTGTGACTAAACTAATAATAATTTTAATCTATTTGAAGTTTGCTTGCCGTAAGACTGCAACTTCCTCAAAAATTCTCCAATCTTGAGGAAGAAAAAACCATCCTCATCTGGTTCAGAAAATCTCCTTGTTCCTGGGTGCTTTTTGTAAAACACGCCTTAGCCTTACATAGCAATGATCTTGCAGGTGTAAAACTGCTCCCATTGAAGTCTGCATATGGATCAGTTGTACCGAAAGATTTTTCTCTAGATGACTTCGTTATCTTTAAGGTATATATAAGAAAACGCGATCCATATGCAGACTTCAATGGGAGCAGTTTTACACCTGCAAGATCATTGCAATGTAAGGCTAAGGCGTGTTTTACAAAAAGCACCCAGGAACAAAGAGATTTTCTTCATCTTTTATGACATTGATTTAAGTCTGGACTCTTGAATCTTGATCACTGTCTAGAAGAGAGTAATAAGACTTCCCTTTACTCGTTGAATCTTGTGTAGAACATAATCTTTCCAAAAACCACTTTTTAACGTAACTTTTTTTGTGTTCCGATTCACCCCGTAAGTCTCGAAATCAGGATAAGGTAAAACATAAAAATTCGTAAAATAAAAAGTTTTATTACCAAGTTACATTAAGTATAGCATGCTGTTGTGGATGTTTGTGCTTATCTAAAATTATATAAGTGAAGTTTACAATAATACATTGTTAGTACCTAAAGGACAAGCTTTGGAGAGGTTAAAATTCATTAGATTGTATGTACGCTGTTTCAGAATTTTTAAACAAATCAACAGTGTTGCCAACCCTACAAAACATATGTCCAGAGATTCCAAACACATTAGCCAAATAAAAAAATTAAAAAAAATAATAATAAAACCACTCTATTTAAATAAATGAGTAATTTCATGAAGTTTCGTTCTGATTCACCCCTCTGTTCTTATTAATTCACCCCGCTTTACGATACCTGTTTCTTGATAGTAGTAGAAATTTCAGTAATTTTAAAGGTCTAAATCGCGTTTGATTTGGAGTTTTCCCTTTAGGTTTACGATTGCCACCTCACTTACCGAATAACGCGCACTGCGCAGCCACAGTTTTTTTTAATAGTTTTGTGTATTTTTCTTTCCGCGCAATAGTTTTTCCGACAAAAATTAATCAGTCAATTTGATAGGTGAATGAAGCACAACTTGTGAGCCAAGTACCAAGTACAAATTATGTTTTACTTTCTTCGTTACAGCTTAAAATGTTATACCTAGAAGTAGTTAGAAAAGGAGAGTTCTGGGCCATAAGGTGGAGCTGTGGAGCAGCCTTTGATGGAACGTGACCCCAGTTGTGGCCATTTCGCGTTAAAATATCCGTTACACCCTAGTTATTACTTAAATTCTATATTTAGAGAGTATTCATGTTGTTTATAAGTAAAATTACAAAATAACTTTCAAAATTGGGAGGAAATTGCATTAATCTAGGAATGAAAAATAGATATAATCTGATATTCTAGTTTAAAAAATGGTTCACTTTTCGACATTGAAGCTTATTGCACACACATATCTAATAAAAAAAAATTCAAGTTTAAAAAAAACATGGGGTGAATACTGATAGTTTAGGAAATTGAAGTTATGTTCACCTAGTTGTTAGTCCTTTTAGTAATTAAAAAGTTAGTTTTATAGTTTAAGACGGTGTACGAATCTCAATACCTGCTAAATGCTCCCTAACTGCTCTCAATACTTGTTATATGCTCCCAATACCTGCTAAATGCTCCCTAACTGCTCCCAATACTTGTTAAATGCTCTCAATACCTGTTAAATGCTCCCTAACTGCTCTCAATACTTGTTAAATGCTCCCAAAACCTGCTAAATGCTCCCTAACTGCTCCCAAAACCTGGTAAATGCTCCCTAAATGCTCCCAATACCTGTTAAATGCTCCCTAACTGCTCCCAAAACCTGCTAAATGCTCCCTAACTGCTCCCAAAACATGCTAAATGCTCCCTAACTACTCCCAATGACTCCTGAGTCTCGATAGTTGAGCTTTACCCTCTATCTAGCAGTTCATTGGTTGTTTCCACGCATGCGCATGTGTCAAACGTTCTATGATTGGTTCATTTACTGACGGGGCGTGTATAAATCCTAGATATTTGGAGACAATAATCATTTTTATTCAAGTTCCTGCTTTTAGTTAGCTTGTTTGGTCTAGACTTGCTTATCAAGAGCATTTTACATTCATTTTGTCTTGTTGCAACAATCTCAAGTGTGTAATTATATAATTGAAGAAAATTCTACGACATCTTTTAACGATGAAGCTGTAACCAATACTGATTTTAAAGATGTGTCAGCCACGCAACAAATGCATCTTTAAATGTGTTTTCATAACATCCAATTTTTCAAGTGTAACTCCACATATTCCGCACTTTAAAATATATCCGTGTTGCTTCCTGATACGACGACTTCAAAATTGTACCAAATTATAGCCATCTAGTGGTAAACATAGAAATAAGTGGTTTAGTTATAAGAATAAATTTAAAAAAAGTTCTTCTTTCGGTTAAAAATTACCATTTTCTTCTCTCACTTAGTCTTATAGTATACATATCCTTTTACTAATAATTGTTGAATTAACGGTAAGGCTACTTCTAAAGGTTTGTAGCGAGTATCATCAATACTAAAGTTTTCCTTCGAAATAATAAAAAATCAGATAGTTAAAATTCTAATTAAAGTTAAGAGAATGCATACTAATAAAATTCTACTTTTTCAATGGTGAAGTAAGTTCTCTAGTTACAAAAAATAATAATTCATGGCAAAAATTCAAATGAATATACAAGTTTTAGAACATCTATCTTTATTTGCAACATTTTCTAACAAATAACGCTTATCATCAAAGCTAGATAAAACTAACCTTATTCACTGCAGTGGTAAATATTTCATAGTTTTCATAAAAAAAAAAAAAAAAAAAAAAAAAAACGAACTTGCTTTGTCCGTGTAAAGCTATTGTTCAACAAAAACAATCCTTATAATGCCGATGTCTAATGTGCTTCTGTACTATATGACGTCAAATTCCTTTTGAGGTTTTTCTTCTCTTTATCATTATTTGTTCTAAAACTATTAATTTGGTAGAAGACCGACAAACTCTGAATTCATTTTATCCTTAAAACAACCCAATTTCTTCTTATTTACCACACTGTGGCAGGGATGGGTTGGTGGATAATCAGAAGTATCATACAGGGGAGCATCCTTCTTCATATCTTCATAAAAGTCCTCTGTTTCAACGTGATAAGTCAGTGAATCAGTATCAGTGAATAACAAGTTTGCTCGTTCACCATACAACTTCTTGATATAGTTGAAGTGAAATTCATACATTACTTAGTTCCAAAATAACAAATCCTGCATAAATGGGCTTGTTGTGAAGAATTTTACTCTTCTTCCTCTGCACAGCTACAAGTTCATGATTGAAGAGCTTGAACGTATAGGAGTAGCAACTAACTTTTCTGCGCATTTTTTTTTTCGTGTTCACAAAATGCAGATCGACATGCCCACGAATATTTTCCATAGTCTAAGACAAGTCTTTCCACACACAGAATTGTTCATAAACTTGCGAAAGTTCTTCTTAAAAGTTGTTTTTGACATCTTTCTCTGTTCAGTATTAAAATTGACATAGGTTTTAAGCCAAGGTTTCTGGGTAATTTTTGCGAACTTTCACAACTTTTAAACCAAGTGATATGTAAAATTGCAAATTTCAATGGTATATAATATAATTCTTCTTATCATTCAAATTCGGAATAAGTTTTATAGAAGAGATAAATTCATATCTCAAGGAATTTAATGCGTAGAGGGAAGAGGTCTTCTAAATTTCATCTTCTCAAATACTGTAGGAATATCATACTTAAATAAACCCTTATAATGTAACCTTCACTATCATTTCTTAGAGAAGTGTGAGAATTGTTTCATTACAAGACGAACTGTATAGCTGTATTGAAAATGATACTTTTCCTTGTGCTAATTGAAAAAATTGAATCGTTACAATGAAATGTTAGTTAGCTTTGTAATATTTTACTCTATTTCTTATGATTAAAAAGAGGAAATGTGTTGTACTGAATCATTTGTGTCTATGTGATTTCAATAAAAGAATAGTGTAAACACTATCAACTTATTGTATCAACTGAATTGCCACTTAAGAACAGGTTTTACGAATGAAGTTATAATAACGCGATAGGTATTAATCAATAAGAATACACTTCCGTGTTATCTTAATTATATTCAACCCATAAACTTCTAATATCTATCAAAAAACTTGATACAAATGTATTATATACCCTAACCATAAAAATTTATATGATTAAGTTAAAGTATCAGTTATCTTCAAGGAAGTTAATTTACTGACAACAATTGAAAAAATTCTAAGTGTACACTTTTTTTATTTTAAGTAATGTCAAAAGGTAACTATCTTCAATTAACTTTTAAAATATACAAAGGTAAAAAAAATTTATTGAATCCTAAACAGATTTATAATATTGAAAATTTTCTAAATATAGCAGAAATGTACCAATATTTATTGAAAAAATTCTAATTATGACACATTCTATAATATATTTAAACAATTTAATAAAGCAGGTCGGCAGTTATCGAATATTTAGATAAATTTAACTAATTTCATATGGTATCCAATAGTACTTTAACAGACAAAAAAATATATAAAATTGATGTCCCATATTGACACATCCGTTATGTAATTTCTTTAAAAAGTGTTGAATACCACAACTTTAAGAGATTTCAAAGAAATATTTAAAGAAAAATTAACCTCTATTTTCCAATATGAATGTACAAAAACTTTATAAATACATGCTGACTATTATTATAATTTATACAATTCTTATTGAGTTTACTTAATAACGTTTTTTCGTAACCTAAATGGACAAATTTGCAACAGTCGTAATTGATTGAGTTGCTCCTTCTTAAGCGTCATCTTGCTAAATGATACTTTTCTTCAAAGTCATTCACTTTTATATCATTTAAATTGATACACGATCTGTCTTTCAGTAGGTAAAATTTTGGTACGTAATCGTAACTCTTCTGGTGTTTCGGCACGTAAATCTATAAATAAATAGCAATAGGGGGTTTTCGTTGCATCTTCAAAGACTTTCTTGAAATAACTTGACATGTCGAGGAAATAATTGTCTTCCTAGATGTGAAATTTGACTCAAGTCTCGTCTATTTTTACACAGTACTAAATAGTGTGCATTCAATCAATGTAATGTCACGCATTTCTTTCCCTTTGTAGAAAAATTTTTGTGTTGAAGATAACACTCAGGTTAAAATGATGACTGCCTTCTGTAAAAAGATCAGTTAAATGACTGTTAGCATTTGACATTAAATCGTCAATTACGAAGAGTGTATTGTCTCCCAAAAATTCTTTAAAACTATAGACCTTCTATAAATTACCAATTTCATCATATAGGAGTTGATTCTATAACACCAAACAATCTTATCGGAAGCGATTAAAGTATTTCACTTATCAAACCCCGCACAAAATAGTTTTGCTGCATCCTTCTAGACAAATGAGAGACGAGACATAGTGTTACTGTTTAAATTCTTTCTTTATTGATAAAATGGAGTTACAATTCTAAAGTCTTTGGTTACAAAATGATGCACTTTGATATCATGACAGTGTTGATTAGGTATAAAAGATAAGAGAATGACCAGTGCATTTTTTTTTTTTTTTTTTAGAAAAGTATACAAAATATGCAGTATTGTTCATATATGGGATTCACATTCCATTGAAGCAGTATAGGATTGATCTCATTGCATATTCATAAGGGTTCACACATCATGCTGCTTCTCCAATAAAATACGACTGTGAGTTCTTTTCATTACCAACTACACATATCAAACTAATAAGGGGCTAGGGGATGATACATAATCATCTTCACTTCCATATGTAAAATCTTATCAAGAGTCCATCCGGACCCTCGTTCAATAAATTCATCGAAGGCCAACATGATTTTGGAGAAAGCTTCGCCGATGTGCTGGTTAATCATAGAAGTATCCAGTTCAACCTCCATCAAACTTCGAAAGTAGGGAGTTACATATTCTTCCTCTCCATCAGGATTAATTCGACTAAATCGAACCTTGGTAACAATATATTATTTGATGGCACGTTTCATCTCCAATTCTCCTTGCAGCATGGTACTCAATGAGTCGTTCGACTCCCGCAGGAAAACAAGCAGATCCCAAGCAGCAACTTCACTTGGTACGATATAACGCGTAGTAAAGACATCTGATATCGTCTCTACCTTCTGCCTCTTCGGCGTGGAGGACTGGACACCAATTTTCTGCTTAGGATGGATAGACTTCATATGTTGTGTTAAATTTTGCTTGCTAGCAAAGATTTGGTCGCATTGACAACAAGGAAAAGTTCGAAGGTGAGTGGCCTGATGAGTTATCAGATTATCTTTTCTTCCAAATACCTTACCACACTTTAGACATTCAAATGTAGTATTCTTATCATTGTTGTGGATCACTGAATGTCGGATTAATGAGCCTTTGCGACTAAAAATCTTCTGACAAATTTCACATCTAAATTCCTTTGCCTTAGAATGAATTTGCAAATGTCTCACAAGATTACGCTTTTCAGTAAAATTCTTATTACAAATCTGACAAACCTATATAAAAAAAGCACAGTATGTAACAAGTTCAGGAAAATTCACAACAAATCGAAAAAGAAAAATAATAATAAAATACGTTTCAACATTAAATTTAAAAAAAAAAAAAAAAAAAAAAAAATAACGAGTAATGTAAATAAATGCATATAACTTTTCATTCATTTAAAAAAATAAAAGAACAGTTAAAATCGCTAAAGAAATTTTTTTTTCTATATTAAGCACAATCTATCCATGCAAAGAAAAAAAGTTTCATACAATTTTTTTTATAAGATATTGAAGTCATGAAATAAAATTTTTAAAAAGTAATTTTCATAAACACTTAATAAAATACACTCTCTCATTTTTAAAGTATTATCCAATAACTAAAATATTTCACGCATAATATTTTACACACTATCTTTAATCAATAAAAAAAACTTACATGCTTATCTTTCTCCCCATTTGAAATCATGTTTAAACTAGATGCAGAATCAGCATTTTCCTAAAAAATGAAACAATATGAAACTTCAACTATATAAAAGTTTAAAAAATAATGCACAATCAGTATAATCGGCCCCTCATTTACATTAAAAATATTTCCAATAAAATATATCATAAGAATATATACTGTAATGAAAAAATATTAAAGACTTACCACAATATCACATTCATTCTCACTATTCAATTCCATATCTGAAAATACACCTAATATCAGGATAAAGCAAGAGAACCTACCTTCATTCACCAATTTCGGTGTTAAAATGAAACTCGCGCTGCATACTGAGACTTTATAACCGGCGTTAAATGACTAAAGTGTCTCAACTATCTTCTGATTGGCTGAAATATATCACGTGACTTCAAACTCTCTCCTGATTGGTCGAAATATATCACGTGACTTCTAGCGCTCTTCTGATTGGTCAAAACTCATACAGCACCCTCTATCGAGAGCTTTTATAACTATCCGTACATGAACAATATTTATATCACTACATCATATTAGATTGAACCAACGCAAAATTGCAATGCTTAAAATAAACATGTTCCAAACAACTAAAATTTATGAAGTATAAATCCTAATGCATTTATATAATAACAAAATATTATTAACACGAAGTAAAAAATTTCAAAGTCCAGAAAATAGTTCAATAATCAAACACCAGTGGACCCCATCAGACAGGGACGTTAGATTCTAACGAAGCAAATTTTAAACAAAGAACTCATCTAAATTTAAAATCATTAAATGTTGAAAATAAATTATTAAAATCAAACAGCATTTTCTATTTTTAAATCTAAAATTAGAAAAAATAAACACCTAAAATTTCATTAATACTCTTAAAAAGCATTAAAAATTCGGGTTTCAAACCAATTTTAAACAAAATTAAAATAACCTATTCATGAAAAAATTATTAAAATCATCAATATCCTCTATTTTTTAAATCTAAAATTAGAAAAAATAAACACCTAAAATTGCATTAATACTCTTAAAAAGCATTAAAAATTATAATTATTATTAAATCACACAAAGAAATTAATTAAAATACAATTAATGCACGTCAACTATGAGAATACTTATGAAAAAACACCTTCCAACCACAAATTCGGGAAATTTCTATGTCCAAACTATTCAAATAATAAATAATCTAAAAAAAAAAAAAAAAAAAAAAAAAAAAAAAAAAAAAAAACACCACCAGAGGACACCATGAACAATCCATAATACATTCAAATAATAAATAGTCTCAAACACACCCACCAGAGAGCTCCACCTTAGTAGTTAGAAAATGCCGATCCGGGGCCATGGAGCGACCGAGCGACGGGATGAGGGATGATGACGTCACTGGAAGTGGGCGTGACCGGATATGACGCCACCGGAAGTCATGTGACCGGAAGTGGGGTTGAGTTGTTCCCCTCCTGCTGCTGTTTTAGTTTCGGTTTATCTTTCAGACGGAGTTGAGTTGTTCTAGGACTGCTTCTTAGCGAATAAGTTAGAGTGATAGGCTTTTATTGCGTGACGTCACAGTGGATATGACGTCATAATTTGTTTTATAAAGTTTACCTTTTAGGTGTTGGCAGCAGGTGGGATGGAGTTGAGATGTTCAGGTCCTGATTTAGTTTTGGTTTTGTTATAGGCTTTTAGTACGTGACGTCGCTGTTGGGGGATAGTGGGGATGGCTCCGGATCGGCATTTTCTAACTACTAAGGTGGAGCTCTCTGGTGGGTGTGTTTGAGACTATTTATTATTTGAATGTATTATGGATTGTTCATGGTGTCCTCTGGTGGTGTTTTTTTTTTTTTTTTTTTTTTTTTTTTTAGATTATTTATTATTTGAATAGTTTGGACATAGAAATTTCCCGAATTTGTGGTTGGAAGGTGTTTTTTCATAAGTATTCTCATAGTTGACGTGCATTAATTGTATTTTAATTAATTTCTTTGTGTGATTTAATAATAATTATAATTTTTAATGCTTTTTAAGAGTATTAATGCAATTTTAGGTGTTTATTTTTTCTAATTTTAGATTTAAAAAATAGAGGATATTGATGATTTTAATAATTTTTTCATGAATAGGTTATTTTAATTTTGTTTAAAATTGGTTTGAAACCCGAATTTTTAATGCTTTTTAAGAGTATTAATGAAATTTTAGGTGTTTATTTTTTCTAATTTTAGATTTAAAAATAGAAAATTCTGTTTGATTTTAATAATTTATTTTCAACATTTAATGATTTTAAATTTAGATGAGTTCTTTGTTTAAAATTTGCTTCGTTAGAATCTAACGTCCCTGTCTGATGGGTTCCACTGGTGTTTGATTATTGAACTATTTTCTGGACTTTGAAATTTTTTACTTCGTGTTAATAATATTTTGTTATTATATAAATGCATTAGGATTTATACTTCATAAATTTTAGTTGTTTGGGACATGTTTATTTTAAGCATTGCAATTTTGCGTTGGTTCAATCTAATATGATGTAGTGATATAAATATTGTTCATGTACGGATAGTTATAAAAGCTCTCGATAGAGGGTGCTGTATGAGTTTTGACCAATCAGAAGAGCGCTAGAAGTCACGTGATATATTTCGACCAATCAGGAGAGAGTTTGAAGTCACGTGATATATTTCAGCCAATCAGAAGATAGTTGAGACACTTTAGTCATTTAACGCCGGGTATAAAGTCTCAGTATGCAGCGCGAGTTTCATTTTAACACCGAAATTGGTGAATGAAGGTAGGTTCTCTTGCTTTATCCTGATATTAGGTGTATTTTCAGATATGGAATTGAATAGTGAGAATGAATGTGATATTGTGGTAAGTCTTTAATATTTTTTCATTACAGTATATATTCTTATGATATATTTTATTGGAAATATTTTTAATGTAAATGAGGGGCCAATTATACTGATTGTGCATTATTTTTTAAACTTTTATATAGTTGAAGTTTCATATTGTTTCATTTTTTAGGAAAATGCTGATTCTGCATCTAGTTTAAACATGATTTCAAATGGGGAGAAAGATAAGCATGTAAGTTTTTTTTATTGATTAAAGATAGTGTGTAAAATATTATGCGTGAAATATTTTAGTTATTGGATAATACTTTAAAAATGAGAGAGTGTATTTTATTAAGTGTTTATGAAAATTACTTTTTAAAAATTTTATTTCATGACTTCAATATCTTATAAAAAAAATTGTATGAAACTTTTTTTCTTTGCATGGATAGATTGTGCTTAATATAGAAAAAAAATTTCTTTAGCGATTTTAACTGTTCTTTTATTTTTTTAAATGAATGAAAAGTTATATGCATTTATTTACATTACTCGTTATTTTTTTTTTTTTTTTTTTTTTTTTTTAAATTTAATGTTGAAACGTATTTTATTATTATTTTTCTTTTTCGATTTGTTGTGAATTTTCCTGAACTTGTTACATACTGTGCTTTTTTTATATAGGTTTGTCAGATTTGTAATAAGAATTTTACTGAAAAGCGTAATCTTGTGAGACATTTGCAAATTCATTCTAAGGCAAAGGAATTTAGATGTGAAATTTGTCAGAAGATTTTTAGTCGCAAAGGCTCATTAATCCGACATTCAGTGATCCACAACAATGATAAGAATACTACATTTGAATGTCTAAAGTGTGGTAAGGTATTTGGAAGAAAAGATAATCTGATAACTCATCAGGCCACTCACCTTCGAACTTTTCCTTGTTGTCAATGCGACCAAATCTTTGCTAGCAAGCAAAATTTAACACAACATATGAAGTCTATCCATCCTAAGCAGAAAATTGGTGTCCAGTCCTCCACGCCGAAGAGGCAGAAGGTAGAGACGATATCAGATGTCTTTACTACGCGTTATATCGTACCAAGTGAAGTTGCTGCTTGGGATCTGCTTGTTTTCCTGCGGGAGTCGAACGACTCATTGAGTACCATGCTGCAAGGAGAATTGGAGATGAAACGTGCCATCAAATAATATATTGTTACCAAGGTTCGATTTAGTCGAATTAATCCTGATGGAGAGGAAGAATATGTAACTCCCTACTTTCGAAGTTTGATGGAGGTTGAACTGGATACTTCTATGATTAACCAGCACATCGGCGAAGCTTTCTCCAAAATCATGTTGGCCTTCGATGAATTTATTGAACGAGGGTCCGGATGGACTCTTGATAAGATTTTACATATGGAAGTGAAGATGATTATGTATCATCCCCTAGCCCCTTATTAGTTTGATATGTGTAGTTGGTAATGAAAAGAACTCACAGTCGTATTTTATTGGAGAAGCAGCATGATGTGTGAACCCTTATGAATATGCAATGAGATCAATCCTATACTGCTTCAATGGAATGTAAATCCCATATATGAACAATACTGCATATTTTATATACTTTTCTAAAAAAAAAAAAAAAAATGCACTGGTCATTCTCTTATCTTTTATACCTAATCAACACTGTCATGATATCAAAGTGCATCATTTTGTAACCAAAGACTTTAGAATTGTAACTCCATTTTATCAATAAAGAAAGAATTTAAACAGTAACACTATGTCTCGTCTCTCATTTGTCTAGAAGGATGCAGCAAAACTATTTTGTGCGGGGTTTGATAAGTGAAATACTTTAATCGCTTCCGATAAGATTGTTTGGTGTTATAGAATCAACTCCTATATGATGAAATTGGTAATTTATAGAAGGTCTATAGTTTTAAAGAATTTTTGGGAGACAATACACTCTTCGTAATTGACGATTTAATGTCAAATGCTAACAGTCATTTAACTGATCTTTTTACAGAAGGCAGTCATCATTTTAACCTGAGTGTTATCTTCAACACAAAAATTTTTCTACAAAGGGAAAGAAATGCGTGACATTACATTGATTGAATGCACACTATTTAGTACTGTGTAAAAATAGACGAGACTTGAGTCAAATTTCACATCTAGGAAGACAATTATTTCCTCGACATGTCAAGTTATTTCAAGAAAGTCTTTGAAGATGCAACGAAAACCCCCTATTGCTATTTATTTATAGATTTACGTGCCGAAACACCAGAAGAGTTACGATTACGTACCAAAATTTTACCTACTGAAAGACAGATCGTGTATCAATTTAAATGATATAAAAGTGAATGACTTTGAAAAAAAGTATCATTTAGCAAGATGACGCTTAAGAAGGAGCAACTCAATCAATTACGACTGTTGCAAATTTGTCCATTTAGGTTACGAAAAAACGTTATTAAGTAAACTCAATAAGAATTGTATAAATTATAATAATAGTCAGCATGTATTTATAAAGTTTTTGTACATTCATATTGGAAAATAGAGGTTAATTTTTCTTTAAATATTTCTTTGAAATCTCTTAAAGATGTGGTATTCAACACTTTTTAAAGAAATTGCATAACGGATGTGTCAATATGGGACATCAATTTTATATATTTTTTTGTCTGTTAAAGTACTATTGGATACCATATGAAATTAGTTAAATTTATCTAAATATTCGATAACTGCTGACCTGCTTTATTAAATTGTTTAAATATATTATAGAATGTGTCATAATTAGAATTTTTTCAATAAATATTGGTACATTTCAGCTATATTTAGAAAATTTTCAATATTATAAATCTGTTTAGGATTCAATATTTTTTTTTTACCTTTGTATATTTTAAAAGTTAATTGAAGATAGTTACCTTTTGACATTACTTAAAATAAAAAAAGTGCACACTTAGAATTTTTTCTATTGTTGTCAGTAAATTAACTTCCTTGAAGATAACTGATACTTTAACTTAATCATATAAATTTTTATGGTTAGGGTATATAATACATTTGTATCAAGTTTTTTGATAGATATTAGAAGTTTATGGGTTGAATATAATTCAGATAACACGGAAGTGTATTCTTATTGATTAATACCTATCGCGTTATTATAACTTCATTCGTAAAACCTGTTCTTAAGTGGCAATTCAGTTGATACAATAAGTTGATAGTGTTTACACTATTCTTTTATTGAAATCACATAGACACAAATGATTCAGTACAACACATTTCCTCTTTTTAATCATAAGAAATAGAGTAAAATATTACAAAGCTAACTAACATTTCATTGTAACGATTCAATTTTTTCAATTAGCACAAGGAAAAGTATCATTTTCAATACAGCTATACAGTTCGTCTTGTAATGAAACAATTCTCACACTTCTCTAAGAAATGATAGTGAAGGTTACATTATAAGGGTTTATTTAAGTATGATATTCCTACAGTATTTGAGAAGATGAAATTTAGAAGACCTCTTCCCTCTACGCATTAAATTCCTTGAGATATGAATTTATCTCTTCTATAAAACTTATTCCGAATTTGAATGATAAGAAGAATTATATTATATACCATTGAAATTTGCAATTTTACATATCACTTGGTTTAAAAGTTGTGAAAGTTCGCAAAAATTAGCCAGAAACCTTGGCTTAAAACCTATGTCAATTTTAATACTGAACAGAGAAAGATGTCAAAAACAACTTTTAAGAAGAACTTTCGCAAGTTTATGAACAATTCTGTGTGTGGAAAGACTTGTCTTAGACTATGGAAAATGTTCGTGGGCATGTCGATCTGCATTTTGTGAACACGAAAAAAAAAATGCGCAGAAAAGTTAGTTGCTATTCCTATACGTTCAAGCTCTTCAATCATGAACTTGTAGCTGTGCAGAGGAAGAAGAGTAAAATTCTTCACAACAAGCCCATTTATGCAGGATTTGTTATTTTGGAACTAAGTAATGTATGAATTTCACTTCAACTATATCAAGAAGTTGTATGGTGAACGAGCAAACTTGTTATTCACTGATACTGATTCACTGACTTATCACGTTGAAACAGAGGACTTTTATGAAGATATGAAGAAGGATGCTCCCCTGTATGATACTTCTGATTATCCACCAACCCATCCCTGCCACAGTGTGGTAAATAAGAAGAAATTGGGTTGTTTTAAGGATAAAATGAATTCAGAGTTTGTCGGTCTTCTACCAAATTAATAGTTTTAGAACAAATAATGATAAAGAGAAGAAAAACCTCAAAAGGAATTTGACGTCATATAGTACAGAAGCACATTAGACATCGGCATTATAAGGATTGTTTTTGTTGAACAATAGCTTTACACGGACAAAGCAAGTTCGGTTTTTTTTTTTTTTTTTTTTTTTTTATGAAAACTATGAAATATTTACCACTGCAGTGAATAAGGTTAGTTTTATCTAGCTTTGATGATAAGCGTTATTTGTTAGAAAATGTTGCAAATAAAGATAGATGTTCTAAAACTTGTATATTCATTTGAATTTTTGCCATGAATTATTATTTTTTGTAACTAGAGAACTTACTTCACCATTGAAAAAGTAGAATTTTATTAGTATGCATTCTCTTAACTTTAATTAGAATTTTAACTATCTGATTTTTTATTATTTCGAAGGAAAACTTTAGTATTGATGATACTCGCTACAAACCTTTAGAAGTAGCCTTACCGTTAATTCAACAATTATTAGTAAAAGGATATGTATACTATAAGACTAAGTGAGAGAAGAAAATGGTAATTTTTAACCGAAAGAAGAACTTTTTTTAAATTTATTCTTATAACTAAACCACTTATTTCTATGTTTACCACTAGATGGCTATAATTTGGTACAATTTTGAAGTCGTCATATCAGGAAGCAACACGGATATATTTTAAAGTGCGGAATATGTGGAGTTACACTTGAAAAATTGGATGTTATGAAAACACATTTAAAGATGCATTTGTTGCGTGGCTGACACATCTTTAAAATCAGTATTGGTTACAGCTTCATCGTTAAAAGACGTCGTAGAATTTTCTTCAATTATATAATTACACACTTGAGATTGTTGCAACAAGACAAAATGAATGTAAAATGCTCTTGATAAGCAAGTCTAGACCAAACAAGCTAACTAAAAGCAGGAACTTGAATAAAAATGATTATTGTCTCCAAATATCTAGGATTTATACACGCCCCGTCAGTAAATGAACCAATCATAGAACGTTTGACACATGCGCATGCGTGGAAACAACCAATGAACTGCTAGATAGAGGGTAAAGCTCAACTATCGAGACTCAGGAGTCATTGGGAGTAGTTAGGGAGCATTTAGCATGTTTTGGGAGCAGTTAGGGAGCATTTAGCAGGTTTTGGGAGCAGTTAGGGAGCATTTAACAGGTATTGGGAGCATTTAGGGAGCATTTACCAGGTTTTGGGAGCAGTTAGGGAGCATCTAGCAGGTTTTGGGAGCAGTTAGGGAGCATTTAGCAGGTATTGGGAGCATTTAGGGAGCATTTAGCAAGTATTGGGAGCATTTAACAAGTATTGAGAGCAGTTAGGGAGCATTTAACAGGTATTGAGAGCATTTAACAAGTATTGGGAGCAGTTAGGGAGCCTTTAGCAGGTATTGGGAGCATTTAACAAGTATTGAGAGCAGTTAGGGAGCATTTAACAGGTATTGAGATTCGTACACCGTCTTAAACTATAAAACTAACTTTTTAATTACTAAAAGGACTAACAACTAGGTGAACATAACTTCAATTTCCTAAACTATCAGTATTCACCCCATGTTTTTTTTAAACTTGAATTTTTTTTTATTAGATATGTGTGTGCAATAAGCTTCAATGTCGAAAAGTGAACCATTTTTTAAACTAGAATATCAGATTATATCTATTTTTCATTCCTAGATTAATGCAATTTCCTCCCAATTTTGAAAGTTATTTTGTAATTTTACTTATAAACAACATGAATACTCTCTAAATATAGAATTTAAGTAATAGCTAGGGTGTAACGGATATTTTAACGCGAAATGGCCACAACTGGGGTCACGTTCCATCAAAGGCTGCTCCACAGCTCCACCTTATGGCCCAGAACTCTCCTTTTCTAACTACTCCTAGAGATTAATCAACACGAGCATGGGCGCCCCCAGGAGGGTACAAGAGGGTGCACTTGCACCCTCCTGGCTTTTGAAAATTAAATTAAAATTGGCGAAAAAAGTTTAAATTCCAAGGGGGGGGGGGGAGGAGGCACATATGCCATTTTAAAACTGTAGTTCAATCTTACAATGAATTTTTTCAACTTTATTTTATGACTCCTGTTTATTTCGTTTTTCATCGCTGAGTATTGCTATTGCAAGCATCGATCATTGCGAGGAGGTTTTAAGGCGCCAGTTGTTTAGAAATATTGAGGGGATTGGAAATAGGGTAAATCAGATATAAGACGTAGTAAGTTTTTAGATTTCAATTGAGCATTTCCTTTATGTTTCATTTTTGATTTTTTTTTTTTTTTTTTTTTTTAATTATTTTTCTAACTTTGAAGAAACAAAATATTACACTTCTGTATTTTTAAATCTTTGATATTAACTTCAGGGTATGCTTCTTTTGGATATTATGGTAAATCCTATGGGTAAATCACATCATTCTGACTCATCCATTGTGACAGCTAATTGCAAATTATTACTCTTTTTCAATCAAAATTATTGAGCTCAAGATGGAAATAAGATACATAATTGCAACATCCAACATTTTTTTTTTTTTTTTTTAATATATATATCATTTTAGAGGTTCGTTTTTTTTATTAACACATGAAAAGTCAATAGTTGAGTATTTATTGCTTACAAATGTTTTTTTTTTTTTCCTTTTTTTTTTCCTTTTTTTTTTCCATTTTTGTTGAATGATTTTCTCTGCTGACTGCTAAGTAAAGAAAATGTATAATTGTTTTTAGTTATTTAGTACATTTTAAATAAAGTTTATTTCCCCTCTAAGTTGCGTTACACAATTAAACATTTAATTTCCTATTTTTTAGTATTCCTAAGTTGCTAAGCATAAAAGTTCTTTTTTCTTATTTTGACGAAAAAATTGAGTTGGTAGAGGGCTCGAAAACTAATTAGTGTGAGGACCCCGGCCACCGAACACAAATTCAACTTGGAGGAATTGTTTTTACTCTAGGACAGGCGACAGGGCAATTACACAAGAAAGGGAGAAGGTTTTCACCGAAAGCAGCCATACATACATTAAACTAATGATAAAAATATATTTTTCTGAGAGAGATTACTGTTTGATGAGATATTTCCTTCTCGAGAATTTTCTGGTGATTTTCTTGAACTTTAGATTTGATGATTTTGTAATGGGTTGTTGGCGATTGCAGCCATTTAAGAGTTAGCAGCTATGACTTCGAACTTATTTGTTTATTTATGGGTGGCCAGAAAATCTACGTAGGGCTAATTAACCCAATTACCGTAATTCAATCGGGCTGAAACTTGAAACATAAATTCGTGATCGATGAGAATGTATTCTATCACGTTTTTGGGTTTGTCACAAAAAGGCCGTTTTTGCATATATTACTATATTACCACTTCGTAGGTCTAATTAACTCGCTTGCTGTCATCTAATCGAGTTAAAACTTAGTAGAGTCTCGTTGTGGATGATAATCTATTTAATTAAGTTTTTAGCGAAAGAAAAAAAAAAGAAGAAAAAAAATTAGGAAACAGCCCGAAATCGATGCTTTCTTCGTAGTGATCCAAAACTATGAAATCTGGATTAGAGCTCAATAACTTGCAATTGCAGCTAAAAATTGACAATGTATAGAGGATTTATATTAAAAACTTTATTTAATAAGTTATATTTTGTGTCTTCTGGTTCTGTTCCAAACACTATCTTTTGAATACCACGAGAACTACTTAGAAGATAAAAAACAAAACAAAAATAAGATAAACTTAAATAATTTTTATTATTATTATTATTATTTTGTATTTTTTCAATTCTTTTTCTTGCACAAGATCTTTTATGACATGGTTGCGTTGGTTACCAAATAAAATCTGCGGAGGAGAAGATTTGAAAAATATATACAGTGATTTTTTTTTTTTATCCTTAAAGTGAAATTATTGCATAATTGTTAATTGACAATCCATTAGGAATTGCAATCCACATTTCTGAAAAATTAACGATTTAAGCAAAATTCTATCAGTCTTGCACCACACTGCAAATAATTCTGCGGGCGCCCATGAACACGAGTGTACTCACAGCTTGAGGCAGTTAAAAACTAAGTCTACATCGACGAATCGAACGATCAAACGAGCATTTTAAGAGGGTTTTTTTTCACTTCCTGTTTTACTTTCTTTCCTAAACCTGTTTATAATACCCGAGTCGAGTAGATTGTTTAAAGTTTTTAGTGTTTCTCTTTCGCCTTGAATTTCTCATTATGACCCTGGATGAATTCTAAAAAGAAATAAATGTATTTGGAACTCTTTGAAGGGGTGTCGTGGCACTGGTTTACGTGGCTTTGGCGTACAGCTAAAATATCGTGGCTTTAGGGTACAATGCGTTACATCGCGTGGCTTTGGCGTACTTTAACACCTGTGAAGGAGGGTAACTAGGGAGAAAGAGAAGAAGGGGTGTCACCTGTCAATTTTACACGTTGGGTTCCGATCGAACGACTTTTGGGGCGCCATCGAGCTGGGTATTTACTGTTGGCTTCCGCTTTTTCTGTGGATGATGTCCTTTTTTGCTATGGTTGGATTTTGTGAGAAGATTTTCGAGTTATTTGAAATATCGTGGAAGATATCATATTTTATTTAAGTTTTACTTAATTATTTTATGAAATTGTAAATTTTTTCAAAATATTTTAAATGGCTCAGGTTTGGACTGAAGTTTACAAGCCAAAGACGTTAATCACTACAGCTATCCAGTTACTCCGAGAAGACTATTATTATTTATAAGAAGTTGAAAAACACATGATTTTTGTCTTGAATAATTGCGTATTGAATTAATTTCTAAATTATGATTTGTATTTTAATGCAAGTTATATTGATAACTTAGAACTTTTCTATTTGTAATGGAATACTTACATTTTATTTCTTGCAGCAAGTGGTTAGTGTTAACAATATATAATATGAACCGATATAATGTTCTAATTTCATTATTTAGAAATAAAAGAAATTAGTATTATATATAGCTAGTATATATGAAAATGTTATATTGAAAACTTAGAACTTTTATATTTGTATTGGAAAACTTACATTTTATTTCTTGTTAATGTTAACAATATATAATATGAACCGATATAATGTTCTAATTTCATTACTTAGAAATGAAAGAAATTAGTATTATATATAGCTAGTATGTATGAAATATCACAAACGCGTATTTTAGTGTTCGTGTTGCTAAGTGCCATGCAAAAAAAGTTTCGGTACGCAGTATGAAAATTAATTCTGACGTCTTCCACAACAGACTTGCAGTAAATTTTCAAAACTGAAGTGCAAGCAATTGTCATGAAGACATGATAGCATCAATTGTTTAAATTATCAATTGGTTAATTGTAAGGAGTTCCTAAATCTATTCGTGAGTTGGTGATTCAGTTATGAAATGAGGAATTACCTATGAAAAAAAATGGCGAAATCTTTAATATATTGAAGTCTAGTACATTATATTATTGAAAGAACATTGAGCTTCAGACTTTTGAGGATAGATATCAATCCGGAAGATCTTCAAAGATAAAAGGCTTGCACAAAAGAAATACCCTATAGTAAGGTTCAAGATAATCCGCGAATAAGTGCACCTTAAGTCACACATGGCTTAAAAATTGATAAAAACGTTGAAGTGACATCTCAAATGGTGAGAAATGTTGTATAAAAAAGCGGGTCTGAATGGACTTGCAGCCCGTAAGAAGCCTTATATAAGTACCTGCAACAGAAAAAAGCGCATCGATCTTGCTAAGTCCTTTTTAGTGATGAATTAAAATTATATATACAAGGGTCAGATTATCGAGTTATGGTCAGGAGAAAATGAAATCAACAAATGTTAACTTATAACTTATGCGGAACTGTCAAACACGGGGGAGGAGGTATTAAGGTGTGGGGGTGTATGAGAGGTACCCTTGAACCCATGGTAGTTACCCGAGCAAGCACCAAAACCATAACTAAATTGCCGTTGCAGAATTTAAAAATAAAATCTATGTATTTTTTATTTTAATTTTACAAATAATCACAGTATTCATTATTAAAGGTAATTTTTTTTTTTGCAAACTTACAATGGCTCTTTACATTAATATAGATTATCGCATAATAGTTTTTTTGCAACTAGTTACGAAAGTAATACTTTTTCAAACGTGGCAAAATGCTTAGTTGCCGAGTGCGTGAACACGAGTCAAATTGTATCGAACCAAGATTATATCGAACTTAAGACCGAGGGGTGCGATGAACGTTACTGCACTAAAGTGTTATTTCCACCACGATTTCTGCCGACCAAACGGTATAGTGGTTAGCGTGCTAGACTCTAAACCACGAGGTTGCGGGTTCGAGTCCCGTGTTAGGCATGGGTGCTTGTAAATGTATGTTGGCTTGTCTAATGACGAATGTTTCGGCGCATTATATCCCTCGTGTTGCTGACGGCGCCAGATAATCTGAATACAATCAACCACCACGATTTCTGATTAACTAAAGTTCAAATTTTTTGCGAGTTGTTATAAAGATTACTTTATTGCACTAGTGTGATTAAATATTTTACTGCAAGCATTGCGATAAAATGCTGGTTTTGCCACAATTTGTTATTTAAAAAGTTTAATTCTTTGCACATTGGTATAAATGATTAGCTTACTTATTATTTGTTAATTCTTATATTTTTATTATTTGACAATTGGTTCTTAAACACAGACGAAGCTTGTCTCAATGTATAGTATATAGGAGTTGTGACCAGTGAAGAGACCATTTTATTTCTCAGCATATAATTTCAAGCCTGATGTATTGTCAGAAAATTATTACGTTGGACGTCGGAGATACGATACGATGCTTTTTTTTTATTGGCAATGCTCTCCCTTTAACTTAGAAAAAAAAAAAAAAACTATAAGTACAGAGTTTAAAAAAAAGAAATCTTTTATATGCATTGTCAATATGTATATTCATTAACTCAGCGCTGATATCAAAAAAACATTTCTATCAGCGAAATGTACTGTGTTTCAAAATTTATGTAACCAAACCACACTGAAACCCACAAGCGAACACTGAATAGATTGGTTAGTGCCAATCCTTTTTTACATGGCCCCCTGTCTAATGCCAGGAGGCATCCTCAGCCCCCAAAAACCCTTATCGGCACGTCAACACGACATTCAAAACTTAGAGGAGCTGCCATATTTGGTCACTAGTATTTGGTGATAGAACATAGTATTTGGAAAATGGACTGATTCAGTATTTCAACCTATCCCTCTCCCTTCAAAAGAGGTCGTAAATTTTAAAAGTGTTGGCTATTGTCGCAATTTCCTGTTTTGGGTTTTTGACACTCATTGGTTTTTGTCTCACAATGAGAAAAGTGTTTCTGGGGGAAGGGGGGAGTCAAAACAGGTGCAATGGGAATCTCTACCCTAAGACCACGATGATCTTTTAGAATTACGCCAAAGACACGTACGCCAGTGCCACA
This sequence comes from Linyphia triangularis, assembly GCA_963978545.1. Lineage (NCBI taxonomy): Eukaryota > Metazoa > Arthropoda > Arachnida > Araneae > Linyphiidae > Linyphia > Linyphia triangularis. The sequence goes on from OZ021721.1 coordinate 53,329,065, forward strand.
TAACCCTATGAAGTGCCAATAAATTTGCACTCTCATCGTACCTCTTTAATTTTGAATGGTTAAGAAAAATAAACGTACTTATATTTCCTTTTTAACTAGATTTGCATTATCAGGAGTCCTGCAGAAAATGCTAACACTTTCAATTTTTTATTTTTTATTTACCCATTTAAATGTTTGTGTTCTGAGTGAATCATAGATTTTAATTGTTATCTGCACAACGCACTGTAGTCGTGTAGTGTTTGGTATTTTAGGGGGGAATTTGAGGCAAATATTTTTAACAAACAAAATCATATGCTATCGTTCCTATTCGGAAACTTCGCATTCTATAGAAAGCTGAAACATTCGATAGTATGGAATTCTTATTAGTGTTTTGTACCTCCAGGTCAAAAAATGAACTTTTTTAAGCTCACATAAATGTCTGTCTGTCCGTCCGATACAATAAAAGTTAAATAACGCGAAAATAGTATGACGATTTAGGATGAAAAAAATTTAATAATTTTTGTTCAGTTTTCAAAAATGTTTTATACTACTGAATCTATAGTAATTAAAGATATTTATTGGCGTATTCGGTATAAATCTGCGGTCTGCGAAAAACTCATACATAAGTCATACGGCCCGTTTCTAAAAGTTAGTGGCGAATGTTGCTCTTTATATATATAAAAAAAGTAAGGATTCAAAATTTTCTTCGAGAGTTGAGGTACCTACCACATCAAGTAAAGCTCTTAAATTTTGGATATTAGCTGCAATTTGCCTAACTTAACAGACCTCGAAGCCGGAATTTTTAGTTTTTAAATAGTTTTTTCAAATTAACTTTTAAAATTCGATTGTAATGTTAATCCCATGGAGAGCAAAATTGTTTACATTGTATTCAAGACTACTCTGAATATACAGCAGTTCGGACGATTCTGAAATTTTATACATAACTAGTAAACAGTCTGTAGCTGTGCAAGTACCCACTAGAATTTTTAAATTTTAATTAGTTTTTTAATAACTTTTAAGAGGTGAAAATTCTCAATTTTCCACCTTGGCATATTTTTATTTCTACGGAAGTTTGAAGGCGTTTAAAATGTTAAAATAATATTCTGATATCTTTGAAATTTTTAAATAAGTAGTTTCTTACCTTTAATTTACCATTGAACAGTCAGAATGTTAAAATTTTAATTATTTTCTTATTCATTAAAGATTTAAGTTATATAACGTTAAACCAATGGAATATCAATGCGAAGATTTTTCCCGCAATACTAATTTTTATATTCCCCGGGAATAATATATATATATATATTTTTTCATTTCTTATATAGTTGGAGTTGAGTGTTTTCGAATTTCTAGGTGTTCTTTTAAAAGAGTGCTTTTTCCCACAAAATAGGTTCAAATATTTTATTGTGTAGTAAATTTGCGTTACACCTGTAGATGTGTATAGATTGTAGCTTTTGACGAAATAAAATTAATACGTTTGAATAATTTGGCTGTTTGTTTAGAAGTATAAATTTTGTTTAAAGAAAATGCCTTTTATTGTTTAACAGGTTTCCGGAATTCCCTGAAAAATAAATATTGTTAATGTAAATTATATAATATAAATAAAATATAATATGAATAAGATATAATATAAATAAGATATAATATAAATAAAATATAATGTAAATAAGATTCATATAAATATAGATAATACAAATAGAATTAATAATATAACATAAACAATGATAATATAATGAATGTTCCCATTTTTCCCATCGTGGGGTAAAATGGGTAGTAAAAAAATGCGAAGTTCCCAGTCGAAAATTCACTGTAAGATCTATTATATTTTTAGCATATCTTCTATTTTTAGAGAAATGTGTTGTATTTTTCAATACTACAAATTTTTTTTAAAATAACTTTATTAAAATTTTCATTGTTTGCAAAAGAAATAGTGAGTGTTTGTATGAGATTGAGGTAAATGCAAAAGTAGTAATACTAAATCCAATCGTGAAATGTTGGCTCTGTGTAAAGCATCTAATCCTAGCTTTGTTAATGAAGATTATTAAAAAAAACTATTCAAGCTGAATATATGTTAAGTTTATTGGTTGTTAACAAATTTTCTGCAAAACAATTTTGTGATTTTTGCATATTCAGTTCTTCTGTAAAGATATCAGTATTTTTTAAAATCCCGCTTTTATTGTTTACAATACATAGGGTTTGGTATGGCAATGGAATTGCCTATGTAATCATTTAGCTATTTAATGTATATATATTTTTTATCAGCTATGGGCAGTGCTAGAAGTGTGGGTAGACGCGGGGTGACGCGTCCCCTCACTTTTCAAGAAAATACCCATGCGTCCCCTCACTTCTAAAACTACTGAAATCCATCCCCCTCACTTTTAAAAACACTCAATCCGTCAAAAAATTATTAAATAAAAATAACATTAACCTTTAAATGTAGTAACACTGAGAAAAAGTGATTTCAAGTTTTCAAATGTAAAAATTAAATCTATTTATGCCATAAATCATATTACTATAAAAATATATTATACTACTTTGTATAAAGATATAAGTATTTTTATTAACAAATACTGTTACGCTTGGTCGTCAACTTCTAGCTTTGGAGAAACCTTAAGTTAAATTTCTAATCTTCTTTCATATATTAGAGACTAACTATTTGAAAAAAAAAAAAAAAAACATTATAAAGATCTCTATTAATTTAATATGAAAGTATGCACATTTAGAAGCATTACTTAAATCTAAATAAACAGTTATGTATGTAATTTTGAATTATTACTTCACTTTATCTCTTACTTCCAAGTAAAAAAAACTAAGTCGCAGAATATTCATTAAAACAAGAATACATTTTCAACCCTTATTCATTGTTAGTGTTAGGAAGTATAAATTATTTCCTTCCTAGTTAATATTTTTAATATAAGACAGGAAATTATACAATTTAACGTTGTGTGTGTGTGGGATGGGGGGGGGGGGGGGAAGAGAGGGGCTTGTCATCTACTTTTGGGCATCCCCTCACTTTTTTCTTCCTCACTTCTAACACTGCCTATGGGATAGTTAGTGTGGCTTAATCATGGTTCCAAAAGAAGAAGGGAAAAAAACAACAACAAAAAACCAGCTGCAAACATTTCACTATTTCTATGATGTTCATTTATTGATAAGCGCTTTGTTATTCAGATCACATCTGTTAATCAAAATCCCATCTGTTAATGACAACCGTAAATTGAGATAAAGGCAACGCTAAAGCGAGTATAATTCTATTACAATACGAAAAGCTTTTGTAAGATTTTAATACCATCTGGTATCTAGTCCACTTTTAGTCTAGTTCTAATCACTCTATCAGTATTATTTATAATCTGTTTTGATAATTACCTTTCAGTGCTGAAGTTACAACAATACGTTATGTACATGACTGCCATGTGTGCTGAACCTATATGTTCACGAAATTAGAAGTTGAATTTATTTTAAGCAGCATACGAAAAGAAACTTGCTCTCAAAATAACCAAGAAATCAGTAGCAGAGATTTCCTTGGGTTTTGTGTACCCTTTTCGAGAATTGCATTGATGTTTGATGTTGGTTAGAACTGATTGAGTTAACACACCTTTCAAAGGTATTCTATAATGTAGAAAATAGCATGGAGTTATGATGAACCTCAACTTAAATATGCATAGCTCGCATTGAAGATCATATATTTCAGTTATTTCGATAAGCTTTTTTTTAACTTAACATTTTTTCTTTGATCTAATTACTCAGAGCAGGCGCGGATCCAGAGAAGTTGCCTTCGCGCCCTCCAACAGCTTCAGAACATGTAAAAGAAATGAAAATTCTTAAAAATTATAAGAATAAAAGCAGTTATTCTGGAGTATAAAAAATACAACTATTTCTGGTATTTCTGGAAGTAGTTTTGAGTTAAAAAATATCTATATTTTCTAAGAAGATCATTGAATTTGCGGGAATGTTTCATTTAAAAAATTTCAAGTTGAAATGTTAGTCATATTTATCAGAGTCCTGATTGAAATGGTTGCAGGGGGGAAAAGAAAACAAAAACTATATACCAGTCCCCCACCCCACCCCATTCATGCACTTGCTCGACGTGGAACACCCCTTGTTGTGTTCACCAGTACCAATATTTCAACATCTGCGCATGTATATTTCTTCGCAAGTGTCATGCAGTCCTCCTCCTAGGCCACTCCTCCCCTCTTCTAGCCTCCCTCTGACAGAGTATCCTGGATCCGCGCCTGATTCAGAAATATAAATCTGAGTTAATTACACAATTTTTAATGATTCCATATACATAGTTGAAATATATCTGTATTATTTCTTGAAGCATTTTGTTTTTAAAAGGATTACATGTTTTTTGTATGCCGTACGTTGTGCGTTTTTCATACAGCTGTACTCAACTTAGAAAAAAGATATGTAAATGTCCATGTATCTGAGAAAGTGACATTTTTAGTCATATTATTCTCGTTTTAAACATTTTTCTTCATATGTGCAATGTATGTACCAAACGAACCTCGACAATCTTATGTCTCGTCAATGCACAGAGCATCTCCTCCGAAAGGTCACACAATATCGATTGCAAAAGTCAGAAATACGTTTCAAATCTTAGTTTTCACGCTTACCGCATCGAATATAATATATTTTTTTATTCTAAAAAGAGGCCTGACTTAAAAATGCAAGTATTCTTATATACACTACTACTGTGAAAAATATGCCTGATTGAAAGGTGACTAGTATTTTATGTTAAATACAAAACTCATATTCATGCTATTATTAAATATGCAATAATTAAATTTTACCTGTTCAAAACCACCTGAAACTCGAAGCAATAAAAAATTTCTAATAACATGTTCTGTACGAATAAAACGTTGTATCATCATATAGAATTTGTAATAAGGCAAAAGTCTTTTGAAGAAGTATTTCCCGCTCGATGTATTCGAATGTAAAGCAAGCATTCTTAAGTATTTCATAAGTAAAGTTTTCATATTTTTTTAGCGTGCAATAACTTGTACTCAGTTTTTTTCTTTTACTCACCTTAAAACTAGAATTTTATTATTATTATTTTGGAGACATTTTTTCTAGGTGCTATAAGGAGGGCCCTATTTCAAGTAAATGAACCAGAATTGAGATTTTTAGTGCAAACCTAAAGCGTTATATCTCAACATAGTGTTAAAGTTTTTTTTTTTAAAGGGACAAAGAAAATAAACATTTTCTAAAATTTTGAGATAATGTTTATACCGTCGCTTTCAAAACATGTGAAATTAACATAGTTGTAGTTTACAAATCTTTCTACCTGACTCATCAAATATTACAAGAACTATAAAAGTAATTGATATCTCCAAATAAACAATCAGGTGGTGTTAAAAAAAAAAAAAAAAAACTGCATTGTAAAATGGATAGCCAGAAAAGTTATTCAATCTTATGGTTGCCGTCATGCGGTTGCGTTTCATTTCATTGGGGTACTTGGCACAAAATGAACTAAAATGGGTTTAGAGGAAAGAATCCTTACAGGCAATCAGTATACTTAGTAGACTAGAATATTTTTGAATTAATCTCAATTCATACGTTTGGTCTAATTAGCTGCACTGAAATGACATATTTTCTATAAGGATTCTTCTCAATAATTCCAATTTAGTTCATTGTGTGCAAAATACTCCAAAGAAATGAAACGTTGCCAACAACCAATTGGATTGCATAACTTTTTCTTGCTGACCATTTTTACTTGGCGGATTTTTCTTTTACAACGTTCAGTTGTTTTCAGGGAGATTTTTTTCACAGACCCGTATTTCAAGTAAGTGAACCAAAATTGGAATCTTTAGTTCAAACCTAAAGCCTCAAACCATGATGCAGTGTAAAAACGTTGTGAAAGAAACATTGTTTAATAAATTTATGGTTTACCTTGTAGTTTTATCAACGTTTATAAACTCTTTCTAGTCGAAGAATAGTTTATGTCAAATTTCACCAAATCGCTGTTCAGCCGGGTACAGCCGGGCTGCATCTAAATTATTATTTTAAAATTAAAACTTATTAATTGCTAGTAAACTTTGATTATTTATTTTACTAATTTTCTTAAATGTAGATTAGAATCGAAAATAAAGATGGAATTTCTACGATAGGTAAAAAATTTCCGATAAATAGCAAACTTGATGTGCAATGCAAAATTGAGGGGGAAAAAACGCTCAAATCAACTAAATCTGACGGTCGTCGGGCGAAGTACAGGCGCAGGAGTGAAGTTCCAAATAAGCAGCACCGTTTCCATGGTAATAGATGCTATATAAAAAAGCCTTTACGAATTTTCCGACTTCGGCTCATGGGCGCCGCCAGAGGGGATCTGGAGGGGCAACCGCCCGCCCCCCCCCCCCCCCATCCCGAAAAAAGTACCTTCAGAAAAAATTCATGAATAAATATGAAATATTTAATGTATTAAAAAAAGGAGTTGCAAGGAGTTGAAACTGAGTTAGCCACGAAATTGTTCAACAAATTTCTGTGGCATAAAGCATACTTTTCTTTTAAAATTTTGTCAACGTGTTTAGTGTCGGTAAAATCAAAAGACGTTGTTAAATATGTTATGTATGTGCACAACTTTATTTTTTTTAATAATGATTTAATCGTCCAGAATATTTTTAAATGTTTTGCGATTTCTTCTCCTAATGATTTTCCAACTGATAGGATTTCATTTGTTGCACTTCAAAATTTAAAACAACATATTCTAAAATAAAAATTTTCAAAAAAAAAATTTTAAAGAACATTTTGTCGAAAAAATTTATATTAAACATTTGTCTTTGAACATTTTATATTTTGCTCATTATGGAAGACGCAACCAATCAAGTGTAATATTGTGTTTCCAAGTTTCATCAGAAAGTAGCAGGCATTTAAGAATTTTTTTTTGTAGTAGACATGATATATAAAATCCCGTGAGAGAATAGTGTTATTTTTATATTTATATTGAAGAATAGTGTTCACAATTGTAGTTGACTGTGATAAGCACTTTATAGTGGCATAAAGGGACACATGGAGAGAGAACCGTGCAAACTACTCTAAAAATCACCGAACACCGGAATTTTGTTAGATTTTTGCTTCTTCATATGGTTCATATGTTTACTTTTATTACTACTTTGCACTCAATGAACTTAAATGAATTTATTTCGACAAAAACTCTATCCTGCCTAAAACGGATTGTTTACAGGGGTTCTTCTCAAAATATCAAAATTAGTTCATCGTATACTAATTACCATTAAGAAAAGAAACCAAGCCCGTAGCCAGGAATTTTTTTTCGGTGGGGGGGGAGGGGTTAGGGTCAAAGATTTGATTAAATACATATAACAAGTTACACAAAAAAAAGAAGAGGAAGTGGTGAAACAAGATTTCACACAATTTCGGGAAGGGGATGGGGGGGGGGGTTGCCTGTCCCTCTGTCTACGACCCTGAATGAAACGGTAATCAAATTGAACCACTAAAATAAAAATGGTTTTCCTCCTAAAGCGTTTTAGTACAACATAACAGTTTTTCCTCTTAGATATGTATGTAGTATACGCTCGATCCCCTCCAAGTCAGAACAGCAGCGTCACTCGCGGCGATGATAATAGCACAGCCAAGGGATATAAACGGCAGCACAGAGAGAGAACTTCTGCAGAGAAATTCGAGACAGAGGTGACCACTTGGCAACTGATCTCTCCGGATCTGAGAATGCACTCGAGATCTTTATCAAGGCTTAAAAGCCTATCTTGTAATCAACATAATGCTTATTAAACACCGTGCAAAGGCAAAACTGCCTCGTTATTGATCAACAAACATTCCCCTAGACCAGCGTCAGCCACTACGCGGCCCGCGGGCCGGATCCGGCCCGCGACAGCTTTTTCTCCGGCCCGCCGGTAGTACAGAAGAGCAAAAATCAAATTTTGGGGAAATAATTTTAATTTGTCTACAAAAGTATGTGTTTACTACCAAAAACCGCGTTTTCCATTAAGTGGCCCGCCTCAGTAAGTCTGAAAATTCTTTTTTTTTTCTGAGACTGCCAGAAAAATAAAAAAAAAAATAGTTTGAATTATTACCAATGACGCATTGCTTAGTTTATTACTTATGATACCCAACCTCCTCAACTCGTGAATGGCACAATTCGAATTCTGCTTTTTTGAATGTGATGGGCAGGAGTTGGTTTTAATGCATACTGGCCTATATGTTTTGACGTGAAAAGAAGAATCGTTATCTCTATGACTCCAGTGCAATAATGGCGTCGAGGACTAGTTTTAAACGCAAAGTAGATAGCGAAAAGCGAACCAGCCGTCATCGTCTCGTAATTAACATCGACTAAAATGAAGGATTTAGGAGGTATGTTTTAAATATCTTAATAATTATGCGTTTATGCCAAGTCACATTGTAATATTATCACTAAAGATTAATATCTTTTATGATTTTAATGTACAATGTAAAGAAAACTATTTTTTTTTTAATTATTTGAAACAAGAATCAAATATCAATTGTTTTTTTATTAATATAAAAAAGTTGAATTATTGTTTCAGTTTTCGAAATTGTTTTATATTGTTAAATCTTTAGTAATTATCACATTTCTAACATTGAACATATGTAATAAAGCAATATATTTATTGGCGTATTCGGTATAAATCTGCGGCCCGCGGAAAGTTCCAACATAAGTCATGCGGCCCGTCTTTAAAAGTTAGTGACGAACGCTGCCCTAGACACACCCAGCCAAAACATGTATTGTCCAATTAACAGATATACAGCTCACCACATGTCAGGTAACACAATGAATAAAAATACATTTCTTCAAATTACTGTCAGTCAATTTATCAAATAAAATTTGGTAATTGAAATTACAAATAAATTTTTCTGACTTTTACTAAATGCGAATTTTAGGTCCCTTTTGCTTCTGAAAAAGATGGAGAAAAGCAGTAAAATTCTTAAGAAAAAGTATATAGATTTTTTAAGAAAACGTATAGGTAATATATATTTTAAGTTATTAATTTGATCAGAAAAATAATATAACTATTTTATTGCCATTTCATTAGGAAATTGAATAATTTTTTTGTGTGTTGAAAATCGTGCTTTTTTAACGATTTGCATCCCCCGTCTATTATTGTTAATGCAAATTAAAGTATTAAAACACAAAATATTATAAACGAAATTATTAGTTGACAGTTTCAAAAGTGAGATCTGGGCAGATGCCTCATCAGCTCATGTGGAATCCCTGACAATATTAAACAAACAGATAATTTGTTTATTATCTTGAATATTAGTTGATTTCTGAGAGTCCGGCAGTTATTGAATGCGTGGGTTTCCGTGTGAATATTGATAAAATTATTGGGTTTGTTTATTTAACTTTCAAAAGTTTCTGTTTAGCTGAATAAGTTCATCAAATGATAAAAAAACTTAACTGTTTGGATGAAGTTGTTTGGAGTAAAATCCGAACTAAAACAACAAATACCATCGAAAGTTCCAACAAATTATTGTGCAGGAAACGCTATTTAATGAAACTTGTCAATTTTTTCTAAATTAAACATTGTTACATTTTAAAAATTTCTTTATGGCAATGAACGTTCATTTTCCACCGAGTTCTAATCCCTCCCCTTCTCCTCTACAAACTTTTGTTTGTTTTTTCTTATTTAAATATTTAAGGTTAGTTTTCTATTTTACAGCAGAACTTACTTTGGTTAAGAGTTTATTATTTATCAAGCAAAATGTTACAAACCTAATGAAATAAATTACTCATAGATTTATCTTAAAATATCCCATAACATTTAAACATGCACTTTTTTTTTTACAAACTAATATTTCCAGCTGTCTCAGTCAAAAAGATTAGTATTGATAAAACAAAAAGAGAATAATTGCTAAGCAAATATCAAGTCATGTACATTTTTTTTTGAAAATTGAATATATCGATTTCTAAACTTTTTTTTACTTTCAATTACTAATATGTATACATAGGGTAATGAAAGTATAGCATTCGATCAAAAAAAAATTCGATTTTTTTTTGCATTTCTCCACGTTTTGGAACATCCCGATTTCAAAAAGGTGATCTAGAAAAAATGTCTGTGTGTCGGGAGTTATGGTCAGTATAACTCCCGCACAAATTGACCTACGATGTTCAAATTTAGTATGCGGGTTGCTGGTGGCCATGAGACCTACCATTAAGGTTTTCGTCAAATCGCGCATGCGCATAAGGTAGTTGACTTTGGAAAAATTATGTTTTTCAATGATTGCTAAGAAACGGCTCCAACGATTTTGATAAAAATCCCTGTGCTAATGCCTCTTAAGGTGTTCTAAACATCCCCACCTCCGAAATTCCTGTAAAAATGCTTTAATGGCGTAATGAGGTGAAAAACGAATTCCTTCAACATCGAGTTCTCTTTCCTTGAGCATACCTCATCAACGATCGTTTTTTCTCCTCCTCTCAGTTTCACTTATAATAAAGGATAATATAAGGATTATCGAAAAGTATATCGCCAAAATCCCCATTTTGGCGACGTTTTTTTTTTAGATCCATACAAGAGTTACCGCAAAAAATATCGCCATGCATACTGACCATTTCTTCTAAATGAATGATGAAAATATAATAATGTATTATATTGTAATTGAAAGTTGTGCGATGTTCCACACCCCTAGTTCATATTTCTTTTGCTATGTTTCGTTCCGATAGGCAGGTTTTTTTAACAAGCTAATTCTGTTTCGTGTATGCTTTCATTTTCAGTTTAATATGATAATAAAAATATACATAACAGTCATGCGTAGGAGGGTTTGTCCAACCTGATGGTCAGTGACAAGGAGAGGGAGTGAAGGAGTCTAGGAGGCTTTCGTGATGTTCCACTGTCACTTTAACGGACAAATTATATTTTTTAAAGTTAAAAAAAAAAAAAATTCAATTATTTGACCACGATGCACATTAACATTAACAAAAGTTAATTTACAACAAGTTAGACTATATTTTATCTCAGTTAATTTAAAAACTGCAAATTACAATAAATATTTCTTTTTTATTTTAGAAACAGTAACTTAACAGGTCAAACTAATTAAAATAATTTTTAGGAGGGTGTTGACAGCACCATGGCGTAGTTTTAGGGGAAGGGGTCGATCAAACGTGGCATGGTGGAGGTGCGTGTGTTAAAAATGTGAAAATTTTGCGTGACGTAATTTATGTACGCCCCCACACGGCATATTCCTCTGAATTTTTATGCTTTTCTTCACTTTTTTGTACGTTTCAAAAGCTAGAGTGCACTGTTAGATTCTTTCCTGATGACCGACTATATCCATTATCAAATCAAATATCCTAAAAACAACTCACAAATTCATCTTGCGCCTCAGTTCCTCATTTCACCCTACTGTTGCTCCCTTCCTCTCCCCCAACCCTTATCTAGACTGCTGGGAAGCAGCCAACTTGTGTTTACTGATTCAGCAGTCGCTCAAGGTCAAAACTGGCCGCACGTGCCGCTTTCATTTCCTATTGCAGGAGATGCGCAGGTGTACGATTTTTTCACTGACAGTCCTTACATATGCCTTTTCCGAAGCTAAATGTTGTTCGAGAATGAGTAGTCAGTCAGGGTAAAGATATTTTATGAATTTTTCAACCATAATAGACTACGTTTCATTGATTTTATAGTATTGTTTGGTGATGTTTACTTTTTTAATAGTGGGCAGTGAGAGACCCGAAGGGAGTGACATGCGCAGAGCAATGTTATGATCCACCCATCCCAGTCGATCGACCAATGAAATCATTTCATTTTGCCGCCAGTATCAGGATTTACTCTCGATGTGATCTAGTTTTGGATTTCGGATTATAGCTGCATCACTCGCCACAGGAGTGTCATATATTAGCCGGTAGCTGTCTGGAGCTGGTGATTGAATCGTACAAGATTGTCATTGCCAACGTTTGTATGGCTAGGTATGAAAAGCAGTCGCTTTGATCATTGCATTACGTTAGTCTGTACTAATTATTTCGAGGATTAAAGATGCAGCAGTGTCAAGCTATATTCGAAAACTTCGACCCCTCATCTATGACCATATGTTGTGTGCCCTCCCCTTGCCATGTCGGTCAGCCTATAAGCTTCGAAAATATGTCCGATGCTGTGAAAATTATCTGCAACAACGAGGGATGTATGGAAGGGGAATATATGCACAAGATCTGCTTCGACCAGTGGGAATATTCAGTGTTGACATTCCTACGTTCGACCGGCCGGGCCCGTAGCTGGAGCGAGAAGCAGCGATTGCAGAATCTCTGGACCAAAAAAGGTTACGATTTAGCCTATAAAGCTTGCGGGTGCAGGTGCGGAAAGGGACATTTACGCAAGGACCTGGATTGGAACCCTCCGCCGGCTCCAGTGGATGACCAGACCAAACGTAAGAAACATCGCAAGAAAAAGAACGACAAGCCAATTTTATCTATTACCGGCAACAGTCCAGTTTTGAAACCTGGATTGTCAGTCGGAACCCAAGTTTCTGTGAACCGCGTCCGAAGCTCTAGTATTTCTAGCATGAGTTCTGCTTCCGGTAGTCCCCCGAATTCGGCATCTTCTGATTGTCCCCTTTCCCCCACTTGGGGTGTAAAAGGTTTCGTTCCAGAGCAGAGAAAAGAGCGCCACACCAGTGGTAGCATCTTTAGCCGTCGACAAGATTATTCATCTTTCAATTCCTTGCCTCCCAATAAAATTAATTCCTACCACATCAAAATCGAAGATGAGGGAAACCAAGGTAATGATGAAATACGGAGCTTTCTCTTATCCACCCTTAGTGCTAACAAGACTTCTGGTATAAGTTGTATGTTTTGTTATAATCAAATGATAATTTTTGATCGATACCCTCTCATCGATGGTACATTCTTTGTCTCCCCCCGTCAGTATTCCAACTGCTCTGTACCCGTTAAAATTGATTCTCAAGTTCAGTACTTGAATGCTGTATGTATGGGTTGTTTAGAAGGTTGGAATTCCATTCTTTTATGCAGGTATTGTGAAAGCAAATGGGATGGTAGTGACTTGATCCTTGGCACTATGTATTCATATGATGTAATTGCAGCTATTCCCTGTTGCCAAGACCGTCTACGATGTAATAATTGCCAGCAATTAATTATACTGCCTGATCGTACCCTGCAATTTTTCAGTGATTATAGTCGTAGTATAACTTGCCCTACTTGTAATACAGTTGATTACCATTTTATAAAGCCGTTGACAACTTATTATATAAAGAAACTTATGCTATGTTAGAAAATTTTAGAGCAGGTTATAAATAGATTGTACTGGTAATATCTTGCTATGTATATGTATCTAATGCTATTTGTATATATCTAGTTATGTTTTACGTTTGCAATTGAATACATGTTTACAACTTATAACTTCAAATGTTACATTTACAGTATTTGATGTACTATTTTTTGTTACCATGCAATGCATTTGTCAAAGTTGACATTTCTCTTTTGTGCCTCTGTTTTGAAGGGATTTGTATTGGTATTCTCTTTTGCTTGGACATTTCCGTGATTGATAATCCTTATGAACGTGGTGTCAATCCTCTACATTTTAGTGATTGTAAAATGTGGTGCACTTATATATGCATATATTACTAAATGCTTGGCTGAAACATTCTACAAAGTATATATTTGCCAAAAATATACTGAACTTTGTGGTTTACCTATTGGTACCTAATGATATCATGTTTCCAAGCTTGAAAAAGTTATTTAGATATATATTTCTATTCTCTCAAAGCAATGTTATTTGTTTAAAGTAAATTATAATTCCTTTACTGAAAGTATATATTTTTGATATATCTATTGTGCATATTTCCTTATCAAAACCTATATCTTACCTGCATAAATTTCATTCATTAAGGATTTTCGTTATGATATAAGTTAATTTGAGTTTGATATTAAGTACATTTTACCAAGTACACACTTGTTTTTGTGGTATTGTAATTGAAATTCTTGTATCCAAACTTTTCAGTCAATATTTTACTCTATTAGGATAGTCATTTGCATACAATCCAATTCTAGTAAAATATAATGTTATCCATTTGTCCTTGTAAGTTATAATTTCAGTAGAATATAAATTAGAATTATTTTTTCATATGATAAAATTTCTGTAAAAGACAACTTTTTAAAATTCGAGTTAAATCATTTCCCATATTACATGCTTGCATTCAAAGCTTTATATGATATTGATTTATTATTTTTAGTTTATTCCAGTGTCAATGGGTTTTGCTTTTATGTTCAATTGATTATATGTGAATAATCCCAGTTAAGCATTTTATAAAATCTGGAATTTCATTTATTCACCCGCTGATTTTGAAGTATTTATCTTTGTTGAAATATTTTACTGTTAGCACTTGACTAATACTGTATTAATATTCTTGGGACATATTTTTTATGTAAACCATACATATATTACAAATGTTTCTATTTTGAACTTCTATAAAAAAATCATTTGTCCTTTTGAAGCTAAAACTAGGAAATAAATTCCCTGTGGGAGCAAGTTGGAAGGGGGGGGGGGGGGGTCTGGTTACTCCACACTTTGCTCCCGACTCCATACTACTTTTGCTCCTAATCGCTGCCCCGCAAATTCCTATTTTAATTTGTACTCTCAGTCTGAATCTTGCATCAATGTATTTTTTTAATATATATTTAATGCAAAAGTGCTCTTTATGTTAAGTGAATAAATTCATAGAAATGTTGCTATTGAGGCAATATGAATTGCAAATGAAAACTAAAGGTATATATGCCTATTGTGCTGGATTCTATTCTTTGCTTTTGAGGATTTCTTCATAGTAAATTTTTAAATGAAAATTTTAATTTCAGTGTACTTTTTCTAGTATTTAAGTCTTTGATGTACCTATTTTTTATTTGAATATACTTCTACACTCTATCTTGCACAAAACGATTGGTACTTGTAATGAGTCTCTGTGGTTGTTTCTTGTTTGAATTTTCAATTGCTTTTGAAGAACTCCTTTGATTTTCCAAGTTAACTATTCTGTTTTTGTGATTTAAACTTTTCTTAAGTGATAGCAAAGGGAACAAAATAGTTCAAAGGCTGTATAATTATATGTATGCAAAAAGCTAATACCAAATTTCATTTCCACTCGGATTGAAACAGAGCCTAAAGAGTACAAAACAAGCATGTTTTAAAATGATTTGAAAATGTTCTATTCAAGTTTAAAGTTTATTTTTGTATTTTGTGATGTCTTAAGTGTGTTTAAAGTTACATAATTTTCTGAGTGCCTAATAGTCAGATTAATGCTAAGTAGTTATGACTAAATTTATTTAAATATCCTGAAAGAAGAGAGATTTTAATGTATACAGAGTGGCTATAATTAAACTTCACCTGTTTAGAGCTGTCTGAAATAATCAGCTGATCTTCAATTTTTTTTGTTTAAGTACCAGGGGCGGAAGATTCGTATGATTTTTGTTGACTGTGCAGAACCCTTTATGAATATATAAAGAAAGTCTTTCCCAACTTTAGTTGAAATTAAATTTAGTTGTATTAAAAAAATTTAAATAGTTCAAATGTTTGACAATTACTTTTCTAAGACAAAAATAAAATGACTATATTTGACACTGTATTAGATTGTTTTCTTTTTGGCCTTAAAGCTCATTTCCAACGGTTGAGGCTGTAAAGTTAATTTTCATTTAAGTTTTTAAAGTGCAAAATTTCTATGTGATTGCAAAAATTGGAACAATTTTTTTTTTTGTGAAATTTTACTGTTACTATCATGATCTATAAAGTAAGTATGCCAAAAAGATTATAAACAAGTGCAGTTAAATAATGACCATCCAATTACTTATATATTTTCATTTGATAGGTATTTTGAATTTATAACAATGTTTATTTTCTTCTAGAATTTGTAATTAAATTTCTAAATTTTGCATGGTGAATGCCATAATTTATAAATTTCCTTTTCCCAAAATCAGACCTCAGAAGGATTTAAGCACAATTTTTTAGATATTATAAGGTTTTGTTTTAAGTAGTTACAGAAAAATAAAATATGTTTACGCTTTGGTTAACAAAATATGCAGACATTCTTGAGGCAAGGAATTGAAAATTACTCCTGCCATTTTATAGGTGCAAGAGCTTTCTTTAATTATCTTCTGCCTTAACTTTTTGGATTCTCACGACTTAATACCAATACTCTGTCAAGACCCACCTTGGTTGAGGTGTAGAGTGCAACTGGTTAGTTGCAGTCTAAATAGGTAACATATATTATAGACATGCTGTTTGCTATTTACCATGTAACCACTGCTTAATTGTTCGCTAATATAGTTCAATTTATTACTTATGTTTTTAAGCTATGCCTGCATTAACAAACTAATTCAAATATCGAACTACATGTGTTCAGTCTTCTGCTTATATAATCTAACTCTTAAAAGACTTCATTATACAAAATTAGTTCCAACATCTTCCATTAATACATATATCTTTTGGAGGCCTATTTTTTCCATTCTCAAATTTGTTTTTGTTACATTTTTGAGTTTTAGTTAATAAGTTGATTAAAATTGTATGTATGCATTGTTTTTTACAGTATAAAATACATAAGGATTCTAAATGGTTGATCTTTCTTAAGATAGTTATTATCCAATTACAAATTGTGTTTAAATATTTTCACCTCTACATGATTAGACTACCAAATCATAAATGCATTCAAAATTGGTAATTTCTAACTTGACTTGTCTTTAATTTTGAAAAAATTTGTAACATATCTGTTTAAAAATACTTTTTTGAAATGATTTTCATTTGTAGAAACTTCATTTTTGAATTTTGATGTTTTATAAGCTATTATGTTATCAAACTAACATTTAAAATGTCTTGTTGATAACATTGTATTCAGTGTTGTGTTGTCGTGAGTAGTTTTTAATGTATTAAACTTAAATAATGCTATATAATTTGACAAAGCACACCTAATTAAAAATGTTAAATTTAAAATACAGTTTTTTGAAGTTATAGTATAGAAACATAAAACTGTATAATTAATGCATGTAACTAGTATTTGTAACTTTGAAGTGTTATTTTGAAAACTAATGTAAATATCTGCACTTTTCAAAAGCATATGTTTGCACCATTGATTATATAATTTTTTTAACTACTTTTAGTACAGATTATTTTTTTGTTAACTGAGAAATTTTGCTTCAAGTTTAGGAACATGATTCAATGAAAAGAATCGTAAATTTGCATCAATAAGACAACCACTATTGCAATAGTATGCTGTAAAAAAAACTTATTTTTCGCAAAAGATATAAAACATTATCTATACTATTATATTTTTAAAATTGGAAAAAAGGTTAGCTTGATTCTCTAAAATTAAAATAATCAGTTCATCAAGCTGCAAAATAATTTTTGGCCCTTTGCAGTAGAGAAGTGACTTATTTACTCAATGTAACCCTTAAATAATTATTGAAATAGAAAAAGTATTTTCATAAGTGAAATTAAAGGATTCAGTTATAATGTGTAAAATTTCTGTATTTTGAAAAAAAGTTAGATAATTCTACTATTTTTTTGTGAATTTCTGCTGTACTTATGCTGGGAGCAATATTAGGCTAAATCTAAGACTTGTAAGTCAATAAATATATTTTCACGTTTCAACTTAAACTTGAGTATCAGATTGTTATATTAGCTGTTCCACATTTCTAATTATGGAATATCAGATTGTTATATGGCTGTTCCTCATTTCTAATCATGGAATATCAGATTGTTATATGGCTGTTCCACATTTCTAATTATGGGTTATCAATTGTTATATGGCTGTTCTACATTTCTAATAATGTGGTGTAAGCATTGATGACCTTTATCTCTTTTAATTAACACGAGTAGCCCAATTGCAAAACCACATATGTCCATTACAAGTGCTCTTGAAAGTCAAAAAGCTTTTTCTTTCAGTATTCTTTTAAGGATTCATGACATATAGGCTTAACTACTCTGGCACAATTTTTTATCAAAATCTTTTTATATGTTTGTACAGGCAAAAATGGTGGTCTTAACTCAGTTTTGATTTTGTGTGCTCATAGTTGATTTTGCAAGTGGACAACTCATGCGACTACTATGTTGTATGAAATCTGAATAAATAAAAATTGAGTTAATTTATTGTGCATAGAGGATCTTTTTTGATACTTTTTCAGGTGGTCCCAAAATTATTAGACTATATAAAAAAAATTCTTTCTAAATAGCCTGTTTATTAAAAGAAAATTATTTTCATCATGGAAAAAAAATGAACTGAACACATCAGTAATTATAGAGTTTAAAATTTCTATAAATGTAAAAACATTTTGATACTTTCTCTACAATTTGCCACATTACTTCAATCTTTTATGCTCCTCGTGCAAACATAAAAGAGGAACGTAATTAGTTACTTCCATTCAAGTTGCAATACACAAATTGAAACTCTTTATGTATCTTATTTCAGGTAAGCCATATGTGGCTTAACGCTAAACTTCTTTATTATCGAAATGGTATATTGATGGAAAGTGTTCATTTGTGTTAATCGAGAGATTTTCTGCTTTTTACTGTACTGATGTATAGGGATGTTCTGCTTTTTACCGTAGTTTTCTGGTATGACTTTTCAAAATTTAAGAATTCCTGCCAAAGTATACCCAGAGATGGGAACTGTTTTTAGTTCTTTGGAAATTATTTGGTTGAGAGTATTAACTTACTTGAACCTTAATTGGTTCCAATTTTTAGTCTGTTAACAAAATTAGTTTTTCATCTTGATTTAAAAAAGGATATATTCTGGAAATGATTTGTTTGTAATGTGCGATTTTAGCTACTTACTCTTAAGTTGTCTAAATGTGTTACAGTCAGTGTGATTAATCGTTGAATAACCAATATGCAGGATAAAATTAATAATTTTCGAGAATTCATTACATTTACAGAGTGGCCACAGAACTGGGAAAACCTGGAAATCAGGGAAATGTCAGGGAGTTTTCTGATTCTAGTAAAAATCAGGAAACTTTTTAAAATTTCATGGGGAAATTTTGTATTGTTTAAGGCACGTTAATCCATATTTTGGCGCTATTTACTTGGAGATTTGTAGTGGTAAGCCATTAGAAGTTTAATGTTAAGAAATAATTTAAACTTTTCATTTCCAGCAAAACTATTTTTTTTTAAAAAATTGCATATTATTTCTTTAGCATATTTGATCAGGGTGTCCAGACATCTGGAAAACTTAAGAAAATTGGGGAAATTTAAAAAAAAGTTTGCCCTAAAATCAGGGAATTTTTTAGAAATCTGTCGGGGAAATCAGGGAATTATCGAGGAGGGTTTTTTTCCTAAATTTTGTGGCCACCCTGATTTATTGGTTATTGTTAATAATTATCAATGAAGTTTGGTCCATGTAATTATTTTCAACGGAATAGCAGTTGATTGAAATGTTATGACTTGTGAATGGGGGTGACTATCGAGTACCAGCACCGCGACTGAAGTCTATTGTACTGAAACCCCCTATTTGATCTAAAGAAGACCGGTTGCTGAAATAAATTTCGGTATAGACCTGATTGGAACATTTGACAATTCCCAGGGGTCGATACAATGGTATCCCAGATGTTCAAATCTTTGGGCAGAGTAGTAGTCACAGTTGCATAACACATGTGTAGAGCTCTCCTCTGTCATACGACAGCCTCTGCATAGTGGGTCATCTATAACACCTATCAGATTAAGATGTCTATTTAAGGTGCAGTGTCCAGTTAAAAGGCCTACAGCAACCTTGATCTCTTTTCTGCTCAATTTTACTAGCTCCCTCGATCTATTCCAGAGTGACTGTTGATTGAGCTCTTTGGCTTGTCTTTTTAGATTCAAGCCATGCCTGATAGGATTCAGTCAATAAAAAGCTTTTGATAGTTTTCCTGACCACATTGTGGGGCAGACCCAAAACAGGTTATGGACCAACAAAGGATAATTCAGATCCTTGTTTAGCTAATTGGTCTGCCATTTCATTACCTTCAATGTCACAGTGACCAGGGACCCAGAGAAGAGAAACCTTGTTACCCTCAGCTAGGTCTTCAAGTGCATTGTGGCATTCCCACACTGCTGTAGAGGTAAAGCAGTGACTCTTTAAAGCCATTAATGTAGCCTGGCTGTCAGAGAAAATCTTTATGACCCTCTTAACAACCCCCCCTATCTAGGCAATTGTAGGCACGTGCCGTAATTGCAAGAACCTCAGCCTGAAATACAGTAGCCAACTTGCCCAGAGAGAAAGATAGCTTTATTTTTCCTGTTAGGACAGAAGACACCTGAACCAGTGCCATAAGATGTCTTTGAACCATCAGTATACCAAATTTCATCTCCTCTCCTAATCAGATTGGAGGGAAATCTCCAGTCCTCTCTTGTCGGAAAGATGATATTGTATTTGGCTCTAAAGCAATATTGCTTTAAAATCCAGTCAGGTCTCAGTTAGACAGGGATGTTCTTTTACCTGTGTCTGAATATTTTTAAACAAAGGTAATTCATAGGATTATTTCCATAAACCCATGAGTTTTAGCCGTCGTGAACACAAAACAGCCTCTAATTCCACTTGTTTGTGTAGTGGTAGAAAATCTAGGAGAATTTCTAGACTGTGAGGGAGTAGTTCTCATTGCATTTGTAATTGCAATGGTTGCCATTCTTTGTAAACTAGTGAGTTCTTTTTTCACAGTTTCATTGTGGGTTCTATTTCCCCAGGCAATGGCCCCATAAGATATCATTGGAGTAATCACTCCTGTATATATCCAGAGTACCATTTTTGGGGACAAGCCCCAGTTATTTCCAATAGCACGTCTGCAGGCCCAGAACACTCGTTTGGCTTTGCTGGTGCTGTATTGGAGATGTGGCTTCCATGTCAAGGTTTTGTCAAAGATAACCCCTAAATACTTAACCTCTTCTGAATATGCAAGTGGTTTCCCAAAGAATTTTATGGTTTGCATATCGTGTATTCTTTTCCTAGTGAACACTGTTAGGTTGGTCTTGCTGGGATTAACCGACAATCCTACCTCTTTGCACCATTTTTCTACCTTTTTTAGAGCAGTGCTCATGAGGTCAGTTACAGTATTCTGGAATTTACCTCTTACGACCAGTGTTATGTCATCAGCATAACCTAGACAATGCAGGCCCAAAAAATTAATCCTGTTTATGAGTTCGTCAACCACCAGACTCCATAGTAGTGGTGACAGCACTCCTCCTTGTGGGCATCCTTTACAATTCTCCACAGTGAGCGAGTCTCCCAAAAGGGAGGCTTGAGCCAATCTGGTTTTAAGCATATTTTTAATCCAGGTACATACGCTTGAATTAACATTTCTTTTGAGAAGGGCATTATTGATTGCATTCGTTGGAACTTTATCAAAAGCCTCCTCAATATCCAGAAAGGTCGCCATGGCTATTTCCTTTCCATTGACTGCCCCATCTAGTACCGTTACAAGGTCGTATAGGGCAGTTTCTGTAGATTTCCCAGGTTGATATGCATGTTGAAATCTCGATAAGGGTTTAGCTTTTAAAACCTCATCTCTGATATACCTGTCAATCAATTTCTCCAGAGTCTTAAAGAGAAAAGATGTCAGGCTAATAGGTCTGAAGGCTTTGGCTTCATTGTAGCATGACTTTCCTGGTTTGGGTATAAAGATAACTTTACAGGTTCTCCATGCATGTGGTATATAACCATATACTATACATGATCTAAGGATTCTGCATAGGTGTGGTATAATAATATCTTTGCCATGTTGGAGTAGAGCTGGTATAATATCGTCAGCTCCAGGTGATTTGAAGGGCTTGAACGAATTATAGCCCATGCAATTCTATTTGGAGTAATTATACTCTTAGCCATAACCCAGTCCTCTTTTTTACTACGTGATAGTGTAAGATTGGGAATGGCAGGCATGTCACTTGATTTTGCGACTGTGGAGTCAGGAAAGTGTACTCTAAGCATTTCCGCTAGTGTACTTTTGCCATCTTCCGTGTATGTGCCATCGTCCTTCCTGATGGAACCCAGTTGGCACTGACTATCCTTTGACAGGATTTTGGTCAGTCTAGCTGCACTGGACATATTGTCCGCCTGGCCACAGAAGTCTCTCCACGATTCTTCTTTACTTTTCCTAATGGCCTTATTATAACTGGTGAGTGCATCTTTATACTTTGACCACTCACCTGTTTTTTTGGCTCTGTTAAAGAGCTTTCTGCAGTTTTTACGTAATATACTGAGGTTTTTGTTCCACCAAGGAACTCGCCTTGGTATCCCAGTTGTGACAGCTTTACAATTTAACTGGTAGGCTAGGAGGATGGACCGTTGTACAGAGTCAACCGCCAGCTCCAGGTCCACCAGTGAAGGAAAATTAAAGCTCTTACCTTCTAGGAGAAGCCGAAGGTCCTCCCGATAGGAATCCCAGTTGGTGTGTCTGGGATTCCGCTTTTCCTGCTGATTTATTAGTGCAGGGCCTGAAATGGACATTTGGATTAGTTTATGGTCTGATAGTGTAATACATTCAGAAACATGCCAATCCTGTATGCAGTTATTTGCTTTATTATTACAGAAGGTTATGCCAATACAGAAGGTTATGTCAATAACCTCCTTTCTATTGCTAGTAACAAATGTTGGTTTATTACCAGTATTGAGGATATATAGATTGTTGCTTAAGAAAAATTCTATTAGATCCTCACCTCTTTTGTTGCAATTAGTACTGCCCCAAATGGTGTGGTGTGCATTAGCATCGCAACCCACAATGACCTTCATTCCAGACTGTGAGCAACGCTCAACAAAGCTTCTGGCTGAAGTTGTCAGCGGAATTTCATCCTCATATGGAAGATATACTGACATAATATAAGTAATATCTCCATTTTTGCTGATTAACTTGATAGCTACATTATCACTATCCAGTGGGTCGGCTATAAGAAGAGCATTAATATTTTTATTTGTAATTATACAAGCTCTCGGTTTACTACTTGAGCGACCAAAGAATAGGTTCCCACAGTTGCCTAGGCCTAGGATTTTACCCTTGTTGACCCAGGGTTCCTGTATCAAGGCAATGTCTATCCTTCCTTCAACCAGTCTTTTATTGACTAAAGCAGTTGCTGACCGGCTATGATGAAGATTGATTTGAGCAACCTTGATGGTTTTGCTCGTCTTCTTTTGGGTTTCGGACATAAATTAAGAATAAAATAGCTGTCACCCTAATCAGAAGATTCCTTCTCTTTTAGTGCTGTGTCCTCCTTAGTGGGGGAGACAGACACAACTGTAATATCGGATCCCGAATCTGAGAAGTCGAGATCACCAAAAACTTTATATAGTGATCCAGAAGAATCGCTAATAGGACTAGAAGGAGACGGGGTTTCTTGAACCTCCGCTCTGATACTTACTGATAGGGTCGATTCCTCTTGATCCGGAACGACCTCCATAGCTTCTGTGGTGGGCATCACTGGAGATACCCGTACGTCCTTCTCCGAAGGTGCCAATGATTCCTCCATAGCATCATCCGATGCGGGCCTTACGACCACACCATCAGATTCAGTAGGAGGTTTCATTACGGCGGTCTCCAACGCGGGCTGTTGGGCCTCTTTGCTGGATTCCGCCAGTGGTTTACCCACAGCAGCAGACGGAGGAGACACACGAGCAACATTGGGGTCGCTAATGATCTTCAGCAATCCTTTCCCAAAGCTCCCCGTGAAGATCTCAAAGTTTTTCTCCTTTATAAACTTGGAGGACTTGAGATCCATCTCGATGATCCACCGGATGTAAGCGTGGTCACCGACGACTTTTCTTTCCCGGATTTTCCACTCAGCAGTGTTGAGGCCTGGATTCAAGCGGGCAATTCGCCTGAGCAGGACCTCCCCATCTGTGGTGAGTATATCCCGGGATTTGAGAGCCATCTTCACGGGTCTCGGTAGGTCCGATGCTTTCCTCACCTGGACTTTTAGATCTTGGTCTACAATCCTACCATTGTAGTTCTTCGTTAACCAAGCAACGGTGTAGTCATTGGCACAGTGGATCATAAAAGCACCGTTCAGCACACCCGAATTTAAAATCTGGGAGGGCCTCCCGGGCGACATCCTCTGAGTCAATGACTTTGTTGATGTCACCTTGAATAGTCAGGGCATCATCGGGTGACAGTGAACCATCTGGGAAGTTATCTCGGACGATTGCCATCTTTACTCCGGTGGCAGCTTGGCTATAGGATGGGGACTCAGCCGTCCTCGCCCGTTTAGCCAACACCGACTCTAAGACAAGGCCTTGCCTCTAGTTCGTGACGTCATCACAAGCAGGCCGTTTCTCCTTTCCTTTCGCGCCTTCTTCCAAGAGAGGTCTTGATTCTACATTTAAAAAGTGCTCCCTCATTTCTGGAATAGATAGCTGATTTTATGTTCTTTTTTTCTGAAAACTGATTTAATGGAGTAACACTGATTAAGGGAATATTACCTTTTGTAACAAAGAAGATTTTAAACTATTGGTAAACATGTAAATGAAAGTAACGAATATAATATGAAACAAAAATTCTTTTTTGTAGTATAAAACATTGACAACATATAAAATACAAATGAATATCTAACAAATTAAACATTCAATCTTTTTACCCTTTCCAACTTTAGATATTTTGTTATTTTATTAAGGGGTAGGGGGGTATTAAGGGGTAGAAATTGGATGCAGTAACTTTCCTTCACAAGTACTTTTTCTTAGATTTTAATAATTTTGTTTTAGTTTTATTAGTAACACAAATAATCGCTGATTTTAGACAGCCAATTGTATTACCTTCATTTCTTAAGATTTGAGCATCTATAATAACTAGCTTCTTCAACGTTGTAATCTTTCTAGATCTTTTTACTCTCTGAACCTTTTTTATATCACTTTTTTGCCTACAGTAATTTTTTAATAAAGCATTCGTAGATGAAGTTAACATGAGCTTTAAAACACTTTTCGATGTGTGACCAGCTTTACAACAGTCATAAAAAAAATTAAATTGCTATTAATTTTATCCATTGTCTTTTTAATTACAAATGATCTATGATCGGTTAATTGTAAAAATGTAGGTTCATTTTCTTTTAAGAGCAGTTTTTGGTAAACAATATAATTGTAACTTACAGCTTTTACAACATCAGCAGATGGATAAACTAAACCACCTCTACCGAGATTCTCAATTAGTTTATATTTATAATTGCATTTTAACGTTCTGTCGACAACCATCTGCTGTGAACAGTACTTACATTGTATTTTCTTCAAGGCTGAATGCGCACAATAACCAGAAAGGTATACTATAACAGGCATTGAATGTTCAACATTTTTGAAATCTTTTTCGCATACATTTATATCCAAATATAAGTATAATATTGAACATTCCTTATTAAGATTTTGAGAGACATTACCATCAACATTGTACACATTATTATCGATACTTTCAACATTAATGACACCATAAATCGATGAATTTAAGGTTAATGGACATAAATTTTGCATACGCAATTTCTCTTCGCATTCGTACACTTGTCGAATTGATATCAAATATTGTGATGTAGCCATCATTCTGTATTTGCCAAACCTGTCTTCCAATAAATCGGTTTGCACTTTTCCTGGAAGAAAATATGCAAAACCTAATTCATTAAAGCAGTAGTTCTTTAATTCCAAAATACAATGGCTGGTTTGTGTAATGGCCCAATGGGTTTCTGATGTCAATATGCCAGTAGTACGATTTTTACTACGCCAAACATCCAACCATTGAATGAATTTTTCAACGAAAATTACATTTTTGGACTTTTCTTGATTTTCCGATTTATTACTTAAAATAAAATTTTCACATTTTTCAAGAAAAATTACATTTTCATGCTTTTCTACAAAATAAACATTTTCAGATTTTTGTAAACCTTTGTTTACAAATGGTTGTTGTAATGGATCCCTCAATCGTTGTCCTTTCAAAGCTGTTTTGGTGTTCATTATCCCCCACCAATCACAGATTAATTTTATAAAATCTGACGTCCCCTTCCAAGTTAAAAGATTGTGCTTTTCTCTCAGAGTATTAACTGCTTCTGCAAGAAATTTGTTAAAAACCTGAAGGGCTAACTTAACGCTTTGTTTTTCAAGATTTGAAGGCTCCAAAGCTTTTAAAGTCAAACCATGAGCATATTTAAGCAAATTTCCACATTCAACTTCGTACACATTTTTGACTATTTTAAAGGAAGCAGTTGTTAGTGGAAATGAGCTAAAGTCATCCCAATCTGGGTAATAAAGAGCTTGATCCAAATTCTTTTGGTTTATCCAATTATTGCAAACACATTTCAATATATGTACAGAATCCACTTTCGGCATATTGTTTCGTTCTTCGGAAATAAAAAGAACTGAACTAATAGCATAATTTCCGTGACAATTTTAGAACACAGCACTTGTACACCATTGTTTACATTATTTGTAGATCATAATGCAATAGATGGAATTAACTATTAAGTCAGTAACAGGTGGAACAAGTGACTTTTTGGTGACAAACTCAAAGACTCTTCTTTATAACTAAGGGGTTTGAGAGGGGAATGTGTTCCTTCGACCTACTCTCCCTGGCCTGCTTGTGGTGACGTCAATCGCAGAACGGTCACGTGAGGCAAGGCCTTGTCTTAAGAGTCGGTGTTGGTTTAGCCTGTGCATGGGGAAGGGGTGGTATCACTAACCCTACCTCTTTTTCCCGCTGAAGTTGTGCTACGACGTTGAGCAGCGTTGTCTCCAGTTTCAGCGTTAAGATGCTGACTAGCCATTTGCCTCCTATGCTTGTTCTTTTGAGAACGCGACATAGTTGACCATTCGGGTAGAGAGCTAAGGGAGCCTCTCGTTTGGATTAGTCGCGGGCCCCGAGGGACCACTATCGACAGATGTTTGTTTGCTTGTCGCGGGCTCCGAGGGACCACTATCGACAGACGTTTTGGTGCTCGGAACAACTTCGCCACATGCCTCAGTGGTTGACTCAGAAGAGCCAGGTCCACTTTGGCCGGGTTTGGGTTGCTCCAAACTTGTTTTGCGGTTTGACCCGCGTTTTTTTTATTTTTTATTTTTTTATTTCCCATGTGTTATCAAGGACTGAGGGTAAGTTTGAGTCACCACCTGTATGAACCCTCAGTGCAGGCGGAAGGCTAAATACAACGTGATTCGCCACTTCACGAGGTGAACCGTTAGAGACAACCTTTAACCCTGGTTGCCATGTGACATTCACATTCTCTTAAGCACGGTATCCACACCTTGGATTTTGGTTGCCGTTCATCTGTCACATCCGTCTTATCTACCTAGGTCTTACGACCATCAGTAGATCGTCAGGGTATTAACAGACTATGCCATTAAAGCTTTTAGGCACCCTCCTCCTTTTTCAACCGGGCTTGGGACCGGCTTAGGCTGAGTTGATTGAAATGTTAGAAAAATTCAAGAAGGCTCGATGCTCTGTTAGTAGTTACTAAATAAGCAAACAGGGAAAGTTTTGCCTCTTTCAAAATCAAAATTTCCAATAGCAAATGTAGGAGGAACCGTTACAATAAGAATACCAGAGATGGATAGGGGTAAAATACTATATAATGACGAATGTTGACGCTATATAATGACCGTTATAACTTCTAAGGAAAATGAAGACTTGAATAAATTTGGTACAAAATATAACATCTTAAAACAACTATACACAAAGAATTTTTTTTACTAACGGCAAGGAAGCTTTTATTTCGATGAAAGAAGTGTCAGCAAATGTGCTCGTAAGAATTCTAACTTAGTTGGTCAAGGATTTCAGAATTGGAATAAAAAATCTTTTGGAACTTCAAATGCTACAGTAGCCTTTCCTTTCAAAATAAATAATTTCTTAAAAAGTATTGCATTTGTAATGTAATTTGTTTGAGGTAATAAATAATGAATCTTATAATAACAGTAATTATTATTATAAAACATTATTGCGCGACAAACTACGTTTGAGTTGAAGTTTGGCTAGATTATATTTAATTACATTGACCAAACTTAATTGGTAATTATTAATAATAACCGGTTACTGTGATAAACATGCATTATTCATCACTTTTACCTAGGGACATTATTATTAATAACTGGATTTATTACTTTAAATGTAACATATATATATATATATATATATATATATATATATATATATATATATATATATATATATATATATATATATATATATATATATATATTTATCCGTTTACGACAGTTAATACCCGCTGCAGAAAAAAAAAAACATTTGTGCAATTACCTTTATTGCATTAAGGGACAAGTGATTTACTGCATTAAAGCTGTCTCTTTCAAGTTAGTCATCTCTGTTAAGTATGTTTGAAGTTATTTTTAACATTTTTCTGAAAGATTACATTAAACTTCAGTTATCACTGTTTAAATGTTCACATACCAAAAACACGATTTTTTAGATAATGAGTTTTAAATATTTAAATTTATTTTCAGAACAAAATAGAACTTCAAACTAATAAAATAAACTCTCTAGCCTTCAGATGATACCATTACCTTATAAAAATTCCATCTAGAGATTATTTTAAAACAGAAAAACTATAAACACATTTGACCTATTTTTGCGATACTTCCAAGTGTGTACATAAAAAAAATGAACGTATATTCTTTAATACTCAATTCGAAGTTTCGTTTCAATTTGTATAAAATACTATTATTTACAACATAACATTATAGAATAAGAACAATTAATAAAATCATTCTGTATAGTTTTGATTTAAAAAATATATATACAGTGGATAAAAAAAGTCTCCGTACGGAAGCCAAAGTTACAAATAAATTAACATAATTTCTAATCTTTTGCTTCATATCTTCAGTAACTACTGAAATATGTTTAATTTGATTCTTTAAAATAAGTTTTTAATAAATGTATCTTTTAACAAAACGCAGCAAGTGTTTAAATTGAAATATTTAGGAGATGTTGCTAAGTGCCATGCAAAAAAAGTTTCCGTACACAATATGAAAATTAATTCTGACGTCTTCCACAAAAGACTTGCAGTAAATTTTCAAAACTGAAGTGTATGCAAGTGTTATGAAGACATGATAGCAGCAATTGTTTAATTTTAGCTTGTAGCTTATCGTCTTAAAATGGAGTTCATAAATCCGTTCGTGAGTTGGCGATTCAGTTATGAAATGATGGGTTATCTATGAAAAAAATTGGCGAAATCTTTAATGAATCGAAGTCTAGTACAATATATTATTGAAAGACCCCGATGTGCTTCAAATTTTTGAGGATAGAGATCGATCAGGAAAATTTTCAAAGCTAAAATGCTTGCATAAAAGAAATATCATATAGTAAGGTTCAAGATAATCTGTGAATAAGTGCACCTTAAGTCGCACATGGCTTAAAAATTGATAAAACATTGAAGTGACATCTCAAACGGTGAGAAATGTTATAAAAGTAGCGGGTCTTGCTTGCTTGGACTTGCAGCCCGTAAGAAATAGCAGAAAAAAGAGCATCGATTTTACCAAGTCCTTTTTAGTGATGAATTAAAATTAAATATCCGAGGGTCATATAATTGAGTTATGGTCAGGAGAAAACGTAATCAACAAATGTTAACTTATAATTTATGTAGAACTGTCAAACACGGTGGAGGAGACGTTAAGGTGTAGGGTTGTATGGAGCTGTTGGTATTAGGGATGAGCCATATTTTAATAACAGTTAAAAGTTATTGATACTTAAACTCACGCGAATTAACAGTTACCTAATTTTCTAAGTAACAGTTATTCATTTATTATAAATGCAATAGATGGCGCTAGTATGTCCATATATTTCTGTTATTGAAGATCATAATATCAGAATCACGAAATAAAAATATATTTTTCTAATAACGGTGATTCGGAAAAATATATTTTTCTAATAACGGTGAACGGAAAAATATATTTTTTTATCGTGATTCTGATATTAGGATCCTGGTCGTTATTCCTGGAATAACTAACTGTATCCATCGAAATAACTTGTCTGAATGGATTAACGTGTCCGATTGGTATCAGTTGATATTGACATAATTTTCAATAAAAGTAGATGTAACTGTTATAAGATATTGACAGAAGTTTTTGTATTGGAATAACTTTTGGACCATTCTTTGTTAGCGCTGCTTTTCAAGATGGTATTTTAAATTTCGTTTCGATTTTTTTTTTTTTTTTTTTTTTTTTGTTTTTTCGTTGATTTTTGTTAGTTCGTTATGATTTGATGCACATTATGAGTGGTAGGGTGAAGAGGAATGTGCGTGGGAGGGGGGGGGGGGGAGTATCTGAAGCAACATTCTTTGGGTTTAAATGACAGAGATGGGGGAAAGAAGGTGGGGGATTAGGATTAAGGATTTAGGAAGAAATGCATGCGTGTTTTTGCGGAAGGCTCTTTTTTTTTATGTTACAAGAATTCCTTTGGTGGGAGAGGTTTTGAACGTTCGTTCGCATTTCATTTCAGTCTTCTTATGAGACTTTTAAAGACTCGCTGTGTTTCTTTCGTATTGGTTGGAGGTAAGAAAAAATTTTCGCTATTGTTTTGGAATAAGAAAATGATACTATATATAAAAAATAAAGAGAGCGTAGGATTTGAGTTTTTCCTTTTGATGGAAAATAAATTATGTTCTTTTCCTTGTAAAGCAAGCTTCTAATTTCAAATCGATATAATCAAAAGATTGTGTAGTAAATTTGGAGCGTAGTTAAATAGGTTTTAATGTTAAACAAAAATTTGTTTATGCATATATTTTTTATATTTAACGCATTACCTGAGAGGTTTTTAATTTTTTTATGATCATTTTTCAATTTGAACTAAATAAAGGGAATTTATTATTTTTAAAATTGCTTTTCTTGATTAATTATGAATTGAATTTTTTAAATAAACATGACATTCATCTTTTTTAGTTTGATTAACTTTATAATATTTGAATTTTACTTCAAATTTTTTATTAAAAATATTTTTATTCGAGTTTAATATCGTAACTTAAATTTATAATTTTTGTTTATAAATTTTTATTTCATGAATTTATGTATACATAAATGTGGTCGTGAAGGCACAATTATTTATAAAATACATAATTTCTGTAAATAGTTTTAACGCGCCATAATTAATTTACAATAATTTCAAAAATATAGTTATTGAAATAATAATAATATCCCTATATTTAAAACATATATTTTTTATACTTCAAAGATTCCTCTGAAAATGTACATTTTTCTCACAATATTACATAAAATTTATATGTAAGTAATAATTTTAAAGCCTGTGCACGTAAAATGTTTCAAAATGTGTTTTCATTTAAAAATCACTTTCATTTTATATGTATCAGTTATGAATTATGTTGTATTGTAAATTCTTTCTCCAATTTATTGTTAAATCATAAAAATAAAAAAATAAAAAAACAAAATTCTTATAAAATAACCTCAAAACTATAAATGATTTCTTTTATTTTGATATTTTTACAAATTTATATTGAAAGATGTTCTAATTTAAAATCGATTAACTGATATCTAAAGAGAATGTTGTAGAAAAACAGGTATGTTTTATTTATTCCATGTATTTATTTTTATTTACCTTTTACTTTAAAAATAACGGATAACGGTTATAATATTTCGTTATTTCCTAATAATTTTAATGTAACTGCAGTTATTTAACAATAACTGTTAAGCTCATCCCTAGTTGGTATTGGCAATTTACTTATGTAGAAGGAAATAAGCATAGGTACGTGTATCTTGAAATTCCAACGCAAAACGTCTTAACCAGTGCACATATATTGTCACTTGGGAATTGTCTTCAATGTGTTTAACAATTCTTAAGCCATGTGCGACTTGAGGTGCACTTATTCTCGGATTATATTGAAACTTACTATAGGATATTTTTTTTATGCAAGCGTTTTAGCTTTGAAAATTTTCCTGGTCGATCTCTATCTTTAAAAATTTGAAGCACACCGGTGTCTTTCAATAATATATTGTACTAGACTTCAATTCGTTAAAGATTTCGTCAATTTTTTTCGTATATAATCCAACATTTCATAACTGAATCACCAACTCAAGAATGGGTTTAGGAACTCTATTTTAAGACAATCAGCAACAAGCTAAAATGGTTGCTATCATGTCTTCATGATACTTGCGTACACTTCAGTTTTGAAAATTTACTGCAAGTCTGTTGTGGAAAACGCCAGAATTAATTTTCATATGGCGTACGGAATGTCATTTGCATGGCACTTTGCAACATCTTAGCAACATCTTCTAAATATTTCATTTTAAATACTTCTTGCGTTTTGTAAAACCAAACATTTATTATAAACTTATTTTAAAGAATCAAATTAAACATATTTCAGTAGTTGCTGAAGATATGAAGCAAAAGATTAGAAATTATGCTAATTTATTTGTAACTTTGGCTTCCGTACGGAGACTTTTTTACCCACTGTATATATGGTTTTGGCCTCTAAATGTAATTTCTTCTTTACTTAAATGTTTTAAATTACAATGTTTGTAAATAAACTCGGAAAAGTTCATTCCTTGCTTTTTCTTTTATGTAGTGTTGGAACAAAAGGTGCCGGCACCTCTCAATGTTTTAAAATGACAGTCAATTTCTGGAAACTGTTTGATTGCTATTTCTGTTTCACTCAAGCACAACCAATCAGCTCCTCGAATTCTTAAGGGCAGCCGAATATGGAATAAATTCGTGATAAAATCGTTATATATTGCTTTCCATTGGTTACCATGGCAACGTCGCAGCCGAAATGCGTTTTGGGAACACATGGCTGCCGTTCGGAGGAAAATCACCTTGATTGGAAACGTTTTTTTTCCCACGTGAATTGAGTATTGAGGCAAGAAGTTTGTTTATCAGATTTGCCCGACTAGCTGTAGTGCACGAGCCGCCACTGTTTGCACTCCCTGTAAATAGTCATCCGGCGTCTAGATACAAAAGTTTCAAAATTAGTTATAAATTTTGTTGCCGATAGGTGGCACTTTAAATTAGAGTCCCAGTATGGATTCAAATCGGAGTGCTTTTTTTTCTCCCTCTTTTTGATTCAATTTCCTTCTCATTGTTTTTTTATTTATATAATTCAGAAATTTCGACTCAGATAATTGATATAGGGCTTTATTTAAGATGAAGCGAAGTAAATTAAAATTTATAGGAATCCATACTGCGAGTATCGATCACAGATCCAATTATTTTATTTCAAAGGTATTAAGGATATGAAACACCCTGTATTAAATTGTAGTGTATGGTACGATTTGTAAATATTCAAAGGTTCACTCTCGGTAGCTTCAAAAGGAAGTGTAACTGATTCATATAAAAATAGCTGGCTGATTCCTGTAATAAAACATGATTCTTATGAGTTATGACGATTTAATGCCGGTGTTCCCCCTTAGGTTGGTTGTATTCAGATTATCTGGCGCCGTCAGCAACACGAGGGCTATAATGCGCCGAAATATTTCGTCATTTAACAAAGCAACATACATTTACAAACATCCATGCCTAACACGGGACTTGAACCAGCAACCTCGCGGTCTAGAAGCCAGCACGCTAACCATTATACCGTTTGCAGGGCCTGATTTACCATTAGGCCCACTAGGCCCGGGCCTAGGGGCCCCCAAATCTGGGGGCCCCCAAATTTTGAAAGTTTTCTGAAAATTTTAAATATAATGGTCTTTTTATGGGAAGTAATGAACAAAAATAATAAAAATTTTTAGTTACAAAGCCGCAAATTCCATATTTTTTATAGTCACAGAGAGTTAAGTTAGATAGATTAACCTAATAAAACCTAATTAAGCAAATCTTTCCGGTTCAGCCAATCATATACAACTTCTTCATATGTACACGGCAGGGCCTATTCTAACGGGTAGTCGTGGCTTATTTGGGCAGTCGTAAATCCAAATTGGGCAATCGTAAAATCAAAATTGGGCAGTCGTAAAAAATACAAAGCCAAATAAAATAGAGAAAAACTAGGGATGTGGAACATCGCACAGCTTTTAATTACACTATAATACTTACATGGATTTGTGTCATTTACCGTTTTTATATTTTCATCCTTCATTTAGCAAAAGTGGCCAATTTGACGATATCTTTTGCAATATTATAAGTGAAACTACTGGGGAGAGAAGAAAAACTATCGTTGATGAGGTATGCTCAAAGAAAGAGAACTCTGTGTTAAAGGCATTTGTTTTTCAACTTTTTACGCCATTAAAGCATTTTAAAAGGAATTTCAGAGGTGGTGACGTTTAAAACACCTTAAGAGGCATTACCACAGCGATTTTGAACAAAATCTTTCGAGCCGTTTTTTAGTAATTACTGAAAAATATGATTTTTTCAATGGCAGCTACTTTATACGCGAAAACCTTTTTGACGAAAACCTTAATGGTAGGGCCCTGTACCATCACCAACCCGCACACCAAATTTGAACATAGTAGGTCAATTTGTGCGGGAGTTATGCTGACCACAGACACAAATTTATTCTAGATCACTTTTTTGAAATCAGAATATTCCAAAACGTGGAGAAACGATTTTTTTTAAACCGAATACTATGCTTTCATTATCCTATGTATACATATGGGTAATTGAAAGTAATAATTGCTCATTCTTATTTTGTAACAATAGTGGTTGTGGTACTACTTTCAAATATTTTACATTGAAATCATATTTTAGGAAGAAGAATAACAAGGCATTTTCTCCTGAGACACCGCTTACATTTAAATGCACATCGTATTTTAGGCACATAATTTTTCTTTGCCTGAAATAGCCGAATTCAGTCCTACAGCTGATTATAGTTCCACCGATTGTGAAGAAATGGAGTCTGTAAAGAAAAGGCAAAAACCAGTTCCTCTGCCAGTAGAGGCATCACGAAAAGTTGGCGCGAAGCACATGCCAGCAATGAACTAAGACTTTTTTCTCATGTTTTCGGATGTCTGGATGTTCTGCGCGAACAAATTTTTTTTTTGCACTAACTGTAAAGTATTTTTATGTATCACGTCCTCGAACGAAATTGTTTTACTGCCTTTCATGATTAAATTTCCCATCTGAACAATTAAATTTAAAATTTTTGCTTTATAGTTGAAATCCAATAACTTTAAAAGTACGTTATATGGACCCAAAAGAATAATATACATAAAAATTAGCTTGAAATCATGTTTCAAACAGTTGTGGGTCTCAGGAGGATATGCCTAAAATCAAAGCTGAGAGATGTTAAAATCTAAACTCCATGCCAGGACAAGCCGATCCTGTCCAAGCTTGAAACGTTACTGACTAGAGAGATTTTAAAGAAAGCACGCCGGATGTTATCTTTTTTTTCCCCCTGACCTTGCAATAGGGGGTGGATAGGGACTGGTATCTGAGTTCAGTGTCCAGTGTCAGCTGATCAGCTCCCCTACAAGCCGAAACCTTGGGATATCTTGTCTCATCCACTTCAACAGTCGAGGGCGAAAACTCCTTTTTCCCCTTTGTCAATAAATCTTCATTTCGGCTGTTTGCGGTCAACACTTGTTCCACTGTGCTGTGTGTCATGTCCTCCTTCTTGGGAGATGACCACTGTATTTTTAGAGGGTGGGTGACAACAGTTGTAAAATAAAAACAGCAATGAATAGTTGACAAGAGGGAGGAAGGTGGATGACAGCTATTGCCTTGTGAGTGTAAATAATCTTTTAATGTTTGGTATCAAAGACGTTGAATTTGTATTCACGATTGTTTTGTTGTCTTTTGCGACTTCGTAGTCAAAGGTATTTATAATTCTTTCATAAGAAAAATATTATAGAAGTATATACAGTGGCTAAAACAATTAAGAATACACTTCGTTTTTTGAACACATTAGTATTTTGTATGGGGAATAATGCCCAAAAAATTTAATTATAGCAAAGCTTTTTGCAGAGGCATTAAACTATGGACATTTTACTTTGTATATACACAAAAAATATAATAATTTATTAAAAATCAAATTAGTCATACAGTTTTGAAATTTTTTTAGACAAATTTTGAAATAAAAAAATTGGGAATACACTTGCGAAAAATATGTTTATTTACCCTTACATATTTTCAATTTGACTGCTATTTTAATGTAATCTTAAATATTGTTATTCTTAACCTTTTCAATTCTAATTTTTTTGTGATGAAACTTGTTAGACGAACTTAAATTCAAACTTTTAAATAAAAAATTGCTCTTCGAAGAAACACTAGTATTGATTCCTATTCAAATTATTTTTTTTAAAAAAAAAGGAAAATCTTATTGAAATAGCTAAAATTGTTGGTAGAAGCCACACGTGTATCCAGACAATCATTTCAAAATTTTAAATGAGGGATCGATTGAAAATAAAAGTAGAAGAAAAAAGAAGAGAATTCTGTGGATATCACAAAAAGGTAAATTTTGAAAGAAATCAAGGTTTATAATAAAGTACAAGGCACGCAATGTCAAAATATGGGGTCTTTTTCATTGTAAAAAGCAGTTACACATACCACCAGACCTCTGACATCAATATCATAGAAAATCTACGGGACACACGCGAAATAGTGGTCTAAAAGCATAAAATTAGAAA
Organism: Linyphia triangularis; assembly: GCA_963978545.1. Lineage (NCBI taxonomy): Eukaryota > Metazoa > Arthropoda > Arachnida > Araneae > Linyphiidae > Linyphia > Linyphia triangularis. The sequence continues at coordinate 53,365,446 of OZ021721.1, forward strand.
TAAAGCCCATTTAAAACAAGTGTTGCAAGAATAATGGGGTAAAATCCCTTCAGATACCATCAAATACCATCATTCTTCGTGTGTGAGATATTACAAAAATTTCATTGGTGTATTCTCAATTTTTTTAGGTAAAAATCTGCGTATGTTTATTTAAAATGTTTATAAAAAATTTTCTATTAAATTTTTTTTTTGTTGGTTGGTTATTACGTTTAACGACCTATACTTATGCACAATGACGGCTAATCAGACCGGAACCTACAGCTTAACGTGGATTCTGAACCACAACGAACATCCGTGCCTAACCCAGGATTCAAGCCCGGCACCTTTGGCATGCGAGGCCAGAGCTCTAACCTCACAGCAGTCAATATTGTTCTTTATTTTTACTTTAAATTAAACTATGTGTAAAATTAGAGACGTGTTTTCACTTCTTGGTAATGTGTTATTTATATCGAAAGTTGGGTTTATTAAGTAAAAGTAAGGTGTATTCTGAATTGTTTGAGCCACTGTAGGTATATAAATATTAACTAATTAACCTTATGAAATAGGATAACAGAAACCTGATTTTAAAATTTGAGTTATATTTAAAGATAAATTATCGAATTTTATTGTTTCAAATTAATTTGCTGTATGGGTTGAAAGTGGGGATGGAGGGGAGGGATGTTTTGTACGCTCAATGACCTATTTTTATGCACAGTAATGGTTAAGACGGTATCAGGGCGGAACCTACAGCTTAACGTCGATTCCGAACCACAATGGACATCCATGCCAAATCTGGGATTCGAAACCGACACCTTTGGCATGCGAAGCCAGAGGGCTAACCCCATAGCCATCAGGAGGGTAATGGGGAGGGGGGGGGTGAGATTGTGCTTTTGGGCAGTCGTAAATTTTCCTTAGAATAGGCCTTGGTACACGGAGACAAGGGCCGTTGTTCTCCTTCTCTCCCCTCTTGTAAAGAGATGTTCACCAACCAACCAACCATGTACAACTTCTTATATTATGAAATGAAAGAGTCTTTGAGATTGGTTGGTTTGCAGGCTCTTCCGTGGACTTTTTTGGCCCTCCTTTTTGGTGAGATCGTGGAAACAGTGGAAAGCTTACTTTGTATTATTTACAATTATTGTTATAAAATTAAGTAATCTTTATTATTATATAATCTGTGGACCCTATGATAAAATATAAGTTTAAAATACAGGAAAGTGTGCTTTAAAATCAGTGTTCATGGGGGGTCTTGATTAATTCAAAAGTTTTGAGCAAATCAAGATCATACTAATTACAACAACAAAAAACCGTGTGGAAGTAAACTTTGAGTTTTAATTGTAAAAAGTTTGTCTTAACGAATGTAGCTTGATCTGGTAATATTGTGACGTAAGGAAATAAATATTTGCTATTGGGTGCCCCTCTCTGAATGTTGGGCCTACAGTAAAAAATTTTCTAAATCAGGCCCTGACCGTTTGGTCGGCGTTCCCCCTTAGGAATTGCCGACCAAACGGTATAGTGGTTAGCGTGCTAGTTTCTAGACCGCGAGGTTGCGGGTTCAAGTCCCGTGTTAGGCATGGGTGTTTGTAAATGTATGTTGGCTTGTCAAATGACGAATGTTTTGGCTCAGTATAGCCCTTGTGTTGCTGACGGCACCAGATAATCTGAAAACAACCAACCAACCCACTTAGGAATTATCAGATTAACTTAATTCGAAGATCAACACCTCAGCTGCAGAATTAATATCAGAACTGGGTATCCCACGGGTAAGAATTAAAAATTGCGTTGTGGTTGGAGCATGATTTATATTTTAATCTTTTAAGAAAAAAACTTTTACTAAATTTAGCTAAAAAATCGATCTATTTGTCTGAAAAGATTAAAAATCTATTGCAATATATTTTTTTTTACCAGATGCCCATCCAAGAATATAAAAATTACTCCTTTAAAGTTTATATCCCTAAAATAGGCATAACTCGTCGTCCATTTTAGAATTGTTTGTGCAGATGTGTTCTGACTCTAGAAACTTTTGAATTTCTGTAAATATGTTGAGGGATTCCTATACGTTGATTTGCCAGGAGGTAATGTTAGCATATTTAGTTGCCCTAACATTTCATAATTAGTACTCCATCAGAACAATTTCCTAAGCTCTCACTAAAATCCTAATTTTATCTTTTCTGCCACCTAAGCATTTAGATATTTGCAAATTAACATGTTAAAAAACACAAGTAAAATAATTTGTCATAATTTGCACAAGATAAATTAATAGATCTAAGTCACAAAATATAGCCACCAAACATTACAAAAACCATCTTTTAGATCTGTTTGTTTTTATAATTTAAAAAATTGTTTGAATGACCTGCAATACTCCCAGATATATTCATTTTCAGTTTTTGAAGAAACCATGAGTAGGTATTTGTCATATCTCTCTACTTCAACCAAAGCTGCTGTTTACTTTTTGATTGAGTATTTAGGTTAAAGAAAAAAATTATTAAATATTTAACTTGTTTTACGACATCACAAGATGATAAATCAATAATTCTTTTTACATTTGAAAACAATTAGGGGAGAGTAGGGAGGGACGAAACACCAGCAATCATGGATAAAAGAAAAATTGCTTTTAATTTCTGACTCTTGCACTATATAGAAAAAACATATCATATTTATTGATAAGACTCATTTTATTTGCAGGTTTATTTAAGTTTATGTAACAAAAATGCTTTTTTGCAACACCAAAATTGAAAAAAATATTTAAATTTTCAATAAGTTAAGTTTCATTCATTGTTGCCAACATAATTGTTCTTGATGTTTTGTAGGCTCAATAACTGTTAATTCATACAAATTATGTTAAGTCTAAAATCAGCATGTTTCTATCAATAAGCTACTTTATTGAAATGTTATGTATAGGGAGGGATGGGACATGTTCCAAGTTTCCAAGTACTTCCAGCCAAATAATTATGTTGACTATACAAATTTTATAGAATTTTTTTTGGAATTGAATTGTGTAACAAATTAAATTAAGTCTTCTAGACAGTTAAGTAAGACAATTTCAAGAATGCAAATAACAAAAAAATGAAAGTGTCAGATTGACAAAGGAAGAATCATTTATATATATATGTCTATGAAGCCTTCAATGACAGAATTGGTGTAAATAAATGTGTATCTAAAATATACAAGAGGTAGATTGTTCGAGAGGTGAACTAAAATATAGGTTAAAATAATTTTGTTAAATTTATAATTAAATTATTTTTTTGTGTGTTATATTGATAGTCAAGAGCAAAGAGGATATGGAGAGCTTCAAAATACTCTTAAAGATGAAGAAAAATTATCTTTGTTCGAAACACTAATCATTCCATCATTGATCAAGAAGACATTATTGCAAAGTTGCATTCACAAAAGATGGCCGGCTTCATGCTCTGGCATATTTTTGATTTGATATGGATTTTTCAAAATATGTTAGGCAAAATAAATGTTATAATACACACTAAACTTTAGGCAGAAAAGTGAAAATTAAACTGTCTCAATTTTTCATATTTGTGGAGATTATGATTGAATTTTAACTTAAAAAACATGTTCCATCCCTCTCTTACACAAGAGAGGCTTATAACTCTTAAATTGGTTCATAAAAATAATATATTAGTTATTAGCATCATATTTAAATTTTTCCAAGTGTGTTGAAATGTTTCAAGATGTTATTCTGAATGTTTCAGTGTTGTAGCAGTAAAAAATAATTTGCAAGAAATATTTTTTAAAAAATGTCCTATCTTTCTTTACTCTCCCCTATTTTTATAATTCAAATTCAACTTTAAAGTTTACACAAATCAATGCAAATTGTTATATTTATTGATATATTTTACAATTTTTATTATAAAAGGAGAATATAGTAACCATTTTTATTCACTTAGTTTCAATGGCATTTTAAGTGTAAGCAAAACATTATAGATGTTGCTATTCTTAAGAGGTAGCAATATTCACAAATGAGTTACTTAAAAATTGGTATTAAATTGTGTTTGCAGACAATTGTTCTATGACAATTTTAGCGTAAGTAAGAGTCAGTACTGCAATTTATATATTTTTTCAGAGATTAACCTTACTTTTGTTGCTGGAACTATAATTTAAAGAAAAGTATATAGTCATTTTTTTTAAAAATCATATTAAGCAATTAAACAGTAACAACATAAATAAAATCCTGTAAAACAACTTTTTTCAATTTACTTTATTGCAAACAGAATGTACAAAAAGTAAGACAAGCTCACAGAAACTGTTACAAATGACATTGAATATAAAAAAAAATTAAAGATGGTTTCCAGTAATGACAATTTTACAATGCTTCAACTTGTCACAAGGCCTTTAAGTCAGTTATTTTGCACGACATTTTTACTTCAAGTAAATATAAAAGAAAATGAAAAAAATTAGGAATTCGTCCCTCACAATTGACACATCTTTACAATTTTTTTATGTTCAAAATATAGATTCATAGTATTAAACTATTATTCATAAAAATGAAAGAAATATTTGTTCTAAATACTTCAATATATTTTTAAAAATTGAAGCTATATTATATATATAAAATAAAAAAATATCCAAGATCAGACATTTTATGAAGTTCAAGATAAAATTAGTTTTGTAATGGGAAAAGCATTCTAGTTGCCAAAACACAAATAAAAAAATTGATAGCAAATTCAACAACAAAGAATCTTAAGACTAATTTATATTTTAATTACAAAAAAAAATTGTACAAATATGTAATAAACATGACCATTCTGATTCCCACAACTATTCTAACATTGCTAAATAGGTATTTCAACTTAGCAGGTATTTCTTGGTAATTATCTTTATATAACGAGTCCTTGATGCTTTCTGTTAAACATGTTCTATAAAGTGTTTTTATCCGACAGGTGATTAAAAAAAAAAAAAAAAAAAATCAAGTATATTAAGAGGAGTTAATAAAATAAATTTTTTACTTTTACTTTTAAATTTACAAACTACAGCCACATTAAAATTTCGGTATTTATAAAAATTTCAAAAGATGCACAGAATTTTCTAGGAAATCTTTTCTAACATTTTTAAATTTACAGACAATTATAAATTTATCAAATCTTTCAAATTTAAAATTACAAAAAATACTATATACTAATGTTTAAACTCAATTATTTAAGTTAAACATTTCTTCAAAATTTTCAGGCAGATATAGGATAATTAATAAAACAATTAAGTTTTATTGTTGTCTGGAAAAAAAAATATTTGTTTAAAGTATTAAAGCAAATAAATGTTGGAAACTTTTGCCCAATAAATAAAAAGAAGCAAATATATTATCATATAATTTAAAAATCACATATAATACTAAATTTAGTTAAAAGGCTTTTTTTTTGTGCATCACTCACCAAAATAAAGAAAGTCCACATGGCATAAATGCTAGTGTTGCATAAATATAGTACCTTTTTTCTGATTAAATAGACTAGTTTAATTTAAAATGTTTGATAATAAACAGAAGCAAACTAAATATGTTATGAAAATCAGTTTTAAAGGTAAGTGTTAACAACATTGAATACCCTTCTTCTACTGAGATTTAAATCATAAAGCCATATCTAAGTATTGAATCCAGTAACTATTTGAGGGTGTAAAAATGTTTTTATCATGAATAAAAGAATGTGTTACAATAGGTTTTTAAAAATCATGTATGAAAAAATGCATTTAAAAAAATATGACAGAAGCACCAAAGTATCACGATCTTTAGGAGTAAGAATACAATAAAAACATTTATACTTTTGTATAGAGAATTCAAAATATGTAATTGCTAGAATTGAAAAGAGTACAATAAAATTTATACTTTGAATATAACACTTAGAACACAAAATATTTAATTTAAGTTTAAAAACATTTAACTAAGAATCTTTCATTTACCACAATGCACTTTTCAGACCAACATACATATACAATATCACAAGAACTACAAAGCACATAAACAGCATGAAACAAAGAACTGTGCATATGAAATTTGTCTACAAGCAAACATCAGTATTTTGGTGAACAATTACTGAAATAACATCTATTAAATAGTAATGTAATTAATTTGAACAATACAATGTGAACATTTTAACAATAAACAAATTGAAAATCAAATTAAGTTCTTCTATGTTGATATTAAAATACCATTTTCATAATTTTTTAAAAACTGAATTCAATATTTATTGGCTTATAATGCAAGGACAAAAATTACAATTATATAATCAATCTTGTGCACGTTGTAACAATCATTGAGTCAGAATTGACTGCACATACAGTATTGAAGAAAATACTCTGAAAATTGGATTCCAGAAATATTTTACCACAAGCCTGTAGAATGACCTCCTGGTGGATTATTTACTCTGATTCCGGAACGATTTCCTTTATCATCATCAATCTGGGCACCTACCAGTAACAAGAAAAAAAAAAAAAAAAAAAATTAAAACATGAGTACATCTGGTATAAATCAACATTACTTTTACTTAAAAAAATCATTGTAAAATATGTAATTCAATTAAAAAATTTAGAAAAGAGTATCATTTGAGGTTCATATTTAAATTTTTTTTTTCTACTTCATTGGTTGAAAATTATAATTGAAAGAATCAATAAATTTTAAAAAATGAGAACTTTAAATGCAGAATTATGCCCTTCAGTAAATAATTATACTGTAAACAAGAAAATGGGTCACATTTTTATTAACAGTCTCCTCCTCCTTCTTTTGTTAACTCAAGTGTTTCTAGAGGCTTCAAGAAAAAAAAAGTTGGATGTACTTTTTTATCATGTTTGTAGATTTCATATGAGTTTATAATTCTAATATCCATCAAAAACATATGCTATTTATTATCGTGGGCATAATTAATAGTAACTTATAGATCATAAACAATTTATATTCAATAAAAGTATTCTAAATTTATCCAGGTTCAGCCTCAATCATCGGGACGTATCCCGGTGCGACCTCCTTAGGAACTTCACTCAGTGCTTCCAGATAACGATCCTTCCCATTATATATTATACATTAAACAATATGTATTAAAATGCTTTACATTAAACTACTAGGATATATATTTCGAATCTCTTAATAAAAACAATGGGAATTGACTGGTTGGTATTTTAAAATTTTTTCCATTTTTGTGTAGATGAGTAAAAATATTTGAACAGCCCTCGCCCCCTCCTCCTACGGAATGAAAGTCTAAGCACAGCCTTGCAATGGACATTCATTTAAACTCGTTTTTTAATACTCCCATTTTCTCTTATCTTAGAAGAGGCAAAACATATTGCTCAATCTTGATTGATTCGTTAAGGAAAGCATGTTCATGCAACTTTTGGTTTTGGGTTGACACTTGAAATTAACCCATAAAAACAGTTTTTGCTATAACACTTTTATATTCATTGCCAACTTTTTGTGCAATTGTCATTATTGAAAAAGTTTTGAGCTCAGATCGATTTTTCATGGTATCTGATCACTACGAAGAAAACACCCAATCCGCACCATTTACTTTGATTTCCTCCCAAAACACTTGATAGAATGCATTGTCATTGAAAACGAGTCTACCTGCCAAGTTTTAACTTAATTGGATGTCAGAAAGTTGATTAATTAGCCTTCCAAAGCATTTGCCCGCCACAAATAAAATCCAAAATGGCAGGGTTTATTTTATCATGTGCAGTCAACTTAAACAGGGAAATGCTTCAGTAATTAAGTATCACCAAATTGTCCATGATCTATTGAATATTTATTCTAACTTAGAATTTATTGGAGTTACAAGATAGCAAAACAGAAGTGACATCACTGTAAAAATATTTGGAAGGACTGATGGCTGTATGGAGTTCATTTGTAAACTACCTAAAGTTGTGTATTTATATTTCATTTCCGCATTATTCAAAAGTTCAAATTCTGAAGAATTTAATTTCAAAGTTCAAAATGAAACATCACCCATTTCAAACAAGTTTTTATAATTTAAAAAAATTTTGATAGACATCTTTCTCAAGATTTTAAAAATAACTTCTTTATCCGAACTAAAAGACAAAAACCTTGATAATGTTCAAGTTTGGAGGTTAATAGAGTACTCTTCATTAAAGCTAAAATGTTTTCGCTACACTCTACTTTGAATGCTGAAAATGTAATTCTAAAAATATGTCAAGTGTCCTAGAACAAATTTGAGAGCTCTCCAGAAAGATCACAATAGAAACTGAACTTTAGTAAAACTTTTTTAGAGATGCCAGAGGACGCAAGACATGAAAACGTTGCTTCAATTTCTGAAGATGCTTCTCGCGTTTCAGTGTTCTATTACGTATTTTAGGCAAGATAATTCAAACAATGTGTAATTGATTTATCCATGCCTTTTACATGGATATTTGGTTTGATTTCTAAAGCACTGAATACCTTAGGGTATTAGAGATTTTTCTTTAGTTATAGATTATTGATGACGAAGAAGTAGAAGGGAATGAATTTGTTGAATGTACTGATGTGAAGGAGTGTAGTTCTTATATTTGAGGTTCTTTTACAATATTGATAGAATAAAATACTTACTCTCCAATATACGGAATTATTAAAAGATTACAAACACCTGCTTACAAAACCTCTTTCTAAAGTCTCCAGCAGGATATTGCTTTTGAAACTGGACATATAATTAAAACTTGTCTTTGGGTCCGATTAACTAATGAGCATTTAGAAGTTTTGTAAAGACCACTGAGAAGGAATGTTTTTAAACTCATCAGTTGATAGTAAAGTTACCATAAACAGGATGTGTGAAGGCAGATCTGAAATGTGGGGGCTTTATGCTTTGGAAATGAGGTCCATAATATTCTACCAATAGTCTTTGTGTCTTTTTCTAATCACCATTGTGTAAAATTTATGTTTTGTCATGTACTTGCACATTTATTTTTGATGTACCTTCAAATTAAAAATAACAATGGATTTTAATAAATTCTGTTCATTTGTAGTCTACTAAAAGAAGGAAGTGTAGCCCACTATCTGTAGGTGTCAGGGTTCCCACTCTTATTGAAGAAAAAAATTCAAGGACTTTCAAGGACCTTTTTAAGAAAATTCAAGGACCTTTTTAGAAAAATTTAAGGACCATAATTTTAAATACTCAAGGATGAGAGTGATCAGAGAGCAAAAAGGAGGAAATACAAAAATTTGTTTAAAAAGCTTGCGGAAGGAACACACAAAAATTCCACACAAAAAAGTATGCAGGAAGGATGATTCAATAATTTTAAAGATACAATGAAATTTATCATACTATATAATAATTAAATTTCAAATATTAGAAGTTAGTGAAGTAATATGTGAGGAAAGGGGAGCTAAGAGGGAAAATCTTTGGTTTAGACATGATGAAAAGTATACTTTTTGCAGGAAAAACTGGTTCAGATCAGAAAAATGCGGATCCTCAAAACAGGGACCATGAGAAGAAAAATGTTACACAAAAAACCAAAAAGCAGGAAATCCTCCAAAAGGAGGAAAACTGTCATCCCTGAATACTACATCAGATGTAAAATTACAAAACGGAGATTATCGGTGGTCAGGGATGTAGTGGAGTGGAAACACGAGGCAACAGCGATCCTTTACATTTATTGAAGGCGGAATGACGTTCCCTCATCTAAAATTTTTTTTCTTTTTGTCTTTACGTGATACTGAACTCAAAGCCAAGTAAGTAAACAAAAAAATCATTTCGTGGGAATATGCTTTAGTCTGGGATCCACAACTTCAGAGATGAGGAGGCAAGTTCTAGTTTTTGTAAAACACTTGAAAGAGGCGGCAACCCACACATGGCCATTTCTCCTTGATTAGAAATGTACTGACACGTTTACATCTAGCTATGATTCATTCAATATTAGCAATTATCCTCTTCAACGAATGATTTGTATTTGTGGAGGAATTCCAGACGTCAAATTTGTATGGTTCGTCGTATATAAAGTCGAAAACTTTCATACACAAATTCACGCCAAATATCTACATTTTTAAAGAACAAAACTTTGGCTTAGCACATATAGTTCTTTGCGCCCTTTCCTTGAAGAATATTTCGCCTCCTCTAATTTTAACAGGAATACTAACCGATTTATCAACAAAAGTTATGAAACTTTTTTTTTTAATTTTTATATCATGGATTTAATAAATTATTTGTCAACCTCTCAACGTACGTAACAACCTAACAAATGAATTCGTTCAAGAGGAAAAAACAAATGACAGTAAAAGATGGGGTTTTTTCACAATCTAAAAAAGTTAAGCAAACCTGCGGTTCTGACGGAATAAACTGGTTAGTGCTAAAAATCCAGATAGGTAAGAGCAGAATGTTGATATTTTGTATTAGCTTTTAAGGTGTTTTGAGATCACGGAATTATGCATTTATATTTTGTCAGATATTGGGAAATATTTATTTTATTCCCAGTTATTGGGAAAATCAAACTGATAATTTGTTTGAACTTGAAAAAATATGCTCAAAATAGTATTGATTTTTAAATCCTTTATATTAACTTCGCTTTTGTATGTTTGTGAATTTGAATATGTTTAGTTCAACAGGTAAAATGTTGCTTGAATGTACAGTAAAGAGACTGGCTTCAAGCACTCCGCTACGTTGTTGTGACAGAACTGAACAGTTGTTAACTTTGTTTCACTTTAACTGGGCAGTACTGATAATGCTACATTAGCCAAATTGCAGCCCTTCACAACCCAGTGTTGAAAAGGGGTTCCAAGGCTTGCACTAAGAGCAGAGGACTACTAAAAAAAGTAATACGTAGCAAAAATTAGTAATTTTAATAACATGTATTTTATTCAATTCTTATGAAAATAAATTTATTACAATTTTTATATTTTATAAAAAAAAATTGAATCCGTGGGTTCCTTAATAAAAGGTGACTTAAAATAATGTTATTTAGTGTAGAAAACGCTACGATTTTAATAGTTTGTACCCATACCATATAGATCACCCTTACCATTTTTGGAGTGTTTTCTATACCCATTTTCATTGTAAGGGGTGCCAAAACTCATTCTTGCACACATAGCATTTTACTCCAAGGCTGGTCCTGTATATTTAATTTTCCTTAATATAAAAGTGCTAATGTATTTGCAAATGGGTATAATACATCGAAATTGGGCTGCGAAGAAGTAGGAAAGCAATTCAGATGCACTACTTTAAAATGCAAAATTAAATTGCTTTTCGATTTGAGAATGGGAAAGTTTTACATTTACAGTTATTACAGAATTTACTCCAAAAATGTAGCAGCAGTTCTTAAAAAAAATCATACAGTAGCGGCAATAAAGGGAGGGAATTTCTCCGATCTTTTGTAAAATCTAGTGATTTTGATGGACATATCATATATATTTTGCAGTTTGCTTTCTCCTCCGATTTCCCCTCAGGGGGTTTACTTTCTCAAAGTAAATACGGGCTTCACAACCCCGGGGCGCCCCAGTGATCTATCCCTCCTGTTTTACCTTCTTTTTTTGGGTTCTGTATTTATTGTTTGGCTTCTCTTCCATCCCTCATTGTGGTTACCTCTTCGGAGGTGAGGGCTCCCCTTGAGAAGCTTTGTGCCGCTCTGTTGCCATCAGCTTCTCTCGGGCATTTAATCACCCACGTGTTTGCCGTGCGTGGAGACCCGTGTCCCTGGAAAGGGGGATCCTGGTAGTTGAGGGACGACATACTGTCCCAATACACTACTTTGTTCAGATAAACGGGGGCTTCAGATAAACGGGAGGTGCACATCGGTCCCGTGTGCATCAATCGGCTGGTCGTCCGACTTCGTCGGCGGCTAGGGATCAAGTGATCAGTCCATTTGCTGGGAATCTCGTAAAGGGTGGAGACTTCTTCAGGGATGGACTGCTTGCGTATAGGCACTGGTTAACCCGGTATAGTCATGCTGTGCGTAACAGTTTTGTTGATATTTTGTTTTATTTTATGATTTTTGTTGCTTGCCGGCTGGCTCTATCCCCGATAATGAGGACTCCATGGTGGGTGGGACTCTAGTGCCCGAATTATTATTTCATATCTCTTATGGCAAACAAAACTTCTTTCTCTTCTCCCCCTCGAGGAGAGCAACATAGACTAGACATTTCTAATCACCTTGCTGCAAAATTCTTTATTGTTCGGAGAGAGGAGGGTTCCTTTGAAAAGGTCTCTCCCTTCTTAATTGAAAAAGTTCTGAAATCCCAGATTGGAGACACTGCTTCAGTGAAAAAACTAAAGTCTGGTGACCTTTTAGTAGAAATAAAAAACGAAACTCAGGCTAAGAATATTTTAAAGCTAGTATCTTTTGGAACCTTTCCCGTGACTGTTACTAAACACGGCTCTCTCAATAAATCTCGTGGTGTAATTTCTGAGAGTGATCTCTTCCATACAACGGAGGAGGAGATCTTAGACCATCTACGTGACCAACAAGTCTCAGCAGTGCATCGCATAACTATACGCAAAGATGGGAATATCTTGCCTACAAAACATCTGATCTTGACCTTTGATCTTCCCACTTTGCCAACACACGTTAAGGCCGGCTATCTAAACTGTAAAACCCGACCGTACATACCGAACCCACTTCGCTGCTTTAAGTGCCAAAGATTTGGACATTCCCAAACGGCTTGCCGCGGGGAAATTGAAATCTGTGCACGCTGTGCAGGAAGTGGCCATGGTAGTAGTACATGCACCCTACCTGAAAAGTGCGTCAATTGTAAAGGAGCTCATCCATCTTTCTCCCGGAAATGTCCCAAGTGGATTGAGGAGAAAGAGATACAAACCGTTCGTGCCAACCAAAACTTGACGTACTTTGAGGCAAGAAAACAGGTAGAGGCCCGGACTCCTCGTGTTGGCGTTGCATATGCTGACGCTTGTAAAAAGTCAGTGTCTCAGAAAAGCACACAGACAGAGAGCCTTTCACTGCCAGTTACTAGATTACCCCAAAGGGAATCTTCTTCACAAATAGTAAAAAAACCAACAATAGTAAAAAAATCTCTTGCAAAGTCCAAAGCTTTGCAAGCAATAAAGCTAAAATCAGCAAAGGGTGTTACTCTAAGAGATAAATCTACCAACCCTTTTAACATCCTTGGCTCTCTTAGAGATTCAGATGAGGTGAAATTATACCCATCTGATGACGATGAGATCCTTGAAGAAGATCCCGACCCCCCTTTAAATTTTTCTTTTAATAATTAATGGCTTCTTTTGTTTCTTGGAACTGTCGCGGTTTTAGGTCTAGGAAGGATGATGTGAAGAACATTATTTCACTTCACCATCCAGCATGTTTGGCCCTTCAAGAAACTTTCTTGAAGGATTCTTGTATATCTAAGATCCGTGGGTATAGTTGCATTAGAAAAGATGTTACCCGTAGTAATACAGTGTCTGGAGGAGTTTGCCTTTTTATCTCTCATGATTACCCCAGCACTGTACTCACACTGCGCACATCTCTACAGCCTGTGGCTGCGAGACTTCATTTACAGTCCCTTCTCACAGTCTGTTGCCTATACCTACCGCCACATGCTATCATCCGTCAAGAGGAGCTAAATGATCTGATAGACCAGCTTTCAGCTCCATTTCTATTGCTTGGTGACTTTAATGGACACAGTACTATGTGGGGTAATGATAATACGAACCCTCGTGGGAGACAGATTGAAAAGTTGTTATCTGATCACTGTCTCTGTCTCCTGAATAACGAGGAGAAAACCTATTTTCATGAACCCACTAGAACATTCCATTCACTTGACTTAGCCATTTGTTCCCCTATACTTTTTCCATATTTGAATTTTGCTGTTGGAAGTGATCTACACAACAGTGATCACTTCCCTGTCCTCATTTCCCATGCAGGTAGTAGCGTGACCAACCGCCTACCTACTTACATATACAATAGGGCAAATTGGGACAAATTTTCTGAATTGGCTGTTATAACGGGAACAATGGTGAACAGTGAGGATGTTGATACTGCTGTCCAAAATGTCACTGAAGCAATTTTAAATGCTGCAGACTCCTCTGTTCCTAAGACATCACCTAGAACACTGCGACACTGTAAACCATACTGGAATGCAGACTGTCAATATGCATACAAGAAACAAAAGAAGCTATGGGGTATTTTCCGCAGATACCCAACTACAGGAAACCTTATCGCCTTTAAAAAGGCAAAGGCAGTTGCTCGTAAGGTTAGACGTCAGAGTCAGAAGGATTCTTGGATAAGTTATGTATCTTCAATTACATCTAAAACATCAAGCAAGCAGTTGTGGAAGAAGGTTAGAGCAGCCAACGGTTTGTATCCGGAATATTCTTGTCCGATACTTCAAACCGGAGCTGCTGTGTTCTCTTCCCCTGAAGATATTGCTAACCTTATCGGTGAAACTTTTGAAAGAGTATCCAGTTCCGATTCTTATAGTTCTACTTTTCTATTGACTAAGAATCGTGCTGAACGGACTGGAATTAATTTCAAAAGCAATATTGATTACTCCTACAACTGTGATCTTAAGATATACGAATTGAAGAGCGCTTTATCTAAAGCCCATAACACCAGTCCAGGTCGCATATTACCATTCCCTACTCGCTGTTGGATCACAGAGGGGAAAGGAGCACTTTCATTGGTTGCTAACTGGTGTCGGCAATGATGTCACGCAAGTCACTGACTCCCTGCCCTCTCTCTTTCTCCCTTTCGTGTTCAACTTTGATCGCTTTTGTTTCATTTCACGCTGACTAAAAATTACTATTCATCATGTGCTAATATTATTAGCACTTTATAATAATAATTTTTAATATGAATTTTTAATTGATATTATTATAATATCAAACTGCTACTTTGGGGTGCTTTTATTCAACATAAAAAGTATATATTTTCATAATTACATTGGTAAATATACCATTGTCCGATAAAAGTAATATATTTAGGAGACACATGCGCATCTATAAGAAGGCAATATAAATGAAGCCATCAGAAATAGCAGCATGTTATCAATCTAGATATTGTTATACAAGGATATAACGCGTGCGCAAAGATATGATTACGAAAAGTTTCTTTATGACTGCTTTATTAATTTTTCTACAAATGACTATCAGTTACTTAATTTGTACAAAAACCAATATAAATAATCGAATACACAAAAAAATTACATTTAATAGGATTTTATTAAAAATATTAATAGATGAAAATACATTCAATATAAAGCAAATACATAATATGCAATTAATAAAACTTCACAAAATAAATTATATTTAATAGATTTTTATTAAAAGTATTAATGAATTACAATCTTCTTCCACGATATGCTTTAAAGATGCCATTAAATATAATTTAATATATATGTATAAATAAACAAAGTAAGTGGATGATATTTCGCAATTTTGTTTAATATTGTGATAACTTTTGTTATTTTTAGAAAAGAAAAAAAATTGTTTTTTAAACCAAAAAAAAAGGCGTAAAAGTTATTTCCAAACATATTTTGATACTCACTGTAATACTCGTTTATTGCCCATTCATTAACATAAGTCGAAAGACGAAAACATTCGAAAATAACTTTCTGAATCATTCATAATTTTCTTCTTTAGAAAACAATTATTTTAAGCATATGAACAAAATGAATTATTTCCTTTAAACGGGGTTCTTAAGTTCTAAATACTCTACTTTTCAGCAGAATTGAAAAAATAATGTATTCATAGTTTTTAATTAAAAAAATAGTAAATCCCGATTTTGAAATATCTTGCGAAGTTTCCTAATGGTAAAGAAATCCAAAAAAAGTTTCGCAATCGACGGATATGCAACCGACTTAAATCCCTCCACTTCGCAGGTGACGTCATTGCCGACATCTGCTAAATAACCAATGAAAGAGCTCCTTTCCCCTCTGTGACCCAACAGCGAGTAGGGAATGGTAATATACGTCCAGGTCCAGATGGGATCAGTTACCAAATGCTTCGCCATTTAAGTCCAGATTCTCTTTTTAACATTCTTTTTCTCTTTAATAGAATCTGGAAGGAGAACATCTTTCCTACCTTGTGGCGGGAAGCTACAGTAATCCCCATTCTGAAACCTGGAAAAGATCCCAAGGATCCTCTGAACTATCGACCGATAGCCTTAACGAGCTGCCTCTGTAAGACCTTTGAACGTATTGTAAACGCCCGACTCTCTTACATGTTGGAAAAAGATGGATGTATTTCACCTTTTCAGAGTGGATTCCGACGAGGACGGTCCACTCTTGATAACATCGTGAAACTAGAAACAGATGTCCGTAATGCCTTTGTGCAAAGGAATCATCTAGTTTCAATCTTTTTCGACATTGAGAAGGCGTATGATCATACGTGGCGATATGGTATCCTGCAAACCCTATTTAAATTTGGTTTTAGGGGTAATCTTCCCCTTTTTATTCAAAACTTTTTATCATCTCGTGTTTTTAGAGTTCGCATTGGAACTTCATTTTCTAATTATTTTAATCAATCTGAAGGAGTTCCTCAAGGTTGCGTTTTAAGTGTCACCCTTTTTAATCTTCACATCAGTAACATCCTTCATGTGCTTTCACCCTTTGTTCATGGAACTTTGTATGTTGATGATTTGCAAATCTCATGCCAAGGATCAAACATGCGCTTAATTGAACGTCAATTAAAAACTGCTGTTAACAGACTTGTAGAATGGTGTGACAAAAACGGCCATAAACTGTCACCATCTAAAAGCAGTTGCATCCACTTCTGTAGGAGGAGGGGTCTTCACCCTGACCCTGAAATCCACATACGCAATTCTCCAATCCCAGTTGTGAATCAGATAAGATACTTGGGAGTCATTTTTGACAGCAAGTTGAATTTTCTCCCACATATTTTATACTTGCGCAAGAAGTGCGATAGGTCGCTTAATATCCTCAAAGTACTCTCAAATACTTCTTGGGGTGCTGACCGCACTTCTTTGCTGCGTATTTACCAATCTGTAATTTTATCTCGCATTGATTATGGATGTGTTGCGTATGGGTCTGCAGGAGTATCCCTTCTACGAAGATTGGATACTGTCCATCACACTGCTGCCCGTATTTGTTCAGGTGCATTTCGCACTTCACCCATTGAAAGTCTGTTGACAGAGTGTAGTCTACTTCCACTTGACTTGAGACGGAAAAAATTAAGCGCCAACTACTACTGTAGAATTATGTCTGATCCTTTTCACCCTTTACGTAAGTTGAGACTTGATGCTTATCTTGGTAGGTTATATGATGCTCGTCCATCTAACATCCGACCACTTTCTGAAAGAGCGAAATCCATCTTGATGGATGCAGCTCTAAGTGACGTAGTTACCCAAACATTTATCACTCAATACTTTCCACCGTGGGATATTCCATCTATCCACTTTCTCAATCCATTTGCGATGTATTGCAAGGCAGACACTGCCCCAGAAATTTTGCAACAAATCTTTTGTGATCACCGCTCTCAGTATGCTGACTATGAAGCAGTTTTTACTGATGGATCCAAAGCAGGTGAACGTGTTGGCTGTGGTACTGTGTCCGACACATCCACAGTCGCTTTTACACTTCATAAATCCTGCTCGGTTTTCACTTCTGAGATGACAGCAATTTCTTGTGCACTGCTGCATATCTCACTCTGCCACAATCGCAAATTTTGTGTGTATACTGACAGTTTAAGTTCTTTGTCAAGTCTGGAGCAGGTTAAAACCAATAGCCATCCACTTGCTTTTGACATTTTGTCAAAGTTACACACACTTTAGAGGAAAGGATTTACTATATTATTCTGCTGGGTACCTAGTCACATGGGAATTTCAGGCAATGAATTGGCTGATTCTGCTGCTAAAGCGGCTTCAATCCCGCTGCAGCAGCCAGTTCCCTACCAAGATATTAAGACATCAATTCACAAGTTCATATTATCCTTACGTCAAGAAACATGGGATTTGCAGGTTAATAACAAACTTCATTTCATCAAAAATCATCTTCGTAAATGGCCAGTTAATCCTATGCGTCGGACAGATGTCAAACTGACTCGTCTGCGCATTGGTCATACCCGATTGACGCATCGACACCTATTGCTGGGAGAAGATCCACCTGTTTGCGATACTTGTCGTTGCGATCTTTCTGTGGCTCATATTTTAATTTCTTGTCCAAAGTTCCAGTCACATCGTCTTAGGTTTTTTAAATGTACCACTTTAAATCTTCAGGATTTGATTGGGGAAACTCCCCATCCAAATCTTTTTGCATTTTTAAGATCAATCGGGTTTTTAAATCACATCTAGTGTTTTAAACATTTCAATTTTTAAAATTTTATTAAATTCTTCATTTTAGAAATGTGATTTTAACATTCTTAAATTATATTCTGTCACCTCTCATCATATTTATAATTCATCTTCCATCCTAGTTTTTCTTTTATCTTTTGTTTTGGCGCAGCATGGCCCTTGTGTTGCCTTTGCGCCATAAAACCTCAATCAAACAAACAAAACAAACAATCTCCTCTGATTTATACCCATTTTTAACTATTATTGTCACCTAATCGTCACCAATGTTGAAATGACAAAATCGAACTGGATAAGATAAAAAAACAGCCCAAGCAAATCTGGCAAGTAATGAGTCTACATTGAAATATCCCGCTTAAAATTAGAGATGATTGAGATGGCACACAAATTAATATTTTATCAAGAAATTTTAAATCGACAGATGGATTTGAATTTTCCAATTATTTTATTAATGGAGCAAATTTGGAAAAGAAAAGGAAGGATCTATCAAGCAAGAACTTCTCGACATTTTCTTTTTGAGAAGGAGAAAAGCCATAAAACTTTCAATCAACTTCTGCAACAATCCCAATCTTTTTCATTCATTTTGAAAAACGATTTCGAGGAGCTACAGAATCTGGGAATTTATCCGAACCCATTGCATCTCTTGACATTTTGAAAAATTGTTGTAAAAAATGCTCAAATTTTTTTGTCAATAATACGTTTGAAAATGTGTTACAATCCTTTATAAAGTGCTAAACAATCTTTTAAAATGGGTTGTGCAAAGCAAATTATTTAAAAGTCCATATAACTTAATAGTTTAAAAAAATTATTTGAATAAAAAAATAAGTTGAAACACGCAATTTAAAAAAAAAAAAAAAAAATTGAGGTACTCATGAGCTATTTTGAGATATTTATAGTATTATTAACAAAACTATTTAAAGTTGTCCTTTTTCTCTCCTCCTCCCCCCCCCCCCAGAAAAATATATATATATTTGTAACGACGCAACATAGCGTTCCCAAGCTTTTTTTATTTTACACTACACCACTGTCATTGGTCACTTAAAAATTCAAGGACTTTCAAGGACCTTATCTTTTTTTCAAGGACTTTCAAGGACCAAATATCATTAAAAAAAATTCAAGGACTTTCCAGGACTTTCAAGGACCGTGGGAACCCTGGGTGTAAACAGGGGCGTAGTCAGGATTTTTTTTTTTGGGGGGGGGGGGGGATATGTGCCCCATATTCAGAAATAATTTGTGATATATAAAACAATTGCTCATAATACTACTCTGAAATTAAATACCTTTAATAAAGTAATTAATTATATAATTAAATATATGACACTATTGATTGACATATAATTTCTGAGTAGATAAAAAAATCTTAAATTTTAGCAACTTTCACACACAACATTTGCAGAAAGTTTAGTAAAGCATAGATTTTACCTCATAAGTTCAATGCAAAAACCAACTTGCGAGGTTTTTTGGAAAGTTAATTCAGAACTTCTTCTATGACAATTGACATTAATTTCTCTATGGACGATTGTGAAAGCCAAACCATATAAGTAATTTTGGAAAGTAGTACTTACAAATAATATTTGAACAATGGTGATCAAAAACTAATTAGTGATGCATATTTTAAATGGATAATTTTTTTATGAAGAATTTAACTAACACAGTATCATGTTCTTTTTAAAATAAAAAATTGGTGCTTTTATATTAAAGAAATCTGCAACAGACAAACAAGGAGGAAAGATAACAGAGGAAAGCATGGAATGAAGTTCGCATAAAAAGAGATTTTGAGGTTCCATTTCTAGGGAAGAATAGGATCATCGCCAAAATCCAAAGGTTCTCAATGTAGAATAAGTAGATTACACAGACAGACAATTTCATTACACTTTAGTATGAGTATTTGATAGGGATTAATTGTTAGGCGTTAGGGGAATTTTCAAAAAATTTGTTACAGTTTTTTCTGAAGTAAAATCTTTATTTGCAACAAGGCATCCCTATTTCTTGAAAGTTTAAAATATATTTTCTGGGAGGGGGTGATGTATCCCCATATCCCCCATGGCTACATGCAAGGTAGTAGTGCTAAAATTTTTTTACCGGTATGCAAGCTTCTCGATCGCGGCGGTTATATCACAACTAGCTAAATACCCGTGCTTCGCTACGAAATTTTAACATGTGCAATATTTTAGCTAGTTGTGAGGCCTCGCGTTGCGGAAATCTGTCATTCGTGTGTAAGACCCAGTTTTTGGCGCTTCGCTCGCAGGAAGGTTCATCGCTACGCAAAATCGAGCTCGCTTCGTTCGCTGAAAAGTTCATGGACACGTAAACACAGGCTTATTTCACTCGTTAAAAGGTTCATTACTATGCAAGCGTAGGCTCGCTTCGCTCTCTGAAAGGTTCATTGCTGGGTAAGCATAAGCTCCATTCGCTCTCTGAAAGGTTCATAGCTGCGTAAGCATTAAGCTCGCTTCACTCACTAAAATCTAATACTTACATACTTAATATTGGAAGCCTCTCCCTTGTCAAGAAAAACAAAATTCCCCGTTGATACAATAATACAACACCCCTTTAAGATTATTTTAACACGTGTTTGTGGAAAGCAAAATTAGAGGCTAAAACTACTTATGTTGAAAATTTCCCTATTGTAGCCCTATTAGTAGTCGTTTTGTAAAATTTTTATTAATTAAATAAAAAAATTAATTAAAAAAGATAAAAAAAAAAATTAAAATTCTGTTTTTTAAAAGTCCGATTAAAAGGCCAAAACTGCTTATGCTGAAAATTTCAGAGCTGTAGCCCTATTAGATATCGTTTTGTAACATATTTATTAACTAAAAAAATTAATTAAAAAAGAACTAATTAAAATTTTAAAATTCTGTTTGTGATGCATAAAATTAGAAGGTCAAAACTACGTATGCTGAAAATTTCAGAGCTCTACTCCAATTTCAGTACGTTTCTATAGATCCACAGAGACACAGACAGACACACAGCTTGTTTTATTATTATAGATACAAGAATAAAGATTTATGAGTTATTATCAATTAGTTGAAAAAAGTATTGGTACACCATACAGGTACCCCTACATCTTTGGCTATGCTCCTGTGATATATACCCATATCCCTCCCCCTCCAGAAAGTATATTTCCAAAAATATATATTTTTTAAATTGTTACTGTTTTTTCTGAAGTAAAACTTTTCTTGCAACAAGACATCTCTAATTTCTTAAAAGTTAAAATATATCTTTGGAGAGGGGATATATTCCCTCTAGCTACATGGCTGCGATACATCTCTCCCTCTCCCTAAAAATATATATATTTAATTTGCTACTGTCTTTTCTGAGATAAAACTTATATTTGCAACCAAGATTACTTGCAATTCATATTTTTAAAAAGTTCAAACATATATCGCATTACCCCTCGCCCTCCAAAGCTATGCGCCTGTGATACATCCCCCTACCCCCGAAAATGTATATAATTTTTTAATTTGCTATTAATTTTTCTTTTACTTGCAACAAGACATCTCTAATTTCATAAAAGTTAAAATATATTTTCTAGGAGATGACATACCCCCGGCTACGTGCCTGGGTGTAAAATGGAGTAGTTTGATGGGTGGGAGAAGGGACTGGCGCCCTCTAGAAAGTTGGTCCACTGCCCTTTTAGGTGACCCAGACCGGGCCGGAATTTCTCTTTTATAAGAGACACAAATTATATATTAAGACAAAAGAAATCACATAAAATAATTTTTACGGACCATATAATGCAACACTTCAAGATAAACACATTTTAACAAAATTTTGCAATGTAACATGCGTTAGAATGACGCAAAAACAATAAGTTTTAAAATATGAAGTTTTGCAGTTTAATAATAATTTGACAAAACATTTTACAAGTATGGCTTATATTGGTAAAAGGTAATTTTATAAAACATTTCTAACCTGAAAGACTAAACGTAGAATCTTGCAAATGTCTTGCTCCACTTCTGGTGGGTGGTCGAGAATGAAAGCCCTCGGTATTAGTACTTTTTCGTGTAGCAAAATCCTGAGAAAATGATGCACTTTTTGGTGATTGAAGATAATCTCCATATGGTATTTCAGTATTATCACGATTGACGGGTAGAGGAAAAAGCTGCAAATCAAGGTATATTATACAAAGTTAGAATAAATCAAAGAAATCTCATTACATCTGGTTCTCTAAATAGATAATGATTTTAAGAGCTACAAAAGAATTTACACGAAGGGAAAATTATTTCGTTTTTCATATTACAGAAACCAGTAAAAATCTACTGGGAAACCACTTTCTTATCTTACAGTGGGACACGACAAGGGGAGTATTTTGGCATCTTATTTATAAATTACTATATTGCTTGTCTGAAAAAAACTGTCACAATGCAAAAATGTTGCTTTTGCTCAAAAAGCCTCCTAATTTTTAGTCTAACATTAGAAGCAAAATTATGATATTGTATCCCATGAAAACAAGCACAACAGAGTACCTTTATTGCAAAATCAAACATTTTGTAATGCGAGTCTTCCAAACGAGGAATATGTCCATAATTTTCAACTTCACTAATGTTCCCATATAGTATTTTTTAAGTTAAAGTGCCTCATGCCTAGCTTTAGATTAGGCAGTATTCAACTTTGATCCTATGCCCTTGGGTGCAAATGACAGCTGTCCAGGACCATCAGCAAATTTATTACTAGTCCCCAAAGTCAAATCCCCAAGTGAACTTGGTACTCATTTCATCGACAGCAGAGGAATAAACGGCTGCATAGAGCATGGACGACTGCAGGGTTTGAAACCACGCTGACAGCTTTGTAGTCAAACATGCTAACTACTGGGCTATCAAGGCCTGCCATCTAGTCTTAGAAAGACAAAATTTTAAATTTCCATAGTTAATCTTAATTGAATTATTATATACCTAAAATACTTAAAATGATTATGAGATGATAAAACTTATTACCACAAAAAGCATTAAAAAGATCTTACCTCCCTTTGTTGTAAACGAGCAAATACATAGGGTGAAAATGGTTGAGTAGGAATGAAGCGTCCAGCACCTTGGCAAACATGTAACTAAACATACCAAATAATTGATCAGTTTAAAAGTAGACATTTTGACTTCAGTTAGTTATAATTTTAATAAAATTTTTTTTAATAAAAACTATTAGCATCAAAATATCAGAAATTATAATTATTTTATTTGCTTAGAATACTTTTTTCTACTTGGTTTTTCTTATGGAAATATCAGTCATGTTTAAGCTTAACTAAAGCCCAATTTTTGTTTTATTCTCTGTTGGGTATATCGCATTTTCATGGCACAAAAGCTATATAAGGTCTATAACTGCAGCAAAATGTAATCCTAGAGTCAAGGGAGGGTATTCAGGCAAACGAATCATACCTCTCATTCTGCTTTAGAGCTGTGAATTTTGCACTTTACAATTAAAATGTGAAGTATTATAATTGGAGAAGCTTAATTTAATTTTTTTTTTTAAATTCAATAACTATTAGCTTCTTAAAGTTAATTAGTCAAAGTCCCTTAACATACTTTCTAAAAAGAAAACTAAGAACAAATTATGTTAAATTTAAAATTCCTGTCTATAAGGAAAATGAAAAAAGTGTATGCCTTTTTTTCTCTATAGTAGTGAGTATGGGGAGCTTTGTTACAGGGTGTCAAAGACAATTCTTGCAATATTTGGCAATATAGAAGCTGTAAATTTTTTTTTATACTCAGAGTAGTTCAGATCCTTTACAACATCACAAATCCCACAGGTTGATTCCAATTCCAGAAGGGTGGAGGGGGGGGGGGATATTTGTGGGAAAAGGGCATCTGAAGATTTAGCTGAGGTGTGTTTTTATTATAGCGGATAGTAAACCCAACAGTTTATGAATATTGCGCACTCTTTTTTATACATATAGTCATTTAATCACAGATTAAAAATTTTATAAAATTTTGATACAAACAATTGTTTGAATGAAATACATACTTCTCCTTCTTCCACTACTAATTTTCCTCGTGAAAAAACATGTGTTGGAACTCCTCTTACTTTCATTCCTTCAAAAATATTAAAGTCCACAGCATGATGATGAGTCTTTACAGATATTGTACGACTTGCATAAGGGTCCAAAACCACAATGTCAGCATCAGAACCAACTTGAATTCTACCCTGAAGAATAAGATTGTGTAAAAAGCAAACAGCTAGGTGTTAATATTCACACATCAAGTGTTCCACACCTCCACTTAGCCCTTTTACTTGTATGGCTTTTCTTTTATAGCGCAAACTTTGGTTTTGCAGACAGTTTAGAAACAAGTTATTTTCAGTGCTAAATACTTATACTAGGAATCAACCCAGGTTCGCTTGGAAAAAAAAAAAAATGCACAAAGCCAGTATGCCTATGAGAAGAAAGTTAATATACTGCTTAATTTTTACACCTTAACTATTTATGATCAGCTCAAATATATAAAAAAAAAATATTTAAAATTATTTCTTTCTATTCAAGATATTTTGTTTTGCCCAAATAATTTCTCTTGTAACTATTTCTTATTATTGGCTACCTATTTTTTTTTCAAAATTTTTATTCTTAAGTTCCAGAAATAAGACTCATAACATGTATTTCTTGACTGAATTTTTGTTAAAAAAACTTGTAACAAACCATACACACACGATCTATATGTATAAAAGCAAATCTTCAACTTCCAGACTTATTCTTCTCCCATTTCTGACAAAGCTATAGGATTTTAATTTGACACAGGTGCTTCTTATAAGGTAAAGGAAAAGTAAAGATGTTTAATTTCAAAGTTTTATGATCAAAGGCAAAAGTCAAGTAAATGGGCGAGAGGAATATTTTCATAACTTCAGATCTATTGAACTAATTTGTACCAGAGGTTCCCAATACTTATTTTCAATCTAGTTATGTTATTTGTTGAAGATCCTCAGTTTTCAACAATTCATAGCACACATTTCTGGCAAGTGTGCCTTGTTTATTTACTTTTCAGCTGCGATATGCAGGATAAGTATTTCCATGACATAATGACAGTTCCGGTAGACATTTTGATTATTTTGCCTGGGACTGTCATGTTTATTTTGATTTTCTTGACTTTATGAAGTATAACAAGTGGAATTCTAGAATGGCTTTAAAGCACTTCCTTTTAAGCATCACTATAATAATAAGCACTTTTTTAAAAAAAACCTAACATTAATAGAGGTAGGTGTTATCCATTGTGTGTAAGGTTGAAGTTTCACCTTACCCTCGAGATAATTTGTGCATGCATTGTACTTGCAAAATCTACAAGTTTCTGTTTTGATGTACTACTTCGCTGGGACGTGGGTCTCTCATGCTTTACTTCAATCTAGCTATAACAAGTACTTTTTTTATCTTTTTATTTAAAAGTTTACTTTAGAACTCTAACCGCAGTTCTCTTCATAAAATTTTTCCATAGGTGATTCTCCATTATTGTTCAACTTAAAATTTTGGACAAAAAGGCGTTAAAAAAACTCTATAAATAACCTATATTTTTATTTCAGGGAAACAGAACAAAAACAATCTTTTAAGAAATACAAAATATAAAACAGGAATATTTCAAGAAAAAATAAATGCTATAATTTTGAAGGCATAACTTACCTTACGTGGGTATATATTAAAAATTTTTGCTGCATTCGTACTAGTTACAGCAACAAAACGGCATGGATCCATAAGACCTGACATCTGTAAGAAAATTGAGCAGTGACATTTATAGTAAAAACACTTGTTAAAAATACTAATAGGAAATATGTATTATGAGCAATTAATTAAACAAGTAATTTAAAATATCGTTTTAGTTAAAAAAAAATTTTAAATAATAAAATTCGATATTTTGAGCAGCATAGGTGTCCCAGACATCTCATTCTCTAATAAATCTGATAATATTCAGTTTTCTGTATAGTATGTATAATTCAAAATTAAATGACGTTCTCTAGACACTATTCTCGCATATTGAACTAGATATTTTCCCAAGTACTTTTCTTTTAAATACATTCAATTAATTACCTGCTCTTTCATTTTAAGTCCATGTTTTCTACCACATAGAACATATTGAATCAATATCAAATATTTAATTTAGTATTAAAGCTTAGGCGATTTAAATTTTTTAAAGCCAAGGTAGCATTTATTTTGTGTTTTTATTTAGTGTGCGTAATTTTGCTGTTCATGCAGTTATTAGTACATGAGTGTTTAATACAGTTAACGCGAAATTGCTTAACACGAAATCCTGTTTAAGGTGAAGTAAAAGCAGTTCTCCATACAATGAAGCTTAAACTTATGTGTTTAACTTATGTGTTTAACACGAAATTTCATATAATGAAATCCTGCTTAGGGCAAAAAATGTTTGCTTTTTAAAAAATGCCTCATGTGCTTTAAATAATTTGGAAGAGGTAAAATTTAAAGTAAAAATCAATAACAGACTCCTTTAAGTAATAAATTACTGGTAAATACATTGACTTTTTTGTTCTTAATGTATATCTTGTTAAACTATTGTACTTGTATTATATATTAGCAAAATTAGGAAATGGGTAAAAATCTCCCTCCAATGCTTTAATTTCCAGAAACTTTATCAGTTACCCACTCTATTTTTTCTTGATTGACGAAGTTCTGAAGAAAAACATTTTTGTTTTGTTAACCCATTGACGGTCATGAACGTATATATCCGTGTGGCCGATTCTTTAACCTGGCGGCTATGCCCGTATATATGCGTGCAGCCGATTCTGTTTCGAAAAGGCCATGGACGTGAGGATACGTTCTGTGTGTTAGTCTCTTCCCCCTCAGCTAATTAAGTGTTGACAGTTGAGACCGCCCCCTTACCATTAGAGGACCCTCGTCCCTAATAGACTAGCATTCTTTTTCCAAGTGGTAGAACCCGAAGGGGGATGAGCTTGTTGAATGAGATACACAAACTGTTTTTTGTCAGAAATAAGTTTTGGAAGGGAAGTTTTTTTTTTCATAAAAAAAAATGTTTTATAGTGATGTTTATTTCTTGTTTGTTATGACTAATAGTTTTCAGGTTTACAAAAATATTCTGATCAAATTTATTATACTCGCCACCAGAGTTCCACCACATCCCTATTTACCATCATTGAATATATAAATTACTATCACTCTACAATACAGAGATTTCGGTGTCGAGTTTGAGTAATTTCACTATATATATATATATATATATATATATATATATATATATATATATATATATATATAAACTTTAAGAATCTTATTTAACATTTTAACCTTGTACCTTGCTTTGTACCTTTGACCGTGATACATATGAAAGTTTAGGTGTTGTTTATAGAAAAATTTGTAAAATATATTAAGTAATTTTTTATTGGGCAAAACTATATAATTATATGCTATATAAATAAATTACAGCTCTTTTTTAGTTACTCTTTACACTTTTAATAAAACATAACAAATATTTTTATCACATATTAGGAACTTAAAATAATAAGTTGAAAGAACATTTACGCATACAATATTCAGCTAAAAAGATTCATTGAAAATGGTAATACGAATTGCAGTTTGAAGTATTTTCAATAGTGAGCATATATATTGTTGAGCACATTACAGGGTTCCATAAAACAAAACAAAAATTAATGTAGAAACAATTGATGTTTAAATAAGAGAGTGGCTTAAACAGTATTTTTGCAACAATGTTAAATGAAACGACTGATCACTGAGGTTGTTGGAAGAATAACGACTGAGATACTTTGCAGAGCTCAACGTGAAGTTGAATGCAGACTCGATATCTTAAGTGCGACAAAATGTAGCTCATGTAGAACTTACCGAACGTGTGACGTAAAACTGCTTGAAATAAGCTTATAAATAAAACATTAAACAATGTAAGTACATTACTTTGTTTTATGGAATTCTGAAACGCAATCAATAATTTATGCTCACCATGTATAGTTATATGCTCACAATGTTGTATCTCTTAAAAATTTAAATTTTTTTTTAAATATCAATATACTATGAGCGTGGAGAATTGCACTGTTCTCATATATACAACCATGGGGCTCTTTAAATCCCAGGGGTCAAAGTCGGGGTTTCACAAAAACCCAATGATTTTCCATTCGAAAAAACTGGAAATAAACTCGCCCGACACGATCTCCTATGGGCCACACCTGGGTCTCCTGAGGGGGGCCACTGTCGACCATTAAAAGATCATTACTATATATCTACAACCTGCAATAGGGTTGTGCATTGGGTACTTGATATGTCGGAACATTTAGTCGGCATCTTATCAATGAATGAAACGCCACCGCTAAGTACTTGAGAAGATTCGCATACAAGAAAAATCCTCGACTATCTTACCAAGTGTCCAAAGGGTGGGGCAGTTTGACAATGAGTACTCTAAACCCATGCCTCCCCTTTACATGCCCCACAATAGCCTATTGTTGAGGACCGTCAAGTTTCAAACAACTACTGCTGGGAAGATTCACCACAGTTTGAAATATTCCTACTCCACACAGTTATTAAATATATTTTAATACTTAGAAATGACAATTCTTGTTTTAGAATTTATTTGACTTATTTAGCTTTAGAACTACTAATTTTATTCAATATTTTCTGTTTTTAATTATTTATACACATAGTATATAATTCCGATAAATTTAATGAATATAAAACTTATAATGGTACAAAAGCATAATTCAAAATAAATCAATATTTCATGATGAGCACTATTTTACAATTTATGAATTGCAACAAAAACCTGATGCACATCATCAGCTAAATCTACCTGCCTCCTAACAAACATTATCAATTTTTGTGTATTTGTGATATGTTTTTTTTTTTTTATATATTCCCAGGTATAAATACGAACCTTCCAATAAATCCCATATCATAAAATTAGTTTGGCAGATAATATTTTGCAATATAATTCCAAATTTTTCTTTTGCATGTTTATGAAGAATTTTGAAGTTAAATTTGTTCTTATGTAGAATTAGCTAGATTTAATTGTTTGAATACGAACAGTTTTATCTAAGAAAAAGCATTATGGATTTAAGATAGTTGATCATTAGTAACTTAAAATTGTAATAAATGTTTGTTTTAGTTCTGATTTTACGCCAATGTCGCGTATGAAGCTTATTTCCACTTGTATATATTATATTTGATAAAAATAATATAGCGATGAGCATGAGTAAATTTTACAAGTAGTGGTTGTATAAGTAAAAACAAAAATAATTTAAAATAAAACGACAGAGGAAAGAATTTGTAGATGTTTGTATGTTTTTCAATTTTTGCAGTTTTCTATAAGTTATATTTTATTTCAGCCAAACTATTTATTTTAGTTTATAAATATTCATTTTAACTGCTAATTTTGCTATTTTGGATTTTATTGTCTGATTTGTGATGTTTATAAAATAAATCATTTTTACTTATACTTTTTCTATGTATACGTTTTGCTATATTTTTGTTTGAATTTGTCAGATATTGTTTTGAATACTTGAAACCGTTTTCTTGGACTGTAATAAAATATAATCAGTCAACTAAATTAGAAATGGCTAGAATTATATAAAAACATGCACCTAGTGATCTCTTTGTTGTATAAAATCATAAATTTTCCAATTTTACGTAGCCGAATTAAAATAATGAAACATTCATGTGCTTATCTTCAGTAACAGTTGCAATCTACTCGGAAAAAATGTTATTTTTCAGAAAACCACATTTGAGGGACTTTTCACCATTTAATTACATGTTTATGTGAAACTAAAGATTAAAATTTAATTCGTTTTAAATATAACCAGAAATAAGAGTATCATTAAATAAAAAGATACTACATAGCAGTGTTGATACTAAGTTGAAACCAACATAAAAGCTTTGCGCCAAATTGCCCCATTGTTTACTTAAGTTGCTAATCTTATTTTCAGTGTGAGTATGAAAACATACAATGTTATTATATGTGTTGTTATAAATAAAAAATTTAAAACATGAAATAAATTACTTTTAATATTTTTACGTAAACAATGCAAATATGTTTAAAATCTAATTAGTATGAATGTAAAAAAATAGCAAATATTAACACTGGAATCGTAAAAATTGGCGAAAACTTAAAATATTATTCATGAATATCTCAAACATTGTGTTTTCCAGTGTTTATTTTATATTACTCATAAGGAAGAGAATAGTAAAAAAGGAAAACTTTTAAATACAACAAAATATTGATTACTGTGTTTGAGAAGAGTATTTATATAAGAGAATTTATATAATTTATTGTTTGTGTTTACAAACTTTCATTTAAAAAAACAAAAAACTTCTATTTTGAAGTTTGGGTTATGATTATTTTCATAAATCTCACCAAGTTGGTGGCAATTTTAGTTAAAAAAAGTTAGTTGTTAATATTTAGTTTTAGAAGTTTGAGAAAATTGATTCCGAACAGGCATACAGAAGAAAAAATTGATTCCGAACAGGCATACAGAAGAAAAAATAGATTCAACATAACCTTAGCAGTAAATGAAGAGCATTAGCTAAAGTAGAAAAAAAAAATAATAATTTCAGGATATTAAATATCCAATTTTCCCAATTGTACTATTTAATTAAAATTATCTTAACTACACTCTCAATCGGGGCAAACAAAGATTATAATTTGTTTTATCTTTTATTCATCATAATTTATTTCCCATAGCTCATGGACAAAATTACCTCTGACACCTGAAATAATCTAAAAATTTTGATTTCATAATCAGATGTTATCTTCAAGATTATTAAAATTGAAAATCAAGATATAAACAATAACTAAACATCAGTAGCATACATTTTGTATCTAGCAAGCCCCCACGGTTTTATAGACCATGAAACACTTTCAATACCTCACTAATATCAGGCCGTTGTTAATAGTATACGAATGAGATGTGAAAACGGGTATAGATTTTAAAACTAGTCAAAAAAGCTTCAATAATGTTTGTTTTCCTTTATACAATCTTGTATCAAAAACAAACAAATGTACTTTGCCAAAGTAACAGCAATTTGAATTTTGAAAATATATGTTTTAATGTAAGCCAAAATTATTAAGATGTAAGCTAGGTGTGGTCATTATCACAAGCCAATATATAAGAATAAATAAGTCGTATGCCAATTTCCATTGAACCGAGTCATGTAACATCAAATTGTAAATAACGATATTTCAACCATAGTCGAATATTGATATCCAATTCAAAAAATCTTCAGAAAGCGTAAAGTACGAGGAATAATTAATTGTTGGAATGATCTAAAATTAACTGAAATATTTTTGGAACTCCATGATTAGGTCCCATGGCTACCGCTAATCCACACATCAAATTTGAACATTGTAGGTCAATTTATTCAGGAATTATGCTGACCACGTACTCACAAACCATACAGACAGGCATTTCTTCTAGATCACTTTTTTGAAATCAGGATGTTCCCAAACGTAGAGAAATGCAAAATAAAAAAAAATCGATTTTTTGACCGAATACTATACTTTAATTACCTCATGTAAACACATGGGTAATTGAAAGTAAAAAGTACAAATATGCAATTGTGTGTAACGGATACTAGTATTTTCATTGAAATCGTTAAAAGAAACGTTCTGCTATTCACAATATGCTATAACAAGTCTGCAAGCCATTTTTTCTAGAGGTAGCAAATGGTTTATTGCATAAATATAAAAATACTTTTAAAATAGCTTAAATGCAAGTAAAAAAATACCGTTTAAACTTCCTCTAAGAACCCCTTCTATTTATCATCAGTTTGTTCTGTTTCAACTAATCACGCATGATTGCGTTCGTGTTCCCTGTTTTCGACAAAGGATAGAAGCTGTGTAGTGACGCTGTGCCATAGGCATCTCTTTTAGTACTAATCAACAAAGAATTTTGCTGGCGACCATAATTGGAACCTAAGTTTCAATGCAATGACCAATGTTATAGTGCAATTGAAAGTTGTGTGATGTTCCACACCATAGTTTTCTTTTGACAATGAAAGAAAATGAATGAACAAAAATCAGAATCTCAATCATTTCCAAAAGTAATACATTTCTAAGAACTCCCGAAATAATTTCACAATAAGATCATTCTGCTATGCAATGATCAGAGTCCCCTCCCCCCCTATGATTTCCTAACCCAAGCTTTCAAATTGAATACTTTACTCATATTTTTTCTTATTGACAGGATGTCGCAGTAAATAATAACACTGTTTTCTTCTCGCAGCATTCAAGAAAAAACTAAAAATATGCCAACCGTAAAAAATAATATCACAAACCGTTTGGCATCGGTAGATTTGAATTCTTTATTGAGGTTATGTAAAAGATATGATGCAATTTTTATTAAAAAAAACCTTACTCTACAAACAAAATTTCAATCATAAAAAAGCAAATTGATACTATATTCGTTATGTTGTGGCTGCTTTTAAACCTGTATATCTCTGACCTACTCGCTTACAAAACTAGTCAGTTAGCCTACAGTCACGAGATGCACCTGTGTTCTGCTTTGCTGAACACCCCTACTTAATTTTCTTAACTACTCAGTTAGTCCCCTGTGGTGGTAGATAGTCATCAATCTTTTACAACAGGGGAGAGGAAGAATTACTAAAGAAAAATCGCGACCATTTAAGGTTTAGTTTTCTTAACGAGTCATGATCCCTCGCAGTATATATTTTTAAAAATGGATAACCGTCAGTGGGTTAAGAAAGACTTTGGAAGGACTCTG
The DNA here is from genome assembly GCA_963978545.1 of Linyphia triangularis. Classification (NCBI taxonomy): domain Eukaryota; kingdom Metazoa; phylum Arthropoda; class Arachnida; order Araneae; family Linyphiidae; genus Linyphia; species Linyphia triangularis. Next base: position 53,398,251 of record OZ021721.1, read on the forward strand.
CAACTGAAAACGGAATGATTTGAGGGGACATTTGAGCAGCACAGTGAGGTTGTATTCAGATTATCTGGCGCCGTCAGCAACACGAGGGCTATAATGCGCCGAAACATTTCGTCATTTGACAAACCAACATACATTTACAAACACCCATGCCTAACACGGGACTCGAACCAACAACCTCGCGGTTTTAGAAGCCAGCATGCTAACCACTATATCGTTTGGTCGGCAGCACAGTGAGGTGAAAAGTGGGACTGTCCTGCCAAAATCTGGACATCTGATCAAATTATGCCAAAATACGTTAACTGTATCCAACAAAATTTAAACCATACTTTTTGCCTACAAAAATAAAGGATGCAACATGTTATATAATTTAGACTATATGTTTTTAATGTACCTTTTACTTTGAATAGTTTTCACTAAAAGATAAAATGGTGATTGCTAAAAGTGCCAGTTTCGAAGTCTGGGTAAAACTTGGATGTTCGGAATCTGCTTAAGTAGAACGTTTGCTGTTTTGTGCACAAAAAGGTTGATTACCTACAAATAGAACTTTGATTATGAGTGTACATGGCTTATAGGTGAAAATACATTCCATTTGCAGCATCCGTTAATTGGATGCAATTAGATTTAATTCTGGTTTGTGAGAAACTAGAATTTTGTGATAAAAGAATCAAGTGTTTAGTTGAATTCAGCAGCATTGAATATTTTCTGAAAGCGGTTGAAGATTTACGAATAAAATAAAATAAACTCATATGTATAGGAGAATTACGGATGTATTGATACCACATAGGGAGGGACACATTCATTATATGCTGCTTTAAATTTGGTAAAATGCATGTTCCCTATTTAGATCTAGCCTACAAACAGAATTTCAATCAAACAATTAAAAAAATTTAAAGTAAAATTTAAGATTTTGAATTACGTTAATCAATCTTTGTCAGATGCGGTCTAGTTCTAGTGAAAATTCACCTTTCTATACTACAATTACAATAAAAGTAGTTCTAGATATACAAATTACACATATTCCAGAAACAAATAAGTTTTTTATGCAATAAATGATGTAAGACTAAATAGATGCAAAGTGTGTACACTTTTTTTGGATAAAAGAATTTAGGATAAAAAAGACTTTTGTGAAAAAATTATCTGCTGGAACATGTTTTCAGTATCTTGAGGATACTTTTCAATTATAAAAGTAATTTTTTTATACAATTAATGCAAGCCAGATTTATTTAGATCTGGTACATAACCACAACATATTTAGACCTGAATGTTTTTCGAATACATGCTGAAGAAAACTGAGCACAGAATATCCATTAAGAATATTGATGTTTCTTTGCTGAAAATTCCCAGTAGGTTGAATAAAACACTTCAGCATTACAGATAAACCGTAATTTTGCACAAAAACATTAAAAAACACCATAACTTATTTTAATATCATAAACCATAACTTGTGAAATATATAAAAGATTTGAAAATGAAATAAATGATGAAGATCAACTAAATGTAGAAGAACACTGGAATAAGATTAAGACAATTATAAATGAGGTCGCAGAAGAAAAAAATGGTGAAAGACCAAAAATAAAACATCAGGAATGGTTTGATGATGATTGTATGAAAGCTATTAGAGACAAAAATGAAGCTAGGAGAACAATGATTCAAAGGGAAACACGAAATAATTATGAAAAGTATAGAGAAATGCAAACAAAATCAGCAGAGAAAAAAAAAGAGAGTATTTAAAGGGACATTTATTAGAAATAAATGAACTTTATGATCAAAATGAAAGAAAATTGTATAAGGCCACGAAACTTCAAACAATGGCGTTTCGACCCAAAATTAATGGATTTAAGACAAAAGATAGAAAACTGATTGGAGAGGATAAATTAGTAATTGAAAGATGGACTGAATATTTTAGAGAAATACTAAATAAAGAAGCAAATGATACTGAATATGAACCAGATCTGGAGGATCTTTAAAATACAGATGGAAATTACACACCAACATTAGATGAAGTTGAAAGTTATATCAAAAGAATGAAAAACTAAAAGGCATCCGGGAAAGATAATATTAAAATTGCACCAATAAAATACGCAGGGGATACAATAACTAAGTCACTTTAAGAACTGATTAAGAAAATTAGAATCACTGAAATTATGCCAGAGGATTGGAATATAGGAATTATTTGTCATATATTAAAAAAAGGTGATACACTTGACTGTAGAAACTATTGAGGAATCACGTTGCTGAATACGACATATAAAGTTTTATTAAGTTTATTGACAAACAAAATAAAACAAATTGCTGAAGATTTTCTTGGAGTATCAATGTGGGTTTAGATCTAATAAAGGAACAGTTGATCAGCTTTTTGTTGTTCGATAAATTATGGAAACATTTTATGAGTTTGGCACTGATTTTAAACAAGTATTTCATAATATTGAAAGAGGAAAATTACTTGACGCAATGCACAAATTTGGTATACCAAGGAAATTAATAAGACTTACAAAATGACCATGAAATGCACCAAAGCCAGCATAAATATTGGGGGAAAGGGGAGAAATATTTGAATTTCATAAAGGAGTAAAACAAGGTGATTCATTATCAGCTGTACTGTTTATTATTGCCTTGGACCAAGCAGTTGCATCTGTTGATCAGAAAGGAACTGTCTTTACAAAATCTACACAAATATGTGGATATGCAGATGATATAGTTTTAATTTCAAGAACAAAAAATAGTTTATTACAAATTGCAACAGAATTAATGACTGAGGCAAGAAAATTAGGATTAACTGTTAATGTACACAAAACTAAATTTATGGTAACGTCAAAATCTGAATACAGAAAAAAAGTGCAAGACGTAAGCATTGATAATAATGTATTTAAGGGAACCATTACATTTAGTTATTTGGGTAATATAATAAATAATAAAAATGAAATACATGACTGCATAAATAGAAAAATACAAAATGGAAATAGAGCATTCTTTGCCAACCATAAAATCTTAAAAGAGTAAATTAATTACAAGAAAATGTAAGTTACAAATCTATACGACTCTAATTAGACCAATAGTTTCTTATGGTGCAGAAAAAAGGGTCCAGACAGATAGGGATGCAACAAATCTTAGAAATTTTGAAAACAGAATTCTAAGAAAAATATTTGGACCAATAAGAGAAAATGACAGAGAATAAGATATAATCATGAAATTGAAAGATTAATGAAAGGAAAGAACATTGTAAAACTTATTAAAGCAAAAAGAATACAGTGGTTGGGGCACGTTGAGAGAATGAGATACACAGATATGCCTAAAAGAATTATGAAAGGTAAATTTTATAAAGCAAGAAAAAGCGGTCGAATAAAATTGAGGTGGTTTGACCAATTCGAAGAAAATCTAAAAATTTTAAAGATAAAAAAATTGGACAAAGAAATCCAGTGAGAGAGGGATTTGGAAATCAATTGTAAAGATAGCCAAGGCTCACCCTGGGCTGTAGCGCTGGATAAGAAGAAGAATAACTTGTTTCAATTACATATTCATTTCTAATAATTGTAAATTCAGCTATTTCACCATTAAGAATAAAAAATCCTCAAAATCAATAACAAAAACCCTACTCAATTTCTAAATCTCAAATAAAATTAAAAAAAAAAAAAAAAAAAAAAAAATTCTACATTTGGCAACTTATCGCAGTTTTTTGGCAAAATAATGCCAATTTTCTCACTAAACTTGATTTAATTTTTTTTTTAATTGATTGAATGCTGGATAATCGGCATATATATTTAATAACTATTTTTATATATATGTATATTATACACTTACCACTCCCTTTTCCCAAATTATTGACATTCGGTCTTCAACACCATTAACACCATTTGGAATTTTGGTGAAATCTTGAGATCCTAATTCTTTCTGAGATGAACTGAAAGTGCAATTGTCCGAGCCAGTAACTTGGAGTACACCACTAAAAATAAAAGAAAGATTATGCATTTTTATCTTAGTAGATAACTAATAAGTGTTTATCAGACTAAAGGATTGTATTGGATTTTTCATAACACAAGAGTTATTTTACACTAAAACATTGCAACACATGAACCATTGACTGTAGTCCAAGTTTTAAAGAAACAATATTTTCCAGGAGATAATTTAACAGGATTTGCTCAGGGATCATTTTTGGAATGGGAAAAATATTACGAAAAGTTAATAGAATGCAACTCAAAAATTATTTTTTATTAAGCAGAGTATGAGGATTTCTATTTGCCATTATTTTTGTGGGATGTAAGTAATTGTACAGAAAATTAAAATGACAAACCTTGATTACTATTCAATGATATCAATTGTTACAGCTGTTAGGAAAAAAACAATATTTTTAGATAAAAGTCAACTTTCTTTTGGCTATTTTTCCTTGTTAAATATAGGTATGTTTGAATATTGCGAGAATAGCCCATCACAACAATCGATTCACTTCACTTTACTTCGATATTCCAAATTAAGAATTTTGGTTTATTTGAATAAATTTGGGTGAATAGTCAAACCCCATTAATACGACGTAGTTGGGGCCGCCTGAAATTTTTCGCCTTAACCGCCTAAAAACTTTTTCATCTAATTAATGCAGGTTTAAGCTACTAGCTTTAGACAAACCTGTTAACGTGAATTAGCTTAATATGAAATCCTGTTTAACGCATAGTAAAAGCGATTCTATGTATACTTACAAATTTCCATTAATTTCGTCTAAAATAAAGAAGACTTTATCTAAAAAATAATGGTTGAAGAGCAAATTTTTTTCTTTAGCGATTTGATGTTAAACGAATAAATTAACGTTAAGTTTAGGCTTCGTTGTACGGAAAACTGCATGTATAGTGAGCTAAGTAATTTCGTGTTAACAGGGTTTGACTGCATAATTTTAACTAATAATAAATTGCTAGTGTTTTTTGACGTACAAGTTCACTACTTTTATGGACTTGAATTTTAGTCTTTTCGTAATTTTAGGATGCATTCTGAATTTAGAGTACTTGGTAAATATGGAGTGATTTATGCAAATCTTTTGCTATCCGCTCATGTGACTGTCTTTCGGTCCCATAAAATGGGGTGAATTGGAACACTTATCAACTTTCAACACAACAACCGGGTGTAATAGGACCATTAAAAAACATATTTTGGACTTTAAAACTTGGGTTTTACCTCTTTCTTTGTGGATAAAACTAGATTATGATAAAAAAATCCTTTAATATGACAGACAAAAACATTATTTTTGTCAAAACAAATAACATAATTAAAAGTGTGTCAACTTTTCTGCTAACCTAATTAAAACAAGATCATCAAAATAGTTTTTAAAACTAATAATTTTTTTTAATCCACTTGATGTTTGGGATCAGTAAATACAGTGCATTACAAAATGATAGATCCACCCTATAATTACGCAATTACTCTTGTAAAAAAGCATATTTTAATAACATTTTAATTCATGCATAAATTGAACAAAATTAACTTTACAGATAAATTTAATTGTACAAAGAGTATTTAAGTAAAAAAATAGAAATAGAAAAAATCCTCATTTTGAAATGATTAGCTCACTGATAGAAAAAAAAAATAAAGTATCATCAGTAAGAAACTTGTTCCCCTTCTTTTAAAATTATTAGTTCGTAAAACTTTGTAAAGTATTAGTTCGTAAAGTATGCTTTCTACAAGCCTTTGCATACAATTTTTCGAAATTTCTACCCATTTTAACAACATGCTAGTCTTTAGAATGCAGTCATAATGCTTACCTCTAGCATAAATGGCTCTTCCAAGAATGCCCACATTTTCCACTGGATTGAGATCTGGATTGAAATATGACCAATCGATAATATGTACCATTATCGATAAACCATTCAAAAGAAGAGTTTATCGTATAAATATGTTTGTTATTCTGCAGAAACATGAATAATGGATCACCAGTGTTTATTGTATTAGGTAGCAAGTTATGTTCAAGTACTACTTGATGACCTACAGTATTTAGACGATTATTTATGAAGGCTATATCAGTTTTTCCGTTCCCCATCTGAATTCAGCCCATTCCATACCAGAATCCTCACCAGCTTGCCTTTTAAAAAAAGTCTCTCTGATTGCGAAGGTCATGCCAATAGTAATGACAACTGTCTCTTTTCCCTATCCAAATTATTTTTTTCCCATCACTGAAGATTACTCGACACCAATCATGCTTCCAAGCCATAACTCCCTGAGCAAATTTCAAGTGCTTTTTTTACAGACTTCTGTCCCATTTAGAGCTGCTTTTTTTTTTGTACTTCAACATGTTGCCTTTTCTTACAACTCTATATACTGCAAATATAGATATTGAAAGGTTTTGTTTCTGGGCTAAGATAGAAAAGCTTGTATTACCCGATTTTAGAGATCTTAAAAGCAGCCTTCTCATATGTGAAACTTTTGTTGGTCTTCCAGAGAATTTCCGTTGACCATAAGCGTTATCAAGCCTCAAAAAAGTTCTTAGTTACAATTATGTGACCTATTCAAAAGTCTGACAATTTTGCAGTTTGATTTTCCACATTGTTTATAAGGAAGAATTTTGCCACTCTCTGTTAATGACAAACTTCAATTGCGACCCATTTCATTAGACAAAATAAAACTCGTAAACGTGTTTTAAGTCTTGCAATGAACTGTCAAGGTCATCTGAGGATGAGACTTATGTAAATTTTTGGTAACTTAACTAATTAGTACCAACAAATCAAGAGCGGTCCTATCTTTTCAAAACATTTTAAAACATACTAAAATTATAAATGAAAACTTTTACCTGTGATTTATTAAATTATTTGCTTATTTTGTACAAGTATAGTCGAAGGGAAAACTTTAAAATGATTGATGCAAAAAGTTTAACTACTTTTAACTTACAGTGGTTAACATTCGAAAAACCTATTGGACTTATCATTTTGCAACCCACTGTAGACTGCAGCTTCCTTAAAATATCTTGAGGAAGAAAAAATGCATTCTTGTTTGTTTCAGAAAATTTCGTGATAAGATGGTTAAGTAGGACTATTAGTCTTTGCCTTAACTTAATGAAATATCAATAATTTCTTTATAACTTTTTTTATAATTTCTTTTATTATGAAAGAAATTAGTAAAAATGAGAATAAAATTGAACTCATAAATATATTGAAATACAAAGTAAAGAAATTCATAAATCTAAAGAACTTTTGTAAACTACAATAGTTATAAATTCAGTTATTTGAGTACTGATGCAACTACAGTGGCAAAGTGTAGAGACTTTTTTCAAACAGGAGAACAAGAAAGCCCTATTGAGATGACAATATTCCATTCAAGATGCACCAAAATGTATGAACTATAGAATCTGTAGCAATCTTCAAATTTTTACCATTACATAGAAATAGTGAAAACGTAAATAAAATATCAGCATTCCTAAAGGTACATTTCAGTCAGTATTTTTAGGTAGATGAAACTTTCCAATCCTAAAGGAACAGAATAAACAAAATAGTGCATACTTATGCCACCTTTATTTAAAGTTCACAGCAAATTTCACAATTTCCTTTTTGTCAGCTGAGGATAAATAACAGCAGAAAAATTTGACATTTGTGAAGATAATAGAGTATGCTGCTGAGCCAATAAAAAATTTAACAGGAATCCAACACAGATGAAAATTATCATGTTTGCTGATCGAACGTTACAAATGTGGGAGCGGTTAACCTGGGAAATACTAGCGAAGAGCATATAAGGTGTCTATGCAGACAGTGTATATAAATTATAATTAACTATTATTTTGGATGTTTGCCACAAAAAAGTTGCATCTAAAAATATCTCCAAGAATAGTTAGGATTGCTTTTCTCTGTCCAATATCACCATTTTGCTAAAGGAAACCGACACTTACGAAATACTTACACACTGCATTAACAGAATTTGGAACAATTTTCAACATTGGCAACTTTCACTTAGGTAGTTGTGTCATTCCATGTGAATTGACCGAGTGGTTCCTGCTCGATCATCTTCGATTTTGACGAGACTCACAAAATGTTCAAACAACTCTTAGAGGAAGTTTTGGAAAGTGTCAGTTTAATATTTAGCTAGGTGAGGATCCACAGCCCTTTTGGTGAATGACACTTCACAATATCCAAATAGGTTGCATAAAATTGTCAACTTTGGCCAGTTATAACTTACAAATGAAAAGGATAACAGGCTGAAATTCGGCTTCAATGGTTCACTTTTTCTATTATTTAAGGAAATGGTAGAAACTTAAACTCTGAATAAATATTTCAAAAATAGCCATCAAAGTTGATGAAAATAAGAATATCGACGAATTTTCCCGAAACTTTCAAGAACTCTAAATCAATGATAAACATAATTGAGATGCTAATAAATGGCCAATTGATAAACTATGAACCACTGTCTGAACATTGCGAGTAGTATCTTTCCTTTTTTATTAATATTTTTTACAATACAAGGCTTTAAATTTACACAAAATGCGAAAAATGTTGAATCTAAGCCTTTTTCACAACTCTTTATCTAAATCGAATCACGTTTAATTTTGTTATGTTGTACACCATTGGAAAGAAGATATTTCAATCTTTAAAATGCTTCCCTTTTCATTTTGGTATTTTTCCGTACAACATTAAAAAAAAGAGAAGTTAAATTGACGAAAATCAAAAATAGTGAGAATCATAGTTTATCAACTGTACAACTGTTTAACATCGATTTAGAGTTCTTGAAAGTTTGGGGAAAATTCATAGATGTTCATTTTTCATCTACTTTAATGACTATTTTTGAAATATTTATAAATAATTTAATATCGTATGCACTATTTCTTTTAACAATTAGCAAAAGTTACTGTATTTTTGATTTTCACCAATTTGACTTTTTTTAATCTTATACGGAAAGACACCAAAATGAAAATAGAAGCATTTTAAAGATTGAAATATATTCTTTCCAATGGTGTACAACACAAAAAATTTAAGGGGGATCCAGTTTGAGATAAATAGTTACAAAAAATGCTTCAAATTAAAAAATTTCACATTTTGCGTAATTTAAAGCCTTGTATTGCAAAAAAAAAAAAAAATTTAATAAAAAGGAAAGGTACTATATTTTCAAAGTTCAGACAGAGGTTTTTAGTTTATCAAATGCCAATTTATTAGTACCTCAATTGAGTTTAACATTGATTTAGAGCTCTTGAAAGTTTGGGGACAATTCGTAGATGTTCCTTTTTTGTCCACATTGATAGTTATGTTTGAAATATTTATTTACAATTTAATGCTGTAAGCACCATTTCTTTAAACAATAGCAAAAGTTAAACATTAAAACTAAATATCAGCTTATTATTTTTTTTTAATTCACAAGGCCACATTGAAATTTTTTTCTCAACCTATTTGGATCTTGTGAAGTGACCTTTTCTAAAACAGCTGCGGATCCTCACCCTAGCTAAATATTAGGCTGACACTTTTCAGAACTTCCTCTAGGAGCAGCATGAACATTGTGTGAAAGTTTCATCAAAATCGAAGATAGTCGAGCAGAAACCATGTTCGAATTTAAGCCATTTCCCATGGAATGACACGGTTGTGTTAGTCCTTAAGTATCTAAATTTAAAAAAAAAAAAAAAACCTTACAAAATGTTATTAAGGTTTAAAGTAAATCATTAAACTAACATTTCAGGAAAGATATCAAACATACATTAATTTATTTACCTACCTAGACAACAGTTGCATTAATTGTGTTGGCGTTTGCGGATCAGGACGAAGTGGTGGTGACATAATAAAAGCGGCTGCATGTTGCCAACATTTGTTTGAATAATGTCTGCCATCAGTTCCCAATGCTGCTGCAATAGCTTCTCCATATACATGACAACCTAGAATAGAAATGAAATTGTGTCAGATACATTAATTCACAGGTAGAGATGGATCCCATTGGTTATGAGAAGGAGGACATAACAAAGAATGGTTAGTTGTAGGGATTTTAATAGCACAAGAGCCAAGATTGGCTAAGCTGTGCCAACAAAGAATGGATGGGAAGAAGTAGAGGAGGGATTTAGTTTGGTGTAAAGTACCAAAGTTATATGGTGTTGAGATTAATTCGAGCGTCAAGAGGGTGTTTGAAAATTACAAAAAAATATAAACATACATGCACATTTACAAGGCAGAAACAATTTTTTTCTCTTAGGAGATGGGGGGAGGGGATGTGACCAAAATGCATACATCTATATATATGCCAATTGCAAGCTGTGAAGGTTATAAAAAAATATCTTAAAAGTTCGGTATTTAGCTTTCAGAAGTCAGTTCGCATAAAGTCGTGGTTTTTGGTAGAAGGCTAAAAGGTTCCCAAAACAGTTCCAGCTGGCACTAACATCTTAAAATTAGTTTGTTTTATGGTTTAGTTAGTTTACATGTTTCCATTTATAAAAGTAAAAGACATTAATTTTTGTATTCAACATTAGGTAATTTACTTGCCAATATTTAGTTAATTTTCAAATACAAATTTATGCTTTTGAAATTCAGATCTTTATTTCTGTATCAGTTCCTAAATTTTTGTCAATTATCATTCCAAGGTCTTTTCAACTATTTGGCCGTTTTATGTTCGACTTTGTTTATTTTTTTTATTTATGCTCATGGTTTAGGTTTTATTTCTGTTTATGTTCAAGTCCGATGCCTCAGTACTTTACTAAAAATGCTAGTTTGTTTTAGTAGTATTTTTAATGCAGTAGATTCAAGTTGCAGACAAACAATACAATGTCATCAACAAAGTCCAAGTTCTCTAGCACTGATAATGTTCCTCCTTATTCCTCTATTTTTGATTATGATTTTTATAATCCAGTCAATTACAATTATAAATAGCAATTCTGACATAGAACAACTTTGATTTACTCAAATTTTTATGTTGAAGGGATCTGCTAGATTTCCATTTACTTCTACAAAGCATTTGGAGATTTATATCAATCAAGTTCATGTACAGTGAGGTATTAAACTCTTGGCTTTGCTCAGTAATATTTTTTAAAGTAAATATTTGTCCGATTGTGCCAATTCCACTTCAAACTCCAGTTTGTTCTTCACATAGAATTTTCTCAACTTTTTGTTAAAATTTTTTTAAAATAAAATACATGGAATTGCCAACAGGGTAATTTCTAATAGTTGTTGCAAATAGAAAGGTTTTTATTTGGACTTTCAAATGTGGATTTTACCCACCTACTTTTTCCATAATTTTGATTAGTTAATTTGATTTGTGACAATAAACGGATTGCTTGGATTATTTGTTGCTACAGTCTAGCGACTCCATTTTTATGTAAAATGGCTTTTAGACACTTTGTCTAAAACACAGTTTGGGGAATCAGCATTCTAGAAATCTAAAGATAGTAACACACAAGTAGCAGGAATGCAGTTTTCAAATCATAATACAATACTTTTAAGTATACCTTCTTCTCTCTTTTTAGCAATAACCTCTCCAGCCGATTTGCTCATAACATGAACAACAAAAAGTGGGCAACCAACTTGATTTGCAAGAACTATGGCACGATGAGTTGCCTCAGCTTCTACCTATTAAGAAAATATTATCCATTATAGAAATTAAAAATTAACAAGCAAATGACCCTTTATTACATAACAAATTCTTTAAATAAAATGAGTTCTTATTTAAAATGATAAGACATAAGCATGTTTTGATGATATAAAAAATTTATTTTATACATTTTTAATAATTCATTTATAAATAACACAGCTCTCTTGTTTTTGGGATTTCTTTATAAAGTTGCATTCTCTCAGACACTCGCAAAGTAAAATAAAACTGGTTTACTTCAATATGTTTGCAATACATACAGTCTTTCAGTAAGGACTCCTTAACTTTGAAGTGACAGAACTGGACACCAGTGAAAGACAAAGAGATAAGGGGTATGTTGGCTAGACAGGTATGGAATTTCAGATACACCAGTTTGCAAAATTAGTTACAATATTGAAATGTGGCACCCAATTATTGTAAATCTGAATGAGTTTATTTATGGTTTCTGTCGTGAAAGTGACTAATGATTCTTTTATTGGATAGTGCAGTCCAAACAGACACTTTTGCAGAATCCAATGGCTTTGCAAGACACACAAACAGGTTTTCAATACTCCTTATTCACTAGTTTTGTTTATTGACAAATCTGTTAAAATGAAAATGGACATCATCTACAAACCATATGCAGCAGTCATCAAATTTACACCCATCTATCAATTGCGTAAATTGGTGTATTTAAAATTCTATATATCACTTGTCTAATATATCACTTGTCTCTTCCTCCTGCCTCTCACTGTCTCACAGTTATACTATTTCATAGTTGGGGATTCCTTTTCGAAAGACTATTTTATATTATGTGTAAATATATTTAACATTTATAATAAACATCATTTTGAATATGAATATTAATCTTTGTATAAAACTGAGGTATTAAAACAAAAATATTAGGTGATCATAATTAAACAATGAAATAATTGAGATTTTAAAACATACAAGAAGCAAAAATAGACAAGGAATCTTATTCTGACTAAAGAATGATTATTTGCCTTTTGCTGTCCCACATATTAATTTCTGCCACACTATCGCAACTAGTGCATCATTTGTATGCATTTTTGTACGATGATTGTTCTATAATGCATACCAGTATGCATTATAGAACAATGTCTTTAATCATGCAATTCTTCCCGAAATGTTAATTCATAACATACAAAAGATTTTACCAGGTTGTATAAAAAATTATTCGATTTGTGAAAATTTTGAGGAAAATATAGTGTTTTTCACTATTACATTTTATTTCTTGCCTTTAGAGGAGGGACCCCCAAACTTTTGATCATAGGGACCCATTTTTTAGAAGCACAATCTGTAATGACCCACTTCATCCTAAAGTATTGTAGTTTTTTAGAGACAAACAGCACATGCTCTTTTCAAAAGAAATTTTATGGACCAACAAGGAACTTTTGTGAAGAAAAGAAACTATTATTAAATATAATTTTGCAAAAAATAAACACACACACACACACACACACACACACACACACACACACACACACACACACACACACACACACACACACACACACACACACACACACACACACACTAAGCCATGTGTAAAAGGTGTACATGTTTTCGATTGCTGTTGAATATAGCAAGAGATCAAGGTCAATTCAAGTTGTTACACACTTAAGGAGTTCTAAAATTGCAGATTGTTTCGATACTTGGTTTCGATTCCTACCATTGTCGAAAATCTTACTTAAAAAAGTGACAAAGATGCAAAAGGGAGTAATATCTTCAAAGCTTCAGTAGCAAGAATTGGAAAAGTTTGTTGGACAGATGGCCAGTACTGTGCCAATTTACTTCGACTGAAATTCAGTTTTAGTAATGGATTCAATGATAGATAAATGAGTTCAATGATATATCAGTAGTAATATTTACCTGTAACAGATGTGTATCAAGGTTTTTTTTTGCAGTATTTCATTTCTTCAGTAAATTACAAAAATTTTCTTTCAAAGTATTAAAATCTTTTTAAATCTCAGCAATTATGCTATCAGAAATTTTCACATTATTTATTTGATTATAAATATTTAGATTAGTAGTTTTTCCATAAAACTAGTTTCTTTTAGTTAAAATAGTACCCCCCCCCCCTCAAAATAATTTTTTTTCAAATTCTGCAAGCAAAATATTGTGGTAAAATTTTGCATGCGTTTTGAAGCACAGGAAATACTGCACTAGGTCTAAGGAGCAGAAAAAAACTAGCAATCACTTTTAACCAGTATTTGGCTAAATAGTGCAAGAATCTCAATTCCGTTTACAGTGGGTTACATACGTTGAATTAGTGCAATGGAAGAGTTTTTTTTATTAAAAACTTTTTACCTCTTCTGATCGGCTATATAAATGGCCTTCTGGTCCCGTAATACCCATCTCCAAAAGCTTCTGTTGATTCTTTAAATTAGAAGATAATATTTATCAAAAGAATTATATTGAAACAAAATTCACAAAATAGAAAAAACTTCATTTCAATAATTTATCCATTATTATTCTTAAGTATTAGATTTCACACACACACACAAAAAAGATTTAATGCAAATATTATTTCTTAATTAAGAAGTTACAGAATGTGTATCACATTTATAAGTCATTGAATAAGAATTAAAAATTGTATAGAAACCTTTTGAATAAAATTGAAATAAATTAGAATAAGTATCGCTAGTCTATAACAACGTTTTAGAATTTAAAAAAAAAAAGCCGATATTCAACTGCTTTAAATTGATAACAGACAAATATAAATATACTATTTATTTAACATTCGAAATTTAAGGAGAAAGATAAATATTTATATAATTGGTAAGTAGGAAAATTAAAGTCACCATTGAATATTTAATAGAAAAATTGTACTAAGAAACTAATTTTTAATTTTGCAATTGGTAGTGGCATTTTAAATTAAAAATTTTAAATTCTATTTTCTGCACATACTAAGTTTGCTAAACATACCATTCGATTTCCTCACTTTAGTTAAAAGTACAATGCATGTTATTAAGACATAAAAGCAGTAGAAAAATATAGGCCAGAGAATGTTCTTCATTGTTTGCAGTACGAGTTTTCATGCATAATACAAATACAGAACTAATTATAAAATACAAATATTTCAAAATTAAGAAAGAAATCATTAATAAAGACTAAGACAGAGATAAGAGAAAGATTTAGGGTAGAAAGTGTAATTCATTGGTCAAATAATAATTAAACTAATGCAACAGGGAAACAGCATAAAAGTATTAGAATCTGAGAAAATAAGCATTAAATTTAGAGGTACGCAACTTAAATTACTATTGCATATATTTTAATTAGCAATTGTAAATGAAAGTTTTCTTTTTTTTGCAAATATTATTGATAAATTAAGAAATAATTATGCTTCAGCAGACATCATGTTAACTGTGTGTATCAAAATTGAAACAAATGAAAAGAATGAAACAAATGAAGATATATGAAGAGCACACACAGTGGTCCAGTTATGAAAATGGTTGTTTGCAATCATTCAATGGTAAGCAGGAAGAAAAACAAATTCAGAAGAATAGTTACAAAACCATTTTAATTTCAAGAGGTAAAGAAAAGTATGCAAACATGCAAATTTCCAAAATAAAAATAAATTTATTTCAATAAAGTAAATAATATATACCATAGAAATAATGTCTCCATTTTCTGCATGAATCTGAGCTAAGGCTCCTATTTTAGCACAAACTTCAAATATTTTTAAAAGCTCCCGATCATGCAATTGCATGTGCTCATACACCATAAACATTTTAAATGAGTTAACACCTACAGAAAAAATTGAATATTAGGGTAAATATTAAATATATTCTTCAAAGAAAGAAAGCGTGCCTTACTTTGCATGAATAAGATTTAAAAATCTTTCTAAAATCTACTAAGCAATATTTTAGAAGTGGCTTAGATTGAACTACAGTGGTTGGGTATGACCTACCATTCACATTCATGGTCAATATCACACGTTAGGAGTAGTATATACAGATCACATAGAATTAGCAACATTTGTGAGCCGATTTAAAATCTAACAGAAAAAAATACTTTCACAAATCAATTTTAAACAAGCTATCAGGATTAGCTTTTAGTGTTCTGTACCGAGAATGTATTTTGAAAAAGTATCAGAAGTTCCAGGCACTCCTGGTTCTTGAAATACAATCACACCTGTTTAAGGTTAAAATATGAACTATTGAAAAGCTATTTAACAAAGACAAATGTCGTTACCTGGGATATAGTAATTTTCAAATTTCTTTTTTGCAAAATTCTATATCGACCCTTTTAGAAGGATTTGAAAACTTAATTTAAAGGGAAATGGATTACAAGGACATTATAAGTTAGCAATTGCATTTGGTGACAAAAATTTCCCCCAAATTTTTTATATTTTCGATGTAAAAAGTTGACCTTGACTAAAAAAAAATATTGGTATATACAGGCTTATTATTATAGCACTATCGTTATACAAAAGCTTCACTGTAGTAAGTGGAGAATGGTTATTTTTATGATAGTAATCAAATTCACCCCTCTCTTTGTTGCGTGTGGTTTGCGAGTCAGAAATTCAGTTCATACTACATGTTTTTAAACATTCGCTCTGCAACATTTTAAACTTTACTGGGAAACACTTAGCGAGTTATGGATTACCAACTTCTCTCACTTTGATAAACAAATGAGGCACACACTAAATTTGATTGAGATTCATAAAAAAAATCTTTAGTATTGTAACTCCATTCCCAAAAGAAACTCCCAAAAATCTCATTCCATAAGTACAATAATGATTACAATGTGAGATTTTTTTTATGTCAGCATTTTTCCAACAATACAAGTCCCATAATTAATATCAAACTGTTTTCACTTACACTCAATTTCTGCAGACCTCAGCTCAATTCCCACGGTTAGTTTCCAGAGCGTTTCAAGAGATGATTAATTCATTCGAATGACTTTCTAAACGTCAAAGACGTTTGTTAAACCTCCACTATCACCCTGTCCTTTCAACTTAACTCAATAAATGTGTTGACTGCATCTTAAAAGACTGTTTCTTGACTCAACACACTGTCTAAATATCAAATCCGATGACATTTAATCTTTTCTAATTTTTGCACCATTTGCAGCATTGATTAAAATTACTTTATCAGAATGAAATTTGGTATAACATCAAAATACAATAAATGGAAAAAATGAGGGGCAAGTTAAAATCGGATGAAAATTTATTTTCCAGACAAGTACTAACTTACTATGTCCTGTTTAAAAACTAAAACGTAACTGAACATATTTGTCATAATCATTGCTTTCGGAAACAATAAACATACTACAACTTTTACATTAAAAAACGCTGCTGTCATTATATTGGAATTCATTTGGAAAGAAATCAAATAAAATCTTTGCTTGTGAATATTTGAAAAAATTAAGTTATACATAGAAATTTGCTTTTGATCAATATCTATAATTTCCACGATAACAAAAGTAATTTCACAATAACAGTTTTGTTAAATAAAAAAAAACATACAAAATTTCAATGCACTAGTTTTTTTCAATTTTAAATACCTTTTTCTTTGGTTAGAATCTCCATTTCTTTCTCTGTTTTTTCATTCCATGATGTAACTATAACATGGAGGCCATAATCACAGCATACTTTCTCGTCAGCCCAACTTCTCCATTTGTCAAAAGCTTCTACCAAAGAGGAGTCTTTGTCCACAGCAAAATCCACTAAAATTGAGAAAATTTTTCACCAGAGAAAAAGTAAACCTTAAACAATGAATTATTTTAATGTATCGATTCTATGTTGGCAAAACATTGCTCAACTATATGGATCAGGAATAATGTAGATTATTGGTTCTCAATAAAATTGACAATTGAGAAATAGGGAATTGCAGCATCTTTCAAATTTTTATCGAGCCAGATTACATTAATAGAAAACGTTCTCCCAATTCTGAATATGTGCATGTGTTTTTGTTATAAAATGTAGTTTCTAAATTGTATAAGTTTAAAATTAGTAAAATCCTCCCTTAAAAGAACTTTTGAAAAGTAGGAAAAAGGTTTCAAAACTTATGTAATTCAGAAACTAAATTACTAACAAAAATATCATGCACATATTCAGAATTGCGAGGATGCTTTCTATTAATATAACTTGGTTAAATAAAAATTAAAAAGATGCTGTAATTCACTATTTTCAACCACAATTAAAAAAAAAATTCATTTTACTTACTTATCATAGTAGTTCCTCCTGCAAGTGCTGCTTTTGTTCCAGTGTAAAAATCATCAACTGAAGTTGTTCCCATGAATGGAAATTGAAAATGAGTATGTGTATCGATTCCACCTAAACAGAGCAAAAATAAAAGTTGACTATTTAATAACCAATGCTTTAGAATATTAACTCTAGACTCATCAAGACTCTTGTCCAATGGTAATAACAAGGGAGGGGGGGGGGGGGATCCCCAATGACCAACTTTTTTACCTTTAAACTTTCTTATAAAGTTCAATAATCAACACTTCAAAATTCCTGCTGCCAACATTCACATACAAAAATTCCCCTTTCCTCTGGTGATCCTTGTGATTCCAAGGTTGAAAAAATTTGACAAAACAAAACTGTATTCTATGAACTGTACCACAAGCTGTTACGTCAATCATGCTTTAAAAATGCATAAATAACAGATTTATTAGCATATATACAAAAATATAATCGATATTTATGATTAAAACAAAAGATTAATTTTCCTAAATTTATAAATACATAAGAAATAAAAAATGAGGCTAATTTAACTGAGTTAAATAAACAAAGTAAAACTATAAATGCAAGTAAAGTACACTTTACATTTATATAGTGTGTAATTCACATTCTTTAATTGAAGAGTACAGAGAATAAAGGCACATTGTCAACCAAAGTAAATATTTCAGAAACACAAATTCTCTCGCTCATATGGCAGTAACGTAAAACCTGTCACACCATTTTCTTTTTATCTAGAATGCCTTCCTACTTAATAATAGACCAAAAAGTTCCCATCACATTCTACCAGATGGTATAAGCAGGGATGAAAACAGTTAAAATATAAGAGAGGAAAATATATGCAGTGTTATTTTGAAATATAAAAATAGCTAAATAAGAATATATTTGTGAACTAATATGTGTACAGAACAGGGGAGCAACCAGAATTTTTTTTTCTGAGGAGACTTTTAGGCAAGTTTAGTCTGATAAAGCCCTATAAAGTCTACTAAAGGCAATAAAAATTGTCTTTGGAAGTAGGGAGGTTAATCCATTACCATAAAAAAAGGCGGAAATCTGTGTAAATGCAGAATATTTTCACCCCTGTAGAAGGATCTCATTTTTTACTAAAACTTGACAATGTTTTTATCACATGAACCCTTCAATAAGATTGAATAAATTATGTTTTAGAATTTGAGTCAATGAACAAATTTGATGCTTAAAATAGAATTAATAAAGTGTTATGGAAGCAGAGTGAAAAATTATTAAAAAAATATTTGTAAAAATTTACGGTCTAAGAAGATGGATACATGCATTTTGCACTCAATTCTTTTTCAGTAAGGATTTTATGAAAATGATATGGTATCTCACACTATCTAAATTTAAGGCAGACTACTGTGCTAGCAGAAGGATAATTTATTCATAATAGCAATCACAACTTTGAATTATTCTCACATTTATTCTTACTCACATTTATTCCTCATATCAAATGAAATCAACATTATAGGCAGCAAAAATTTTAATCAATAGTTGCCCATATTATAGAAAGTCAAATTTTTAGGAATGCAATTTTCAATACCTGGAATAACCATTTTCCCATTTGCTTCTATAATTTTAGTACCACCAGGAATGACCAGATCTTTTCCAACTTGCCTAGAGTAAATTTTAAGAAACAAAACACATTGTTAACTCAGTACAATTGTATGAAAACATATTACCCTCTAAATGTGGGCCCCAAGAATATAACATTTCACTTATTCTATACAGTTCAACAAGTACACTATTACTTCGTGGCGGCTAGTGGACCCTTTAACTTTTTTGGAATATGACCCCACTAATATATATACATCCCAATATTGTGGAATTTTTATAAATATTGTTTTTTATGTTAGGCTCATGTAAGGAGTAATTTAGGACATAATATTGTCTATTGTGGATAGAGCAACTTTCCCTTGCTACAAAAGTGAAGTATTCAGCTATAGAACCCAGTATTCTTACAGCTTTACATGGAACTAATCGTTCGATACTTTCTCCAGTCCAGGGATGTCTGGTGTGATCTTCTGACTTTTATTGGTGGTAAAGTTGGCAAAAAAATTTGAACAATGGCTATATTTTTAGATTTAAGGTGTTTGAACCCATATGTTTTGTTTACAATAATTCTGCACACAAAAACCATTTATTAAGGAGCTGATTACCACATTATTATTTTACTAAAATTCTTAAAACTTCAATTAAAACTCTATTTTTAACACTCCATTTAAAAGAACTTTTGGTTCAAATTATATTTGATATAAGTCAATTATATTTATTGTAATTATATTTAGGGTATCAATTATGTCCAGGTACTACGCATTGTATATTGTTTCCACAGATACCACCAAGCTGGTGCATTTGCAACACTCTGCCTTGGAAAATTATAAAAATAACAAAGAAAAGAGTTAAAATTCACAGAAAAATATTCTATATGTGTGCCCAGTAAATTAGTCATTTAAATAGGAATTGAATTGATAATTATTTTACTAGCAAATGCAATTCTTATTTTGGAAAAATCTAGGTTTGAAGAAAAACTAACAGCTTTGCACTTGGTAAATCCTTGTAAATAAATCTGCCAGTGCCCATTCCTAGTGAACAACTTTGACTTATGCTCAACTATTCCCACATTAAAATTAAACAGTAAATAAATCAAACATAGCAAATACAGAAGTAATAACCAAAAGAAGTCCTTTGACTTAGCCGATGGATTTCCTCAACTGTTTATAGATTTTCCTGATTTTACAGTTCTGTTATTATTCCCAAAATACAACTACAATGTGCTGAATGTAAATTACTATTTGCAGTTTTGAAAGAAATGAAATAACAAAATCAAAGTTTCCACAGATTTATTCAAAAATTTGAATTTTTTTTCTCAATAATTCAAAAATTAAAACTTTCAGGAGGAAACCCTGATTTCCACGCTGAGTAAAGATGATGCACTACAGGAACTGGGCGATTTTTAAAATTTACTTGGCACCAAGCTGTGTTTACCATTTTCCATAGTACTCCCTATTCGAGTTGACTTTATATCAAAGCATCTCTTCTTTTGTACTCAATGCCTTCATAGGAAGTAGAAACACACTCAACTAAAATCAAAAGCTTCAAAGGAAAAGAAAATAATCTTGCCTCTTTTATACCTAACTTGCTGTAAAATAAGTCTCTGGTATTGTTAACTAAATAAAAGATTAAAAAAAAATGCTGGTAATTTAGTCTAAACCAGAGTGCACTATGAACATCTATGCTACACCACTCATACTTAAAAGTAGGCAACAAAAAAACTACTGACATTAAGAAATAGATTGACAATAAGAATATTCACCTACCCCCACTACCATACAGAATATATTTTGTAATTTAAGCACTACAACACAAATTCACAAAATAATTAAAAAACCAGCGATGCTAAATAAAATCGAGTAAAAGTAAAAATTATAAAAAAAAAAAAAGATTAGTTTACCCAAACTACAATAGAAATGAATTTAA
Organism: Linyphia triangularis; assembly: GCA_963978545.1. Classification (NCBI taxonomy): domain Eukaryota; kingdom Metazoa; phylum Arthropoda; class Arachnida; order Araneae; family Linyphiidae; genus Linyphia; species Linyphia triangularis. Next base: position 53,419,447 of record OZ021721.1, read on the forward strand.
CTAACTTTTCTTGCAAGAAAAGAAAAGGGAACCTTTTCTAACAAATATTGCAAAAGAAGAGACCAATTTACGAACTACTATATTTTAAAATGCTTTCATCCATAGTTTAAGAATAATTAAATAACTAATTACATCCACCGAAACCTATAAAAAAAACTCCTCTGCATTACAAAAAAAATAAAAAAATAAAAATCAACAAACGTAAATTGAAACAAAACCACCAAATTTTGTGAGCGTGTGATTCTTGATAGCAAAATTGACCAATTATCTTTTTTCAGAAAGTTGCAAAACTTCTTAAATATTGCCAAGTCCCAATAGTGTATTTATGTCCTATGTTATGTTGCAGCTTGCTTTCACAAATATATTTCAAAGAGAAAATATAAATAAGAATTTAGCAAACAAACCAAAATAAGCTTACTGGCTATCTGCTTTTTTTAGGGTGGATGTGCTATGCCTTGTCTCGTTAATTTCTAGTGTGCCTACGATTAGGCAACCGTTGACATACATAAAGTTTATATTTTGACCTTATTGGCGACGTGGACAACCCTGGTATGATTTATGGTAATCCCCTTTTATATATTCTGGTGATTGTGCGCTTCACGATTTCATTTACAAAACGTGCTAAGTGACATTAGGAACTTATCTGGGTCCCCTGTTTGACATTCCTTATCGATTGCTACACACATTTAAGGGTTGTGCACTGTTTGGTTAATTTTGTCATGCTAATACTGGGGATTCCCTCTCAAATGATATTAAGCTGAAGATCCAGTAGGGATTCGAAAATCTTGACGGTGCTTTTTGAAGGCGCTGCTTGAGAACTTGATGGCAATCGAAGACATTGTCTGGCGCTCAGGCAAACCTTTTGTCCCAGTGATTAGGGAGGGATTCGGCGATATTCACCAGAAACATGTTTCAAAGCAATTTTACACAAATACAACCTCTTCCGCGACAGCATGATGTAGCGCAAACCAGATTGTTATTGTTACAACGTTTGTTTTGTTTGTTAACGCGGTTCCGCTGTCCAAGCGTTCTAGTCTATAACTCAAGCGACTAAAGGATATTTAGGCCACGCTTTATTTAATCTGAGCAAGTAGCATTATGAGCTTGGGACCACCGGAGCCAGTTTTTAAATCGTCGTCTGTAACATTAAACAAAACAACACAACTATGCAGAAAGTTATAACTATTCGTCTGGTAAAAAATTATCTGTTTGGAAGAAATTTATGCATGATGACGTCATAGACGACTATTTCTCCAAAAACCAAACGCATTTTCTTGGCGAATGGAATTTATTTTTAAAGCTTTGAGTTTAGTCACATGTTTTGATTGATGAAAGGTAGAGTTGCTTTATTAATCCAGGATATCTAATGAAAGGATGTCATAAATGTTCAGCAGCAAACAAAACGAAAAACTAGGAGTGTGAAACATCGCACAACTTTCAATTACACTATAATACTGACGGGGATTGGTGCTATTTACCGTTTTTATTTTTTCCTCAAGCATTTAGATGAAATGGCCAATTAAGCGATACATATTTTGGCGATAATTTTTATATGGGCATTAAAAAAGAATACCGCCAAAATGGTGATTTTGTGGTATACTTTAAGATAATTTTTACATTATGCTTTCTTGTAAGTGAACCAGAGGAGAGGGGAAAAAAGGACATTGATAAGCGATGCTCAAGGGAAGAGAAATGTGTTGAAGGCATTCGTTTTTCAACTTTTTACACCTTTATAAAATTTTTACGGGAATTTTAGAGGTGGGGATGTTTAGAACACCTTAAGAGGCATTACCACAGAGATTTTGATCAAAATAGTTAGAGCTGTTTTTTTGACAATTAATACTGAAACACATTATTTTTAAATTTTTTTCAAACTACCTTATGCGCATGCGCAAATTTGACAAATAGTAGGTTCCATGGCCACCACTAACCAGTACACCAAATTTGAACATAGTCGAAGTAATTTGTTCAAGAGTCATGCTGACCACGTACACACAGACAGACATTTTTTCAAGACCAATTTTTTTGTCAGGATGTCCCAAACGTAGAGAAATGAAGGAAAAAAAAAGATATTTTTTTTTACCGAAAACAATACATTCAGTACCCTATGTTACCATATGTGGATAATTGAAAGTAAAAATCCGTGTATAAATGGAATAAAGGAGACGACAACCAAGAACTTAAATTTATTAACGTCGGTTTGGGTAATACTGGACCCAGGGTGTAACTAGGCCATAGGCTGTGCTTTTGAAAACCATAACAGTATTTCAATGTTTAACAGTTGGAATATAACAACGTCAGGGGCGTAGCCAGGATTTTTTTCGTGGGAGGGGGGATATGCTCACACATATTCAAAAATTGCTTGCAATCGTGGTATCTATAAAACTCAAAGATAGTGCTTTTAAATTAAATACCCTTATTTACTTAGTTAATTAAACCTTCGGCACTATTTAGCAACAGATAATTTCTTAGTAAATAAAAAATATATATATATAAATTTTACTAACTCCACTCACAAAATTTGCAGAAAATTAAGTTAAGCACATATTTTGCCTCGTAATTCATAACAGAAAACCTAACTGTCGAGGCTTTTTGGAAAGTTTATTAAGGACTTCTTGGTCAATGTCAATTTTTCTATGGACGGATATGAAATGCAAAACATTTAAGCGATTTTTGGACGTAGAATTTCTTAGGTAATTTTTCAATTGCCTTAAAGATTAGAAGGACCTTTCCGCAGTGGAAATTGTAATAGACAATGTTGCAGATTATAACTGTTTACTATCCGTGTTTTAGATGAAAAGGGTATATGCATTAAGAATAGGTAGACCTAAAAAATTAAATATACTCATTCATAGTCACTGTGTGGTTTTAGAGTTAGCGAGGCCCAGGGCAAACTTTTCTTTGACCAAAAGCTATATCGAGTTTACAAAATGCAACAAAACCTGTTGTACAACAGTAATGTTCATTCTTACTTTAAAATAAAGAGTGTGAAAAAAATTGAAGCCACAAAGGTGTATAAATAATTTCTTACATTGAACAAATAATAATTCTGTTCAATATTATTTCCCCAGTACTTAACAAACAATATTTAAACAGCGCTGACCAAATACTAATCGATGGTGCATATTTTAAATGGATCCTTATTTTTTTATGAAGGATTTAACTAACAGTGTCGTGTTCTTTAAAAAAAAAAAAATGATACTTTAATATTAAGAATATAGCTAGTTTTCCAGACAAAGCATCGAGTGCAATACTGCACATAATACGCAGCTTGTAGTACTGCACTTTCAGTAGGAAAATATACAATTGTTGGCCAGGAACTTTCTGAATCAGGTCAGAGGTCAATATGGTGCTAAGTGTCAAACCCAGACAGAAACGGTATTATACCACTAATAGCCTGTAGGCAAGAGACAGAGTGCGGAAAGACAAAGGGTAGGAAGGGAAGGTATTGTCAGCAAAAAAATGTGGGGGGGGGGGGGAGAGAGGTTTTTCAGCTCCAATTCCTGGAAAGTCCCCGCAAACGAGGGGTTCTTAACATAGAAGCGAACAATTTCATTACATTTCAGTAATAAAATGTGGGGGGGGGGGGGGTTGGTAAGTTTTGAAGTTAGGGTAGATGGTCCAGTTACCCCGTAAGCTTTTGCTTTTATGGGGTAACTGGGTCATTTAACAGGTATAACTGGGCTATATGCGTAGTAGTATGTATTGAAAAGTAGAAAAACCATCAACCTCAAAAGCACAGAAAACTTTCTTGCAATAAAACAAAATCATAAACATGACGAAAATTTTCAGCTACAAACACAGGGACTCGTTTAAGAATTTACGCTTATTTAGTTTATTTTTTAAATTTAAATTCCGCTCCCATAAAAATTTACGTTGCTTGAGGTTGGCGCCCGTCATAGGAGTTTTAACAATGTTTGAACGTAAACAAATTTATGGCTGTTTTCACGAATATTGGAGGAGATATGATTTCATTTGGATGGGTAGGAAATACAAAGTAGTGTAAATCTTCATGTTCATATAGATGTAATTTCCAAAATAGTATAGAGAAACTGAGCTCAAACGCTCGCACTTGAATCTCTATTAAGAATTTTGTAATTGTAGGTAACTGAAGTGCTCGTGGTAAGCTTTTGTTTGGTTGATACATGCATTTTGTAAAGTTTTTATTGTGTGGGAGGTTTTAAAGGTTAGTGATTATGACGGGCGCCAACCTCAAGCAGCGTAAATTTTTTATGGGAGCGGAACTTAAATTTTAAAAAATAAACTAAATAAGCATACATTCTTAAGCGATGTCACAACCGAGAGCTATAATCAGAGACTGGCCTTTTTCATATCACTGTGTTTGTAGCTGAAAATTTTCATCATGTTTGTGATTTTTTTTTTATTGCAAGAAAGTTTTTTGTGCATTTGAGGTCAGCGGATTTTTATTTTTTTTGGGGGGGAGGGGGGAGGTTGGGAGGGGGGAGGATATCAGAACTTTTTTTTAAAACACAAGCGACTTCCATTTTTTGAATTTGTCCGTTTCATCGGTTTTCTCTTCATCCGCGACGCCTTTTCTATTCTACGCCAGGTCACTCACGAGAGTTTCATCACCATCCCTAGCCATAAGTATGTCCTGCAATTTCTTCATTCAGCATGGCGAGTCCAAGGACATCCAATATGTCATAGTTATCTCGAAATTGGACACACTAGAAGTGAGACTTACCATGGTAACGCTAACAGTCATAATTTTTCAAGGCAAGTCCAACAATATCCAACATGATATATTCATCTTGAAAATTGAAAAATCAGATGTGATACCACCATACCAGATGGCATACCTGGTATCTTAAACATTCATAATTCTTCAAGACAAGCCCAACGACATCCAACATGACATATTTATCTTCAAAGTGATAAACCAGAAGCAGTACTACCTATGGTACACCTGGTACCATGAATATTCAGAATTCTTCAAGCTAAGTTCAACGATACTTTACATGCCATAATCATCTTAAAAATTGACAAACCGGTTGAATGCGGAAGGCAGTAACCAAAATTGACCACGAACGAGTAATAGTAACTTGTGTATGGCAACTCAACCCCCAAAACTTAAGGAAATACGTTGCCATCGACATCGAGCCTGTGTGCCAAGTTTCAGCTCGATTGGTTAGTTTGTACACATAACGACCTATTTCTGTGCATAATAATGACCTATCAGCCCGGTACCTACAATTTAACGTAGATTCCGAATCATAACGAACATCCACACCTAACCCAGGAATCGAACCCGACACCTTTTACATACAAGACCAGAGCATTAATCTCATTGAAAATTTATTCTAATAAATTGTTACAAATAAATATTAAAAGTATTTTGCAGTCTAATTATTGCAATAGAAATTATTTTGACTATACCAAGCATTATTTTGGTTCACATAGCCCATTGATATTTGAAACCATTTAAAATATTTTCTGATATACGATTCTATTGGTTGTATTCAGATTATCTGGCACCGTCAGCAACACGAGGGCTATAATGCGCCGAAACATTCGTCATTAGACAAGCCAACATACATTTACAAACACCCATGCCAACACGGGACTCGAACCGGCAACCTCGCGGTCTAGAAGCTAGCACGCAAACCACTATACCGTTTGGTCGGCGATTCTATGATTTCCTTTTAGAACGGAAATTAAACAAAATCAGTGACACATGTTTAAAAACGAATTCCATTATCAAATCGCAATGAGTGTTTCATTTAATCCCTCTGTAAAGAATTGACTATGACGTCATCTCGCATAACCTCCACATTTATACTTTGTATTCAGTCCAGTCAACAAAATATGATTATTTATATTCTTCAATTTTCAACGGAGATTTCCCGAAATTAAAATGTTTCTGAAAGCTAACTCACTCTAAATTGTCATACAATTCAAATAACACATTCAATTTCTAGAACAAATATTCTTCTTTAATGCTGTCCCTTCAAAATTTAAATTATTTCAATTTTAAAGATACTATAATCCTTTATAATTATAAGCCATATAATTATAGTCCGATTCGTTATGTCTATACTGTAACATTACGTTCATTCTCGTTAAGCCTAACATTTCGGCAAAACTAACGCCGAAATAATGACAAACCTGTTTAGCGACTTTGAATATTTAACCTGAACCTCAATTACAAGCTGATCGCCTCTATCTATCGCCAAATTATGAAATGAAAAAAAAAAAAATGGTTTTAAATTAATTAAAAATAGAAAGAATTATTTAATGAAGTTCATACCAGCGTAAGATTTTAAGTCGAAACATTCTACATCATATTTATTTTAATCCGTTTAATGATCTATAGCTTAGTTAGGTCTGAACGTTTGTCTACATTTTTACATCAAAAACGAGCTAAACTCAACTTTTATTGTGTTTTGGAAATTTCAATTTTTTTTTTCTTCGTTGTTTTTTATCCTAGGTATTCAATTTTTTTTTCTTTAAAAGGTATCGTCGAGATGAATCTATGGTATTTTTTGTATAATTATGCGAAGTTCCGTAAGCACGCTAGAAAATAGTCAATTTCGGCTTTTTCGTTGGAAATTGTGCAGAGAATAGATACTTACTGTCATTTCTGCCTTTTTAAGGTTAGCGGATAAACGACCGTTGCGTCTGATAAGTTATGATCTATGAAAGAGTATATTTCCCTGGGAAAGTTTTAAGCCTCTAAGAAGATGCGATAGAAATACCAGCAATGCAGAAGTCGCTTAAGTCCTGGAAGTAGCCAGATAAAGTTGATATTGTGATGTCCGGGAGAGCGCCATTGGTGCAATTAAAGAAATAAAAATGATTTCTAAAAGGCTTTTTTTTATATTAAAGAAATGAAACGTTTATGGGATGCCTGAGAAAAAAGTGCGGGTGATCCATATTATGTTCTTAATTTTAACTTTATTTTGTTAATTGTACCAGAGCTTATTTTATGACTTAATTTCCCAATCTTTAAGAGCATTTAAATAAAAAAAAATCTTTATTTTTTATTTCCTTGTCGAAACATGGGTGCCGGCAGGATTATTTGTAGAGGGATGTACAATGGGGGCGACAAAGTTTTTTTTGTTTAAATCTCGATTTTCAAGAATTACAATTTGCTCTACCACTGAATTAAATGAATTTAAAATCCATGTACATTTTTTCCTGTGAATGTTGCCACTTTTATCCACTCTATTTTTAAGTTTCAAAAGCCAGGTGGGTGTAAGTACGACCCCTTGACTTTCCTCATTACCTAATGGATTCCATGTACAGAATGCTTAAACAATGAGATTATTTGAGCTTGTCGCTTCCTCTGCCGATTGCATGAACCAAGGTTTATCGGGTTTCAATACTAAGCAAAATATTTTTTACAAGATAAAAAAAGCTTTTAGGCAATCATAATTAAAAGTCCAAAAACATACTTGATGGTTCCATCTTCTATGTACACATCTGCATCGAACATCATATCATCATTGACAACCTTCCCTCCTTTAATTAATGTTCTCTGAAAGTAAAATAAAAAATTCCAGGAAATTAAATAGATAAAAGTAACATAATTTAAAATTTCAAAGTTTAATAACAGAACTGTAATCGATCTCAGCATAAAGAAATAGAGACAACCATAAATTGTGTCAATACTTAACGTCGAAATCACAAGTACGGGAAGAATTTATCTTTTGAAGTAAAAAAAACAGACCAAGTTAGAAGAAAATACAATACAAGATTCAATATTTTTCATTATGAAATGAATTTGTGTAAGATATTTGCTGAAAGTGTATAACTCCACGTAAATTTCTAATATAAATTGCATAAAATAATTCAATTCAAATAAAAATTACTTCCGTTTTAAAATGAGTTAAACAAATTTACAAAACCTGTACCTGTATAAAATATATATATTTTTTATAAATTGGGGCAATTTTTACTTATTAAACCGCAAAGCGAAAACTGTATAGAATTAAATAGTTTTTGATAGACATTAAGATTTTTATATTATTACTATTAGACTATTTTTTAAGTAGAAGAATTCATCATACATTTTTTTTCGAATAGTCATTTGGACACAAATAAGTTTCTTAAAGTAAAGGTAATATCCTTTCAGAGGAGTGGAGGTAAAGTTTTAAAATTTGCCCATTACGCCGTGATAGCAAATGAAGACAATAACAAAACGACAAGATTTAATCAATCATTACATAGTGATTTAAATTACTCGAAAAAACTTCGATAAGAGCATTAATTTTAATTTTGGTAAGTTTCGTTTTTTTAAGTTTATTTATACTGTAGCATTTTCCAGTATTTATTAACACGTTCGATCAATTTCGATTACTTGTTCGATAAAAAAAAAGTGTTTAAAATAATAAGCATTTTAATGCACATTAGATTCGTACTGAGTTACGTGGATGCTTACAACGAAGTTGCATAGTTTTTTACTTTTTGGGCCGCACTTCTTTAAGTTTGCTAGAAGACAAGAGTCATGATACACGTAAATAAAACTAGGGATATTTCAATTCTTGAAAATATTTTATGAATATGTTTGCTGCAAAATCAAACTGCATATTGATACATTAAGGTAATATATGGTTATCAATGGCAGACTTCGCTAAAATGCTTATCGCTAAATATTTATCGCTATAAAAGGCTATCACTAAAATGTTTTATAAACACAGAAATATAAAATTTTTTAGTAAAATTTTGCATTGTTGTGTTTTTAAAATATTTTAGTGATTCGTAACACTATAAAACGATAAAGTAAATACATCATGTTTCAAAGGGGCTAAGCAACAAACATTTTGAAATGGGTAAATAAAGTAAAGCAGGTTAACCCCCTTTATTCCTTTAAAAATTATACATCTTTAAATGGCTATGGAAGGTTAAAATATAGTTTTCTTGACCTTTCCCAATTGCTTTTCTAAAAATTTTAGTAGCTAGAATTCTTAATATTTTCAAAGCAAACTTAGACTACAGTATTGAAAAATATCTCCTTGTAGATAGTGTAGATGGTAGGCTCTGAAAGGGAATGAGAAAAAAGTTGTGAGGAAAGGAAACGTATAACCTTTCCATCACACCAATTAACCCTCTAAAGACTTGAGGCTATTTGTATTTGTTTACATAGCGATTCCAGTAGTACAACAGCGCTGACCAATATCGCTCGACATTGACAGATCCCGATGTGGAACGTTACATACCGGCCGTTGTTACAGGTATTGGCTAATTTCGCCCAATGCTGAATAAAATATACTGGAATTTTTTAACTGTTAATGCACAGATTTAAAATTGAAACATTTTAGTTATAAAAAAGGACGGAGGGTAAGAATTATGTTCTGTGATTTTTTTGACATGTTTATTAAAAAAAAATTAAAAAATTGTATATTTCGGAACGATGCTCGAGTTTCGTTCAGAATTGGACAATTTTCTAGAGCTCTTGTTTCCGACATTGAGCAATACTGTGTTGGGCTACCTGGTGAATACTTTACAAAGAAACCATTCAATAACGTCTCTATTATTAGGTACCGACACTTAACTAGTTCATCAATAAATCATTCTTATTTAAGAACTATAGATGTGTTTAGGGAGTTACTTAATCTATTGTAAAATTTCACAAACCGACTCTTACCAGAAATTCTTCAGCAATGTAAATGAATAATCGCACTTTCGGATTACTAGAGTGGAAAAAGAGCTTTCAAATTTCTTTACCTAATTTTCCAACTGAAAGTGATCTAGAAGCAATATAAAGCAAGGCCGTAACTAGTCTCTCATTTAGGGGAGGGGTATAAATAAATATTTTACACCCCTTATGTCACGCTCAGTCCTGATTGGCCTACTCCCCTAAAATTACCGTCATGTTGTTGCTACCACTTTCCTTCCTAAAAATTTTAATTTTACCATCCCCCTCTATTTATAAAATTAAACAAAAAATGCACATTTATGTAGTTTGCAGCGATTACCACCACTCCCCCTCTCCTTTTCCACGTTACGGTCTATCATGTTGGGCAGACCACCTCTCTCTGCGCATGACGTAATTTATGTAAGTTCCCTCTACATAAAAATGGAAAAAGTTGTGAAATACCACCCAGTCAATTCCCATTGTTTTTATTAAGAAGTTCAAAATTATATGACTGAGTAGTTTAAAGTATGGGTGCATACATTAATTTCGTCAAGCGCAGAGTTGGGTTGGTTGTTTTCAGATTATCTGGCGCCGTCAGCAACACGAGGGCTATAATGCGCCGAAACATTCGTCATTAGACAAGCCAACATACATTTACAAACACCCATGCCTAACACGGGACTCGAACCCGCAACCTCGCGGTCTAGAAGTCAGCACGCTAACCACTACACCATTTGGTCGGCCGCGCAGAGTTGGGAGGAAGGGGGTTTGTCCAAAGTGATGAACCTTGACGTGGAGGAGGGATAATCGCTTGCGTGACGTAACAATTTCATTTTTGAAGGAAAATTTAATCAGCACCTATTTTTTTAAATTTAAAGTTTAAAAAAAATAGTTTCAGTCATTTTAGATCATTTTGGCCAAGACAATAACAGGGTGTCCACAGAAAAGTTATTTTGAATTTCCCTTACATTTCCCTGATTATTCCTTGTAACTCAATTTTTTACTTGATTATAAGTTATCAGCAAAAATAAAATAAGTCAAAGCCCGTTAACGCGAAGTTGATGGCGGCGCTAAAATTGTTCGCATCAAGCGAAAAAATTAACATTAAGTTTTAAGTACGGAGAACTGCTTTTACATCGCGTTAAATAGGATTTTATGTTAAGCGATTCCGCGTTAACGGGGTTTGACTGTATATAATAAACTTTCAAGTAAAACAACATTCAGACTTATCACAAAAAAAAAAAAAAAAAAAAAAAAAAAAAAAAAAAAACTTATGCAGGTAGTGCATAAAATTTTAAAAATAAAGACAAGCCATAAATCATGTCAAAGTGGATGAAATATTAAAAAAATATTCGATATTGTATTGTATTAATTATTTTTGTTTTCTAATACTTGAAATTTTAATAAAAATTGAAAAAAAAAAATCAATAATTGCTTTAAAACTTTTTTTTAATGTAATTTTTTTATTTTTAAATTTTATGCAAATAAAATTGGTAAAAAATTTAAATACCAATTTGTGTATTGAAAAAACTGTATTGCAAGCAAACGCAATAAAATCGTAATGCAGATTTGTATCAATTTTAGGAAAGAGCAAAATTAAAAAAAAAAAAAACAAAAAAAAAAACGATAATCGTTTTTTCAGCTGAATTGTACCATGTCTGACACTCAGATAGATTCAAATCTCTGCAATAGAGTCAGTGACTTAATTCAACGTAGCATCTGACGCAACAACGGGATTCGCGGCGATTTCGCCCTCCATAGTAGTGGGAGTAGCGACCATTTCATCCCCGTAACGATCAGCAAAATGATCATCACATACCAATATAAATAATGCCGTTAGAGGCTATGACATTAAAGAAAAATACTCATTGCATTGGTGATTTTTGGGAAAGTTTGAACGTATGCAGGTTCCATTTTGAATTCTTTGTTAGCTGTTGAAAAATATGAAGTCAAGTGTTTCTGTATTTGCGAGACTTAGAAGTAAACTCAATAAAATTGTAATGCAGATTTGTATCGATCTCAGGAATGAGCGAAATTTGGCCTTGGTGTGAAGCATTTATAATTCAGGTATGAAGTTAAGAAAATTGTCATTACAGTGTTATACGTGATTTATTTTATTACAATTGAAAACCTAAAAAGCCAGTAAATTGATGTAGATATTAAAACAAGAAAAAGATTATACATTTACGATTGTCAAAAGTAATTATTAAAAATCTAAAAAGCTGACAATAAGTAGCTATACCCTAAAAATAAACTATAAATTAACGTTCCGACTGTAAAGTGGTCTGCCTTTGCTTTCTTGTCAAATTACTGGCCTACTATTTTAGCGGATCAAGTTCAAATTTAGCTTCAATGGTTTTACCCTGAAACTAATTTGTTTATAAACTACAGCCATATTCGAAAGTTGCAAGCAAAACAACGCCAAGTACAAGTTTTATCATACCCAATGTTCGTTATTGAACAATCGGAGAGTGGATATTCTTATTATAATGATTTAATTTATTTTGTCAAAGGCAAAGATTATTCTAACACGATTTTTAGGGAATCGTCCCCTACAATTTTTTTTGAGGTGATCCCAAAAGAATGAATTTAGTACATTCAGAAAAGAGAACAGTGTGTGTGAACAAGATTAATCTCCAATCCTACGTTAATAAAGAACTAAAAACCACTACTTCCTGAGCAGGTGAGTTGTCCATCTATTTGATCAATGGAAAAGATACCCTGTATATTTTGATCCATCGGATTTACTACTTGAATAGCATGATTCAGTTCACATTGAACCATCATAAATATGAATTTTTATCTACAAAGATTCAGCAAAGAAAGTATGACACAAGCTACTTTTAATGATTTGATGAAAAATATTAAGTATACTATACTCTTTTCGGCGAAAACTTGAGTAGAAAAAATTAATGTAGTTATAATAAAGAAACCAACTTTTAGAAACTTGTCATTTTCTATTGACAAATTTATCTATTATTTAGAAGCAATGATCGGGTCTGCCGTAAGTAAAGCGTGTATAAAAGTTGCCTTTTAGAGGAAGTTTTTGTCAGAATCTAAATTGTTTTTTTCTCAGTATCTTAATTCCAGCAAGGGTTGATAAGTTTTTGAAATTCCAGGGAAACCTTAAAATTTGTTATGCATGTTTTCAAATTAGTTTGGCACCCCTGAACAAATTTTATGGAAAATTATCTTTTATGGTTGATATCTATTGTATATTTCTATACTAAAGTTCCCCAATTGTCGCAGGTGCTCCCGTCCCATATTTTTTTCCCTTCAAGTATATATATAAATATATATTTATTCACTCCAACGGATAATATTATAAAAGAGTTGGTAACAAACTTTTTGTTAACCAGAAAATTAAAAACATTTACCATTTTTTTATAAACTTAATAATTTTTTCAATTAGATCACGATTTGATGCTTTATTTTTTTCTATTTAGATATCCTGTCAAACCGTATGTTAAAAACAGCGAGTTTCAACATTTTGGGAAATCCTATTTAGTAAACATTTAAGAGACGTTTTATTGCTTAGTGATTTAATATTAAGCACCTCAATTCACAAAGATTACTGAGAAAAATATTTTTATAGCTGAAGATATTCAAAACTGTTATTTTACAGTTTAATTTGATTAAACATCAAAGTAGGCATTCGATATTTATACATAAAATATGGTTGCATAATTATTCTACGTGCAATACATCTCATTAGCAATTTATTGCAGATTAGCTTTAATCACAGGTCATTGACCTGCCTGAACATATCATGCAAATTTTCGGAACATGGGTAATCATGTTATTCAGAGTTTAGAAAAGAAACCAAACACTTACTTGATGAGACAGATGTATCGGTATCTTTTTCACCGGAGTTTTAGTTGGGGTTTTAGCCGTCATTTTCGTTAATAACTAAACGATCTTTTTATTGAAATTTCTTGAGTAGTTTAATGCACTTGAATATTCTCAACATTAACTATTGAAATTTTCGTTTTGAATTGAAACAAAAATTGTGGAAATTTTTTCCCCAGTTAGCTATGGAATTTCTGAATAACTTAGAGAAGAAACTTCAATCCTTAGAGGAAGAGCCAGACGGTGCCAAGCCCAAATTCAAACAGTGGCTGTGGTAATGAAAACCTGGAGCGAAAGATGGCAAGAGGGCGTCTGAACGGATCGATATTTTGAGAATCGCGCAGTATCAGCCAAGCTGTCTGGTATCCATTCATAAGCTGCTGCGCTCACGTGATCAGTGTTTCTTAGTTTATTTTCTAGTTTTCCATTTTCTTTAACTTTTTCCCGAATCGCGATAGCACTGAAAAAGGTTCTTTTAGTTTCTAAAAACAAAACGTGGTTCAATTTCTTGGTCTAATCCTTAATCTTCAGCTTTTATAACACATTTCAATCTTACGATGGTGATGAAAGTGCTTTTACTGACAAGAAACAAACGCGTTGTCTAAGTATCTTGATCTCTAATTTATAATTTTCAGTTTCAGTGCTATTTTTGACCCACAATAGTGACGGAGAAGACTCTTCAAGTAAATAGAAACAAACACGCGGTGAAGATTTCTTGAATTATTCCATATTTTATAGCTCTCTAACACGCTTCTAGGTTCGTGACTGATGACGCTTTTTACTAACTGGAAACAAAACTGGGTCGAGCAGCTGATGCAGCAAAGCTTAATGAACGGTTTCCTTTTCATTCACCTTCAGCTGACGTAGGCGTTAATTGAGGGTGGAAAGTTACACGAACCCCCTTCCTACACTCATGTTACAATATGAAACTGAAAGTACTTTCCTCCGCTGATTGTTTTGCTTCCTGTTATAAGAAAATTGTGGTTTTGCCAACGTTAATCACAGGAATCTTAAAACCGATTATGACAAAGACGGTTTTTATTTCTTGAGTTTAGTATGAATATATCCAGTTCAAGAGAACACAACCGCTCTCAAATATATGAGGGAAAGTTTAAAAAATCTGTCAATTTGAAAGAAGGTTACTTTACATGTCAAATTTTGGAGGAAAAAAGGTTTGTTTACTTTTAGGTACATATTTTTCTCATTAAATATAAATTCTGAAAATTGGTATTAGAAATCCCACATCCTGTTGGACAAAAACTACATAAGTGTTAAAAATGGGTAACATTGAAAAACTATAATTACCTACTATAAGATGTGACAAAAAATTTATCATGTTTATTCTAAAATATTAAATTAGTTAATATAAATTAAAGTTTAACCCCTGGCCAGTGTCGCCCGTATCAATACCTCCTTTACTGTATCAATGTGTCCAGTTCGGCAACTCCACGCCAAATTTAGAATGCCCGAACTGACTTCGAGCAGGAGAAAAATTAGTATTTCTTTTCCGTTGATCGGTGCAGCATAGCCCTAGTGTTGCCCCTGCATAAGTAAATTTAAATAAATCAACAAAACTATTCCGTTGATCTTGCTATTTGATTTTTTTGCCACAAGATTTAATTTATTTTGCTATACTAATTTTGAGTAAAATATGACTATAAAATCCATTAATTTTCGACATGTATATCAAAATATTAAATATACTACTTATTTCGTTCACAAATTATATTTTATTTTACGAAATGAAAATTTTCTAACCTTTTAAAAATTTTGAAGTGCAAAATTAAAGAACAAAACAAATTTCTATTTTGATACGCTTTCCTAAAATATACTCTTGTGGTAAGGGTTAATACAAGAGCGTAACCATAATTTTTTAAGTGAAGGGGATAAGAAGTTAAATTTCCGTTTGGTTCAGAAAAAGTAAATTTCAAGGATATTAAAAGGAAATTGATACGGTATACAATGTGTAATTAATATCATTTGCAAGTATACGTATATTTAATCAATAGTATAGAGGAAAATTAAGATATATTATTTGAGGTATAACATTATATAAAGGACTTCCAAAATCCCCCCCCCTCCCCCAACTTCCAGGTAAAAAATTAATTAATATCCAATTACAATTCTACTCTTATAGCTTCAAAAGCCCTAAATCCAAGTTTTTAAAACTACTTTCGGTGAAAATAATCTTTATTTTATTAAAAAGCGAATTTGATTTCGTAAAATTAAGCATACAAATAAATTTCTTTTAAGAGTCTTAAATTATGAGCGCAGATCACAGGGTTCGAATGAACTTTCAAAAAGTAAAATTAAGGAATTTGTAAGGAGTTTTTCAAAAACCTTTCAAACGAATTTTAAGAATTCCAAAATAAATTTTTGTTCATCTAGGTATGAAAAATGAAGATGCAAATACAGATGTTATTTGAGAAAAATCTTACACATGCTCTTAATCTTATTTTATGTGAATTGACTAGTTTCGACCAACTGGTTCATTTAACAGCGTACATACAAATGAAAATGGAAAAAAAAAAAAAATCAATTCTGTTTAAAGTACTTTGAAAGAACCTTCACAAACTAAGAAATTGTAAGGACCCTTTGTGAATTAATAAATGAGGACCTTACTCTTAGAAAAATCAAGTGAAAATAAGGTGTTTTGAGTACTGTACGATTCCTGGATCAGTGACGATGCTCTGGCCCATAACATTTTTCCTCTTGATCCGTCTGACTCTTTCCTATCCAGTTGCTATTCCATACGATGCTTCCCCATACCGATAGACAATCAAATGTCTTAAATGGAATCAAGATTAAGAAATGTGACTTATTCACTAGTTCTCAGAGGATAGAGATGGAGAATATTTAGAAATCTCATTGTTATTCTACGTTGCAAAGCATGGCAGACGAATTGAGTTGAAATTAGTCTTATCACGATAATCCCGATTTTTTTTTCGTGAGTTGATTCGGCTGACTGGTTGGTGGCTACAACTGATACAATCAAAGAATAAGGACCCAATGCTTCAGATGAAAAACACAACTTGATTACGGAAAAGGCTAAAAGAAACTTCAAACATTCCAAAAGAAGGAAAAAACAACTTTCGGGACTTAAAAAATAATTTATTCAAAATTAAACCTATTGGAAGGAGGTAATGTGACGGCGTTTCCTCTAAAATTAGTTGAAATCAATAGGCTGGAAATAGGAGCGGGAGAGGGTTTCGGCAATATGTCGAAACTATTGATTTAATTAGAGTCGTCGCCGGCAGGATTATTCGAGCAGGGCTACATCTGAACAAAAACATCTCTGTGAAAAGGCATACAGTTTTTTATGAAGCTATGGCTGTGAAAAGTTTTGAGATCTAAAGTACAGCCAAGTTAAATGTTGTTGTAAGTTATTGGCAATGAAAATTAGTGAGATTTTAAACCAGAGATTTTCTACTCTAAGTAAAAATTCAACCTTCATGGTCCTAAATATCTAGTTACCAGCATACAAATTCGTTATAAAAATGTAAAGACCGGCAATTTACGATTTTTACTATTTATCTTATAACCCTTTCGACTTGAAAGGATATGTATTTCACGGATTCTGTGGGATATATTATAGAAATCATATTTAACAATAGGACACAATATCTGCCGTCATTAGTTAAAAGACACTAAATCCAAAAACAAATTTAAATGTATATTTTGACAGCTCAAAGTATATTTCTTAAGTAGTCATAGTTAAATTTGAATAATGCAAAAGTCAGGTAGAAAAGAGTTAACGGGAAATTCCCTTTTTAAGGAAGAATTTTTTTATTTTTTTTTATTTTCTAAAACTATTATAATTCAGAAACCTCATCTTTCATTTGGTATAATACCACAATGCCAAAATTTTACCGGAAAGAAGTACTGTCACGGATTTGCATTTCTAATAAAAGGAAATCCCAAAAACTTCCTTAAGGCATATCAACAATCAACTAGAAGACTTTCACAATTGTTATCATGTCTACTCATTTTTGAATCATTATCCATCTAGGGAATCCAACAATTTTTTTTGCATGTTCGGCAATAAATTGTCCTCGATACATGAGCACGGCATTGGGAGAGTTAGGGTATTGCAGTTCATGTTGTTTTGGAATACTCTTAAATTCATTTAGTGATAACTCAGTCCTAATAGGTAGTTCTAAAATAGAAAATATAATTTATGAATATTTTCCTCCAAACCGTTTGAAAATAAATATTGAAACTTTTAGATAATCACACCCATGATGTAGCTCAGAAACAATAGACACAATCTTCATTTTGCCCCAGTTATACAGGTTATTCGTAATTAATATATTTAAAAAAAGTAATTTTGAAAGAATTCTACTGAGTGATAAACTGTCACATATAAAGCAGCGATTTTGGCTTTTTAATAAGTTTTTTGAACACGTAGCTTTTGGCACGTTTACAAATTAAAGAAGCTGTACATATAAAATAAAAATGATCTTGTTTTTTAGACTCACGTGAAAAAAGACCGGAAACGAGTTAAAATTAAGTGACGACAAACTATTTTAAGAGACGTATGAAGAGGAAACCACACGGATTTAAAAATTTATTTCGGGGTACCTAGACTAAAAGTGACTGCTGCTGTCAGTTCCTTTGACTTTGTTTCTTTATCCCCACGCTTCGTAAATCTTTTTTTAATTGGCAGGAGATATTTTTCACTGTCAATTTGTAATCTAGGTAATATGTATAAAATATGGATTTAAAATTTTTACTGTTATTTTAGCATTGTAAAATGTTACAAAACCGTGAAGTAGGCAATAAAAAAGATTCAAATATGTTTTCTTTACGTATCTACATATATAAAATGCAAAGCTTGTCTGAATACGAATGTAATCTGTAACTCAAAATCTATTGAAAAAGATTCGAGCAAGTATTTTGTAATGATTGTTTGATTAATACAGATGCCTTTAAAGAAAAAAACATTTATCACGCTAAAAAAATACTTTGTTTCATGCAGTCTATGCTTCAATTATATCTAGACAGTTTCTTTGGAAACGAAGCATTGTTGGCAAAAGTTTTGTAAATAAATGATTCTTTGTTATGTCTGGTAATTCTTACTTTTAATGTGGTTAAAATGTGTCGCAAAAGCTTTGCAGGTCAGCAAGTTGGTTGTTTTTAGATTATCTGGCGTCGTCAGCAGCAACACGAGGGCAATAATGTGCCGAAACATTTGTAATTTGACAAGCCAACATACATTTACAAACACCCATGCTTTACTTGCAGGTCAGTAAAACCTTATTCATTAAATCAACAAAAGCATAAGTGAATTTAGCGATCAGTTACTCAAGCTTGGTTGGTTGTTTTCAGATTATCTGGCACAGTCAGCAACACGAGGGCTATAATGCGACAAACATTCGTCATTTGACAAGCCAACATACATTTACAAACACCCATGCCTTTCACGGGACTCGAACCATAAGCCTCGCGGTCTAGAAGCCAGCACGCTAACCACTATACCATTCGGTCGGCATACTCAAGCTTGGAAATGGTGCTTTTCGTTGGTTTGGAGCTTTGCTTGCGCAAGAGCAACTTAAAGGCCATACTGCGCCGAAAATAGTGCTTTTGATTCACATGACTTCATTTATATTATAAAAATGCTCACTGTTAATTTTTGGTACATTTTATTAAAAGATGGTGGTTTGTTCAATTAGTTTTTACAAGTATAGTATTATTTATAATGAATTCAATAGCCACAAGTATTGCCTTGTTTTTTATAGTTTTCATTTTATACACATTATTATTATTATTATAATAAAGAGGAAATTTGTCAAATTCAAAGGTTTATAAGCTTCCAAGGGTAACCAGAAACACGGGTCCACCGTATCTAGTATATAATAAATTAAACAACTTCGTATGAAGATAAAACGTGGCATTGAATCTATTTGATAATACATCTTCCAACTTCTCGACGGTTGGTTAGTTGGTTTGTACGCTCAACAACCTATCTTTATGAAAAATGACGGCTAATCAAGTCAGGACCTACAGCTTAACGTGGATTCCGAATCACAACGAACATCCATGCCTAGCCCGGGACTCGAACCCGGCACCTTTGGCAGGCAAGGCCAGAGCGCTAACCCTACACTATCAGATGGGTTATTTCGCGTAGGCTTTTTCTTAGATTTCAATGAAAATTTTTCGTATAACAGTAAAAATCCGTAAAAACTATGGATAATCTGGAGAAAAATTGACATCTCTGCCTTACTGACAAAATATTTTCTTTTAACATAAAACAAACTTAACAAATTTGGACAAACCTATATAATACTAGTGACATTACTTAGAAATTTATCCGTTAACGTTAAGTCATTTGAAGACAGAAGGGAAAGAACGATTTAAATTACTTAGAAGTGAATGCAAGAAAACTCAATTTAAAAGTGAACACTTATAAAAGGACGTAAAAACCCCTTTAGACTTTTCTGTGAATCATTTCTTGGAGCTGTATCTTATTTCCCCCACCTTAAGTTCTATTTTTTTCTTTTTAAAGTGGACTTAAACTTCTTCGCCCTAGGTTTTCATTTGCGATAAATTAGTTTCACAAATAAAATATAATAGCCAGGATACTATTATACACGAAAATGAGAAAGATAATTTTAAAGTGAAGAATGTCTCATAGGTTAAAGACACTTAAGTTTTGGCACTACTTAATGGAAAAATACCCGAAAAAACATTCCACCTCAATGAAACTTTAAAAAACATAACAAAAGATTTTTTGTTGTTATTGAATTAGTGCCAGTTCTCTATTTTTGAAAATTTCAGGGAATACAAGTAGAAAATTTCGTCAGATAAGAATCATTTCCATCAAAGGATACTGAGTATACAAGTAAATACAAGAGAAAACTGTAACAAAATATAAAAAAAATAATTTTTGAAAAATACCTGGAGCTCTATAATTCGCCTTAGTTCAAATATAGGTATTCTTTACGATTTACATTAAGCATTCTCTATTGCACTAAAAAGTTTGAAAGATTCCATCACTTAAAAACTATTTAATTATACCTCAACTATTCTTTTTAATTTAAATTTAATTTGAATGGACAAATGCAAAAGAAAATAATTAAATTCAAAATAGCTGAATATTACAATACAAGGTACGCCAGTTTTAATTAACAAGTATAAAATGCAACTCACTTTAGAATAAATTTTGATAAAGGTATTTTTATAGCATACTTATTGTATGTGAAGAACTAAAATTATATTCATGAAAATTTTACTTTGCATTTTTCATATGAATCCCGTCACGTAATGATGTAGTGATAACAAAATATCAAATTAAACTTATGACAAAATAAAGCAAAAGTATTTTTTTTAACTCTCAGGAATTGTTTAAAATTATTGTAACGTGAAGCCGTTTATACAGTTGGAGCGGTTGGGTATGACTGAAGAGCCTACCGTTTTGAAATCATGTTTAATTCTATAATTTTAAATAAATAAAAAAAAAATAATAATAAAAAAATATAAAAAAATCAGATTGGCATTATGACGAATTGCTCATCAGCAGGGAGCACTTTTTTTTTGTCACAGGAGTTACACGAGGACTATTACGATTCACGGTGGCATTACGATTCAGAATTTCAAGATAGATTATATTCCGGGAGGTCTATCACTAGAAACTATAACCTTTTACCGTTCAACCTAGTTTTGCTCATAGAATTTCTTAAATATGATTTTGATGTTCGTAAAGTTGAAAAGCTTCTTTCAGTAGTTGGGATTGAAACTTCCAGAATGCACAAAACTTTAAATAGTTGATGTATATTCGGAAATACGTCTATAAATGAAAAATTACATACAGACGTAGGAGCGTACTTGGACATACAATCGGCCCAAATATTTTAGATTTATGCCAATCCAAATTTTAAATATAATCATTAATGAAATTTTAATAATTGTTAATAAAATAATTCCAATAATTAATTTTTATAATTAAATAGTTTAAATAGTTAATATATTTATAATTTAAATATTTATTTTTAATAATTAATTTCAATTAATTAATTTCAATAATTAAATAGTTTTACTTATTAGTTTTAATAATTGAATTGTTGAAATAATTTGTTTAATTAAATCAAATTTTCTCTGTCTCTACTATTTATACCTCCTTGGAGTGAACTTGGTTTTCATAAACCATTGATAATTTTTTTCAAAAACTAAAAGAAATAGAAATTGCAAAATTAAGAATATTTAAGTATATAACTAGTATGTTTATTAGAAAATAACATCTGAAATGATAATATACATTGAACTTTAAAAATTATAAAATAAGTAAAAATACATAATAAGAATAACTTATAAATTTTAGAGCATCTTCTTTACTTAAAACTTCTTAACATCCCTACTAAATGAAAGGTCTCACCGGAAGTGAAGAGAGGAGGGGGGATGGTGGGAGTGATTGGAATTCCAATGCATTGGACTTTTTAGAAAACGTTAAGGAAGTCAACAACTTATATTGAGTAAAAAAAAATGGAACACTAAAGAAAACTTCCTTAGCGGACCGGCACCATTTTTTTACAGTGACCAGCCCGGTGATTGCACCTGACAACCTTATGGCCAATACGCCTCGGTACGGTATAGACGGGAAAGAAATGTATAGTCGCGAGAGTTTGAGATGAAATAGGTGTGAGTGTTCGTTCCTCATTGTTATATTTACATAAAAAATTACTGACTTGGAAAGTGTGTTAAATGGATATTATTAACCATTTGCAAATAAATACGACATTGGAAATTCAACGCAATTTTCGAGGGGGGGGGGGGAGTTGCAAGCCTTATCAGCGTAAATACGTAGTTTTAATTTTTTTTTTAGGTATTAGAATAGAATTTCACTAAATTTTGTTTTTCCTCAAACTTGAAATTTGTAGAGTCCTTCTACGTTTAGCATGCAATTTGAGCTTCTTTTTTTGCTCAAATCACATGAAATTTTTTGGGATATATTATTGGACTATCCAGAATAGTAGTTTTACTATCTTATTAGATGTTATACATTTTATACCGGGAAAAAAAACAAAAAACAACAACCTAGGATGGAATTTTTTTTTGGTGGCGTCTCGTTCGTATTTTTTTTTTTTTTTTTTTATATCAAAACTAGCAACCAAATCTAATCTTTTTACAAAATTTCTTTTATGAATGAGTTCAAGCAATTCATTAAAAATTTGAAAACTGATGCGTACTAGGCATTTTGCGTTAATGGCAGAAATGTATTTTTTAGTAGTTAAAAGGAGATCTATTTCAAAAATATTCAATGAAATTAATACAAATTTACAATAACATTTTACGAATAACTGCAAATTAATGATGATAAACTTTCATAGAAAGTTTAAAAAACTTTGACACAAGGATGCAGAGTTCGCCAAAATGCGTGAAATATGAGTGAACACGACGCATTGAAAATAAATTTCCACCCCATAGAATTAACCTCATGCGTGAATTCACGCATCGGCATATCATGGTTAAATTTTAAAAAATAATCCATTTTATAAAATCAGGGATCATCCTAGCTGTTTTTTGAAGGGTTACTCTACCTCCATGCCCTTTTTCTTTGAAAATAGCGTCCTTTTCTGAAAAAATGCAAAATTTTCATTTGTTTTCTAACGGAAATTCCTCCTTCCCTTGTCTACAGCCGTGGTGTTAATAGTTAGATTAAGGTTTATAACCATCAAGTGTTTTTAGCAAGCCTTTAAAAAGCATATTTCCGCTCTGATACGCGAAATCGCGATCGTGCATCACTGTTATTGTAGTAATTAATTTTATCAAAAAACTTATTTTGCTTTAGTTTTTAAAAAAATGAATTAAAAAAAAAAATTAGTTTAAAAAATACTCTTTGGATTTTAAAAATACCTCGTAAAATTTAGGGGGGGGGGGGTGAAAATACCCTTTGGAAATATTTAACTGGTAAACAATGCAAGGATGTATTATTTCCTACTAGTATTAATAAATATATTAAAATGGAAATAATCTGATTTGCTTCATAAAATCATTCGAATGCGAGGTACCACTTTACATTTGAGAAGATGATGTTCAGGGAAAAGTGGATTATTTCTTATTTAAGTAAACTACTTTCGCTGAGTGACATTCTCAGCAAGTTCTATTACTATAGATTCTATTAATATAGATTACAGCCACTACGCGGCCCGCAGGCTGGATTTGGCCCGCGACAGATTTTTCTGCGGCCTTCCGGCAGTACAGAAGATTAAAAAAATCAAATTTCACGGTATGGACTTTTTTTTTACATAATTGTAATTTGTCCAGAATAGTACGTGTTTACAAGGTAGAACAGAGTTCTCTACTTCGTGCCCAAAGATACTATGTG
This sequence comes from Linyphia triangularis, assembly GCA_963978545.1. Lineage (NCBI taxonomy): Eukaryota > Metazoa > Arthropoda > Arachnida > Araneae > Linyphiidae > Linyphia > Linyphia triangularis. The sequence continues at coordinate 53,443,215 of OZ021721.1, forward strand.
AAGAAGCTTTCAGCAAGATGATTTGCATTAAGAATACAGGAATAATTAAACTTAATCTCATTTGGACATTGGCTGCAACGAATACTGCTACAGACATCGACTCCAGCATAAAATAAACTGAACGATTTCGACCACCATCGTCTCGCAAATGGTATCGACTAAAACAGAGTAATCTGGAAGTGCAGTTTAATACTTTTATTAAAAGTTAAATCAGGTCTCATTGTCAAGTCGGAACAGAAGATAATTTCTTTCTTAGACTTTAATATACTAATGATGAAAAAAAAAAAAAAAAATTCTTAATTATTTGAAAAAAAAAAAGAATCAAATATCAATTGTAATTTTATAAAGATAAAAAAAAAAAAAAAAAAAAAAAAAAAAAATCAATATTTTTTCAGTTTTTAGGAATGTTATATATTGTTAAATCGATAATCATTAAATATACATATATTGGCGTATCCGGCCCGCGAAAAGCTCCAACATATGTCATACGGCCCGCATCTAAAAGTTAGCGGCGAAAGCTGTTATAGATGGAAGTGGGTTTCATAATTTAACATCTAACCAGACCATAAACTGATTATTCGAGATATTTTTTTCACGAAATTGTCTACATTTTTAAGGCATTCCAGCAGCTGCCCCCCTCATTTCCTCTCCCATATTGTTATGACTCCATTCGATATTGAATACAGTTATTCCCACTCTTCTATATAATTATAGAACTCTTTGGATATTCTCTACTTTTTAATGGAATTTAAATTTGGAAGAAAGAAATTTATGAAATAATATTTCTATCCTAAAAATTAACACTTAATAAAAACCTCTTTTTTGGAAAAGTCTTAATTATAAAATTTGGGGTACAATCTGGAAATAACCAATTCATCATGTTTCACTAAACGATATGATTAGTTATATTCGTACGTATGTTGTATACAAATATACAACATACGTAAATTAAAACTTGTACAAATAAAACGAACTGACGATAAGTATAGTGTATATAAGTTGGACGAACTTCATCTGTAGTAGAAGAATGGGGTGAGAGATAAGAACTATAAACGAAACTGTTTTAACAGGTTCTAGTCGCAAGCTTTCAGCTTACAGTTAATATCACACAACTATGTAAACCCTTAACCTGACACATCATACGAACAACTGTTACAGAAATTGGAACCTTTAAACAAGATCAGTTGGAAGTCCTCCATCTTAGAGTAAAAGAACGTAACTCCACTTCAACGATAAAAAAAAAATTAAGCGATAATCTGACAAGTTCTAGTTCAAATTTCAACGTAAATTGGCATAAATAAGAATTTCCAACTTACCATTTTTATGGCTACAAATGGGATAGTTTTCTGATACAAATGAACAAAATCTTCAATGTTTAAGTTCTTAACTTCGGTAGCTTGAAAACGAAATACTGATCCAAGCCGGAGAATCCTAAAGTTAACGCTTTTTTTGGCAAGAACGCCTAAAACCTTTGCCAAGTTTACTTCTTCCAGACAATGAAGCTGAACTAGCAGTAGATGCTCTGTCGCGTAATTTTTGCAGACGTGTCGTTTATAAGGTTAGCGACTGACGCTTTCAATTTCTTTCAGTGTACATTTTCAAGAAGAAACCATTCAAAACTCGAGACTTAGAAAAAATAAGTTCTGGTTTTAAATAGATGGTTCTTAAAAATGAGTGATGAGGTGCCACACGCTATTCCATCATTAATGAAGTGCGAAGTTAATGTAAAAGTTCATAATTATGTGCAATTTAATTGCATAAGAGAATTATGGAGAACAATAACATACTTTGTATTTAAAGACATGATTATATTTATACGTCTTATCATTGTCATTACTTACTATCATTGTCGACAGTTTTAAGTGCGATTGCACAAATCGATATTTTAAATTTCTTAATAGAGAATAATCAAATTTAAAGGGACTCGATACCCTTGAAAGCATTTTTAGTTAAAGTTTTCAAAATCACAATGTAGAAAATTTAATTTTTTTTTTTTTTTTTAAATGAGAATATTTTAAATTATCTTTTTAATTTTCATCATTTTTCTCTGAATCCTTTTTCAAAATGTTATCCCGCTATATAATTTTTAATTTCAAGCATAGGTTGGTTGGTTTTTCATGGCACAAGAGCCAATATTGGCTATGCTGCGCCGATTCAAGCAACGGAATTTTACTAAGAAAAATAGTTATGGGAAAAAATCACATGCATAGGTAAAGCAATCGGTAAAAAAGAAGTATTTGTGGTATCTTTCATTTTGTTTTCAAAAAAAAGTTTTAAGAAATTCAAGCCTAAGTTTTACCGGATGTATCATTAGGAAGATAAAAAAATAGTTAAGTAATCTGATAAGTACTTTGAGGAGAATTAATTTAATTGAGAAATATAATTTGAAAAAATTAACAAATTCAAAAATATTAGAAGAGGTTCCAGTGGTCGGCAACCTTTTGTCTATGAATGGTCGCATAATTTCATTTCTTAAAAGTCGAAGGCCGCACTTACCATTTAGTAAAGTGATCTGATTCGAATTTGTTTATTTAGTACTTTTAAATATATATTTAAAATATATTTTCTATTCCTAACTTTTAGAAAGCAAAAAATTATGTTGTAATGACTCTGGTACGATTTATCAAATAAAAAAAAGATATTGCAAGAGTTCAAAAAATATTATAACTACTTCAATAAAATTCAAATTTTCGGGTTGGTTCACTTTTTCCCGAAGCGAAACGCAGAAGTAAAGTCTATCCCAATAACTATCATAAAAATACATTTGACGACTAACGGAAAGGATCGTTACAACATGGTATCCTTGTAGTGAACTTACAAAATATTAATTAATTTCTGCTAAAATTTTAAAAAACTGAAATTTCGCAAATTCTTAAAGTTGTAAGCAAATTGTAGAAAAAACTTTAAAGACGATGGTGGTGAGAAGAACTAAAATTTTGCATTATTAACTAATGCTAATCAGTTCGTGTTCAAAAAGTGTATACGTCCTTTTTAACAAAATTGTTTCCCAGGAATTGGGCTCAAATGCCGTTTCTCACCACTAGGTTGTTTTCAGTTGCGTAACATGGATGGTGACCCCCTTCTCCTCGAAAATTATTTTTTGGGCCTTCTATCTACACAACGTTTCGTGAAAATAAAAATATTTTGAAGCTCATCAATTAAGGAATACTAAAATATAAAAATTCAGAAGTTGGATTGTGTAATTAAACTTATGGAAAAAATAAACGTTATTCAAAGTGTACTAAATAATTAAAAACAATGATACTCTTCTTATTTAGTAGAAGAGAGAATCCTTCAACGTAAATAGAGGAAAAAACATTCAAAAGCATTTAAACTGGAAAAATAGTAATAATTTGCAATTATCTGTCAGTGAATGAGGTAGAATAATCTAGTATAAGTTGAAGAGCACATAGTGATTTAACATACTTTTATAACCTGCATATCATATTTCGTTCTTTTTCTTGTCTATTATACATGTATGGCCAAATAGTTTTTTTTCCAGAGAGAAGAAAAAAAAAATGATTTTTAAATTTATTTTGTTTACATTTCTTTTTTAAAGTCACGCTGCTGTTTGGCTCCTTGAGCTGGTACCTACAGAAATAGAAGTTTGGGTGGAGAAAATAAATACAGAAACAACTACTTTTTTTTTAAATGACCAAGAAGTTTTGCATTTCCCATACATTAACATAGATGCACAGTATAGATTTTTTATTTTATTAATCAGGTGAAAACATTTCTCTTATTGTATATGTGTTTACTTCATTAAAGATATTGGTAAGATATCAACAACAAATGTAGGGCTAAAAAAAAGGTCCTTAATTTTTAGTTCTATATTTGTTGTTGATTGATTTAAGTATTTTTTAAATGTGTTTAGATGGCATTCCATAGGATTTATTATTTGTCTGGATTCAATAATAGGTAAAAAATAAATATTTTTTGGGTTAAAAATAAACTTGGGTGTAATTTTTCATTAATCCCATTTTCGATTTCGGTAACTTTGACATTTTTAATCAACTGAAAAACTTTTGTTAACGTTTAATCTGTTAGTCTTCGAACAAAGAACTTCGAATAACAAACCAAGAAATTGATGCATTTCAAAAATTCTAACGCACTGGGTCATTACGGAAGAGACGGCAGCAGAAGAACATACGTCCATCAGCGACAACTCAATGCGTTTTAACCATTAATGTTCAGGTTAGTAGTCGAGAAGTTAAGTGCTAACTGCCCATTTTCGTATTTTTGAGTGGAATGTTAAGAAATACTGATTGTCGATTTCGACGGATTTCTACTTGTTAATTTAGAAGTCTGTATGCAATAAAATTATTCCTTCAAATGAAAAAGCCCAAGTAATTGATTACTTAATCAAAATGGCATCAGTTAATCTCCATTCAATAAACTCATATCAAATTGCAGAAGGAAGAAGGTGGTTTATTCTCCAATTATCAAACGAGCATTCGACTTTTTGGACCATTCTTCAAGCTTCCATAAAAATATAGCCCCATGAATGAACATATTTTCTTTTCTTTTAACTTCACAAAATTTACTCCATTCGACTGACGACCTTTTAACAACCCCATTCACTTAACCTGTTGCTTTAGCAGGAGGATTTGTTACGAAAAGCAGTCTCATTTTTGGCTTTAGGCCAAATGTAGAGCTTTTCAGGAATTAGGTGTTTATTTAATGAATCTCAAAAGACATGGACGGAATAAGCAATTTCAGTTTTTGAAATTTCTTCACTGCAAAAAATATATTTAAAACTTTGATATTGGAATACTGTCGCATTGTCTTCCAAAGCCAATGTTTCAGGTTTAAAACAGTTAAAATTTAAATTTTAAGACAAAGAAAAAAGTTGAATGACGGAACTAGTCTGAACACAAAAAATGCAGTCATTCTTTTTAAAATTAACTCTTTTTGGAAGAAATATTCATTAACATTCGTTGTTCCTCTGAAATTAAGTTTTTGGCAATACTATATTTGAAGGGGCCAAGTCAGAATTGTGTCTTATTTTCAGCAATTCTGTCTTAAAATATAGTCGAGATGGGCTAAACTGATGAAAGAACATGTGAACTAAGTTACGATCTCAATAACACGCTAACAGGCTCCAGAACATTATGGACATGTAAGCAAATCAGGTTCATTAAATGTTAAGCTTTTTGTTTATCAAAATGAAGATTAATCAATTTACACGACTCTGACTTAAACCCTCTTATTTGTGGGTACACACATAGTTTAACAAATAAAAGCACGGAATTGGATTACTTTAAGGCGTTGAGGGCTTTAGAAATTTTCATTTATTAAAGAAACTATTCACTAGATAGTTTTTCTTGTTTACAAAAAGTTGCTTGAAAGTGACTGATGAGTTTAGCATTAACATGTTAACTGCCATGAGTAGCACAAGATGCTCAAAAAAAAGTTCTCGCACGTTTTGAGTTACGTGCATATCAAAAACTACGTAGAAATCAGAAGTTAACTCTAGTGTTAAACCCTTGACCCTAAAGAACATATACACCCCGGAGATTAGACTGCGTTCCCTTTCTGGATAAATAAATCCCACTTTTTCATGTGTTTTTATTATTCAGTGTTCTTAAGAAATTAAGGAATAAAAATATGATTAAAGAAACTAGGAAACACTCTCAGATTGCAAATGACAGTTTTTGAATATGCCCTTTACTCAAGTTTCAATTGGCTGGTCAATTTTTTTAATTTTAAATTAATTATAACAATACTTTTGTCATACTTAGTTTAAAATAGTTCTTATTAAATAATAATTTAGTATTTTGAGAAATTTTGGATAAATTATTTTGTGGGATATATTTTCTCAATCGTATTTAACAGTGGGACTATATTTCCCACGAGGGTTCAAATTAATACAAGAATATGTATTATGTGTTTATGGAAAAATATATAGCTAGACGATTCGGACAAATAGCCCCAGTTGACTATACGATTGGTATATATTGTGCCACGAGATTTCTAGTAAACAGGAAAAGTGACGAACTTTAAACTCATAGTATAGTTAGTTTTTGTTGTATGGTAACATTAAAGTAGACTTAGATATATAATTTTCCGTGGTACTAACCCACGGTATTTTACCACTTCAACCGAATTAATCCAATTGGCAATCGGTTACATTCATTGAAATAAAATGAGATATTAAAGACGTTCATTTAATTTTTCATTAAAGTTAATTTTTCATTTTTACAGAGTCAAAGTTAATGGCTAAAATTAAAGGTAGGGCCAAAGTTAATGGCAAAGAGCCAAAGTTAAGGGCCAAAGTTAATGGCAAAGAGCCAAAGTTAAGGGCCCCTATGAGCCAAAGTTAATATCACAAAAAAGGTTATGAACTAATCAAAAAGCTCTAAAAATAAAAATGTTATGAGTTTTCATATACATTTCTTTGAAAACCCAAATATTATTCTGAAAAAAATTACGTTTACCTGTTCACAAATTAAGAAAAATGAATGAGCTTTTTTAGTAGTAATAAGATTTAATTTGGAAAGAATGCTCCACAAATCTATGGTAAAAGAAGCAATTTCTAATTCCTAGGTATACTTCGGGCGCTTTGCGACACGATTTCTATTTTATATTTGTTGTTCCTAAATTGTGTTGCGATATTTTTAATATAATAAAAGAAGTATTTTTTTTTACCTAAAGACATTTTTAGAATTTATGTATCCAATTGGTCTCAAGGAGTTAAATTTAGATAGCAAGTATAATAAAGCTCTTATGCTTGCGTTATATATGTAAGCTAGAGCAATTCAAGTAACTGTTTATTGAATAAGTTACTTAAATCTGGAACTAAAACTGTTTTCTTCTTAAAAAAAAAAAAGAAAGAAAGTCCTACCTGTATTTCGTCGAGAGGATAAATATGTTTACCGTCTTGACATATTTGCTATTAAAATTACTTGTTTTATAGTTTCTTATAATTCAGTTTTATTAGATTTTCAATAATTTTTTTTAAATTCAATTTTATTAGAGATTTTCAATAATTATTTCTTTTCAATTATTTTAAAGTTTCTGGGTTAAATTTGAACCATGGTATAACCTTTCAAGTTACAAACACGAAAACAGCGGCTGTTAATGGGCGATAAAATTTCCAAAAGCCTAGGGGTGAATTGGAAATTTTATAGGAAATCGATGATAAAAATGACTAAATGGTCAAAAAGTGAGAGTGTAACTGCCTTGTCATCTTAATTGATGTTACTGTACGAAAGTAGACTAAATCCCAGAAAATTTTAATTAAATTGAAGTTAGTAAGGAACATAACGGAACATAAATTTAAGTGGTAGACAAATTCTCATTCATCCATTTTAGCCATTGGTCCTTTAACCAATATCTATAACTTGTATAGGGTGCATATAATTAAACCACACATATTTAGAGCCTGTTTTAATAAACATGTCATATGTTCATAAATTTGGTATACATTTAAATAAATGGTAAATATCTGAAGAAAAAAATAATTATTAGTTCAATTATTCGTCACTAGATAGAAATATAAGACTTCAAGGGTTTTCATGTAAGTTAATTTTATAAGTTGAACCTTATCGGGAAAGCGGTGAATTAAAGTTTTAGACCCAAAAAGAAAACAATTCAATAAAGTTTTGGATAACTGTCACATAATTTTAGTTCTTGCAGCGTAATGTGCAAAAGTTTGTACTATGTTTTACTTTTTTTTCTCTTAATTTTTAAAAAATATTTTTAGACATTTACCCACTCATGGTCTCAGTAGTACGTATAACACATTTTATGAAGGTCTGTTGATTTCTACAGGCTGCTCTAAACGGTGTCAGTTTTAATTATGGCCATCCTATTATATGCGATTATTATTTCATAAACTACAAGAGCATTAAATCTTTTATGAAGCAAAATCAGAACTTTATGGTTGAGTGCTGCATTTTACTTCCTATAAGTACACATATCCGAGTCCACAACGCGGTAATTTCCGGTGTGTTGACAAGTGCAACGGTTGGACACATTCGAACTCGCTTTGTTTTGTTCACCTTTTGATACCATCTCCAGATTATTATCTCTCCAGAGAAACACTTATCGTCCGACACGCAAGAATTGAAGCAATTCACTCGGGTACCTTCTTTTTTCAAACCTCACTCTGATCTTTCAAAGATTAAAAGTTGCGTCCAAATAATAATGCAATTTTTTATGAATCAAATTTAATAAAAGAGCCATTAATTTTAGATTTTATTGTGGAAGTTCTCAGTCAAACAGACACATTTCGTAGCCAAATAGTAGAATTGCTTCTTAGATGTTAATGTTCTTTTGGATGATATATTGAAAATATGAGTTAAATTTATACAAATACAATTTGTGTGAAGTGATAGAAGCCTATTTATATTGTTTTGAAAAATTAGGAAAAAACTTCGACGACACGGGTTATGTTTGCATTGTCAGTAAATGCATCGAATACTAATTCTTAATAACTAAAAAAAATTACTTGCCATTTACAATATTCTGATTCAAAGCAACAAGAAAAAGAATTAAAAAATACGAGATTTTAGGTATGCTAGTTCTAAATAGGTGAGGATAATGCCCTAAAACTTTGCTATTGTTACCTCACAATCATCATCTGCAATGGGCCTGGCTTCAGTCATAGCTGTAGTACGGACACTCACTATTTCTTCTTCCATGTCTTGTAATATGATTCGGATGCTTCTTGTGAGGCTTGAGACAGGACTGTTTATATCACCATTACAAATAGACGTCCAAGATAACGAAAGGGCACCTGCAAGTGATAACAGTTTCATTATCTATTAGATTTGTGGTATTTCAGTATACTTGAAGTAATAAGATTATTATATGTTTTTTTTTTAGCTTTATAAAGTATTGGTTGATATGAGAGTAGGCACTAGATTAAAATCTTTTGCATGAGTAAGAGTTTGAAAGTATGTTCAATAGTGGTATTCGATCAAGAGTTTAAAGTCTATTGTACAATCTCAGGATTCCCAAGGCGATAGGAATTGGGTTTAATTACTCCCGCATGTGTGCTCTGCAATATATAATTTCAGAGATGAATCGACACGATGGCGATTGTGGTAAAGTCTTGGTTAGATTGTAGAGCTGTCTTGTGGGATTTTCAAGGGTTTTCTCCCAAAAACACACAATGAACTAATATCCCAATTTAGTTCATTGTGTACAAGTACCCCAAAAGAAATTAAACGTGGCCGCTTAGCGGCAACAATTAGATAACTTTTCTGGCGAACAATTTTACTTGGCATTTTTGTTTTTACAATGTCTAGTTGTTTTTTTTAGGAGACATCGATTCTTTTTTGTTCCGTTTGTTACGTTCGAGATGAGTAATACACGGTCGTTGGATGTTTTAGCACGAATAATTATATCGTCGCTCAGAGCCTCATTTCCAAAAAAGCATGTAAGGCCCGTGCCTTGGCCCCCGAATTTCGGTGGCCCCAAATTGCCTGAAAAATTCTTATTAAGGTAATTAAAAATTCTTTTGCGTGTATTCTTATATTCTTATAATTTAAATCTCTTACTTATCACAATGTATCTAATTAAATTATTGTACAACTATCAATATTCTGATCAGCACACTTTATCAATGTCATACAATATGATATATTACAGATATACAATATGATATGTTACAGATATGCACATTAATTCAAAATATTATTTTCTTGACTTTAATTGAATGAAGACGGTAAGCAAGATTGCCATTAATATTTAAATAACAGCAATTGTCATCAATGGGGGCCACATCTGCTATGCTGTGCTCATAGCAATCGGTTTTCTAAATCGGGCCTTGTCGTCGTTCTAAACGCAAAGTGGCTTAAGCGAAAACAACGTTAGATTCATATACGACTCTTTGTATTGAGAGAGACAAATACCATAATATAATATTGAACAGAGATTTAGGTTTGTTATTAAAATCCGGTTCGTTTCCTATATTATTAAAAACTGTGTATCATTTTGAAAGAAATTTAATATTCGGTGGTGTAGTTGAAGCTAACAGGCTAGTGATTAAACAATACGTGGTTCGAATTAACCAGGCACCTTGGTGCATTAAAACTTCATTTTAAAATAAGTGGTTTTCTAACTTGAAACACGTGTTTTCAGAGTTTTGATAAGCATGCAGTTTACTTGAAAAGTAAGTACATTTTGCTTACTTCTAATTATACTCTTTTAATAGTTCAACTTAAAGTATCAGAGTAACTTCTTTACATTGAGGAAAAGAAGAATATCCGATATCTGGTGACCCGTTTTAATCAGTCATTGCTCAAACTAAAATTCCCAACTTCGGGGATCATTTCTGGAAAGATACAGACCCTCTTACGCATTAAAACACATAAATGCTCTAATCAAGCTGAGTTGAATAAAAAAAAGAATGTCAGAAAAGAAAAAACCGCCATAGGCAATCAGTACTTGGCAGGATAGAGTTTTTATAGAATTGATACCAATTCCAAAGGGTAGAGTAGCTCAGACATTTCAAATGAGCCTTCATATCAATCTAGCCTTTCAAGTACAATTGCCTATGGGGGTTCCTGTTAATAATACCAATTTAGTTCAGTGTGTGCAAGTACCTTAAAGATATTAAACGCGGACGCTTAGCGGCAAACATTAGATTTTACAACTTTTTCTGGTTGGCCATTTTACTTGACGTTTATTTTTTTACAACGTCCAGATATTTTGGGGGACTTAGGTTATGCTTATCAAAAATGACCAATTAACTTACATTTTTAGATTGCCGTAAATAAAATTTTCGTCAGAATAAATGTGGGTGCCATGAAACGTGGGCCTTGGGCATGTTACCAATCTGTCTGAGAGGAAATCAGACGCTTCCATTTTGTAATGTACTCCAGTGCATCCACAAATTGATTTAATGTTTTTGAGCCAATTGAACAAATTTAGAAATGCACCGACGTCAAGAATGACATTTCGCGATTTTTATTTTCAATTACCTATATGTTTACATAGTGTTATGAAAGTATAGCATTTAGTAAATTTTTTTTTACATTTCTCCACGTTTTGGATTGGTTGGTTGGTTGGTTGTATTCAGATTATCTGGCGCCGTCAGCAACACGAGGGCTATAATGCGCCGAAACATTCGTCATTAGACAAACCAACATACATTTACAAACACCCATGCCAAACACGGGACTCGAACCCGCAACCTCGCTGTCCAGAGGCTACTCCACGTTTTGGAATATCTTGATTTCAAAAAAATTGGTATAGAAAAAAAATGCTCGTCTGTGTATACGTGGTCAGCATAACTCCTGAACAAATTGACCTAAAATGTTCAAATTTGGTGTGGGGGTTCTTGGTGGCCATGGAACCTACCATTAAGGTTTTCGTGAAAATCTCGCATGCGCGTAAGGTTGAAACCATGAAAAAAAATCAGCAATTGCTAAAAAACGGCTCTAACGATCGTGATTAAAATCTCTATACTAATGCTTCCTACCTAAGGTGTTCTAATCGTCCTCACTTCTAAAATTCCCGTAGAAATGCGATAACAGCGTAAAAAGTTGAAAAACGAATGTCTTTAACACAGAGCTCTCGGTCCTTGAGCATCGCCCATCAACGATGGATTTTTTCCCTTCCACGCACAAGAAAGTACAATGTAATGATATCGAATAACATCGGCAATTTTATCAGTCTGGTTTGGTTTTTTTGCCCATATAAAAATTATTGCCTAAAATATCACCAAACTGGCCTTTTATTTAAATGATCGAAAATATGAAAACGGTAAATAACACCATATCAAATTTTAATGCATTGACCAATATTATAGTGTAATTAAAAGTTGTGCGATGTTCCACATCCTTATTTTTTTTTGTAATGCTACTTCTACAGTTCTTATCAGTATTAATTTTGCAAACAAAGAAAAGCTTTAAAAAATTATTCGCACTCTAATTTTTGGTATTGAGAGAGCAATTCAAAATAATACCCATTTATTGCTAATAGCAAAAGACTGCTGACTTTGTGGAGTAAAAAAGTAGTCATCTAAACGTGACATCACAAGTTTGATGGGTGAACAACTCTCACTTCAACACTGGGCTGATGACTGTTGATGACTTAATATAATATTTTTAGTCTGGCAGTGGTCAGTCATTGTCTTCCGTGCATGTACTTTTAATTATTTTTCCGCAGTCCTAATTAATAATTATTTTAGTGTTTTGAACCATGAAATGGTTTTAGGCTGAAACTTAGCTAATCTTAGAGAGCATTGACCGAGAGTCTACATACGAGAAGGTGTAATACAGGTTGCTTCTGAAAAAAAAAGTTATTCAGGGTCAAAATTAGGAAAATATAATTCTAAGTTAGAATACGTGACCTTAAAAAATAGTGACTTAACGTGTAGAGACCAACACTAGTTATACACGCCCCAGTACTATGGCAGCATCCTGGGTCGATCCAACGATTTTTCAATAGTCGAGCTACTGGGGAGAGCGGTGGGTGGGGGGGGGGGAGCTCCTCATATGCTGGGAATCGAACTCAAGGCTCTATCTTGCATGTTAGACGAACTTTCCGCCTCTGAATCATGAGTTGTTGGTTGATTGTTTTCAGATTATCTGGCTCCGTCAGCAACACGAGGGCTATAATGTGCCGAAACATTCGTCATTTGGCAAGCCAACATACATTTACAAACACCCATGCCTTACATGGGACTCGAATCAGCAACCTCGCGGTCTAGAACAGGGTTTCTTAACCTTTTTGGCACAATGGACCACTTTAAAAATTTTAAATATGTCACGGACCCCTCTGTAAAAAAAAAATTGCTTAGACATCATTTATTACAAAATATATTCTGTTTTATTATTTAATTATTTTAATATTTTTATTTCAATAGTGTAAAAAATTTGAAGAAATTAAAATTTTTAATGTGAAGGCTGTTGCTGCTTTTCCTTGATCAACAGATTGAATTGAGGGATGGTTTTCGACAAAGCAACGCGCATATCATGTTCGACATTCAGTCGATTTCAATGTTTTGTTTTTATTGTGACAAGTGTGGAAAATCCCGCTTCGCAAAGATATACTGTAGCAAACGGAATAATGGCTGCCATAGCTCGTTTTACAAGCAATGGGTAGGCTTCTCTTAAAGAAGACCAAAACTCTCCAAGAGTTTTTGAATCGAAATCCATTTTTAACAAGGACTTTGTTTTCAAATCAATTAGCTCATCTTTGGCAAGGTTCATGTCATCGATACAGTCAATATCACAAAGAAAAGGATTACGAATCCACAACTCATCTTTTATATTTATTCCATCCGAATTGAAATATTTTTCAAATGAAACTTAAGTACTTCCAGGAGTTCACAGATTTAATTTTTCAAGTTATTCAATAACAAACTATCTTGCCGAGATCCATTTTCAAAAAGCACTTCGTCATACATTTGAAAGTTTGCATATATCCCATTTTGAATTCTAATTTTCCAAAGTGACATTTTCAATAAAAATGCCTGTAATTTCTCAGTGGCATCCATAATTGTTGTATCAGGTCCTTGAATTGAAAGACATATATCGTTCATGTGATTAAAAATGTCTGCCAGGTAAGCCAATTTACATAGAAAATCTTTTTTCTTGAAATATTCGAAGAGTGAGTTATCTTTTTCTTCTAAAAAAAGTGATACTTCTGTCTTCAACATGAAAATTCGTTTCAAAACCTGCCCTCGTGACAGCCAGCGCACTTCCGTGTGGTACAGAAGTACCTCATGTTCTGCGTTCATTTCTTGACAGAGTGTTTTAAAAAAGGCGATGATTAAGAGCTCTACTTCTAATAAAATTCACACTTTTAATAACTATTGACAATACTTCTTTTAAGCTTGTTGGAAGAGTTTTTGTAGCCAGTGCATGTCTATGCAAAAAACATTAATGTAAACATTATGTGTAACAATAACATTAGGAGCCTCTTTTTTTACCAAATGGGCAAAACCAGATTTATTGCCAAGCATCGCAGGTGCTCCATCCATACAAAGTAAATGAAGTTTTTGTTTCCAGTCGAAGTCGTGTTTGGAAAAGAAAACATTTAAAATCGCTAAAACATCAACTGCCTTTGTTGTTTGCAAAAGAGGCTCACAAAATAAGAATTCTTCTTTGATAGTATCAGTAGACACTTAACGAACAAAAACAAGAAGTTGACTACAATTCGAGATGTCTGAAGTTTCATCCAATTGCATACTAAAGGGAAATGGCGATGCTTTCAATTCATCGATGATCTGTTTCAAGATATTGCAAGAAATTTCAACTATTCTTGAATGTATCACATCCTTGGACAATGGAATAGCCTCAAGTTTTTTCTCTGTTCCAGTCTACAAACTAATTCAACCATTTCCAGCGCACATGGCTTAATTAATGTTTCTCCAATAGTATGCGGTTTCTTACTTTTGGCAATACGATATGCAACTCTGAAAGATGCCTCAACCAAAGGTTTTTGTGGAATACCAAATTCAAGTTTGGTTAATGTTCCAGATTTCGAAAACTGGGCTTTCTTCTTTGTAAAAAATTCTAGATCTTTAGATGAATTTTCAGGATGAAGAGATTTGAGATGCTCTATCAATTTTCCGGTTTCATACTGGCGTTTGCCAAAACTTTTCCACAAAGAAAGCATTGTGGCTTTTCAACACCGTCAGATTCCTTCATGCAGCAGAATCCATATTTTACATAATTTTCATCATACTTCCTTTTTTTGGACATTTTGGGCTACAAAAAATATCAAATAATCAAATGAAACATTAAGACACAAAAAACCACTTGAAAAAGCGGCAAGGAATCTTGTATCGATGGAGGATATACCCTTATGTCTCGGCTTCAAACTCATTTGTGATCCACATTTTGGACATTTATACATCGATGAAATCATTCCCTCTTTCATACATTATTCTAACAACGCTTTCTTACCCATGACTGGTAAAACACTAAAATAGCCAACTGAATATTTATTTTTCGCATTCAAAACTTCAGTAAGAGCTAATTCCATAGTGAAATCAAGCATTTAGCAATAATATAAGCTAAGAAAAAACCAAAAAATATGCTACTCACAAACAGATGAAAGACAAAAATAAATGTACGTCTTACCTCCAGGGCAGATCCAACGGAAATAAAATCGTGAATCAAGTTTAAAATTATACCGCTATTTCAAACTCAAACAAATTATCGACCAATGAAAAGGCTAAAACAAAAGAGAAATAAATGAGCACGCGCGAAAAAGCGCCTCAAATTCTCTTCTCAGGGAGGAGTGGAAAAAGAAACAGGGTTGCCATACAGAGCGCGCTAAGGATGAAGTAGGTCCGGGTTACCACTGCTGGCTAAATATTGATGCAAACATTTTAAAAATTAGGATCAGTCGGCGGACCCCCAAAATATGACCCATGGACCCCCAAGGGGTCCATGAACCACAGGTTAAGAAACCCTGGTCTAGAAGCTAGTATGCTAACCACTATACCGTTTAAACGGCCTCTGAGTCCATGAGACCGACAGAGAACTTTAACAAGAGCACATCGTACGAAAGTGGGTAACATTCGTACATTTTGAATGGCCCATAGAATCTGTTACTTCGACCATCACAAAATTTAATTCTAAGCCAGTGAGAAAGCCATATACACATGAAATACAACTGCCACACGTATTCGAATTGACAGATAGACGGTAAACAAACACAGATGTAAAAATATTTGTTAAGTGGAAGAGATTATACGGTGTCAAAGAATGCGGGCGTAAATTCAAATCAAATGCTACATTTTCTGCCACATTTACGGGTTCAGTGTTTACGGTTGCCAGGTAAAGTAATCTTTACTGTTGGTTGGTTGAGGTTTTATGGCGTAAGGGCTTCACTAGGGCCATGCTGCGCCACTTTACTGTTGGTTGCTTACGTTAGATTTTCATCGCAAAAGGTTGTCTATGGTGTTTTGATTTTAAAAATTAGTAGACACGGCTGCGATTCTCACAGATAGTTTCTTTTGCAAGATGACTATGATTTATAATATTTTATCTTTGCGTTAGAAATCCTTCAGTTTTATTGGTTAGCAATGTAGTAATATTAATTTCATCGTTAAATGCAAGAGGGAGGAGGCCAAGTGAGTGATCGATAAGTCTAAAGTTGCAAACTTTAATTAATCATCTATAAATGCCGCACTAGAATTCCATTTTGGGGGAAGTAGGAGAGGTTGAAAACACATTTTACTCTTCCACACAAAAATGGTAAGAATTGTGGAAAACCAACCAATGAATTCATATATTGCTTTTATTAAGAAGTTCGAAATTATATGCCCGAGTAGTTTAATGTATAATATATAATGGAAAATATTTGGGAAGGGGGGGGGGGGGGTAAGAGACTATACAAATATAAAAAACAAAACAAATAAAACTAGGGCCAAAGTTTGATAAATATATATATATATATATTTTTCGATTTTACTTCCTATAATAATACTCACACGTATTACACAAAAACAATTTTTTACTCAAATTTTAAGCTCTGAGCATTAAAAAGTAGAGTTAGGGTCACAATCGGTAATGAGATTTGGTGAATTAAATTCCATTAAAAAAATTCTATAGTAATGGAAATTACATTTGACTCCTACGTAGACTTAGTGAGATATAATTGCACTTTTCTACCTTTAATTTTAATAACATGTTTTTTCTTATTTGTGAATGGATAAGAAAATTGAAGTTTAGGAAAAATTACCCTCTTGCATCATGGAAAATACAATCAATCTTTGCTCAAGGGCAAGATGAGATTTAATTAAAATATTTTGCCTAGCACAGAATAGTCGAATATAAATACAGTAAATTTACAATAAATCCATCAAGGTTTAGTATGCATTCGGGCTTTTAAAATAATTGAATGGTTGGTTGGTTGGTTGTATTCAGATTATCTGGCGCCGTCAGCAACACGAGGGCTATAATGCTCCGAAACATTCGTCATTAGACAAGCCAACAAACATTTACAAGCATCCATGCCTAACACGGGACTCGAACCCGCAACCTCGCGGTCTAGAAACTAGCACGCTAACCACTATACCGTTTGGTCGGCTAATATTGCTGGGAGTCGTGTTTTGTTCTATAATGGACAAGATATCGTATTTCGTTCTATAGTGGTGATCAAAATATAACTTTTGTCTTATCCCTTGCCTTTCAGAGATGAGCTCTTTTCACAACAGTCGATTAAATAAACCAAAATAATAGACGGGAAGGTTTCGTGCCAACTAGTAAAAAAAACCTATTAATTTATGTGAGTTTCGATCCAAACTTTAACATCAAAGCTTTACTGAGATTAGTGTCCAGCATTTTACGTCGGTAATTTCCTATGGTAACCAGAAGAAAACACGCTCAGCCTTTAGGAGGCCCATATAAATACCAGAGGAACAATAAATACTATACAGAGATCTTGATTTGCGTACAATACTCATTGCATTTTTCCTATTGTCATAACGATGCCTTACTTATTTTTAAATAATACTTCGTTCGAAATATATTTTGTTTTTAGTTTAATAGGCAAAAACTAGTTGTATCCGATATTTAATTTTGTAACCCAGAGGAAATGACACTATCGCAATTTTCCTTTTTTACAGAGCAGCTGAATAAAGTTAAGAAACTTATTCTTTTGCTTAACATTAAAAAAAGAAATATCTCCTTTAATAGAGATTTGTATGAGATAGTGTTGAAAAACTCATGAAAGAATACGAAACATAATTTTTTCACATGGAAAAAAACGGAGTGTGGTTTAGCTCTTGGATACAGATTCACTAATTACAACGTCGTTTTCTGAAAAATCACATTTGAATTGAGGGCCTGAGAAGCAAAGGGGTCCAAGTGAATTTTCTTAACTTTTGAGAAAATACCCTTTAAAGTTTCTTACTTATATTAAATTTGTGCGAAAATTATTTGTTGTTCAAATACTAACCTTTGGAATGAAGATATCACTAGTTTTGATAGAATTGAATACATATAAGAAACTTTAAAGTGTATTTTCTCAAAAGTTAAGAAAAGTCACTTAGATCCCTTTGCTTCTCAGTTCCTCAATTCATGTTCAGAAGCGTTAGTTCCGGTTCATGTGCGGAAGAAAATTTCTAGCAGATGTTAACACAACAGATAAGACATAAAAGCAGCATTTACACAACGCAAAGAAATAAAACGCTGTACACGGTAGTAGA
The DNA here is from genome assembly GCA_963978545.1 of Linyphia triangularis. Taxonomy (NCBI): domain Eukaryota; kingdom Metazoa; phylum Arthropoda; class Arachnida; order Araneae; family Linyphiidae; genus Linyphia; species Linyphia triangularis. The sequence continues at coordinate 53,461,336 of OZ021721.1, forward strand.
CATTTAAATGAAATTTGTGAAAAGAAAAATCTATGCTGTTGTATAATTTTGTCTTTATAGTATCTGTTTGTGCCTTATAAAAGTGTTGCTTGTTTGTTTAATATGTCTCTTATTTTATAGCTCCTGTACCAATCATAAAGTCAGTTGGTGTAAAATGGGTAGCATTTGAGCTATTTTTATTTTAATGGTTAATAATTCAAATTTTCCGTTGTTTCTATTATTGTACAAGAGATTAATTTTTTCTCTTTAACATATGAGGATTTACAATAAAAATTACAGATAAAATATTAATAGTACTTCTAAATGAATTTGTATACCCATTATACACCAGTATAAAATATACAGCACAAAAATGTGAAAAACTAATTATTTTTACATTTTAATTATATTAATGACAATGCTATACTTCAAATTAGCAATGAAAATGAAAACTACATTGGCTACATTTACAAATTTGGTGAATTTTTAAGACGTAACTACTTGATTTTGGAACAATGCTCGCACAATCTATTTAGGAATATTTAATAAAATACCCATTTCCCGATTTTGCTAATTGTTCACTCCTCATTCTAGGAATTTGTTATCTGTACAATAGATTTAGATTGCTTTCCCTCTTTATTTTTAGCAATAGTTTAGTGAAAATAGTTTAGTGAAAACCGATAAAAAAGATCAAATGAGTTAGCTGTTTTAAATTTCAGATTTGAATTCTTATTAGAATTGTGGATATATTCTTTTGTATACCTTTTATAAATTTACATTTTGTTAGGATTTTCCTGCATTAGAAAGTTAAGTCTAAGTTAAAGATCACAAGAAATTGTTAAACAGTGTCCCAAATATTTTCTACTGCGTGATAATAGCATTTCATAATGTTACTCACTTTTACAACTTTGTTCTATAACTACAAGTGGCGCATTTTCACCTGTTGTTAACCAAAATTTGAAACTGTTTGTTGTAAAATATTTTAAAATAAGAGCATTAAAATTTGCACCTAAAATTTAACATTTCTATTTCGTTTCATGTAGTATAAAAGCAACTATCCTACGCGCTATTTATTTCGAATTTATCCTTTGAACTTTAACACTACAGATAGATCTCGCATTCTAAAGGTGCAGGGTTCGAATGCCGGGTTAGGCATGGATGTTTGTTGTGGTTCGGAATCCACGTTAAGCTGTAGGTCCCGGCCTGATTAGCCATCACTGTGCAGAAAAATAGGTCGTTGAACGTACCAACCAACCAACTAAACGAAGCGTAAAGTGATTCCTTTTACATTCTTTCTAAAACCTCTTCGAATGAAGCACACAAACAAATTAAACTTCCCGCTAGTTTTCAAAAATAAACACCGCCGCTAATAAAAAAAGTTATCAAACTTACTTGCGAAAGGTTGTGGAGTGAGTTTTCTCAAAAGCAGCCGGTTGAGAAGACGATCAGATAGTAAGTGACGTCACCTTGCAGTGACCGTGGTGAGTTGGAGATTCCCGCGCGAAAAAGACCGCGTTTGGCGCATTATGGCGCAACTTTTCATCTGTCGAGCGCGACCACCAAGTTCAATAACTTTTCTCTGCATGGCAACCTCCGCTGTAGTCCGTTCCTTGGCAACCCAGGGTTTATTATTTCCACTCAAATGAAAGAAAAAAAGAGAAAGAAAAAAAAGTTGGAGTAATGTGATTTATCATACTCGGCCTCTACAATTTAATTTCGTTCTTATAATTCGCGGGAGCTAATATAGCGGATGTATTAGATATCGGATTTCTGTGGCGGGAAAAAAAAGAGATATGTGTTCTGAGATGTGTTCACCAATTAATTCCTGTGAAAAGAAAAAAAATATCGCAGATGTATTCTTTGTAATATTTGATAGAGATAAACTATTTTTTGAGTATTCCTACAACGAAAGTGTGAAAACGGATTTTACTTGGAATATTACTTGAATATCTAGCTGTTCATACGTCCAACAGTCAACAAATAAAAGTTAAGTACTTAACCATTGCCTGAGCAATTTTAATAAAATTCCTCACAGTACTGTAATAAAACTATGAAAGAACACACTATACATTAAGCTCTTACCTGAAAAGTATTTTTCAGGAAAACGCGACAAAAATGGAAAATTTATTTTATTCTTTAATTTTGTGCATTATGGCATTTAAAAAGGTCAGATATTTTCATTTTTTATTAATATAAATTTTAATATAAAATATGCATTTTGAAATATTTTATATAAACTATGTATTTTGAAATATATAATATAAAATATATATTTTGAAATATTTTATATGAATATCGCATTTCTTTAAAATATAGTGAATTATATTGCATTAGTACTTGATAAAGAAAAACAAACTCAGTCCGGGATCAACGGAATAGTTTGGTTTAGTTTATTTTAATTTACTGGCGCAAGGACAAAACTGCGCCGATCAGCGGAATATAAACACTGGTTTTCCACTGCCCGAAGTCAGTTGGGTTGCTTGGTTGTTTTTGAGATTTATTAAGTGCAAGGGCAACACAAGGGCCAAACTGCTCCACAGTCAGTTGGGATATTCTAAATTTGGCTTGGGTGGGTTGCCCTTACTGTATTCGAGTGTCATTGGCAAGAGGTTAAAATATTATCAGAAAATGAGTGATAAACGCTTTTATTTATTTATCACATGAGTATATTCTTTATATTCTTTTATTCTTTATATAACTTTATATTCTAATTTTCAAATATTAAAGTCACACGATTTAATATTTGACCCAACCTATAAAATAAATAAAATATAAATTAAAAGATATTTGAGTTATTCATATTATTGTTCTCAATATTATCTTGAAATGCCATTTTCCTTTTAAAAATACACTATTTTAGGATCCCATTATGAACATCAACAAACTTGCATTTTGTTAAATTGTTAGGAACTGTTATGTTGTGAAACCTACTCTCAATGAATATTCGTTTAAAAATAATCAATTCAATCAATCTTCATGTTTCCTATTATTCCAGGTTGGTTGGTTGTATTCAGATTATCTGGCGCCGTCAGCAACACGAGGGCTATAATGCGCCGAAACATTTCGTCATTTAACAAACCAACATACATTTACAAACACCCATGCCTACACGGGACTCGAACCCGCAACCTCGCGGTCTAGAAGCCAGCACGCTAACCACTATACCGTTTGGTCGGCCCTATTTTTCCAGAAGAAACACATTGTCTTTCTGTGTGTCCCCCCCCCCCCCCTTTTTTTTTTCTTTCTTTTTTTTCTCCAGTTTTTGTTTATAGGAAGAGTCTTACTGCCCATGATCAATAAATATTCAAGCCTTATAGTAAAAAAAATGGAATCACTATTACAATGTAATGGGCTAATAATAATAAATAGCAATATATACTCTTTTGTTTTTTTTAAAGATATCTTCATAGATATCTGAAATCACCAGCTCTTCATTGCGAAACAAACTACTTATTTCTTTCATCCAATAAAACATCCTGTTACCAAAAAATACATACTTCTTTACAATTAGCTGTAGCTGTCAGCAGAGGATTGATGGAATCGAAATTTAGGTGATGTTTCATCGAATCATCCAGTATCCAAAAGGCTAGGGCTACATAACTTTTTATTTATCACATCGAAGAATATTTTTCCGATTTTTCATGGGTTACTAGATTGAGGAATATAATTTGAAAGTTGTTTTTTGGATTTATTGCCATTTCTTTTATTTTTTTATTGTAGCTTACTTTTATTCCTGGCATCGTCGTGTAGCCTCAGCAACACTCCCTCCTCTCTTACATTGTGGTTCCTGTGGACCCGTCAGGTGCGCCATTGGCAAAAACCTGCAATTTTTTTAGCTATTTTTTACGGTCGAATTTTCTTTGCGAATCAAACAGCTGAGTAAAATTTTATCAAATATTAAGAAGCGAAGGTAAAAATGTGACTTTCCGTGTTGATTTGACATGGAAGTTTACAGAAATCTTATTTTATTTGGCTTAATTACCTACGAAATCAAGCGTATTTAATTTTTTGAATATCAGGTAAATATTTGTAAATATTTAAATGAACCGTTTATTGCAGAGGCTCCCAAACTTTTAAACGTCGAGACCCACCTTTTTAGAAAGTTTCTACCATACAGCCTCTCTTATCATTATACAAATGTTTTCAATTGTTTTCAACTTTGCTTTTGATTGACTTAAAAAAAAAAATCGAATTGCAATTTTACTAAATGTATCTAAATAACTGAAATTTATAAATTAGTATAAATTTAAAACTCATGTTCTTAAAATAAATTTACTCGTATTATGTGGTTTGAAAACGGGTACAATCCAATGGCAATTTTTAAACTGTATTTTAGTTTAAAAGTTGAAAAAATGTGGAAAAAATAATTTGGTAATGAAACTGTCAATGTCTCACAAAAAGACAACCTATGCAGTTGCTTATTAACATTTTCTATTTTTCCCCCATTTAGGTATTTCATAAGAAAATTCACACATGTAATAACTGCTTCCGATCCATCAATAAGTCGTGATCTACAGTTTAGGAAACGCTACTTTAATATATTAATTTTTCATATTTACAACGTTTTAACTGCATAAGAAATTAAGCGCGTTTAATTTTTAACTATGTATCAAATAGTAATACAGAATTTAATTTAATCTTTGAATACATTAAATTAGGGCCTTCTCATTTTAATATTTTTAAAAAGGTTATCCAATGGGTGTTGGGGCAGGGAGGAGCAGTCGGATCAGGAGGAACGAGTTATGTACATGTTAAATAAAGTACTTTACTTACATACCTAAATTGTTGTACATGCTTTCAAGTTGAAATGGTGGTGCAATAATGTATGAAAAATCATTCCTAAGCACTGAACATATGCGGAAATTCCTTAATAAAATTACTTGCGTACACGGCAAGATATTTTTCAGTATTGGACCTTTTATTGAGGTTTTGATTTGTGCATACATTATGAGTCATTCTTTGAAATCTAACTTAAAATAAATTGCATAGTTGTGCGTACATAAATAGATTTCCTCTTTTGTTCTATATACCTCCTCTTTTCTTAATCAGGTCTCTGATAAAACAAGTAATGCAAAATTTTCTAGTTTTTTTTTTTTACGAGAAAATTGTATTGATTGCTATTTTAATAGTTTATAGTTTTTAAACAAATGATAACGAATTCTATTTTCGTTATTTTATCTATGTTTTCAACCTATTTGACACTTCATGATTACGCTATCTTTAGTTTTTTATTCATTTGCTGCAATGTCTTTATTTTTCTTAATTTTTTTTATCTGAGGTTAATTGGAGGGTTTATCCTCCCCCCCCCCCCCATGAAGATTCGTACCATCACCCAGGTTCGCATCCTGGAAGAGGGTATTAGGACCCCAACAACATGATGTTTTCTTAACATTTAGTAAATAATTTCAAAAGAATAAGTTTGTAATTTACCATAATTCAAACTGAGTAAGTGTACTAGTATATCACACTAAAGTAAAAGATATGAACATTGAAATAAATACAAGATTTTTAAATCTCATAGCGTAGAAAATTCTTTCTGGATTATTTTTGTTCTTTATAAACCTTAGTTAAAATTGTAAAAATAATGGCGTTTCCGTTTTCTAAATGAGGTGGTAGTGTTGCAGTGCAACATGGTCCTTGTATTTCTAGCTCCATAAATATCGAATAAAATCAGTCTGATAGTGTTGTTTAGCCAATCGCCTTAAAATAGTATTAATCCTCTAATTGAATTAAAACAAAGTTTCAAATTAATCTACACACAGAAAAAAAAAAAAAAATAATCAAGATTTCTATACACTTAATAATAAATCCCATGCAAGGGTATGTTGTATAACTCAAAAACTGGTCCAAATCATTTAAATGTTTTGTGATGCGTAGCTTTTAAATTAAGAAACTTGAAAAATATTGATGACACGTGGGATAGAAAAGTATTGAAAATATGTCGTTTTCATACGGAGAAACACAAGAGGAAACTTAGTGATTGATTTAAAAAAAATCACCTCACAGACACTATCTGCTTCCTCTCCAACTATCACTAAGCTATCCTTATATCTCCCAAACCCATATAAGTACACCTCATTGTTATCATACCTTTTTGACTGGTACTTTCAAATCCTATCTAAACAATTTGGAGAGCCTTTGGACAGGAAAACTCTATGCTTTTATCCAAAAGATGCATCCCAGGAGCTTGCTGTCATTATCATCATCATTATTGTTATTTCTAAAGATATCTGGCAAGAGGGATTATGAAAGATGTTAGCTCCGTAGGGAGATATGTTCCGGAAACGTCAAACATAAGAGTCCCTTTCATCACATCAAAATGCAGAGGTATTATTTCTTTTTTTCCCTCTGCTCATCGGGGTTACGTTTCGAGTGCATTATATTGTATCTGGCAAAGTAGGAAATTGGAGATTGTGGCAAAATTTCACGCCCGAAAGAGCAGGGTGGTCGTTGGCAAAAGGTAATTTCGTCCGTTGGTTTTGTCAGGTGAAAAGTGCTAGTTATTTGACACTTAATACAGGAGGTCGAGTGTAACATTGCTGACAGTCGGAAATTTTATGAGGACTTGGAACTTGAAATCTTCAAGAATATCAATTTGGCGATTATATTTATGTTTTTAACTTTTATTACTTTGCACACTTTCAGTGATATATTTATTTTATCTGAGAATTAATTAGAAATATAGAAAGTGGATGGCAATCTTTATTTATATAAAACCGTGATCGCTACCAGTCGTGGATCCAGATGGGGCTATTATTCCCTCCAACATCTTCTAAAATGGTAAGGTATGGATGTAAAAGAAAATGAGAATAAAATTGAACAAATTTAAAATTGAGGAGAAAAACATAATACAATTACGAAGGACCAAAGTGATAAAAACTTAATTTTTTTGGTGTGTTTATTTGAATCTTGACATTTAGTATGACGAAATGCTAAATACACCGTATGAAATAGTATTTAATATTTTAAATAAATATAAAGTGGGAAAATATTGAATTCGTTTTCAAGTTCTTAAATCTAGATATGTAGAAATTTAAAAATTATTTTTATAGTAGTCGATGAATTTACTGAACAAAAACAAACTGTTACATTTAGGCATATATGTTTGAAATCTGACGATGTAATAGGAATGATTTAATAGAACCTTATTGTATTGACAGAAGAAATCCATTGTTGTACTCTAGTGTCACTCTCTAATTTCTACATAAGTTAAGAGTATCTTGTCGTGTGCTTCGTATTTTCAATACTTGGAAATACTTTGTCATGTACCCTTATTTAATTATGTACACAAGTTGCACACATTTTCTCTCTTAAGTCGACCCCTTCTCCCAAGAAGCTTATCTGGATTCATGTCTGCATCCAGTATGTAACAAAGGTATAACTTCCAATGTAACTAAAAAAATTAATGTCCTGTTTAAAAACAAAATACCAATAAGAAAAAATATAAGCGTGCATTCATATCAGTGCTAAATAATTTGTCACTTACAAAATAACTTTCGAATATTACATCCATGACTTTAGGTTGTTGTAGCATTGCAAACTGAAAATCAGAATTTTTCAACCGTGTACGTAACTCATTTTCATAATTTTGTGGCATTACTTGTTCAGTTGTCAAGTTACATTTCTAGTACGTCTTTGTTGTATTGCCTCATTTCTAGTTTGTTGGCTGTGTACAGAGTTCGCCAAAATGCGTGAAATATGCTTGAAAAATCAATTCCCCCCATAGAATTAACCTCATGCGTGAATTCGCGCAATGGCGTATCATGGTTAAAATTTTGAAAATAATCCTCCATTTTATAAAGTCAGAGATCATCTTAGCCGTTTTTTGAATGGTGCCGCTACCTCCCTGTCCTTTTTCTTTGAAAATAGCGTCAATTTCTGAAAAAATGCAAAATTTTCGATTATTTTTCTATGGAATGGAATATACGGATCACCCCTCCGAAATCGCCAGTTACGCATGCGCATTGATGTTCAAACATACCTTACCCAGACCAGTGATTGACTGAAGTCATTGACAGGCAGCTGACTGACTGACTGACTGATTTGGTTTCTGCGGAGTACCAACGGCCGGAACGGCCGTGCAACCTCCGGGCTATTTGTGGGAAAAAACATAACCATTCATACTGTTACATATGTAGTGAAGGGTGCAACCATAGCTGGGAGGGGGAAGAAAAATTACACAGAAAGTCAGAATTCTATCTATGATGATGGTTTGAAGTGGCTACAGCCCGGAGGCACTTTACCACTGGTCGTAGTGGAGCCCGAAGGGCGATCGTCGGAATTAAAAAGATCAAAATTGGCAAAAAATCAAAGACGGGACGGACAGGACAGCACAGAAGGTGAAAAACAGTTCAAATGAAGAATTCCAAGACGCTCTTTGACAAAAAGCAGCAGGCTAAGATGGTCTTCCAATCGGAAACGAGGAAATGGCAGGTGGGAGGAGCTAAGCAGGCATAGTCGGATTTTGGAATCTGCTAGATACGAATTGAGGATACTTCAAACAGAGATCTAAGATGGGCTCTATAAATGAAGTAACTCGAGCGAAAATAACAAAAGCGTGAAAACTTTTGAATCTAACAGCAGCCTTGTCGAGGAGAACGAAAACGGCTTCAGCAGCAAGAACATCATCCTCTGAGGAGAGAGTACAATTACTAGTCATGGTTCCAATTGAACAAGAAGAGACTTTTTCAGCAGGTTTCTCCACGGGGATGGTTTGGGACGCAGCTTCTGCGTAAGTAAGCTTCTTTAGCTTAGCAAGTTGCAGGGGTCTAGGCAAAAACTGGGGTTTCTGCACCTGCTTGAAAGAGGAGGCAGAAGAAGGAATGGTCGCCTTCTTGACCAAGGGGCCTTCTCTACCTCTGAATATCAATTTTCTGCGAGCAGGACAGGAGTGTGAGCTACTGCAATGCGCCTGGTTGCAATTGCAGCAGCGTTTGGGACCAACTTTGGTCGGGCAGACACTGGAGCGGTGATCAGCTGCACAGTGGCGACATCTAGTGGGAAGCGAACATGAAGAGGCCAAGTGCGAGCCCCAGCTTTGACAATTAAAGCATTGCCGGGGTCCGTGTGCTTGTTTCCCCTTCAGAGGTTCCATCGAAATCTGCAGGAAGAGCAGCATCTTCCAGGTTAGAATGCTCTCTTTGTGGTGGTGGCCGGGGAACTCCAGGATAAAGAGAGGCATCTTTATACCTCGGCTTCTCCTCATCTGGGTGACTGATTTGGGTTGGAAGTCTGGCATCTCAGCAGCAAACCAGTCGTCAATCTCCACCGGAGACGTGGATCCAGGCAATCCCCTGACAACTACTTTAAATGAAGTGAGTTTGCCAGGATCATTTTGCGTAAAGGGAACTTTTCGTTCCTTCAGCCAGGTGTAGATAAGCGCCTCGTCAATCTCTTGTTGAGGGGTGACGCAAATCAGATCTTTAGTGACACGGGCGTTCAGAATACCATTTTGCTCAAGAAGCTTCTTGTGCAGAAAGCTTATGGCACTCTTCCCGTCCGCATCTGAATCAAGGTAAAAGCAGGTAGGTACATAAGAGGGGCTATCAATGTTAGCAAGGTTTGCCTCTTCGTACTGTAAGACCTCTTCTGCCGGGGCCAGCATTTTACAACTCTCAACGTCAGGTTGAGTTAATTCCATGGAATTTTCAGGGGTTGTTAAATCTGGGGCAGGGACATCAACAGGAACATCAACATCAGCGTTAGCCTCGTCAACAACATCAGGGACAGAGCCCTTCGTTGCGACTTGCTTAACAAGTCTCTTCTTGCGAGGAGCCATACGAAAAAAATAGTAGGAGAGCGATCAGAACAGGTCTGTCTAGTTCGAAACTCTAAGTTCGAATGATTGATTGAATGAATTGTCAGAATTCTGACTACCATGTCCGACAGGATCGGCTTGGATCACCTTCCAATAGAAAGTGAGGAAAAGGCACGTGGGAGGAGCTAAACTAAGCACAGGTCATTTCAGTCCACTTTGGTTCAGAATCCCTGAGAAATTGAATAACTGGTAAATAGAAGGGTGCATTATCCTCGGTCCAGTCGTAACAATCTTGAAGGTTGGAAAAATCATCCATAATGAAACTATGAGTGAATAAAAAAGCAGCATTGCGTTTATCATTGAGTTGGCAAGTTTCAAGACCAGGGCCTGCTTGAGAATCTTTAGAGGAGGTCTGAATGGGGGTCAGAACAACTGATTCAGTCGCCTTGTTGACTGTGGTTTCAATTGTTTGACAGACAGCATTTGCATAGGTCTTAGTTATCCTTTTGATAATCAGGGGACGAGGAACAAATCTGGTACAGTCAGGATTTAGAGGGGGAGGTTGACAGGCAGCTGATACCACGTGCATCATTTGTAAGTGGATTGTAGAGGGGCGTCTCCTAATTTCCAAATGTAATTTCGTACGTTCCTTAATTAAGTGTATTTCGTCGGCCTTTTACCATGCCTTCTTGCACAAAACAGAGAAAAAAGTAACCCGTAGTTTAATACTATGTCGTCCACACGTTTAATCGGGATTCTTTTTTTTTGGCACCGGTAGGACTGGTTCAGAAGTTCAGATCATTTCGCCTATATCTATCGCCGGCGTTTTTTCGAGATTTTTGGGATATCGCAAATTGTCAAGTTTTACTTCTCCGTCATTTGCTCGATCGTTTTCGAGGTGTCGCCGGCATTTGCCCTATAGTTTCACGGGACATCAACGTGGTATCACAGAACGGTAAAGTGTTAAGAATTAGTTTAAGGTTTATAACGATCAAGTGTTTTTAGTAAGCATTTAAAAAGCATATTTCCTCGCAAATCGTGCATCATCGTTATTGTTGTAGTAATTCATTATTGTTAAGTAAAATTTTTTTTTTTTGTGATCCATTTAACGCTTTCTGATTCCGAAATGCATCGAAAAGTGTATTTTCTTCTTTTAAAGTTTTATTTCGTTAATTTCAAATTTATTTGCTTCTGAAAGAACATCTCTTAATTCTTTTTTGTCAAAAATTTAATTTGCTTTAGTTTAAAAAAAATAATTTAAAAAGACACCCTTTGGATTTTAAAAATATCCCTTAAAATTTAGAAAGGGTGTGAAAAAACCCTTTGGAAATATTTAACTGGCAAACACTGGTTGTGTAGGATTTTTTCATTGCACTAGACCTACATGAAGGGTATGCAACGTCTAGACAACATAACAATATCTGAGATGCTGAGATTAATCCCAAAATACAAAATGTCCAGGAGGTATTTTAAAGGAAAACTATTCCGCATTGAGTTTTGAACGGGAGAAAAACTAAAAAATTCCATGCAACCCAACAATTGAAATGCCTATTTATACAAGTTTGCAGAGTACCAAACATGAACCCAACCCAACCGAGTCATCCTGGAAGCTAGGTAAACAATCTTAGCCATGAGTTCGAATTGTTTATATCTGAAATAGGGAATAAGGCAATTTTATTTAAAATATACTTTTTTCTGAGCTCTAGTGTACCATTCTACAGAATTTAATACTAGAGGGCATACATATTTTCAAAGTCGTAACAAATTGAAACTTTTTATTTTTAAAATTAAGTTTAAAAAGACTGTTATTTATTGTTTCTTTTAATTATTTGGTTAAGAGGGTCATCATATTGGACAAGGATATATTCCTGTTCCATAGACTTAATGCTTTATTTTTTCGCCCAAATATCTGCCAAAGTATTGCTTTAAAACGTATGAATTTTTACACTAGACATAATAACAGAAATAAAAGATTATTTACAAAATGTAAAGGGAAAATAACTAGTGTTTTTATTATTAATTTGTACAAAGTTTTTATAAGCAAAGATTATAATTTTTTTTTTAGCGTATAGTAATAAAAAAAGAAGTTATTTTCCCTTTAGTTTTTGGTTGGTCTTTTATCACTATTATTATACTCAGTGTAAAAGTACATATGCGTTAAAGAAATACTTCGACAGATATGCGGTAAAAATGATGCATGGGGTCCGTGAGTCAAAGATAGGCTGACAATCATATAAACATCTTAGAAAATTAGTGATTTCAATTTTAAAACAGTTACATTTCATGCACCAAAAAAGTCCGTGCCCAATTACTCTTGGAATTAACTTGGAAAAGGTTGAATTACTCAACATGGACATCGATTTTAACTCAATACTTGTACATGGAAAAAACGCCACATCCACCGTGAATGTAAAACAGTTGTGTACACAAAAAGCCTTCATATGCTTTTTGATAAGTAGGATGAACGTGATGTGACACTGAGTGAAGAGGATAAGGTGATAACACTAGAATTATAAAAGTAGTCTAATAAATGGAGGAAGTCTTTTATCAGATGAATAGGAGACGAGGTACAGATGGGGGCCCTTTGGTCTTTTAAAAATAGGAAAGCTCTTTGTAAACCAAATAAAAAAAGAAGATCGTGCATCCAAATATTTGTGGGCTGTTTATATTGAGTGGATAGCTGTTACTTTGAAACTGACAGATTATGGGCAGATATCTTTTTTTATAAGAGAGAAGAATTGGTTTAAGTCACTTGTCAGTGATTTTGATAACACGCATTTCAAATATTTGAAAACGTATAAGAAGCACGTTAAAGTTCAGTCTTTCCTGTGAATTTTCTCACTATCTGTGTCATTCTTGACAACCTCCCATTGGATAGTACCTCTAATGTATCAACAGTCTTAGGCCAATTTTTACAAAAAGTGAACTTAAACCGTTCTTCCACTTGGTCTTTAAGGAATTCTTAAAGAATATATTGGTCTTAACAGTAGCATTCAAACTTGTTTTCAGTATTCATTACTCTTGAGAAATAAATAAATAAATAAATTTTTGTCTTATGAAGAGTTAAGAAATGTCACTGCCAGCACGTGAAATCTACTGATAGAAATAAATTACCCTATTTGTCGGGGGGAAAAAAACACCGATAAATTTTGGTGAAGTTTTTAAAATCACTTTTAAAGAGATTTGGGACCATTTTGTTAAAAAGAGCTTACCCACCCATTAGACTAATTTCGACAAAAATTGTTTTTTTGGAACTTTGTGAACATCATCTCCTCATATGAAAAATCTACTGTAAAATCTAATACCCTAAAACCCTAATTGGATCTGTTTTATATTTATATGGTTACCGAACTGGGATAGGAGTATTTTGGTGAAGTGGAAGAGGGAAACCAAACAAACTGGAAGAAAGTATTAAATATACGGCAGAATTCATTAATGACTTTATTAGTGGATTTATTTTAAATCCGAGTAAATACAAAACTATTTCCTATTTATCTTATGCTTACATATTTTACGGTTCTTTCTAAAAAGTTATTAGTTTCTTTGACCAGCTCAACGAAAATCTACCATTAAACATTCAATAGCACAGACCCATTAGAAATTTTCTAACTTACAAAATATTACACAAGTGTAATATCTTGAAATTTACTTTTTAATACATACCACTTCATCCAGATAGCCCTTTAGTCATTTTCTTAATCCGTCTAAGTCTTGCGGTAGAGTATCGGGTTGGTTGGTTGTTTTCAGATTATCTGGCACAGTCAGCAACACGAGGGCTATAATGCGCCGAAGCATTCGTCATTTGACAAGCCAACATACATTTACAAACACCCATGTCTTACATGGGACTCGAACCCGCAACGTCGAGTATCGGGCTCATGTCCGAAAGGTTTGGGGTTCGGTCCTCGGTTTGCCAAATATCGGTGTGTGCCTAAAGGGGGCTGGTGCACATTAAATCTGTCGTAGCTTCAATGTCCTCTCGTTAGTATGCTGGAGTTGGAGTTAGAAGCATAGGCGTGACTAGAGTTGCTCAATGGGGGGGGGGGGGTTACGAAAAGTATCGACTTTTTACTTTACACCAATGAAAAAAAAGGGGTGGGGGGAAAGAAAGTATATATATAATTTTTTTTTTTTATTCTATTGAAAAAGTTTTCAAATCATTGTCCAAATCTACGGGATAAAGGAAATTACTTAAGAAGTCTTTTCTTCAAAAAAAAAAAAAAAAAAAAAAAGATCAGGAAAATATTTTTAAACACATAGAAAATGAAAGGGTCTGATATACTTGTAAAATATATAAATGCAATGTATTTAGAGAAACTTTTCAGGCTTAGCAAACAAGATAGGATCAGTGTCAGAGGCGGGATCGCCTCGAAATATTTCACACATACACTCTCAAAAATAAGCATTAAAGAAACTTCCATAAACATTAAAAAAAATTAAAATTCTAAATATATGTGTCTCTTAATGTTTATATTGCATTATTGTTTTTATATACATAATGATACCAACATCGTCCGCATCTGTAAATCTGCGGATAAAATTGTTATTTTTTCTCCTTCATCAACTACTCTATCTAGGGATTATTTCTCAACTTAAATAGTAATTTCCCCACATTTTTCATCTTTCCTTCTGTTGCAAAATAAAAACAGTGTCTCTTTTTGCGTTTGCTACCTGCACTCATTTTAATTACTTTCAATTCCTCATATGTTAATATAGGGTAATGAAAGTATTGTTTTCGGTAAAAAAAAATAATTTCGAATTTATTTCTCCACGTTTTGGAACATCTAATTGAAAAAAAGTGGTTTATAATAATGTCTGCCCGTGTGTCTGTGTGTTCGTGGTCAGCATAACTTCCGAACGATTTGACCTACGATGTTCAAATTTGTAATACAGATTATTGGGGCCATGGAACCTGTCATTAAGGTTTTCGTCAATATTGCGTATGCGCAAAACATGGAACAAAATCACGTTTTTTAGCAATTACTAAAAAGCGGCTCTAACGATTTTGATTAAAATCTCTATGATAATGCTTTTTAAGATGTTCTAAACTTACCCACTTCCGAATTTCTCATAAAAATGTTATAAAGGCGTAAATAGATGAAAAACGAGTCTTCAATATAGAGTTCTCTATTTAATTTAGTAATAAGATTTTGCTTTAAAAAAGTTGTGTAATCATTGCTTATTAATTCATTTGAGTCATCACCAAAATATCAATGATACGCAATACTATTCTAATATATAATTTCTTTTACGCAAACATATCGTTGATAATTACTGTTAGATTCCATTGCTTATTGAAAGAAGATCATGTGTTTCAAGAAAGAAACGCAAAAAAATTAAGAAAATATCATATTTAATGGATAGGACAAGGAAGGACAAAGACAGATTAAAAACGAACATTGAAACGTCTGTAATCACATTTTTCTAATATTTGCCAGTTTCGTAATTCACAATGTTCAATACGAGATCCAGGACTGCCTTGATGCTGTAGCCACATCGCCCTAAAATAAAAAAAATAATTATCATATGTTAGAAATGCGACGAAAGAGGGTGAGGGGGTCAATCAATAGATGTGGATTATCTTAAAGTATATTTCTTGAATACTGCATAGATTTTTTTATTTTTAAATATTTAATTTCGTTCTGGCTAAGGCAAGTGTTTCACCCCCCTCCTCAGGAAAATCCTAGACCTGCCACTGGTTCATGCTCATATAAGCTTTATCCGAACAATACAACTTGAAAGAACATGAACTCAAATGTATTTCGATGCTCTAGTCTCTATAAATTGGCAATAGTTCAATAGTTGAGGCAACTGTTAAAATTAAATGTATCGCTACTATCTGATTTTAGTTATCGATATATCTGTAGAATGGGATCAACAACTTTACTTGTTAATACTAATTTATGATTTCACCACCTACCCCCTCTTTTGAACTGTGGATATTTTAGTGGGGTGACTTACCAGTTACCACATACATTTTTCGAGACACGTAGACTGTTGCTTTTCAGCATCAACTATCGAGTCAAAATTTCTAGCAGTCAGAGCAGTAAATGATCATATTCCAGCAGTTACCACGAAAACCAACAATGTAACATACCCGTTTTTGTAGGTCTATGTTTTTGTATTGTTTTCAAAATTCGAGCTAATCTTGTTTGGAGGGCTTATTATATTACTGCTGTTTTTCACAATTTAATTGTTTTGGTGTGTTTCAGATGACACGCGAGTACAAATAAAATAAATCAGTGATCGTTTTCTATCGCAATTATTTGATTGAAACTCTACGAGGAATTCTTGATGTCAGAAACTATTGCCTATCTCTATGTAGAGGTATGAAGCCAAGTATTTGCAGTACAAATATTTTTTCCATGGTTTTTGACAAACGAAATGTGTTGAATGTAATACCATGGCGTTAAAGGGCGAGAAAATAGAAAATGCTGGAGGCATTAAGTCACCCCAATCCATGCGGTGAAATTGTACAAAAAAAAAAAAAAAAAAAAAAAAAAAATGATGCCCCATCTCTTATTAAACAACCTTAATTGTTTTTAACATATAAATGGGATGATGACATGCATATTTAAATTATATTAAGATTTCAATAATGTCCATCACATGATAGATATAGTTATTAAAATCCTTTATAAGTGGCACAGTCATCCGGTTTGACGATATGCAATAAGGAGCTACCCCTTAAACTTATATTTTTTGTTTAATGTTATATTCTACATGTATAAAAAAGAGTGTCTTTGGGTGTGTGGGAGTGTATTTGTATTTTATAGAAATCTGCATGTTTATTCCTCTCTTGATAAAATTTTGCACACTTGATTTTCAAGAGAAAGGTCACTGGTAAAACGAGATTTCGAAAAACTACCCCATCCTTCTTTCCAACCTCTAAATAATTATAACTATAACTTGAGTCTCATGAACTAATTTGAAAGGTTTTTTTCTATAGATATATTGACTCATCCAGATTATCGGGATTACAATTTTCAAACACTTTATAAATTGGTGAAATAGAAAGGATTGGGATAAAGGAGGCATGGTTATGATTTGCAATAGACTAAACCAATTTGAACTGGGTTTTACCAGGAAACACTGGGCAATTAAACTAGTATCAATCAGATAAAGAGATTCCATTCAAATTTTGGAATATTTTACTTTCTCATAAAGTTAGAGCTTGAAGAAAAAATACCATTGGCGCATGTGTCAATACCAAAAAACCCCCACATTTTATAGTTTGAATTGTAGAATGTGTATAGTCAGGCACACACTTAAATGCATTATATTATATAATCAGTAATTTCCCGATTAGTATTTTAAATGCTGACATTTCCTAATATTAAACTGCCATATGTTAGCAATTAATAAATCATGAAGCACTCCGTGAAACTTTTTTTAAATTTCAGATTCACTTCTTTTTAATATAAAATTCAAATATGGAATTATATTACAGAGTTTCACTTGAAAATTAAAAAAAAAAAAAAATTAAAAAAAATGAAATCTTTTATAAATTAAAGCGGTACTTCTGTTTTTATTGTTTCAATTAGAACACACAATGCGTTCAGAGTTCGATTTCTTTTGTTTACTGTTCTTCATTAAAAAATGCCCCAAAGACCAACGAGTAGGAATTTTGTTGTATAATAATGGACATTCATCAGGAATTTGTCGTATAATAATGGACATTCACCAATTTGAGTCCTGTCATCTTGTACATTGGCCAGTACAATTCGCGAAATTGACAATCTTCTGGTTTTAGAAGTAACTTTATGCTTAAAATGATGGATTAATATTAGAGAAAAAGAAGAGTTGATAAGAGTAACGAATACTTACATTTCGTCTACATTAGCTTTTTCACCTTGAAGGATTCCTTGTACTGTTCCATACGGTGACAGTTTAGTCCAACCTTTCAAGTCAAACCTCTCACACATTTCTTTACAGTACTATATAAAGAATAAAGAATTGTAAAAACAATACGAATATTATTCTTAATACCGTACTGAAATAGCAATTCATGAGGAATTTTCCACGTAGTAAGAGTTTTGTAAAAATATTTTCATTATGATTAAAAATGTTAGAATAAATGGAAAAATTAATTTTGGAATAAACATTTTGACGTATCGTTAATTTATAAATATTTAATGAAACAAAATGTGGCTTAATTCTAGAATTTTCTGAACAACTTGACATTAAAGTTATAAATATATGTACAATTTTCAAATCATGATCAACATAGGTTAAATTTTTATGTGGCTCGAGATATTATTATATTCGGTGATAGAAAAATATGTGTAAGATATTTAGAATATAATTTTAAGTCGCATATCATAAACTCCATGGTCTTTTTTTGCAGTCGCAGTTGGCTACTTTCAAAGAAGTTAATACAAATTTATTTTAAGTTGAGATAATCATATTCTGTGAATTGACTGATAAATTACAATTCTAAATCTCTATACCTCCATGGCAACGGATGAAGGATGGACTGAATTTTGCTTCACTTTAAAATCTAATTGCCCGTAATAATATTTTTCAACAAAAAAAGCGAAAATAAAATATATTTGAACTACAAATCCACGCATATACGAAATACGTTGTAATATACTCAAGTGAGCCTAGTTGTTGTATCAATAAATGTCTAATTTTCTAACAATTATGAATTCAAAACAGTTACGTTCAACGAATTAATTAAAATATTTGTATAACCTCATAAATAAACTAGATAATCCTTTTATTACAACACCCCCCCCCCCCCCCAGCTGAATAGCCGTGTTTATCGACGAAGTTTTACCATGTGCATATTAGCAATCGTAATATGTAACTTAGGTTTAAGATGTATCTGGAAACATGTGTACCAATTTTCAGAGTCTTGACTCAAAGGGAATTAAGAACATTGGGATATTCTATATTTGGAACGTTGTTCCGTTTTAAATCCGTTTGGAACCGTGAAACATTTGTTTTACTATATTTGGCTTTGTGATCATTTTTACCGATTTTTAGTTTCCTGGCTTTATGGAAATTTGGGATAGTCCATATTTATAACATTTGACCACTTTAGATCCCTTCAAGTTAGTTTATCAAGATAGGAATAACTTACTTTTTTATGATTGATCTAGTTGATATCTGTGCCAAATTTTATAGTTGTGACTACCTTTGAAGAGTGACATTTGAATATTTCGTGTTTGAAACATTTACCCTCTTTTCAAGCCCTTAAGATCATTATTCGAAATTGAAAAGCTTATTTTTTCAATTTTTGCCCTTGTTGGCATTTGAACCGAATTTCAGAGTAGTAACAACATTGCAAGTAGAACATTAGGATATTCCACGTTTTGAATGTTTAATACCCGATCCTCTTAAATTAGTAACTTAAGATCGGATTAGCTTACTCTTTTTATATTTGTCTTTGTTGACATTTGCACCAAATTTCATATTTGTGGATATAGGGGAAGTGGGAGAATTAGTAATGAGTCAGTTTCTTTAATATATAGAGATTGAAATTAAATTTCAACTTATGATACATAATTTAAATGATTATTCGCTCTTCTACCATCAATTTAAACCAATTAAATTTTAGATTAGACTTAAATTTTCCTATGAGTGTCGAATTACAGTGGTAATGTTCTTGTTAATACATGTTTTTTTTGGTTTTTGGCCATTTCAGTTTTAAAAATATTTTTTTTTATCATGCTATTAATAAATAAAAAATAAATCTATAAAACAAATCAAAGCTAACTTATTTCATATTCATTTTTGTGTTTTTAACATATATTATTACGCATACGATTAATTAGTGTTTACTCAATTGCAAGTAAGAGATAGGTTGAATGTATAAATCTTGTTTTATTTAATTTTTACTTCATGACGCAATTGTTTTATCTATTAGGGGAGACCTGTGTACCTAGGGCCGCCTTTTTTTAATGCACAAAAAATTAGACTCTGAGCCGTTTAAAAATGTGAAACTGATATACATACATCGTTATAGTAATTACTTCCCATTGGGATTAGTATAAATAATTAAAATAATTTATTTCGTCAATAAAAGTTTTTTTTTTTTTTTTAATTTCATAAATGGCCCTAGGAACAAGACCTCATTGTACCTAGGGCCAGTAGCCTTTGTACCTAGGGCCCTTTTCTTGAAGTTCGGTTTCACTCCATAATAAATAGAAAACAAACATACACAGATGAATTTCATGAAAGAAACAAAATCAGTAATTGGTTTATCATATAATAATTATAATAAATTGCAATGTGTCAAACTATTAGGAATTACAAGTATTTTTGTAACTTGAAAAACTGATTCCAAAAAATGAGCTGCATGTATTGTTACTTTGAAACACCAACAGATTTTGTTTTTGGCAATTTGAACGTAATATTTTTGTTCTCAATTTCATAAACAACATTTTTATCATATAGAAACTTATTCAAACTTGCAATTTTTTCAAGTACTTAACACTATATTGCTCCTCTTTAACATCCATTATTTCTGCCACATAAAAATTTTCATTTTTTTTTATTGCCTTGTTATCTTGTTAAACCAAAAACCCCTAATTCAATTGTATCACTTATATCAGCTACTGTAGAATTTGCATCATCAGCGGAATCGGAAGAACATATAATGTCTGATAATTCTTCAGACAAAGTTGTCTCAATTTGAAACACAGATCTTTTTGCCGTTCTAATGGCACGTTTTCTTTAATTTATTTCTTTTCTGGAGTGCCTGACAAATCACATCTCACTGACTGTCTCTTTTGGATGTGTGAGGTTTCGCTTTTGGAAAAGGCCGTACCTGTTCAGACATGGAACATGAAGTGGATTTAGATGTCGAAAGCTCACAAAATTCAGCATCACATGAAACGGGTTTTGATGTCGAAGACTCTGAAAATGTTGCAGTAAAACTGAATTTAATTAAAAAACATCCAGTTCCATCAATGTTGAGTCACTTTCTTCCTCAGGAAAATCATTATTTTAACGATTTATGGATGGATCTGGTCTGTCGGTCACACTTGAACTCATGAATAAGTTTTGATTCACTGGCCATACACCATATACACGAAAGCCTGCTAGAAGGTTTACAGGAATTAAGGCAAAAGGATAGGATTTGTCAACATTCTCCGCAACGTCGTATATGGCGATTGGTTTTCCAAGGTTTGCTAGCATGCAATTACTGTACGCTGTACTGTAGTATTTCGTAAAGGGTCTAAACACACCTTTGTGTGTTTGAGCCTTTAAGAAACACTACAGTACTAATTCTCATTTTTATATAAACAAATTAATAATCCTGAATAATAGTAGCAAACATAATTTTTATAAGTTAAGAACATTGTAAATTCCAGAGCAAAACATATAGTCCTCTCATTTAAATAACTATCAATAAAAAAATTTGACTGAATCAAAATGGTTCAGTTAATTAAGGCCATTTTCCTCCTTTTATTAATAAAACTTTTTCAATAAAATGAAAACATAAAAGATATGACTGCAGTTGTATCTAGGGCTATGGCCCTAGGTACAAGACAACTATGTGGCCCTAGGTACTAAATGTTACAAACAGAATTATTTTTTAGAATTCAAAGAACAGTATTTGACTTAACTTTGTAAAACAATAAAAGATATGAGCTGTATAATCTTATTGCAGATCATATAAAAAAGTTTTCAACTTATAACTTGCCACAGCTTTCTCCTCTAAGATTTTAAAATAGCTGCCAAAAGAAAATTAGGTTTAGCCACTTATCCAAGTGAGTGAAAATACTTCGAACTAAACATTATTCAATAAAAGTGGGGTGGCCCTAGGTATACGAGTCTCCCCTGTATGGTATCGTTGTCGCGATCTGATGGTCTCCTTACATCAATACTTTTCTGTAAATAGCGCTCGTGAGTTTATCGGAAATTATCGAGTTGCTTGTGGTATAACACCTGATAATCATGAAGTTAAAAAAGATAATACTTGGTCAAATGAAAATTATGAAGTTAAAGAGGACAATATTATTTCATATAATGAGGTTATAAAACTTACCTTTGTGAAGTTTACACCTGGAAAAAATTAGATTTTTTTCTTGTTAATATTAAATAATAAACATACGTAATGCACACAATAATAAATAATAATATAACAATAACTAATAAGCACAATACAGGGTTACTACAAAAGAATAATTCATTTTAAAAACCCGATTTATTCAAAAGTATTATACTTATAAATATGATTGATGTATGAAAATAACCACAAACTATTAATGTTTTATGCTAACTCTACAAATGTTCTATGTGTGCCCCCCTGGTCACACGACACACGTCCAGGCGGTAGTTCAATTCACACCGCACATTTTGTAGCATGATCGGGTCAATGTTCATCAATACATCACTGATCCGTTTCTTCAGCTTTTCTATCGTTTTTGGTTGTGGGGCACATAAACAATGTTTTTAATGTGTCCTCAAAGGAAGAAGTCACACGGCGTTAAATCCGGCAACCTGAGCTAACTGATCAGTGATGCATTGATGAACATTGACTCGATCATGCTACAAAATGTGTGAAATGAATTCAACTACCGCCTGGACGTGAGTCGTGTGACTAGGGGGGCACACATAGAACATTTGTAGAGTTAGCAAAATACTTGATTAGTTTGTGGTAATTTTCATATATCAATCATATTTGAAAGTATAATACTTTTGAATAAATCTGGTTTTAAAAATGAATGATTTTTGTTGTTGTAGTAACCTTGTATCATAGGTAAGAATTTAGACAGTAGAAGTAACCCCAAAGAAGATTTAGACATTTGAAGTAACACCCAAAAGATATTATTTAAAGAAAGTTAATGTTTTATAGTTCTTCTCTCTTCGATAGGAAGGGGATAAATCCCAAATTGGTAACAATTTAAGTTTTCAGTAATTTTTCTTTCAAACAAATATCCAAAAAAAAGTCAAATTAATTGTAGATGCTTACATGTGTTTACACATTTCAAATGCGTTCTGAGTAAAAATAAAATTATTTAATAATTATCATTGAACTCTTTTCGAAATTACCAACAATACAGGTACATTAATACATTTGTACTTTTTAGCTTGTTTCTTAGCTTCTATTTAAGGTATAAATCTATACATTTATTTAAAGAAACGAATCGTTTTTACTTTATATATAACACTTATATTAACATTACATAATTTATAAAGCATGAAAGCACATGCTACCCCCGATTTTACAATTGAACAGTGATATGAAAAAAATTGACAGATTCAAAAAATTTAAATTTAGCTATGGGTATAAATGGATAATTTCATCCAGCCCTATCAAAATTTACTTTCTATTTAAAATTGAAGGAATTAGTTAAATAAATAAATAAATAAATAAATAAATAAATAAATAAATAAATAAATAAATAAATAAATAAATAAATAAATAAATAAATAAATAAATAAATAAATAAATAAATAAATAAATAAATAAATAAATAAATAAATAAATAAATAAATAAATAAACAACAACGATATTCTATGTAGCTCATTTTGAAATAGTTTGTTACAATAGCATGCAAATGTTGATAGAAAAAACAGTTTTAGTAGTTTTACAAGGATTGGGTTTCTGAGATATTTATATACTGTCATTAAATTTTGAAGGGGGATATCAAAACATACTTTTAGATTGATTGTTCTTTCTACTTCAATAAACAAATACTTACATTTGGTCCTTACTTTTTAAAAATTGCTCTTACCTTGAACTCCACCGTACACTTCGAACTCAACGTGTACCAATACTGGTCCTCCATTCTTTGATTTCTGAGATTGGATGTAAGAAGTCATTGTGCTCGTGTGTCTAACTAATGCTTGAATGTGCTGGGGCTACAGTGATCATGGACTTAGTCGTCAATGTTAAAAATAAACAGATGAATTTGCTATCGCAGCACGAGTACGATCTAGGTCACGATCCTCTCGGAGAGAAAAGAAACTCAAGCTCATTTCTAGGGTGAATGTTTTGATAGATATACAATGGGATCTTAATCAAATAAACTACTAAGTTTGTTATACCGCCTATATCTGAAGTAGACATGGTGTTTTTGTTTTGAGATTGTTTGAATGATCAGTGGTGTACCTTTTGTAGCGTCCAGAGAGAGTTTTCAATCTATCTAAATTCAAGTTGGTTTGTGGCTGTTGCTGTCATTAAATGGTAATTTCTACACACTTTTTTACTGTGGTACATCAGATACAATCAATTTGATCAGATCAGATACAATTTGATAGCATTAATTAAATGAAATCTTTCTCTATTAAGATTAAAGACATAAACAAAACCCTTTAAATTTAGAGTTCTTTATAAAGAAAAATAACGCTAAATTGGCGAGTTCGGCGACAAAACTTGGTCAGAAAACTTGTAACCGAATATCCAAGTTCTAGCCCGATACCTCTATTTCGGGCCTCAATGTGAACTTAAAGGATTAAATCTTATGAATTTTAACTATTCTTATCGGAACTTTCAAACTGATTTGCGAAGTTTGTTTAGACTTAAGAAAATGCAAATTGACCTCTGGTTGTTATTTCTAGTACTTTTCGTTGAATTTTGCCATAGGAAGTGATTTAAACGAAGCCTTTCATTTGATTTATGCACGTGTCTGAAGCATCTGTAGTTTTGTCTGAGAATATTAAAATCAGACAAACAGATGGATTGAGACACACATGTTAACGTATTTTTTTTTTAAAGGCATGTGCTAAGTCTCGTATTAATAGATTTGCTTGACATTTTCTGTATTTGTCAATCACATCTTGAGGTACAACATAGACTATCCTTACTAATTTAAACTAGTGAAAATTCGTTGGTTTGCAATTAAAATCTACGCTACGATTAAATGGATCAGAGAAGTCTCTAGGATTTATTAATTATATCTCGTAGTAAGACATATATGCTATAAATAAAAATAAATTTGAACTGAGAGGTGTCAGAATATAGAGATTTAGAGAGGTTTTTTTTTAAATTGTGCATAACAATATATATTTTTTTTCATTGACATGTTTTAAAATTAATATTGATTGAAATGGTTTCGAAATATAATTGCTGACAATGTCTCGATCTACTGTAAACTGAAGGATTTTGAAGGAACCCTGTCTGAACGAATATTTCCTGTGGAACTGTGGAAAATTTACTTCGAAAAAGAATGCTGGCCTCAGCAAAACAATCATCAGCGAATTCAAATTTTAGCTAATGTTACAAGCACAGAAAAACATAAAAAAAAGGAAAGAAAAAAGGAAAGATATTCTAACTGGTAATGGTCAGCAGAAATTCGTAAAATTGTTCTTCACGACTAGCAATAAGCTCCTTCTAACACTAAATCTCTCATCGTATGTACGAGAGAGAGATAAATGAACTTGAAATTATCCCCTCACGCTGTTTTAGAGCTAATAAAGGTGGATTAAATGTTTTAAATATACATATTTGTCTCTACACTACTAAACACCACTATATTTTGAATGTACTATGTGGTTTCATAAGTTTCTTAACAGTGTTGAGCAATCTAAAAATCAGTTTTCCTAATCGATATTAATTTAAAAATATGAAAGTTAGTCTTTTAACACTTAGTTGCTTTAAAAAGAGTGAAAGTTGAATGAAAATTTAAGACTTTATTAATAACTTCCCGTATAAGGCCTTACTCATTCCCTATTGTGAAAGTTCATATGTTTTATAATGAGTTATGTTAAATCCCTAAACTAATTTCTATGGAAGAAGCTACAAATAATTTTACGCAATTTTTCTGTATATAACTGTAAATAGTGTACATATATCTTTCCAAAATTTATTATTTTTACTTAAATTTATTTATTAGCAGTGATACTATTTGTTTTCCAGTGTTGATTATGAATAAAAAAAAAAATTAAAAAAAAAATGCCCGTGAACCTCGCCTCATGGAGAAGTAGTCAACTCTTTTGAATTGGAAGAAGCAAATGAGTATACTGCCATTATAAGTTAAAGAGCCTTAAATCCAAAAAATTCGAATTGCATATATTTTGAAACTTTCTGATTAATTCTTTGAAAATAATCTTTTTATTTCATTGAATGCCTCAAGTTCCTAGGTCATACAAACCTATACAACAATAAAAAAATGCTATTGTCAAAGGTCAAACGCAAAAGCGTCAAAATATGCATTAGAATATTTTTGAACCTAAGGCTTTTTAGCTTATGACGCCTGTATAGAAGATTCGTTTTATGTATGATTTAAAAAAGAGAAATAATCGTTTGTATGAATTTTTATTGGGTTGTGTTGTGGAACCCGAACAAGCAATTAAATGCTAAAAATTTCGTAGTTCAAGGGAGTGCGCTTTTAACCTCCCGGCAACTGATGCAGGTGAAAATGGGTATCGCATTCACAAAACCAAGAACTGTTGAAAATATTTTTTTCTTAATAAGAGAACACATATTGTCGCAATATCAAACAAAACCGCAAAATTTATTTTCTTAGTATTAGTGCCACTTAGAACTTATGGTTTTCTAATTAACGTAATGCCTCATTGAGGTTATCGCCGTTTTAAGAGAACTTTGTCTTTTGATATCAGCAGTCTTTTCATATTTCGATCTACGATCACGAAATCTTACCTCTGGCAACTCCATATTGTGGTGTCTTGATCCTTTTGAAATGAAACTTCCAGCAAAAATGAATGACACAAAAGCACATCACTGTGATTGAAAGGGTGATGAGAAATTATTTCTACAGAATTGTCAAAATATCATCCCCCCCCTCCCCCCCAGTCTACCACTGCATTTGTATACTGCTGTGATAGAAATTTTGTATTCGTTCCAATTCTTTACTGATTTTTTGTTCCTTACTTTCAATTTTTTTTTTAATATTGTCAATGGGATTATCGATCTTGTTCGGTTTTCCGCTGAGATGGATTAATCATCTTAGATAAAGGTTCTACTTCCACTTTTCCTTTTCACTATAAGCATTATATTTGTGTATTGCTTCGATAGGAATTTGGCCGTTGTTGCAATTTTTCTTGATTTTTTTCTTACTTGTTTTTATTTCTTTTCGTTGTTTTTTGGATATTGTGAATGGGATTACTGATCTTGTTTGGTTTTCCGTTGCGATAGATTAATTGACGTAACGAACTAATTTAGAAGAATCAAGAACTTTTGCGGCTGTTTTGTTGACTTTTAGCTTTTTTTCATTGTAATTGCTTTGTTGCCTCATGACACAAGCGACTGCTTTTAATGCATTCATTCTCCGTTGCTTAGTCACGAAATGCTCCCCCTCGCTACTGATTTCAGTCAACTTTTTGCGACGGGAAACATCTATACAAATGAACAATATTTTTCTGTATCTAAGGCTCAACACCTGGGAAATTCAACTGGAGGGAAAGAATCCTTTATCTAACTATATATCACCCTCCCCACAAATAGATGATTTCACACTTGAAATGTCTAGTTCCTACGACGTACTCTCACCAAAAATTGACAATGACTCAGATTCATACTTAACTTACATCTCTTACATTTTATCCGCAAAGTTTAACTGGAAAACACTTATTCCTTTTTAAAAGAAACTTTGGTATTGTTTTCCCAAGTAAATATTCTAAATCAAACTATACTGTTTTAACAGTGGCAAATAAATTTTCATATTGCAAAGGTTCACAAGATGGCAGCACTAATAGCAGTCCTGTCCATAATCTGTAAAAACTGTTGAATTACTATTGGAAGATAATCCGAATTCTCTCTCTCGATTGCTACTACCTATAATGTCGAATGGAATTCAGATGAATCTGATGCAGACGTGGCAGTATCTTACACCCACCCGAAAATATGCCAAGATAACGTCGATCATAATAGATATAGAAAAAAAAAAAAAAAAAGAAGAAAAAAAAAAAAGGAACGCTATTAAACCTAAGGAACCAAGGGGTGGGGGGGGGGGGGGGGGGGCAGAAATTTTTGTCAGAAGGGGCAAGTACTATCGGAGGTGCTGAAGCAAGGAGTGACATTTAAAAAAAATTAAGACCCAGAAAAAGGGCTTTTAACATATTTATACAACAAAAATAGATTGTGGATATATACCATTAACCAGCATAAAATAAAGAAATAAGTAGGTTAAAAAAACGAGTACCATCTATTTATGGAACACAAACTACTTACTATCCAGTCTTTTTACTTAAACAAAAACTGTGTTCTTTTTTCTTTGGCAAACAAGCCAATGTATTTTTGCATTAGTTCTATTTTTGTTTTCTTAATCAAATCCATAGGAACTGACAACAAGCGGTCTACTGAGTCTGGAATTCGCCATTGAGCTACGTACTCAAGTCTTTTGCATCTCAAAGTGTAGGAACCAGTAAAAATCAATAAGTACCCCCCCCCCCCCCACCGAAAAAAAATGACTTTGTAAAAAAACCTGTCAATTATAATGATCAGCCAGAAAAGTTATGAATTCTAATGTTTGCTGCCAAGCAGCTGCGTTTAATTTCTTTGGGTTACATGTACACAATGAATTAAATTGGAATCATTGGGAGGAATACCCATTGTCAATCAGTATTCGACAGACTAGAGTATTTTCATAATAATATCATTTCATGTGCTTGAGCTACTTTGTACCCATTTCGATTAATTTAATAAAAACTCTAGCCTGCCAATTATTGATTACTGAAGGGTATTCTCCCAATTTAGCTCATTGTGTACAAGTAACCCAAAGGAATAAAACGCGTCTGCTTTGTGGCAAACATCACATTTCACAACTTTTTCTGACTGACCATTTCACTTGCATTTTTTTTTTTTTAATTTAGCCTTTTTTTGGGGAGATATCAATTCTTCTTTTTTTTTTAGTTTGACCGTTAGATTCATATACGGTTTTTTGTATTGAGAGAGACAATAAATATCATGATTAAGTATTAAATATTGTAGAGAGATTTAGGTTTGAAAAACGCAATCCAAATTCTTTTAGTTTCTTTCTAGTTGAAATCCTCCTTACCACACCATGAAAAAGTGTTCCTAATTAAAAATATGAATATTATGAAATTTAATTGAGTACAAAAACATACAAATATATACCAAAAAAATAAGTAATAATAAAAAATAGGTATGGCACACACAAAAAAACACACGCACCTTGCTTTACATAAGAAACAGAGGAACACCAGCATTACATACGAATAGATACATAATTATGTTTCAAAATAACTTTAACTTTAAGTCTGAAAAATAATATTTGTTATAAGTTTGAGAGAATTTGAGCAATTTTTGGTGGTGCAGTAGTGAATGTGGCAGGCTAGTGATCAGAAGAAATTCCCAACTATGAGATGAAATTCCCAATTATAGGTTGATTCAAAACCAACCAGGTACTTTGAGGTGTTAAAACTTTATTTTAAAATGAATCTTTAAAATGAATGTATTTTTCTAACTCAAAGTTGAAACACGTGTTTTCAGAGCTTTGATAAGCAAGCAATTATTATTTTTTCTAATTATACTGTTTTAATAGTTCAACTTAAAGTATCAAAATCACTTGATGAAATTGAAAAAAAAGAAAAAAAAAAGATGAATATTCGAATTCTGTTAGCCCGCTCTAATCATTCATTACCCTGGATTAAATTTCCAACTTTCGGTATAATTTCTAGAGAGAGAGAGAGGGGGGGGGGGGAGGTTATAGGTCCTCGTATGCTTTAAATCATACAAAGGGCACTTCTTCTAATCAATGTAAGAAGAAAAAGATATACTAGAATATATTAAAGCATTTAACCTGTAGGCCTGACTAAAACTAACAACTATCGAGATAGTTGTACATAGGAAGGTGGTACAAATTCTCGTACGCATGAAATCACACAAAAGGCACTTCCTCTAATCAAACTGAGAAGAATTAAAAGAGAATGAATAAAATTTATCAAATAATTTTAGTTATAGCACTGGCGAAAGTTTTGGTCTCAATCAGAAAAATAAAATTCCGGCGACCTCGTCGATTTTCAAAGGAATGTTTTGTTATGTTACCGTGTTCAATGTTACCGAAACAAGTATGCAGTTATGTTTTGTGTACTCATCCGAGCCAATACGATGGCACAGAAATAAGTTTTCTGGTTATAATAGAAGCTAAACTGTGAGGGTTCTAAAACTGTCCTAAGCTCGGTCAACATAATATACACTTGCACGCCTTCCGTTTTGACATCGGAAGCACTGCCACGTTCCTAAGTGGTCTGAAACTTGATTATAGCAAAATGTATAAATGTATAGCACAGAATTTTACACTAATAAATATACTTAATAAAACACATATTATCTTAAAAAAAGAAAATATAATAGTTTGTGTATAATCTCATGAGATATATAAATATGTAAGTTACATTTCATAGAGCTGGAAATGTGGATGTATAAATCGTCAATGCACTTTTTTGGGAATTCAAGCATTTTTTCGCTTTTTCTTACAAAATGAAATAATTTTCTTTATGTTAATAATTTTTGCACTTTTTCCCAGGGGGGGGGGGGTTGGGAAGGCAATATATTTCTATTGCATTTGTATGACTTCATACAGATACGCAACAGAAATGGTACCAAATAGTAATTTTTAAAACAGAACCTTAAACATTTACGGCTGCTCTTTAAACGAACGAGAGGTGATAATGAGTTTGATGTACTTGTACTTTGCAGCTTAGTAAAATCAGAAGTAATATAATAGTTATCTCAATAAGTGAGTGTCTCTGAAGTAATTACTCATTTGAGGTGCGGTGCTGTATAAGGCATAAAAAGAGGTAGAACTGAAATAGTATCCCCTGCAAAATTTGTTGAAGGTTTTTATTTATAAAAAATAAGTTATTTAATTCATTTTTATTTATTTTCAATCCTGGAAAATATGTATATAAAAGTATTTTCTCTGAATATATCGTAAAGAAGTTAAGACATAACTTTATAAATAGAACGTATCATAAAATCTAGAAGTGTCGATAAAATCTAGAAGAGTGCCATTTAAGTCCCATTTTTCCAGCTTTGACCGGCCAAAAGTACAACATTTCATGCTCTTTGAGCATAAATGCATACTTTTTTTCATTTGACAGAAAATACCACAAATTGCAGTTTCAGTTTTTTTCTCTCTCGATTAATTAATGTGTGCAGTTGGTCATCATTTAATTTTGTTAAAGACGTGTATCGATTGTTTAAGGTACCTTCCATTGTAATATTATTTTCCATTTCATAATATTTTTTTTTTAAATTTTACTAAGTATCTAAAGTGACATATTATAAAGGGTTTATCATAAAGGGTGCTTGCACTATTCCTATATAATTTAATTGCACTGTGTTGTACATTAAAAATCCTATTTTCTTTAATATTTCAAAAATGCTACCTAAACGGACAAAGGTTAAACGCCATTTTATACATTTGAACAGGGGTTGCTAGGTTTTTAAAATGTCAAATATGGTATCTTAAATTCAAAATTTAATAGATGAGTAAAATTTTTACACTAGGATAAACATGCAGGGATGCGTATGTTAAATTTAAGAAGAAAAAAAAATTAGAAAATTCCAAAAGTTTAAACTGGTCAAAGGTATAACACTAGCTTCTACCTCTTATATTTTTAATATTCTTTATAAAATAATTAATTTTCTATGAGAATCCAATTGAAATGGAAGAATAGTTTGAATTGTAATTTGCAGTATATTCTGTCAAATGAATTTTTTTTTACGCACAGAATGGTGTTGTATTTTTGACTGGTTTGAAAATACAACCTACAACCATCAAAATACCATAAATGTATAAGAAAACATTGAAATGATTACTGATAAAACAGTAATAAAATGAACACAGTGTAAATTAGAAACAATTAAAAACATAAAACAAAATATTTTAATAACAAATATACTTTAGAAATGAGAATAAGTGGTTACTTATTCTCATTTCTAAAGTATATTTGATTCGAAATATTTGCTTCAACAATACAAAAACTTTTAGATTAATAAAACTAAAACAAATCCCCTATTATTTAAGAATTCCGCTCTAAATTCTTGAAATCAAGTTCTTGATTGTCAAATGATGATTAATACAGATTTCTAAAAAAAAAAAAAAAAAAAAAAAAAAACCATTGTTATCTTTGTAAGTTGTTTTCTCGTCCATCATTATATGTTTAAAATTGTTTTCATTATTCTATATAAAAAGCTGCTTATACATAAAGATTTAAATGAATTGCATATTGAAGTGAATCAGGAAGTATTATACGTGTTATATTATTTTATATTCATTAAAGAAAATTTCATTTTTCGTTAGAGATATTCTTATTGACACAGTTACATTTTTGAAATAGCTAACAATACTTTCTTTCAAATAAAATTTTCATGTAAAGCAAAACTGAGTTCAAAATATTACTTCGAGGTCGTTTGATAATTCTTGATTAAAAAGGTAAACCGAAACTATTTCAAAACCATTTCCTTTCTGAACTCCAATTTGTGAATCTAACAGTAAAATGATGATTTTTCATGTAAAAATGAAATTTCTTAAAAAAAAAAAAAAAAAAAAAAAAAATGAAGTTAAAAATGGGGTATTGTGAGTTTCTTTCGCTTGAAATTTG
Organism: Linyphia triangularis; assembly: GCA_963978545.1. NCBI lineage: Eukaryota > Metazoa > Arthropoda > Arachnida > Araneae > Linyphiidae > Linyphia > Linyphia triangularis. The sequence goes on from OZ021721.1 coordinate 53,493,564, forward strand.
CATTTTAAATATTTTTTTCATTTCAGTTGTGCTTAAAAGCTATTATTGAATTGCAAATAACACTAATTTTGCTATAAGTTACGTACAAGATATGTATTCTAAGTACCTACCCAAAATAATTTTTTTTAAATGGCTTTAATGCTTGCTGATACCTTGCAAATCATAAAACAAACAAACAAAAAAACAAACAAACAAACAAACAAATTATAATAGAAATAATCATTAGCAAATATTAATAGCAATAATAATAACATCATCATCAGCAGCAGCAGCAACAGCAACAACAACAATAGTAATAATTTCTTAACAAAAATCTCATTCAACACCCCGTCTCCTTACAACTTTTTACAAGTAAAACATATTTACGGTCTCTGAAATGCTACCGGAATAGGTACCGTAATTGTTAGCAAACTCTATTAACTTGGTAAACCCTGCTTTCTATTAAATGCAGACTCAATGGGATAACTAGAAGACTAGTTGTAAAGTATATGGGTCTGAAATTAAACAGCAAGTCTTAGGATCGACCTACCAGGTACGGACGAAGAATGCACATTGTGGTATTGCTGTCTGATGCTTAATATAGAATGTATGATTCAGTTTTTTAATAAATGGGTTTGGTAGTAATCAATTCGTAAGTATATATAAAAAAGTTTTTACGATAAATCTTTTATGTGCATTGCCAACTTTTATGTGCAATTGCATTGTACTTTTATTCTCCGTTTCTTCGTGAACTTTTTTTTTAAATGTCCATCAAAACTTGATAATATATATTGTCATCATCAATGAGTGTATATGACAAGTTTCAGTTCTATTAGATGACGGCAAGTGGATAAATTAGCCCTCCAGAGATTGGCTCAGTTCGTCGGTCGACACAAACAAAATAGAAATTAATTTAAAGAATTTAAAGATAAATATTTCTCATAATATATTGTATAGAGTTTATTAGGAATGAATTTTTTAAATTTCTAAAAATGTTACTATTATGATTATTTTTAAGAAGATAAATTCCTTTCATTTAATAGATACCCATAAAAGCGAAAGCTCTGACTGACCCATTCATTACGAATTCATCACTAAGCTAGAGAGTTGAAGTTTGACACAGATCTTCCTTATAAGATAATCAGGATAAGTAATATTTTATAACTAAGGGTGTTAAAACAGGGTAAAGGGTTGAAAAAGCAAATCTTCATTATTTGAGATATTGTTGGATTAGATTGAAAAGGTACTTGCCTCAATTTCACAAAGTTTTCAGGTGAGCAAAAAAATTCTCCTAAAGTGTTATTTCAATATGAGCTAATAGCACTTTTTTGTATTATCACTTATTTGCCGCAAATTTTTTTAGCGATTAAGTTGCAATTGTAGGGTGTTTTTTTTGTTTCTTAATATACCAGAAAGTGATTTGAGATAAAAAGTGGAGTTAGCACTTTTTCACTTCAAACCTAAGATATACTGTACAAATTTGATTCGGGATATTTTCTATGGAGGTATTTTGATCAATTCAGTTTATCAGAAACTAAATTTCAATTAATATTTTGTGATTAAGAAGGTGAAATCGAGAAAAAGGTTCTCAAAGAAGAAATGCTAATAACTTGAAATATACTTAATCAATATGAACTGATTTTTTTTCCTAATTTTATCTTGATCAAGGATAAATTACAGGAAACGTTACAGTTATAAATCAATTATAGGAATATTTACCGTTTAATGAGAGTGTTTACTTCTGGGTTTTTAATACCAAATAGCGGTAGCAGCAAGTGTAATTATTTTAAATTTCTCTTTAGTAACTTCTTGTCCCTTTTAGACCCAAATAATTTATTTAATATCTTCTTTATACTTTATACTGAGTCTTTATAATTGAAGTTTTAATTTGAAATGATGATTACCTGATTACTTGAGATGTACTTAACCAATTTGAACCGAGTTTTTTTTCTATTGTTATCTTAATCAAGGATTCATTATAGGAAACGTTACAGTTATATACCGATTATAGGAATATTTACCGTTCAATGAGAGTGTTTATTTATGGGTTTTTAATACCAAATAGCGGTAGCAGCAAGTGTAATTATTTTACATTTCTCTTTAGTAACTTCTTGTCCCTTTTAGACCCAGATATCTTATTTAATATCTTCTTTATACTTTATACTGAGTCTTTGTAATTGAAGTTTTAATTTGAAATGACAATAAAAGAAAATTACTAGACAAAATGTTATCACATTTGGTAAAATTGTACAGGGGTCATGGGTTTTATTTTCACAAAAAAAAAAAGTTAAAAAATGCACCACCTAGATAAAAGAGAATAATGTTAAGTCAATAAGAATAATGTTAAACGAAATAAGACATGAAGAAATCGGTTTAAAACGTTTTAAACCCATGTCTTCATATTTATTTCATTTAAAAAATATTGTATATACATCGCCATTTTCTTCTGGAGAACATATGTTTTTCTTGCCTTGAAACAAAAGTATACATTTATAATTTTAAAATAACATTGACCGTAAAGCGAATAATACTTAGAGAAATGTGTTGTATAAATTTTTAAACAATATTTTATCTTTATATTGATAACTAAAAATTCTACATCTAAACTTCCCAAATATGTCCATACATCTGACATTCTTTTCTCAAAAATGTATTAATACTATTTAAGTTATTTAATTTTTTAAACACTGGAAATACCATTATTAAAATTGAGTGTATAAAATGAAGTTTTGAAACTATAAAAAAACTCCAATTGGAATTTATGTGACACATTCTCTTCCTTGGCTTTATAATTTATCTTCCAAATAACCATTAAAATGCCATTAACTAATCATTAATTAAAGTTTTTTGTTTAAAAACACTTTATGAATTCTTTCCTCCTTCTACTTATTATTAAGAATTCTTAAATTGGGTATCATAACTTTTAATTTATCTCCTAAACATTTAAATAATAGAAACGTTCTCACTTCATGCGATGATAAATGTTTTTGATTGTAAATTTGGTAAGTTCTTTATTTACATACCGAACTAGAGAAAAATTGTTGTTGATCTTAGAAACGTTTTTTTAACTTAGCCAAGTATTTTTCCACTATACATTCGAAAATTCATGTATTTTGTTTGACTTTTTACAGATTTGGATTGCTTTTTCTACATATTTTATAGGGAAAATTAGAGTAAAGGCTTACACATTATGGGTATGAGGTCATCAAGTTACTATGATATATTGTAATGTCTGAATATATTTTTTGAAGAGCTCAACAATTACGCCGCAAGTCAATGAGAATTAATCTTTTAAATCCAAACTGAAGAGTATTAAATTTGAGTGTATTTTAGTTTAGCTTTTGTAATTTGAGAAATTAAATAATAAATTTGACTAGTTGAATATGCAAGATGCGGTCTTGCATCACTACCATCCAAAGTATTTAGTTTGTTAACACATATAATAAACATTCCACACTAATTATTCCCCCGCTGAGTAATTTAGGATCAAGGAAAGTAACCATTGTGAAAAATCTTATTTTGTAAAATTTAAATGGGCAGTCATGAGTCAGAACTCGGATTGTACAGTTGAGTGGGTAGCTTAAAGGGCAATATATTGCTGTCCGTAAGTGCCACGATATTTTTTTTTACATTTGCACTTGTTATATAGTTGAGACAAACGCTTGAAAAGTTATGAACGGGAATGTCAAAAATCTTTTGCGTTTATGGTTGTGTTTGTTCTTTTTGGAAGTAGCAAATTAGGCATTGGTCAATGATAATTCCAATTGTGAACAAAACTTATGGTTTCCCAAAAGACTACGATAATCGTTTCCGAACCACGAATGTAACATAATTGTGGCACTTGCGTAAACTGACTTTTGCGTATAAGTTAAATTTATTTTAAGGCTGTTTATTTCAATTTTTGACTGCTCATATAGACACCGAATGTCTGCTTTAAGACTCTCTTCACATCTAAAAAGGCAATAAATCTAAGTTTTTTTTTTTTTTAAATACATATTTTACACATAAGTATACAGAGTAGTCCAAAAGTATCTGACACATTTTAATTTCAATAAAAAATCAAGTTAATGCGCGTAAGAGAGTGAGATTTGCACTAAACTGCTTCTCACGATAAAAAGTTTTTTTGAAGCAAATAAATAAATTAGTTACAAATGATGCACATAAATGGCACTGTGCTTTCAAAGCAGCAAACAATGTATCAGAAACTCAAGACGATTTTATGTTTGCTTGATATATGCGTCTCCTGTGACATTTGTACTTTCAAGTGAAAATTTAAATTATTTGTAACTTATTGTCTTACGGTTTTGATGTATTGTTTGTTATTTTGAAGGTACAGCACCCATCTATGTACAACTTTTGGAATTCTTTTTATTTGCTTAAAAAAAGTTCTTCGTGAAAAGCATTTTAGTGCAAACCACACTTTTGTACTATGATTACTTGTTTTTTATTGAAATTCAAAATATGTCAGTGACTTTTGGACCATGTCATTGGATTGATTTTCTTGATAGTGACTTTTGGACCATGTCATTGGATTGATTTTCTTGATAGTGACTTTAGGGTCTCTAACGTATACTTTTAAATGAGAAACTCCTGACTCACTCACTCACCAATAATTCTCACCTTTCACAGGAAGCTAGGGGGCGGAAATTTGGCACATGTGTTTAGGGGCGTACTGGGACATTAAATCGGCCCGGTGATTTTAGATTTAGACCTGCCCAAATTTTCTATATCATCATTAATAAAATTTTATTAATTGTTTTAATAAAATAACTACAATAATTAATTAAATAATTTTAATAATTAAATAATTAATTTAATAATTAAATAATAAATTTTAATAATTAAATAATAAATTTTAATAATTAAATAATTAATTTAGTAATTAAATAATAAATTTTAATAATTAAATAATTAATTTAATAATTAAATAATAAATTTTAATAATTAAATAATAAATTTTAATAACTAAATAATTAATTTAATAATTAAATAATAAATTTTAATAATTAAATAATTAATTTTAATAACAAAATAATTAAATTATTAATTTTAATAACAAAATAATTAAATTATTAATTTTAATGATTAAATTATTAATTTTAATGATTAAATTATTAATTTTAATGATTAAATTATTAATTTTAATGATTAAATTATTAACTTTAATAATTAAATAATTAATTTTAATGATTAAATTATTAATTTTAATAATTGAATATTCATAATTAGTGGTTAATTTCCATAATTAACTAATTTTATTTATATATTTTAAGACTTGAATTGTTATAATAATTAGTTTAAATAAATCAAATTTCTCTGTCTCTACTACTTATATATTCTTTGAGTGAACTTGGTTTTTATAAACTATTGATAGTTTGTAGCAAAAACTAAAACAAAGAAATCCAAGTTATAAAATAAAAATGTTCAGGAATTTAACTGGTAGGTTTACTAGAAAAAACGACATCCGAAATGATAATATAAAATTAACCATAAATGCTATAAAATAAGTAAAAAGTAATACAACAATAAATAAAACTTTGTATGTTTACTTTTCATATAACATATTATTACCAGGGCCGCAAGTAGAAAATTCCTACGGGAGGGGATTTAAATCAAGATCTATTGCTTTTGTATTTCTCTATAAAAACACTTCTTCTCAGAACTTTGTTATCCGATATTTATCACGTACATACAATATTTTTCAGTTTCTTAATATGTCAAAATATTAAAATGATTTTTGTCCAGTTTTCGAGGACAACATTTTATCTCCACGTATTATCCATATTTTCTAGTTTATAAATTAATACAAAATTTTTCTTGTTTGTTTAAGGGCCACGTAGAACTGAAACACTATAACAACATTTGCAAAATGGAAACATCCATATTTTAAACGACATTTATATTAGATCTTAGTTCAAAAATATTGTAGAACATTTTTTTGATAGTATGAGATTTACAAATATGTTATTTATTTTATTTTGAGGCCTAATATCTACATTTGTGCAATGCACGCAATATTTAAGCTGGACTGGAGTTTAAAAAATTTTCAGCGAAAAAGTTAAAAGCATAATTTTAGAAAATGCTACAACGATTACAGCTTCATTCACTCACACTCGAGATGTTTAGATTGTCAAAACACTTGTTCAGTTAACTTCTTCTCTTAGGTCGCTGACTAAATTTGAGAAGAAAAAAAAATGGTGCTTTTGTACATTTTGTGTTAAAAGGTTTTACTTTTATTAAAAGAACTATATAAACTCTCTAATTTTAGTATTTAAGAAAGTTCTTAAGTATTTTACTAAAAAAGCATCCACAACTTTATCACAGCGAGGCAGTAACTTACTCTATATGATTGATGATAGATTAAAAATGTTTTCATTTTAAAGTATTTTTGATTACTAAATGTTTCTGGTTCATTAGTAACATAACATTGATATATTATGAAATCTATAGGGAGGATTATAACCGCAAAAAACACCCTGTGTGGGCACGTGTATGTGTGTGTGTGAGGGGGGGGGGGAGTGGTGAGAGTGATTGAAATGAGAAAATACTGGACTTTTTTAAATCGTTAAGAAAAGCAACTATTTATATTGACAAACAATTGAAGAAGTAAAAAAAAAAAAAAAAAAAAAAAAAAAAAAAATAACTTCCGTACAGGACCGGCCCATTTTTTACAGGCACTGACCGGTCCGGTGATTGCACAGGACAACCCTATGGCCAGTACGCCCCTGCATGTGTTCCTTATAAGCTAATGACGAAAAAAAAAGTGTCGGCCTTGACCCATTCATCACTTATTTGCACACTTCTCACGCAGATAGAGGACTGAAATTTGGCACAGGTGTTTCTAGATTATTAGGAGTACTATAAAAATAATAAAATTAAAATGTTTTAAAACACAAAAGATCTAAGAAAAATTTTAAATAAGAAAATTTAAATGTAAAAACAGATTTAAAAAATATTATCTCATCCAGAAACATTTATGTTGTTTTTTCCTCTGATAACATTCTCTGTAGAAAGAGTGTTTCTGGGTCATTTGAAATTATAAAAACGATGATGAGACAGGTTGGTGAGGGAAAATATAACGGGACAAGCAATTTTATGACTGTACAGGACAGGATCCAATCTATACCGGGTCATACAGCTATACATTGAGACAGGCTTACTTGAGCTCATTGAATACGTTACAACGATGTGTGAACAGGTTCACTACGCCTTGATTGGCTCATTACAGCGACGTATGGCAGATTCGATAAAACTTTTATAGTATCCGTGGTTAGAAAAGTAAAATGTTAATTAAAATTTCAACTTAAAAGCGCTTATTTTCTTGTTGTTATCAATTTATATTTAAGTTTAAAACAAAACTATGTGCCCATATCAATATTACTATAAAAGTTGGGATTTGTCTATATCTTAACGCTGAAGTATCCATTCTATAGCGTATACTCAAGGCGCAAGCAACGTCGTCCCGAGGTATAGTGACGTATAAGGAAATTTTCCGAAGACATTTTCTAAGGAAAAATTAGGAAAGTATAGAAAAAGGCATTTAAAACCGTTAGATTTAAGCCTTTGAAGGTATATGAGGTAAGAGTAAGTACTAGGTGGACGGTTGAATAATTTAAGCGTGAAATTAAGCAAACGAAACAAGACCTCCTTTTTAGGAGAGGAGTCAAGAGACTCTCAAGATGCAGGAACAACAAAACGGTCGATTGAACATTTTCGGAAAACGAATGAAATAACAATCATGAGTTATCTTTTTTTATACGATTCTTTTAAGGGAAAGAAGCCAAGCGTTGATGAGATGCTAAGTTCATTCTAAATAAAAAAAATTAAACTACTATGATGTGGATGTTTGGATCTCCACTTTCGAGAATTCATGCCTTTTTCATAATGACTGAAGTTTTCTCACACTTCATACCATACATCTTATTCAAATGCCAAGGTGTTTGTGTTCAAACCGAAGTCAAATGGTCACTACCCCCCTTCCCTTCTCTCGGTCGGTTTGGCCAGATTTCAGCCCCAGCTTGCCTATACATTGGGATAGGCTTACTAGAGCTCATTAAATACTCTACAACGATGTGTAGCCTATCAGGGTATAGCTCTGAACTTTTATATTAGTAGTTAAAACTCTTATAGTATCCTTGATTAAAAAGTAAAATATTAATTAAAATTGAAACTTAAAATTTTTATCATTTTGTTATCCACATATAATTAAGTTTAATGCGAAAATATGAATGCAGGTTATTAATATTACTATAAAAGTTGCGATTTGTCCGGAACTATATCTTTACACAGACTGATCCATCCTACATCGTATACTCAAGGCACAAGTAATGTGGTTCTGAGGTATAGACGTTGTTTGTTGTAAGACATAAGATCTGTTGTGAAAAGAAATACCTCAAATATTAATTTTTAGTTATGATAAATTATCCATTATTAATAATTATTGACAATTGTATTACCATTGAAGCTCATGTCGAATTTCATATCTATAGGACATTAGAAAGTAGACCAAAATTGAATATCAGCGTGAAATGTTGAATATAATGATGTTTCATTTGACTAAAAAGTAAAAATGCGGGACGCGTGAGCATATAAAAATAGTGCGAAGGCTCATACTTTTAATTTAATATATTAAATTTTATAACAATACCCTATATTTAACATATATATATTTCATAAATATTTAAACATAGTTGAAAAGAAAAATATAATTTTGAAAAAAAAAAGTGTTTTTTACTCGTGAAGATAGTAAAACTTTTTTACAAACAATTTTAAAGCATTTTGAGGAAACAGAGAGAAGAATTCCACGACACTCTATAAAAACATATTACAGAAGGAATAAACTGATTACTTCTATAGGATTTTGTTAGATATTGCAAGCTATAAAACAAAATCTAATGTCAATTTTGCTGAAGGTGTAGTGACGTGAAGTGTATAATTGAATGAATGTGGTAATTAAAAGGATAAAAATAGGTAAAGTATACCAGCTGCTTGAATAAAAACAAAACTCAATAAACACAAAAACTACGTTACGTTTCGATGGCATGTACCAAACGTAAAATAACATCATCACAGCAGCGTAAATACGAAGAAAGTTGCTCCAATTCGAAAAAAAATTGATTGATCAGTGTATGTGGACTCAGTTTGGCGCGATTTCGCCCTATTGGCAAATGTTCCTTCAAATCAGAGACTGAAATACGAAACTTAATGATCTCTGTCATTATTACATGCAACTATAATTTCCGTCAAAACGTTTATAAAGCTTTCCTATTGTTACATCCAAATCCGTAGTAATGAATCATTTAATGCCCGCTTCACTTGCTAAAGCGAGCGAAGCGAGCATTGTTCACAAAACGTCAAAAGTCGAGACCTATACACAATGACGGGTCTCATCAACGCGGTGCCACGCAGCTCGTAAATAATTTGAAATATTTTTTAATATTGTACTTGACAGTTTCAAGAAAGAAAATTGAAAAATACGGATTTTATATTATGCAAATATTTTTGATCTAATTTATAACGCATATGATGAATTAGCGTTTATTCAATTTTAACTAAATTACATTCCACTGATTTAATTCCACTATACTAGATGCATGTGTTGTTTGAAAATAAAATATGAAGAATGGCAGGGTAAGAAAAATTTAAAAGAAATTCAAAAAATCGTAATGAATAGTAAACTTAAAGGTTTTCAAATACTAATCAGGTTCGTGTTTTTAGAAGCTCAAATTTAATGCATTGCATGCGTTACCATGACATAGTTACTTGACAGATTCAAGAAAGAAAATCGAAGTTAACTGATTTTATTTTATGCAAATATTTTTAATCTAATTTATAACGTATATGATGAATTCGCGTTCATTCAATTTTAATTAAATTACATGCCACTGATTTAATTCCTCTATACTAGACGCATGTTTTGTTTGAAAATAAAATATGAAGAATGGAAGGGTAAGAAAAACTTGAAAGAAATTCAAGAAATCGTAATGAATAGTAAACTGAAATGTTTTCAAACACTAATCAGGTTTGTGTTTTTAGAAGCACAAATTTAATGCATTGCATGAGTTACCATGACAAAATAGTAACATTATTTTCTATTATGTCATTTTTTGTTAAGAAAATGTAATCACTGGTATTTATTAGTGATTATTTATTTTAAAGAAATAAATTCTTAATTTGAATACCATTAGAGCAACTTTAAATTTCCTGGTAAAATTGCTCAAGGTATTTCCAGTTAAAAAGGCGATCAATTGACCTAACGTTTTCGTGATACCGATACTTTTTATAAAAATACTTCTCGTGATATCATTACATTCCACTCTTCGGAATATTTTCAATCTTCGGAATATTTTCAATCTTCGGAATATTTTCAATCTTCGGAATATTTTCAATCTCTTTAGAAATTACCCTTTAAATAAGAGTTGATGATTAAAAATCGAAAAAAGTTATGATAAAATATTAAATTCGTTAAATTCATCTAATTGGCCATGCCTTCATAGGTAACATTGACTTTTTTGTGAAATTCAAAAAGCTATTGATTTCGAAAATTTCTAGTGTGGTTCTTTAGTTTTCTGAATTCTAATATTTAAAGCATTAGATTATGCACAAAATTAACCAAAATTGATGACACTTAAAATATAAAAATACCATGTTGAATTTTAAATCGATATTAGAGATACAACAAACAAATGAAGAAACTGAAATATCCTCATTTCTCTAGTGTCTTGTTATCACTCGTTCATCAGCTGAAAATTGATTTTAAAATTTGATTCTTGATTTCCTGACACAGTTTGCATTGTTATAAGCATAACGAAAATATGCACAGTTATGTATAGTTTTACTCAAAACGTCTATAAAATTTATTGCAGGATATACAGTGCATAGGTATAAGGTCTTTAAAAAAGGAAACATTAACTTTGAAATGATATAACTGCGAAACAGTGAGTGACAGAAAGAAAAGACTAGTGATATGTTGTATAGACAGGCATGAAATTTTAAATACATCGGTTTGCAAAATTGATTTATCTGAGTAAATTTGATAACGTTTGCATGGGTTTCCCATTGTTATTTGCACAGATTTGTCAACAAATAAAACTGGTGAATATGGGGTCAGAAAATACATCTGTTTGTCAAACCACTCCATTCAGCAAAAACGACTGTTTGGCCTTCATTGCCATCACTTCAAGGGATCATAGAGACCTTTTTTTTTTATGAAGGAAACCAATAAACTCATTCCACTATATTCAGATTACTACAATTTATTGCCACATTTCAATATTGTTACTAGTTTTGCAAACCAGTGTATTTAAAATTCTATACTTGTCTATTCAACATACCACTTGTCTCTTCTTTCTGTCTCTCACTGTTTCGCAATTCTGACATTTCATATCTAGGCAATCCTTTCTAAAAGACCCTGTACATCCAGGACGTACATGCACCATCTACATCATACCACATGCCACGAAACACTAAATACGATATGAAAATTCACTGCGTTTCTTTACCATTTTCGATACCTTTTCCGGTTCTGCTTAAAAAAAAAAAATCCTTAGTCATCAGAATAACGTTTGTCTATCCCTTTATATATATATATATATATATATATACTTTGCTCATTCGAAGCTGCAAAAACCTAAGGCGTACGTAACCAGGCACTTAACCCCCCCCCCCATGAGTGATATCCTACAACAGGATCTTTGCCTTTCGCAGAAGAGTGAAGCAAGTAATTTTAGTCATTTGGTTGAAGGATAAGAGACCTCCCCCCCCCCCCCTAGCCCTTAAGATGTTTAAATGCAAAGGCATTCGAAGCAAAAAAACCCAAAAAACCCCACAAAAATACTCTTCACGGTATTGTAGTCAGTCTGTTCATGCTGCTTACGAAAATTGGATGAAAAACAAGAAAAAAAATGTTGCTTCTCTACAAGGGTCGGTTAATGGGAGTTTTAACACAGAAATAACTCATCTCTTTCCCCTGCCACATCGAAATTTAAATATGCACCATGAATTTTGGTTCAAGTGTGTGCGTGTGTTTTGTTTTACAATTAAGTTGCATTAGATATAAATATATGACTTTCGTTGGTTGGTTGTATTCAGATTATCTGGCGCCGTCAGCAACACGAGGGCTATAATGCGCCGAAACTTTCGTCATTAGACAAGCCAACATACATTTACAAACACCCATGCCTAACACGGGACTTGAACCCGCAACCTCGAGGTCTAGAAGTCAGCACGCTAACCACTACACCATTTGGTCGGCATATGACTTTGCGGTTTAACAATGTTTCGACATCAACTATTTGGGATTCTTAAATTTTTATATAAGAAAGACACATTTTTTTTAGGTAAATTGACACTAATGACTAATTTTATAAACTTATCGTAAATACGAAATTAATTTTGCTTTTGTCATTATCATGCGGTTTCATTGCAGAGGTAAGGAAAAGTCTGCTGAATACCTACTCTTGGAAAAGAAGGAGCATTGACCACAGGGGAGGCTTTACTTAATCCATACCTAATTTCCCCTTTTAGCTTTGTTTTTGACACCACAAAGGTCTCTATCAAAAAAATTTTACTAAAAAAATAATTTCAGAATGATTCATTATTTTGGATGTCATCCTTACCATACTAATATTTCTGTCGTTTCAATTTTATTGTATGCACTAAGAGATTGCTCTTATAGAATTTGGAGAAAAGACTGGCAATTTTTATTGAGATGTGAAGGCTTTTAAATTTTGTCGTTTCTTTCACCTTCCAAGTAGAAAGATAGTAGGTAAGTAGATAAGATTGATAGATAAGTAGACATAATACGTGATGTAATTTTATATTATACGCATTGATATTAAAGGTTATTTAAACATTTATAATATGAATATGTAATTTTTTCTTAGGTTATCTTAATAAAGTAAGCCCTACATGAAAAAAAATAAGGAAGCTATGACCCAATCGCTCTAAGGGAGGTATTAAGTTATTAGCTTACAAAGATAAAAATATGAGATCGATCCTTGTAAGCTAATAACTTAAGGGTACAGTGAACCATGAATTTTTTTTTTTAATTGGGAAGCAATTGTTCTGAATTTCTGGTACATTAGTTTATTAATTTTATAAAGATAAGTAAATTTTCCGAAAAAAATATAATTTATTAAAAAATAATTAGTATTTAAAGTTTTAAAATATACCGATATTATACATTTTTCAAAATGCTCCATGAGCATCAATTTTTAGAAATTTTCAATTTTTTGGACATTTTTAAACATATCATAGTTGTTATAACGTAAAATTGGAAAACTTTTTTGTAAATTTGGAGGTACTTTTTAGAAAATGTCAGCAAAAATGTGAAAATTTGGGAATGTCATTTATATACATATTTTTTTGAATTTTTAATAGTCTGTTTTTAGAGTTGAATATTTTTTTCATTTTTAATAAAATAAATATACTATAAATAAAAGTGATTATATTTTGATACAATTACTTTGAATCTCTTTATATCGCGAAAAATCTTATTTTGGTATTTACTCTTGGATGTGTCAATTTAAGATTTTTCTCAGTTGAGAAATTGGGTGAAATGGGAGTCAATTTGAAGAAATTTTTCTCATTTTATGATTGGTTCAAGCAAATTTTAACCTATATAATGATATAATACAAAGCTAATTACCGGTAAATTTAAAAAACAGAATGTGTAAGATTAATCATTTAAAAAGGAAAAGCAGCTTGAATGTCTCACCACTGACTCTGATATTTGATAACAGTAAACGGGTGAGTAATTAAGTTTTAAAAGTACAATGAAATCTGTTTTACGACCTGCAAATAATACTGAATTTGGTTTTTATAAATTATATTTTCTAACGTGATATTCAAGGAGGAAAGCGAATGGTGGCATATAAATGTACTCTAAAGAAAGTGATAGCATTTTAATCTTAAGTTCAAGAGAGGCAGGTTTCAAGGCGGCAGATTTTAACACTGTAGAAACGATATTTTCTGAAAAAAATATACAGGCTTTATTGTGGTTGACAGTTTATTTTTACTCCTGCAGATTTAGTGGTTTAGCATAAACCTAAATATCCTACTTTAATAAATGTAGCCTAAACTTATTGAAACAGGTACATCTTACCTAGATTTAATTTTTTATTACCTACACTTCATAGCTTTCAATATGCAGACCTCTTAATTGGTACATTTCTTCAGACTTACTTTGACTATTTATTTACGTGATCTCAATAACAAAAACATTGATAATCACAATGATAATAACATATGTAATGGTAGTAATATTAATATTAATGATAATGATGATGGATGATGACAATAATAAAGATAATAATAATAACAACAACATTATTATTATTAATAATAATAATAATAATAATAATAATAATAATAATAATAATAATAATGACGACAATGATGATGATGACGACGATGAAAATGGTAATGACGACAACAACAACAATAAAGTAGTTCTCATCTATAATACGAGTTGAACTGAAAATCTTTTAAAATTGGAAAATAAGTTAAAATTAGATCGTAATTATATGAAATCTGAGAAAGTAGGTTAAAAAAAAATTAAGCGCAACTTGTAAATATGTTTTATTTGTTGAATCTTCTGATTAGGGACCGTAGAAAAAGTAAGTTTCTTAACAAAACGAATCTGAATGTGTAGATCTAGAACAACTTGTGATTTCTATGACATCAGAGTTTGAGAAAAATAAAGACGTTGTAAAAACTGAAAAGGACGAAAAACATGAGAGGAAAAACTTCTTGAGTTAAATATTCTATGAAAATGTTTTGACATTTTTCTTCAGAGAAAGATAACAAGTAATGTTTCAAACATTACTCAATGTTTTATGCTAAAAATAAATAAGTTTTCTAAATCCAATGACATTTTTAAGAAATTTGCTTTTTGCATCTGAACATGCTCATAAGTTTTCAATAAAATTTAAGCATGTCTACAGTTTTGGTCACAATTAGAAGGATCAGAAGAAGAATCAGAATCTGATGAACAAAATTCCGGTGACTTCGTCGATTTTCACGGGAATTTGTCGCCATGTTCCATTACAATTATGCGGTTATTTTTGTCTACCCACCCGGGTTAATACGATGGCAAAAAAAAAATATATATATATATATATATATATTCAAAAATTTGGGTTCTTGTTATAGTAGAAACTGAGCTGTGAGGAGCCGAAAACCGACCTAAGCTCGGTCAACATTATATGTAATTGCATGTTCTGCCGCTTTGACATCGGACTTGGCGGTGGAACACTGCATCTTCCCTAGATAAAATTGAAAAACAAGAGATATATAATAACTATGATACAATGTATAGAGTCCATAACAAGCTACCTATGACTTTGGTGGACTGTATAACACTTTTATGTCTCCTCGACACGTGGCCAACATTAGTATATACAAGATACCTAAAAGTTTATAGATTTTGCTAATAGAATAAAAAGTAAGCAGACTAAGTTCAATTCCTCAGTGTAGCCATTCATAATATTAAAATACGAAAAAAAAAAAAAAAAAAAAAAAAAATGAATAAGTAAAAAAAAAATTATGTTATTCTTTTCATTTTAAAGAAATGTGAATCTTTGGAAAAACCATGTTTTCGCTTGCTAAATATACTGATCTGCTGATTGCGTAATTCTTTTTTTCCTTTATTCAGATATCAAAAGATAGATTTTGTGATTAAACGACAAGAAAATTCATTTAATTAATACACGACGAGAAAGTACAAAGAAGAGAAAATATAAAGACATAAGTCTATATTATTGTATATATTTACATAATTTAATATTGTTTTGATAACTTAAACGTAATTTTGCTTTCAACTATTTGTTTAAAAAATAACTGCATCAAATACATCATGTATTTGAAGGGCTAAATAGAAGAAGATGATACATGGTATCAGATGTTTTTATAATATCAGAGTTTTCAAAATGGATGAAGGTGGAATGAGTCTAACTTCTGACATTTACCCCAACTCTTTAAAATGCTTAGTAACAGATAATTTGACTGAGGAATGATGCATGCTACAAATAAAGGAATACAAAAGTGGATACTTGAAGAGTTAATATATTACACTTTACATTTTAATAAATTCTTCTTTTATACACTTAGCCATTCAATATTAAAACAAATAATTTAAAATTAATTAGTTGCAGACTTATAATTGAATGGCCAATTTTTTACTAAACCCTGATATTTTTTTTATCCACACCATTTGGCTACGTATCCCATTTTTTCGTGTTAAGAATGTGCCGACAGCAAACATGATTAATTTCCTGTCAGATCATCATTAAGCGAAAGGTCAAAATCACACCCAGGTCAAAATTCTTCTCATTTCATAGACGAGTACCACGAGCTGGAAACAGTCGACCTTTTGTTTTTCTACCCAAACCCCCAACCCCCTACTGATTCGTGTCACCATAGGGGGTGGTTTTCTCCACCCACGACCCTATTCTATGAATCATCCTCCCACCCCCTATTTCCAGGAAATTTCTGGAGCCAGTTATGGTTCATTTCCGGCTTCCGGTTCCTTCTTAAGAAGCTTGAAACATACTAAACTCAAAGCATTGGTCAGTTAGTTAAAATAGAAATAAATCCATGAATTTGAAATTTAAATGGTTTAATTCTAGATTTACATTTCTGATTTTGTTTTTTAATTTGTAAAACTATCACAGTTTAAAAGTGTGTCAAACATGCTTTTTCAGTTAAAATTATTTGGAAAAATGTTTAAAAATACATACAGATTAACTCATAAAAACAAAGTTTTTATTATAAATCCATTACCGATATTTATGTGCAATTCCTACTTATTTAAGCGATACTTAACTCAGAACAAATTTTCATAGTCCTTGATCACTATGCAGAAAACCATGGATTCCATACCTTTGATTAACTTTTTTTCAACTAGAATGCACTGTCATCGACAACGAGTCTATTTAGGCAAGTTTCAGAAGGATTAGATGACAGTGAGGATGAACGATTGGAAATTAGCCCTCCGGAGATTTGTCCTCCTCAAACAAAGTGGAAGCTAATTTAAAGGATTTAAAAATGTATAAGGGTGGGTCACCAAATAAAGCTATAGCTCCCATTAAGACTATCCCTGTTTGTTACAAAAACTTTTTTTTAAATAAAGTATTTTCTCAGCATCTATGTATTATAGAGAGCCTTGTAATAAAAGATAAAAATGAAGCAGTTGGCGGTGCAGGATATTTACCAAACATAAACGAGATTTTTCGAAACTCAGATCTCGGCTGGGTTGAAATGGTAAACTTGGTTTGCTTACGATTAACATTATGAATAGCTACACTTTTTAATTTATTCTTGAAGTATTTTTAATCTAGTTTTTCAAAATCTATAAATGTTTTTGTATCTTGTACATCACTAATGGTGGCCATGTATCAATGAAACATGAAAGTGTTAAGTAACCCAAGGCCATGATTGGCTTGTAAGGGACAATAAATATGCTATTGATTCATAGTAATAATTCATCTCTTACTTTTAAGTACTATTAATGTTGTAGCATATCTGTATATCTGTTTCAATAAAAGATTTTTTGGCCTATTTAAGTGTCTGTAGACCATGGCTCACTTAAGGTATTAATGTATTTGAGCTTTGTAATGGAGTCAGCAAAAATGAGAGAGGGGAAAAAAAAAAAAAACATTAATTTTTGTTTTGATTGTTAGGCTTAAATGTATTTATAGTGATTAAAAAGTTTTTTTTATTTAAAATATTTTTATAATTTTTAATTAGGTTTTAAACGTTTGTCTTATTTGGTACAGGGTAACCCCATTAAGACAGATAAATTTGAGTTTTCGGAAAAATTAGATTTTAACATCCTGAAATGAATAATTAAGACAAATTAATTTTTTCCGTGTGGTTTAATAGCCAACCTAAACATATACAAAGTTTGGAGCAAATTAAGTGAGGTTCCATAATTAAAAACTCTTAAACATTATATTGGTCTTATTTGGTGCACTTGCCTTATTTACTATTTGCACTCATTTTCATTACAAACCTATTTTTTGTACGTATAGTATTAACATATTTTAAGTTCATCATATATTTTATATACAAATATATGTAACGTAAAATTGATTGAACATTTTTAATTTGGTACTAATTATTTTGCACTCATTTTGAATTGATTTTAATTTTAATGGAAACTGAAGTCGAAAAATGCGTATAATTAAATAAAAATATTTTTGTATACAATTATTAAGCGTTTTACCATCGATTAGATTACTTAAAAACATCCATTTTCTTCCCTTATATAATTATGAAATGCAAACATTGTTATTTTGGGGGGATGCATCATCGGAGGCGTTTCTCTTATAACGTTTTTGGAAGCATATGGTTTTATATTTAGTTAAACAAAAAATAGAATATACTTACGTTTACATATTACATAAGTGCATTGTACTTCTAAATAATTTTACGAAATATGAAATGAAAAATACTGATAGTGTTGCAAAAATACTGATGCTTTAATAAAATATTTTTCCTTGAAAATAAAATAATATAAGAATCAATTTCTAATAGCATTTTTTGAAAATAAAAAATCTAAATCTTTCGATAAATCTCGACTCACTTAAGATATTATTATTATGCATCAGACATAAATATGCTTCCTATTTTTTTATTATTAGAAAATATAAAGTCGTTACTTTGGTGGTGATGGATCCCAGTTTATTTTATTAATGTCTCTCGCATTGTTTAACGGCGTATATTTAAAAACTTGGCCAGATTTTTGTTCTAGTGCACTCATTGAAATATTTTTTCGAAAAATGGGTTAAAGTAAAAATTACAAATTTTAAACCTCTGAAATTTGAAAAGTGTTACTGAATTATTCTTGGCATGATTTAAAATTATTAGATCCCATATATAATAAAGGAGGACCTCTAAACCTCAAAATCGATGAATTTTCATGGTTTCCTAAAATATATCGGAACCACGAACCACTCAAACTACATTGCGGTTTTACTACACCACGGCCTTGTATACCTGCATTCTGCTCGGTTGAATTCCTCGAAATCGCCATCTGATCGTGTGTATAAGAAAGAATGTGGTATCCCTTATCACCCAGTCAGAGTATTTTTCATCATTTTTACAAATTACCATCAGACTAGTATAAAAGGAAACACAGCCAATCACGCACTGGAAATCGCCAACCGCACTTGGCAACCCTGTAGACGTGTTGCCTATCCCATCTTTCCCATGTGGATACGGTTGTATTCAGTCAGAACTGTCAGTTGACAAGTAAAGAGCAACATGTGCCTTTTCTTGCTGTCTAAACAATGATTTCTCATGCTTTGTGCGGTTTCGTGCTGCTTACGGATTGACCTTTAAAATCTGCAAAACATTTTTCGTAAGTATTATTTTTAGTTAATTTTATAGCTAATTAAATCGTGTGGATATTTGGATAAATCTGATTGAAAAGTTGGTAAATAATTACGAACATCGTAAAAGTTAGTAATATTTGTGCTGTTGATTAAAAATTTACTTAATGAATGATTGAAATTCGAAAATTTTACTTCTTTAAGGTATAAGTATTATTTTGGTAAGTATTATTTGTTATAAGTTCTACAGATCTTGAAAATCAGAAATATAGTTTACAAACCGTCGAAACTTCATGTAAGTAATTTTATTGCTGTCATTTTTAAGGCTTCGATCTAGGGTATGTTGGTATTTGGAGAATCAGAGACAAGAAAAGTTCGTGAAAAATAATTCCTAGTTTTTAGCTTTTCTCTGGGGTGCAGTCCGAAAATTTCTGTTGGTGGAGTTTTCAATTAAGCATTAAGTTTGCCCCGTCCATAAAAAGCAAAGTCTATGTAGAACTTTGTGACATCAATATTTTTGAAGTTTTTTGTTTTGCGATCTATATATGTTAAAATATTAAAATTGTTTTTGGTTAGTTTTCGATGTATACAAAATACCCACTTAAGAGGGATTCCATATTAAGTATATGGAAAGTTGAGTTTTGATTTTCTGTGAAAAAAGAATAAAGAAGCAGTTTAGTTCAACAGAAAACAACATTATCAGGTTTGACGCAATGTAATTAACAAATCCGTTAGTTATTTAAAAGTTCTTGGAACTATCAGCTTCTATAAAGAAAAGAACTATATACAGTAAGCTTATTCTTGCTAAATGATGGTAAGTAAGAAACTTCTTTTGAAGTTATTAACAATTGCTAAGTGTGTCCTATTCATTCATAGCGAAATATCCTGATGTTAGGATTTTTAGGGTGGGGTGGGGGGCTATTCTGCTACTTGTTATTATATATGCATGTAATTTTAGTTTGCTTTAAATTTAGAAACCTTAATTAACAAAATACGAACTTTTACGGAATATAAGTTTTGTTAATAAAAAGAAGAAACCTGCCTGATGAAGTAATAAATTAAAGTACTTTTAATTACTAACACGTTTTCCTAAAAGTAATATTTTCAATTTAATGACTAATAATGAAAACAATACTTTTAGAAAAATCTGTCAATAAGTAAAATTAATTTAATTTATTGCTATGAGATTATTTGATTGGTTAGAAAAAAAAATGTCATGAAATCATTTTAATATATTGATAATTAACGGATCCTTATTATTTTGTTAACTGAAATCTTTTGTTTGTTAACAAAATATCTTTACATAACAATATATTTCAACCATAAATTAGAACGTAACAATCCCAATTTCGATGTTTATGTCACCTACATTTTTTAATTCCTTTTCGGTTAAAAATTACTTTTATGTTTCATTGTGTTGAACTTATCAATCCAAAAAAAAAAAAAAAAAAAAAAAAAAATAAGAAAAAAAATAAATAATAATAAGTTTACAGAATCAATGCGGAGCAATAGTTTTCACTTCATATTGGTATGAAAATCACGTCTTATCATAATGAATTTACGTTTTCACTTTTCACAAATGGTGATTAACCTTTTTATGTTAAGACGTCAATGAAAGTTACTCAACTGTCTTTTCCACTAGTGGATGAAAACGATTACACATACTTGCTATGTAATTTATTTGGATCAGTAGTTTTTAAACACGTGCAATAAGTAATGCGTTACAATGTTCGTGTATACTCGAAACAAGATGTAAACATAAGGAAGTTGTAATGAATTTGGAGAGAAAGTAACATTTTCAATCCCTAATACTGTTTATAAGATTTCGTCCCAGTAACGAACATTCTTTTATTTTAAAGATGGAATAACATAGTTTTGATTTTTTTTAATTGGTAGGCTTAAAATGCACAGTTTGTTTTGGCTCTGTTTATTTGTAAATTAAACTACATAGTAAATGTTTTTCTGTTGTTAATAGGGTAAGCATTTTGAAAAAGTTAAAGTTGCTTCTTTTAGAGTGTTCTTTAATTATGTTACACTCACAAAAAAAAAATTAAAAAAAAAAAAAAAAAAAAAAATCAAAGTTTCTAAGACAGCTGAAACTTTACTTGGTATGACCAAATATTAGTTAGACGGCAATATGAGAAAAGCGGGTTAGCTTCATAGACTCAGCTTAAGGAATGCTATTTACCCCAGAAATAACTTAAAATATTTTTCAACATAACTTTTGAATACTCTATAATAGTCCTATTTCTTAAATTCAAAAATTGTTGCAATTTATTTTTAAGTATTATTAGTTACATTTTAAACCCAAGTAACTTTTAAATCCTTGAAGAAATCCTTTCTATTTGATACTTTTAAGTATGAACAAGCTATTGTTCACTTGTTTAAATATGACCTAATTCATTGTTGATGGCAAGATAACATTATTTGATTACGCTAATCCTTGATACCTATTAAATATAACTATCTATTAATTGTTACATGCGTCTTCATTTATTCTTTTCTGACTAAGGTTTTAAGATCAGTGGAAACTGATTAAAATTTTTTTTTGAAAAGCTATATCGTAACCTTATTAGGACTTTTAAACTGTCTTTAAAAGTATCCATTAACCAGCATCTAATAATTAGTTTTTTGTATTATATGAATAGTAGCTTAACAGCGCATTTTTTAAGAAGTCGACTGCCATTTGTGCT
The DNA here is from genome assembly GCA_963978545.1 of Linyphia triangularis. NCBI lineage: Eukaryota > Metazoa > Arthropoda > Arachnida > Araneae > Linyphiidae > Linyphia > Linyphia triangularis. The sequence goes on from OZ021721.1 coordinate 53,515,570, forward strand.
ATTTTTAACTCTGCGAGTGTATTTTAAGATATTTTATTAATATATCATTGCTGTAATTCTAATATTTCATAACCCAAAAATTAGAGATTTTTGGGTTATCAGTTGTGTTTATGTTTCTACACAGGCTGATCGTTTATAAAAAAAGCTCCTAAGTCTCAGAGAAAGCTCTTCAGTGGTGTGATTTTTTAAACGATTCCTTGTATCCTGACCTAACAGCAGTTATTATAAGTCTCCCGTAAAGTTGCTTTATCTGGGTTACGAGGTATTAAAATTACATCGACGATATCTAATATGTATGTGCAAGTCTAATATTTTAATAGTAATCCGGATACTAGCATTGGAATACCTAAGTGTCACAAAAATATTCAAGTTAGAAGTGCATTTCGGTTTATGAACAAAGGGCAGTTTTTTCAACCTCCTCTACCGAAAGTAAAAAATAATGAATGAATATGTAATTGCAAGAAAAACATAGACATCTAACTGACATAAAAACTATTTGATTTAGGCAATTAGCAAGAATCAACTTATTCTATCCCAAAATACAAATCATCCATTCAATAATTGTCAATATGTGTTGTCATTAACTTTAACGGTCTGCTATGGGGCACATCCACTGTTTAAATGGCGTACGCATCCACTGTTTAAATGGCTTTTCCGTTTCGTCGCGATTTGTATTTAACTTTTTATCATTTTCGCATTCAAGAAACAAGAGTTTTGTGACGCAAATTAATTGTTGTTGAGCATTGGAAACGAAAGTGGTTTTGTTTACAAGCAATATCAATGACCCAATGAGTGTGGATAGCCAGTCATGCAGCATTGATATGGTGGAGGCCGAATTCCTAAGGAGAGCTTCCTTTCAGTCCTTTCCTTCAAGAAAAGGAATTTAATAAGGCATACCAGTGTTCGCTTTTTTCCCAAACGTCGGCTTTCACCCACAATTTGCAGATATTTCTGTATTTAACTGTTGAATTTCATATCCAGAAGTCGTTCCTCCCCTATTTATCCCCCCTCCCCGGCTAACGCTACCACAAACCCGTCTATCAGATCACGTCAACCCTCATCCATCCTATTATACGAAGATCTTCCCATTCCAGCAACTTGCTCTTGTCAGGCTAGGGGTGTTAGATTTCAGAGATTCCTCCCATGAATAATCAGCCACAGTCCGCGCTGCTCGGAGATTTGAGGATAGTTTGTGTCCCCAGAACGTGTTTTTTTTTTGTCTTTTTTTTTTGTCAAAGACCTTGCGGAAAACTGTTTCAGACAAGCATCGTAAATGTCAAGGCACACAAACGTAATACTCATCCCCTTGCCTCTATGTGTGCGTGAAGAGGGAATACCATACTAATTTCCAAGGTCACGCAGTCTTGGTGGCCCCTTCAAGCTCGCGGTTGTGTCCTATTAAGAGACTCTCTTTGTCCACGGATTCTTATTGCTGAGTGTCTGGTGCTTCTGAAAATAATTGGGTACTTGGTAAGTGTCTTTTCCGAACTATAAATTTTTACGGTTAAGTGCCTTTTTCCCAGCGGAAGAAAACTTTTGAAGAACTTTTTTTACCTTATTTTATCGCGCCAGACATGTGGAACTGAAATTTGATGTCGCTAGTCTGGAATGCAGTTAACTTGAACTTGCACGTAGTGTCTCCCCGCTGTAAAATGAAAGACTGGAATTTTTTCCTTATATTCTTGACATCCTATAAAGGTAACAATTTATGGGGGTATTCTAATTATATAAGGGGAACGTCTTTGGAGAGATTTTTTAAAAGGAACTTTATATATTTGTATTTCGCTGTACATATACATTTGTTGATTGTAACGGTTATCTTTTGTTAACCAAGAAATCTTCTTTCTGCTTTAAATATTCATACATTCAAATAGCAAGGGTATTTTAAAGTAAAAGTCATAGGTGATTACTATTAAAAAAAAAAAAAAAAAAAAAAAAAAAATCATTTTTACTGGAATCTACATAATCAGCATTTGATGCTAGGAAATTAAGCTTAGTTTCAAGTTCCTTAAATTAAACGAGCATGTTTTTCATCACTAGTTTAATGATCATTTTTATCTCACACGAGTTGTTAACATACTCATAATTTTATCTACTTTTTTAGTAGATTAGGACGCGCGGAAAAGCGGCTCACAAAAGATAATATTGTGAAAATCAACGATGGAAGCTTGAGAAAAACTTGAATGAGTCATCTGTTGTAATTTGAGAGAAAAAAAATTGAGAACAAGTCCTTGAAGAAATCGGACTTACGAAACACATAGTAACTTTATTCGATTCCAACTTTAGACTTCACATTTTTTTATTGCAACTGGTTTAATATCTAGGTAGGTTTTACAACATAAACAAAGTGGAAACATTTTAGAACATGAAATCTCAAAAGTATATCACATAGCGAATTTTTCATTTTTTTTAAGATTACTTAATTTATTTTTGTCATTTTTGGTGCTAATTGGTAAATGTATTTTTTAATTTTTGATACACTAAATAATTAATATAAAAATCTATATACAATGGGTACGGCAATTCAACTTTCCTTTGTGTATCTGAAACCTGACGTTGCAAGAGATAATAATCTATTTATAGGACAATAAACAAAAATGTTATTAGAAAATCATCATGAATTGCAATTCAAACATGATTTTTTTATATTTGTATAAAAATGTAAAAAATGTATCTATGTTAATCAAAAAACTATGAATAGCGGATACCTGTTCTTGGTAATTATAGCATTCCAATTTCTCTTTTCTTTCTTAGTACTTTGTGTCCGGGTATCAATTTAAATTATTTTTTAAAAATTATTATATAATTTGTTAGAATGTAGTGATATATTTTTAAGGAAAATTATATAGTTATTTCATGATTTCAACTGAATGAGTAAATACTAATATAATACTATCTGAACTTAATTGATAGATATTTCGTTTAAAAATCGAAAAGTTTAATTGATTTATTATTCTACCCACTCTAGAAAAAATGAAGCGAAAAATACCTCTAGGTAGCCAAGGCAGTCGAAATTCTGTATGGATCTGTTGTCATAAATTCCATTACACAATTCTCTTATTTTTCCTTGTACTAGAACCCGAGTTATGAAACATTTAAATAACGCTCAATAGCGATTCTTAACGTTCTTCTAACTTCAGTTTAGTGCTTGAATAAACAGTGAGGATTGAAATCCTCCCAAATTATTTCCAACGTTCATTACTGTCCCATCCCTTTATATTCTGCAGGGACCATTGTAAAATGATGTAAAAATTGAGGTCTTCGTCAGCTTAGTATAATGTTCTGAAAGGAAAAGTTTGTCTGTCTTATGTGATTCAATATGTTTCTTTTTATTCTGTAATGCTTTGACTTTATTAAGTTGAGGAAATAGTATTGTAAGTTTTCATGCAATTCTATATTCTGTAAGTATTAATGAGTTTGAGCCTTTAGAGCCGCGTTAAGCACTACGCGGTCCGCGACGGATTTTTCTGCGGCCCGGCAACAGCACAGAAGAGAATTTTTTTTTTCACGATATGGACTTTTTTTTTACATAATTGTAATTTTTTCGAAATATTATAAGTATGTGTTAGGTGTAGAATAGAGTTCTCTATTACGTGTCCAAAGAAACTAGATAAAGAATCTTTCAGCAAGATGGTTTTCATAAGGAATAAATGCCGATCAAACGGTATAGTGGTTAGCGTGCTAGCTTCTAGACCACGAGGTTGCGGGTTCGAGTCCCGTGTAAGGCATGGGTGTTTGTAAATGTAAGTTGGCTTGTCTAATGACGAATGTTACGGCGCATTATAGCCCTCGTGTCGCTGACGGCGCCAGATAATCTGAAAACAACCAACCAACCATAAAGAATAAATACAGGAATTACTTAATGAATCTCATTTGGGCAATTTATTAAGATTAGCTGCAACAAATTCTGCGACGGACATCGACTCTATCACAAAATAAACTGAACGATTTCGTCCACCATCGTGTTACAATTGGTATCGATTAAAACAAAGTAATTTGGAAGTACAGTTTAAATAGTTTTATTAAAAGTTAGGTCAAGTCCCATTGTCACGTTGGATCAAAATATTCACTTCTTTTTTAGACTTTAATTTACTAATAATAAAAATTATTATTTAATTATTTGAAAAGAAAAATCAAATATCAATTGCAATTTGATTTAGATAAAAAAAATCATTTTTTTTCCAGTTTTCAGAAATGTTTTGTATTATTAAATTGCTAATAAAAATACATATATTGGTGTATCCGGTCCGCGAAAAAGAACGTTGAAAACCTCCCAAGTTGCTTTTCAGATAATTATTTTCTTTTCGTTTCCGAGGGATAATAGATATTGAAATTATATTTTTCATCTCCATTATTGCAACTAATACTATTTCTTTTACGAAAAGAGTGATAAAAATATATTCATTAGTTTCTTTTAGCTATATTATTATGGATGTTTTATAGTGTTAGAGTTTCTAGAAATAATGTAGTTTTTAGAGGTTTATACATTTCTAAAGTCTCTATTTTAGTGGAACAAGGGCCAGGTTCCTACACGAACGACTTTCGCACACTTATCAAAATTCTTAACTTTTTAAAAATGCCTTGATAACTATTTTACTTATTATTTTGATGTAGAAGGTAACATTTTATTTACTTTTATGATTATTACATCGTCTTCCACGAAATTATTCATAGATGTAATGAAGAGTTGTAGAGTGTGTTGAATAAAATATTCCGATTGAAGAGAGGATAAATATGTTTATTTCCACAATATGAAATGATCGCGTTAGTAGATAGTTAGAATAGCACTTTTTCACAGCTTGGTAAATTGGAGGAAGTTAGTCGAATATCTAACTTAAAGGGAATATACTAATGAGGGTTAAAGGCAAAGTAGTGTAAGTCGATTAATCTTCATTTCAGTAAACAAAAGATTTTACTTTTTAGATATTTCTTCCCCCCCCCCCCCCCCCGCTCTTCCATATTGTACTGCAAGAAGGTGCCGAACTATTGAGATAGTGACTTAGTTCACTTGCTCACTCAATAGTTTTCCCATGAGTAATAATTCCCTTCTATGTTGTATTTCTGGACTTAAGTCAGAATTGTTGAAGATATGATTTACACCACTCTGATTTTAAACCCCTCATATAAAAAGTATTACATCCGAGTAAGTCGCAGATTTAGGGATATTGTATTTATGATGGCGATTTTACTGGATTTTCCCCTAAAATAATGAGACAAAGGAAGAAAGGACTATCGTGAGAAATGCCGAGTTAGCATATTTTTGTAAGATGATTGTTTTAATGAGAAGAAAATATATAAGAACTGGTTTTAACTTTGTTCTAGGAATGGATCTGGGAGTAGAGGGGAATTCCAGTGGAGTTTATAAGAGGCGTTATGTTAAATCTCTGAATAAATGCTATTACTTCTCAAACTGCAGAATTATCCGCGTATCATTGGCATTGTTCATTTTCCGTTTATCCGGCTTCCAAAATTTAATGTGATTTTGCACGACTTTAGTACCTGTGATAAAAAAATAACCTTATTGTTGTAAGATTCTGTAAAAAAACCACTTGTATAGAATATTTTTATTCCTTTAAAACAAATGAGAAAAAGGTACTTAACCGCAATTTAGCACATCCCCTCACATGTTTATACTAAGAAAGAGTAGTGTTAGCTGTGTTGAACGGGGTAACGCCCAAATCACCTTTAGGCAAGGAGTTCGATTGTTGAGGGTGGGAGTGAGTGATGAGCCATGTTTTCGGCCATTTTTATTGTTAAGTGATTTATGATGGTTAAGACATTGACCTTTCAGTAGAATAACAAAAAGACTGCGTATAGTCTGTAAAGAAATCTCTAAATTAAAGGGGATAATCTTTTTTTAATGTAAACATATGGGAGGACTCAGACAAATTTGTGTGTAGGACATGCAATAATCTCTTAAGAATGCAGTCGACATAAAGAATGCATACATGGACAACATTTGACGTTTTCAGACTCTTGCATTGTCGATTGAACTTCAGTTTATTAGAAGAATAGTTTTATTGTGTTATCGTTTCCTACTTAATTTTTTTTGTGCTACTAACTCACATAACCCGATAAAATGAATAAAGTTCTTGTAAAACTTTATTCATTTGATAAAATTTTCTTATCTTAAAACAAGAGCAAACGATGTTAAAATAAGTTATGTGGTACATTGTTGGAAAGCTCTATTTTTCATTAAACAACCAATATAGATGAGAATCTTGTAAATAGCTTAACATAAACTTCGTAGTCAATGGCATAACAATGTTGGTTGGGGTCTCACCACAAATTTTTTTTCCGGCCTCCAGTTTGTTTTAGGAATTGAGAATTATTCTTTAAATGAAGATGTGGTTCATAATAAATAATAATGTGATGGAAATGTGTCAAAATATAGCCGTCTCTTGTTTTTAGCAAACGCCCCTATATCAGTTTACATCAAGGTGTATTTTGATTACACAAAAAACTTACAAATTGTTTAAATATTAGGATTTATTATGTTATGAAACGTGTTCCCGATGAATATTTGTCTAAAAATAGTTATGAATTCAGTTTGTACCCACATACTGTGTTATCCCAGTCAGAAGAATCTAAACATGTAATTTCCTATTGAGTCATTTTGGAAATTTTTCTTTTAAATACAGAACAACCAATATTGATGACAATCTTGTAAATTATTTAGAATTGGTTTACATAATGCTCTCATTTTTCTCTGGTTTCTCAAATGAAATATAATGGCATTGGTTGTTTTAGTTTCAAGGTATAGATTTATCGTTAGTGAAATACTTACTTTTACTTTGAAAATTTGTGTACTTGCCTCCACTTTTCAAAATAAAATAAACTGTTATTTATAATTTTACAATGATTTTAAGTTAAATGAAAGTTGAACCTTGGTAAGCTACTTTTGACTGCTTCTTAATCAAAAATTACATTATACAGAAAACTAAACTTGCAACGGCATTTTACAAGAAGTAAGTTTAATATGTCGATTGTCAAGTTTTTTTTCACCATGCATAGACAAATTAGAAATTTTTAATAAAAAAGAGAGGAAATGAAATTTCAACAAACAAAAAAACAAATTCTATCAATTTTCTACTTCATCCATCTTAATCCAACCAGATAAAACTTTAAAATGCACCTCACGAGAGATGTAGAGTTTAGTTTATATTGTATATAAATCAATTTTACTATATTTTTATTTATCATTGGATAGTATTTTTACAAAATTTATCTCTATCTCGGTCTTCCTTTTCTCTCTGAAAAGTTGGTGGTCCCACGCTCTTATCTTGATTTTAAAGGTCATAAAACTGTCTTTACGTTGAGGTCAAGTCGCTATGTTGACCTTCCTTCATTTCGGGTTCTTTTATTAAAATAGATACCACCATCAGTGCTCATAATTTCGTGATTTCAAGTTTTACGGCAAATAGGATAAATGTTGATTCTTATTTTTTTCTGTCACTTATTATATTCAGGTAAGGTGAATGAAATACCTTGAAAAGAAATATTTACTTGGAAATACAGAGTATTTTGTTCAACCTTCGCAATATGCCTATCGATATGTGTAAAGAAAGCTGGTGATGAGAAATTAATATCTTATTTAACGAGGGATTCTGTTTACAGGGTAGCTACTTTAATTAAGGAGGAAATATTTTATTTGAATGCCTGAACAAATCCATGAACGCAAATCTTTGGAGACATATTGCGCTTTGAAGTATAGAATGTTTAAATAACGCAGGATTTTGAACACTCATACTAGAATACAACATGAATCAATACAACATGAGCTATTTGATTTGTCCTCGTAATAATGGTCAGTGATTGAACTATTTTTTATACGAACTTACTTAGCATGAAATTTCATTACAGGTGAATTCAAATTTTCCGTCTCATGAATGTTTTCAAGTTAAAAACAACATCAATAACATTGTTTCTTGTTTTGCCGATGGCACCGTTTTTTTTTAATGAAATGCAAACTTTACAATTTTTCACTAATCCTAGTCACTCATTACCGTCACCCCTTCAACATTTCTTTTTAGGTGATTATTTATAGAAATATTTTATTAAGTGTGTGCCATTTTATTTGCAAAATAATAATGTTTTAATATTTTAAAAATGGCATTAATATAGACTAAACTTTGTATATCCGAATTAGCTTATCTGGTTTTTTAAATTTCATAGTCTAAGGACAATATATAAAATATCTTATATACTCTTATATGTAAAATATCTTATATACTGTTTTATGTAAAATATCTTATATATTCTTATATATAAAATATCTTATACGTAAAATATTTTTACTTTTAATTTAACACTAAATTTTATGAATTGAGCGAAATATGATCTAGTTTTGTAATTAATTCTCAGTAGATTATTTACAATGAAAATAAAGCGCTATTAACATTATTTTACATATTCTTTTTGTATAAGTATACGATGTTTTTGTTCTGATATCATGGTCTTAATATTATATGAATAAATTTTTCGTTTATCTTTAAGTTCATGTTAACGAGTTGCAACTGTATTATGTTGAATGACATATGTTAACAATGCTAAAATAAAAATAATGCTATATTTTAACTATCTTCGTCTTTTTTTACTACACTTTTGAGTAATCACCATTTCTAAAAATAGCACTCCTTATACAGAAATATTGCTTCAAACATACGACAAATAGTTTATAAGACATAACAAAAAGTAATTTAAGCATTTAAAAATAGTAATAATGGCATTAAAATCTAACACTAATTAAATGTTATTTAAAAACTAATTCAAAAGGAATTTCAGTTTTTATTTCTTTCCTACAAATTCTGCAACTGAACACATACAGTGTTGACCCAAATTCGTTGAACTATAGCACTTAAAAGTAATAATAAAGTGTCATATTATTTTCTTAACGGATTTTATTATTTAGTTTCTATTACAGTTGGGGTATCTGGTATAAAGTTTCAATTTGAAGCAATACTTCCCTAAAGCTTGGGTTTGGGAAAACATAATAATAGGTAGCAGTGCGTAGCCTTTCATTTGAATTTGAATTAAATGTACTAAATAAATCCCACCTACTGATGACATCAACCTGTGCGGTTGTCTAACACTCTAAACAAAGCAGTCTGTTTTACTTTTAGAATAAACCAGTCACACAATCAGATCGCTTTTTTTTTAAAATGATTTTAACTGCGGAATGACTGCCATACATCAAGAGAAAGTTTCATTGAGGATTTATAGAAAAAATAAAGTCAAATCTTGTTAACTGCCTGATTAAAAATATACTTTATGTAAAAACATAGTTGAGATATGTAACTATGTTTTCCATACAATAGATATTTCATATTATTATTGTTTTGTTGCGCTAAAGGTGGTTGAAAAAAATTGGTCCTAGTATTTCTTGACTAGGAAAATAGCAAGGTGTTATCAATTGGCCTCTCAAGTTGTGTCTTCTCCTTTCAAGTGTTTTAATATAGTAACAGACGTTGAAAAAAATTGTTATAATTTATAAATAACGTATTTGCTAATATATAAATGTGAAAAATTCAATAAAATGATCAGTCGTTATTTAAGCCGTGGCTTTCAATGCAACAACTACCACTTTTCGAGATTGTCTCAGGTCTCACGTCTGGCTATGCTTCGGAAATAAATAGACAGGCTTCTAATTCCCCTCTGTCTCTTATCACGCGCAAGTGAGAAAAAGAAAAGAAAAAGGGGGAAAACATCCTGAGCAAGTATTCTTAACCAAATTCCTTAGAATTCGACTGACTAATTCCTATAATCAAGCAGCGTATACGCAATGGAATAAAATAAAGCAACAACATAAGATCCTTTGAAAATGTGCTTGCACTTCTTGGAAACGTTATGTTGATCAAGTCATCGTAAAAAGTAGTATCTCTTAGGAGATGGGTGAATTTCAACTATTTTTTTTTTCTTCAATTGGATCTACGGAACAAAGAGTACAAGTTATGGACTTTTCCTTATTCTTATAGAAATATGTACTTTTTTGTTTCGAGATTATTTAATACGATACATTAATGCGATGGAAATTTCCGTAACTTTCATAGGTCAACAATTATTTTACTGGCACACGTTGTTTGTAAAATCCTAGGGCTCAGGTAAAGTTTATTCAGAAAATTAATTTAAGAACTTTCTGAGAAATAATGGGAGTTCGTTTATTAAATTTTATTGATGCTTTCTTAAAAAAAAAAAAAAAAAAAAAATCATACATTTTATTTTGGAAATTCGACTTTTTATTTCTTCCATATAATTGAAGGAAAATGCAGGTTTTAATAAGTTAAAATTACTCTTAAATTTCTCAAATATACTTAAAAAATGTGTCATGTGATCATTTTAAGTATTTTGATACTTCATGTGAGTACATTTCGTTCCTATAGTCCAATTTGCATTTAAAATATCCAAATCTATTGGTATTTTATCAGTATCGAGCATACCTAAGAGCATCAAATATTGAAATTATTTGGTACTAGATGCGAAGCCCCGCATTGCGGAAAACCGTTATTGTGTATAGATCCCAGCTTTTGAATCTTCGCAAGCAGGCTCGATTCACTCGCTGAAAGGTTCATTGCTACAGAAATCCCAAGATTAATTCATTCTCTAAAAGTTTAATTGCTACGTAATCACAGGCTACCTGAACTCGATAAAAGGTATGGGGTGAATCAGAACACTTTTCAATTTCAATGTAAAAATCGGGCGTAATAAGATCGTTAACGAACATATTTTTGGCATTGAAACTTGGGTCTTACTTTCTTCTTTGAGGATCAACCCAAAAAATGTTGAAAAACTAGGACTTTAATTTATTTTGAATTTTTTCATGGTGTTTCGATTCACCACGCAGAAAGGGGTGAATCGGAACACTCGTTACAATTCATGTCTGATCTTATTTAAACGTTTATAGAGTGACAAAAAAGCAAGTAATAATGGATTGTGGTAAATAGGAACACAAAATTATCATAAAAAAATCATTTAATATGACGGATAAAATTTGTTTTTGTCAATTATTGTCAAAGAAAATCAAATGCTTGAAAATGTATCAACTCTTCTCCTAACTCATCCAAATAGTCTTTAAAATTAATAATGTTTTTTAATCTACTTTATGTTTGAGTGCTGTATGACTGCAAATTTCTTAAAATATCTTGAGAAAGGAGAAAAGCATCCTCATTTGTTTCAGAAAATCTCTTCATTCATGGGCGCTTTTTGTAAAACTCACTTATATAGCAAAAATCTTGTGGCTGTGTCTTTTGACATTTATTCAAGCCTGCAATCTTTATTACTGTCTTGAAGGGAGTAAATAGACTCTTCTTCAGTCATTGAATCTTGTGTGGAACGTAATATTGCCAAAAACAGCTTTTTAATATCACTTTTCAAGTGTCCCGATTCGCACCGCAAATCTCAAAATCGAGACGAGGCAAAACCTAAAAATTCGTAAAATCAAAAGTTTTTAAAACCAAGTTAAATTAAGTATGGCATGCTGTTGTGGATGTTTATACTTATCTAAAAATATTAATTAAGTCTATAGCAGGTACATGTTAGTAATTACGGGATAAGTTTTAGAGAGGTTAAAACTCATTGGATTGTATGCACGCTGTTTCAGAATTAAAAAAAAAAAAAAAAAAAAGAAAAAAAAAAAAAAAAGAAGCGTGTTGAAAACACCACAAAACATATGTTCCAAGATTCCAAACATATTAGCCAAATAAAAAAAAATATATAATTAATAAAACTGCTTTGTGTAAAATAATAATTTCTTTGTAATTTCATGAAGTTCCATTCCTATTCACCCCGCTGTTCCTATTCACCCCATTTTACGGTAGATAGCTATAAGCAAGCACAGGCTTGCTTCGCTCGTTGAAAGGTTTATTAGTTACCAAAAGTACAGGCTCATTTCAATCTCTGAAAAGTTCATTGCTGCATAAGCATAAACTCATTCCGCTCTTTAAAAGTTTAATTGCTATGTAAACCTTTATTATTAAAACCTCCACCCCCTGTCAAGAATTATAATATATTTAAAAAAAAGAAGGGGGGGGGGGGGGGGGAAAGAAGAGAAAAAAAAAAAAAAGAATTACCGTTAATATAATAGTACACTCCCACCTACCCCTCTAAGAATATTTTTACATTCTGTTTGTGAGAAGCAAAATTAGATCAGAACTACTTATGTTTAAAATTTCAAAGTTCTGCTCTTATTGGAAGTCACTTTGTAAAGAAACTTTAAGAAGTTAAAAAAATTAATAATAATAAAAAAAAAATTTAAATTGTAACTTTCTGTTTGTGAAAAGCAAAATTAGAAGACTAAAACTAATTATGTCTAAAATTTCAGAGGTCTACGCCTATTAGTAGTTTGCTTTGTAAAAAAACTGAATTTTTTTAATTAATCAAAAAAACTTATTAAAATTTGAACATTTGTTTATTAAAAGCACAATTAGTAAGTCAAAACCACTTATGTTTAAAATTTCAAAGTTCTACCCATACTGAAAATAACTTTTTATAAGACCACAAGGATAGAGCCACAGACTCACAGAAAGATCCATTGACAAACTGTTTTATTATTAAAGATTATACTCTGTTAATTTCTTGTACATAGCAAAAAAAGTTAAAGAATTTCTCTGCAAGATTTGTTTGGAACAAGTCTATACTTGCACCTCTGCATGCACGACGAAAGTATCAGCTAACTCACTCAAAGTTGTCAGCAATTATAGCGAAGAAAACTTATTAAATGAAATATAAGAAATACGTTTGCTTATCTATTGTACATAAAAATGCAAATTTCTCTATAAACGGAGATTGGTTCGAAAAAATATTCTTTCAACTAATAAGATCATCCACTGACACTTTTATAACCACTCCCATTTTACCCGATTCTTCTATAATTTTAATTGAAATTAATATTACTTTGTTGATACTTTCGCAATCAATGCTTGCATGAAGTTATCTATTAGAGGTTGGAAATATCGATAAAAAAAATATCGATATTTTATCGTTGCATGGAAAAATGTATCGATAAAATATCGATATATCGATACCCAACATTTTATGATGATTTTCAAGTCTACTATAAGCGAAGGTTTTTGGGGCAATTATCATGATTACTTCTTGTAAGGCGACCTTTCCCTCTAAATGAAATGGATCTATTACAAAAAAAAAAAAAAAAAAAAAAAATCTACTTTCGTTTAATTGAGATAGCTTTGATATTAACTAAAATTTAGACAATTCTTGATAGCTTTAAATAGCAAAGCTGAATCCTTAGCATTTCACCAAACCTTCCATTCCCTGTCACATATCGTAAATAAAACACTACTGAAAATTAGTTTATGAAGCTAAATTTCATTTCGTCTCTTTATTGTAGGGCTGGCATTTTTTGTACTCAGACCTTTATCATGATTACTAATCATTAGGTTCTAAACAACTTTATTAAAAAAAATTCAAATGTGTACTGTACTTACCGAAAATTAAAATAACTAATTATTAATCAATTATACGATCACTGTGATATCGTAATTAATTAAACGTTTGAATAAACGCGTTTTTTTATAATTTTTTTTTTAAAGTCTAAAAAAAACTTTATGGTCGGAATTTTTGTATTTTAATTTGAGGATCGGTAGGGTTATATATACAAGAACCAGACCATTTTTTTTAAAATTTTGCTTTAGAGCAGCTGCCAAAGGACTGGAATTACAAACATAAACAGTTCGTTGAGAGAACAGTTAAATATTCAATAAAACCTACGGTAATATTTTACAAAAACCTTGATGTACTTCTGATGGAAGGTAATGCGACTAAAATTATACAGTGGACTCTTGTTAATAACAACTTTTGACACATTATTTAAAGTTCAGGTACTATAACATAAAAGGGTGGTCATAAAGAAACTTTGTCGATATATGAACTTCTAGCTTCCTTTCCGTACGACAGATCGCGATGAGATTTCAGGTATAGTTATTCAGAGGTATGGGCTCAGAATTCTGTGAATAATAACAAAATGGCGCTCACGGTTACGATAATGGTTACAAAAATGGTTTCCGCTCTCAGAATACTCAGGGCATACGAAAACCTTAAAGAGAGTGAGAACGGTACATGTAACACAAAAAACGGACGCGTTATGCATGTATTTATCTCTCATAGTTGACCATCCCAACACAGAAAAATAAACAATTCATCCCTCGTTAATCATGTTTTAATTTATTCTCCAATAAAAATTAAAAAATAGATTAATCCAATACGAACCAAAACACAATAACTAAATACTAATAAATTATCTTACCTGTCATTACATTACGCTTTCTCTTCAAATAAAACCCCATGTTTGTGGTGTTCCTGGATGTTTCATATATTTTGTAATAATATGTCCACTTTACTTTGTTGTGGTCATTTTGTAATTTTCTGAAATGTCGCCAAACCCAAGACTATTAGTTAAGGTGCCATTTTCGTTGCAAGCAGTGCAAACTTTGGTTTTTGAAAAAGAAATACTAAAGACAATCGAAAAAGCGCATGGCATGGGTAGTTTTTTTATAGCTGAATATTGCACTTGCGTGGGCTTGAATTTTCAGGCGCCCGTAGTATAGTATTATTGGAGACTGGGTATTGTAAAAGAAGTACTAATTTATTTATTTTTTGTATAATCATTTATATGTTGTGTCTCTCAATTCCTGGAAAATGTTTTGCTTTTTAATCATCATCATATATAAGACCTTGAATCCTGCCGGCGTCCATGGAAAGAGATATATAATCCACAATTACATCGCTTTCAATTTAATTTGTTTTGATGCTTATTGTGTTTGAAAATGTCTATGCTATGTGAGAAGATAAGGATTTTATTTGACTTTTTTGTTAATTTCAATTCAATTTTGTTAGTTTCAATTTGTAATGCATCCAAGAATTATTTTGAAAAACAAGGAAACTTCTATAAAAGTTTTTGGATTGCAAGTGCAATACCCATTCAGTGGCAATAAAATTTAGAAAAATATTATTATTCGAAGATATTTCAGTTTTGTTTAAGTGATTAAGCAACAAATATTTGAAACAAAATTCTAAACTTTATAATATTTTAAATTCGAACCCAATTTTTTATTTGCTCAAAGACAAACGCCTTTTTTTTAAATATATGTTACTGGTATTCGAATCAAGTTCTTTTAACTTTCACAATTTTATGCGAAATTAATTAAAACTAAAGGATTTAGTTAGGAACAAAATAATCGGTATTCAATTGTCTAGCTCATTTAACTACGATTCAATAATTGAACACTCCCTGTCTCCCTGATTGGCATTAGAAAATATCGATATATCGATGACTTTTATCGATACTTTTTTTAAAATATCGATAAAAATATCGTCGTATCGATATATCGCCGACCTCTATTATCTATGCATTGCGATGACGTCTATTTTATGCTTGGATTGTTTTACTCCAATCTCCACCAACAATTAGTAATGAGAAATCGGAAGAATTTTTTTTTTTCGAAAGCATATTGGTTTTTGACATTTTTGAACAATTCGACAACTTTTTGTGGTTGGTTGAAGAAAAAATATGTTTGAAATAGTGTTTACATAATATTACAATTTATGGTGTTAGCCAAATCTACCATGGTACAAATGACGAAAGGTTAATCTGCGATTGAATCTCTAGTGGTTGTGTACTAATTAATTATAAGCTGTAAAAGTTTATGGTATGGGATGTCAAAACCCACTAGAACTTGTAACTTGGTGGGGATTTATACCAATAAATTTCCAGTGTAAATATCATTTGTTAATTTTATATATTTTGTTAGGAAACACAGAAAGAAATATTGAAAGCTAAGTCCATTTTAATCAAGGTTTTTATATTTTATAGCGTAAAAGTAATACGATGGCTATACTGTTTTAGTCTAGGAATCGTGCATTACTGGCAATGTATCTTCAAAAGTAAAGATATAATGTATTAAACACACATGGCTAAAGTTAGGCAGTTTTGACTTACGATTTTGAGCCATTTGCCTTGGCACCAAAAAGAGTTAATTTTAGCAGTGAAAGTTAATTTAAATTTGATGTACTAATTATAGTTGCCTAAAGTCGAAGAAATTTGACTACAAATACTTGTACTTTGTAATATGCTTAATATTCATTGTTTCTGTAAGTTTTTTTTATCACGATTCTTTATTCTCTCATTATACAAATCCAAAATTTACAAAAGATGTACCAATTTAAAGGCTAAGACTTACGCTTCTGACGAATATATAATTTACAATTGTACATTGTGTTTTTTATTTGAAAATCAAAGATGAAACAAACAAAAATAGTCCAAATATAATTTCTTAACTAATATTTTTTTTTATCGAAATCGATGCTAATTTACTTCCAATTATAGCTTTTGGGAAAAGCTGCAGGTCTGGCGATTTCGCACCAATTCGGTGATTTTCGAGGTCGTCTGGTTAGGGTTTGCGATTGGCGATTTTTTCCCGAATTCTAACTTTCTACGATTTTATATATTTTTTTTATTATTCTTGCTTTTCGAGTAATTTTCTGGTTATTTGTTTTTTTCTGAGAACAATTTTTTGTGTGCATAACAGACTCAGACAGTGAAACATGTTAATTATCCCTCTCCCATGTCCAGCCGAGATAGAGTTTTCATAAACTTACACTTTCCAAACCAGATTTTTTGGAAATTTTCTTAAATTTTACATTTAATTATTTTAATTTGCATCCCTGAAGATTCTGCGTCAGAAGAGCTGTAAATTTAGTTCGCTGGCTGGTCATACATCTCAAAAACGTGAAAGTATTTCTCTCTAATATAATATTAAGAACGCTTATTGGTTGTAACTAAGCGAAGGAATAAATGTTTTTAGTGAAGTTTTCATCAATCACATCTAAGACATTCATACTAATACCAAAAAAAAGAAAAGAAAAAAAAAAATGTAAGTTGGCAGGATTTTTACCAAGCCCCTTTAATCCTTAGTTGTTGGTTGGTTGTTTTCAGATTATCCGTCGCCGTCAGCAACACGAGAGCTATAATGCGCCGAAACATTCGTCATTTGACAAGCCAACATACATTTACAAACACCCATGCCTTACACGGGACTCGAACTCGCAACCTCGCTAGAAGTTAGTATGCTAACCCCTATACCGTTTGGTCGGCCCTTTAATCCTTAGATGCATATTGTTGC
The DNA here is from genome assembly GCA_963978545.1 of Linyphia triangularis. NCBI lineage: Eukaryota > Metazoa > Arthropoda > Arachnida > Araneae > Linyphiidae > Linyphia > Linyphia triangularis. Next base: position 53,532,702 of record OZ021721.1, read on the forward strand.
CGATTGTCTGCATTCCTTAAAACTTCATGCCTCTTTATTTAGCAACCTTTGTATAGTGATTTTTTTTTTAAATTTTAATTTTACCAAAACTATTTTATAATTTCCGAGCGTAACTAGAATCTTTGACAGTTTATTTCTTAACCTGTGATAATTTTTTATTGTTGGGAGCGCTGTTGGCTAAGTAGAATTTCATTTCGGCGGGTGTTACGAATTACGATTATTTATAAAGAAGTAATGAAAGAGTACAGGAAAAATTGTTTTCGGGTAGAAATAAGGTAAGAGAAACGAATTATATTTATATTTTTGCATATACTGATAAGCCGACCAAACGGTATAGTGGTTAACGTGCTAGTCTCTAAACCGCGAGGTTGAGGGTTCGAGTCCCGCGTTAGGCATGAGTGTTTGTAAATGTATATTGGCTTGTCTAATGACGTATGTTTCGGCGCATTATAACCCTCGTGTTGCTGACGGCTCCAGATAATCTGAAAACAACCAACCAACGCATATACTGATAAATTTATGCAAGAAAAATGTAGCTTTTTTTAGTGATGTAAAAGTACATCAATATGCAAAATTCTTATATTTTTTTTTCTCTTTTACTTTTTTTTTCTCGTTAGCTACAACCATTTCCCGATTGATTTCAAAGTTTATTTATTAAAATTACAAATTCATGCATTTAAGAGTTAAATAACTAAACTGAATTTAATACTAATTTTCGGCTTTGCTAAAAATCTTACGTATCATTTTTGGATGATGTTTTTTTTGTGGTGATCCCTTTTTCTCCATTTGTACAAAATCAAATTCGATAACGAAACTTGATTTACCAATTTAAAGATTAAGACAACTATTTTTCACGTATAGTTTATTTTCAATTATTTAATGGCTCGTGCAGTTTGAGTGCGATTGGGATTGAATTGCAAAGATTTTGCAATGAGGAACTAGAATTTTTCTCCTCACTGATTGATCATAGAACTGAACAATGTCGAATCATACATTCGTAATGTAAAAACGCTCAAATGACCTGGTTGTAATGAAATGGAATAAACGATTTCAAAGAAGTTTCATTATTCACAAGAAGGCCACATTAATATAAAAAAGTTTGTGTTGATTGTTTTTTTACTAATGTATGGATTTTAATGAAATTTTTAGGGTTTGCTTAAATTGATATTTAATATAAATTATTATTTATTTCGATTCGAATTATGTTACATTCAGTAGAGGTGAATGAATACAGATGTTTTCTAAATTTTAAATAAATAACGATTTTGTAAACACTTTATTCCGAAATTGATGATGATTCAATCTCTGCTCTAACAGCACAGCCATGTTTTCTTCTTTTGCGTGTGACTAACAGCTTGGCAAAATTCTAAAACCCACCTATTGAATCAAAACATTTTGTAGTGAATAGGCTTTATTTAAAAATATATTATTTTTCAGTTTTTTAATTTTTGCTTTGTTACCAAAGCAAAAATTTAGAAAATATCAAATCTATTCATAAAAAAAAGTCTTATGAAAGTTTAATTAAGTTATTTTAATAATTCTTTATTTACTTCTGTTATTGTAGAATTATATTTTATTTAAAAACCAATTTTATTATATTAGCTTTTCTACCAGATGCCGAAAAAGCCAATTAAAGCTTTTTCTTACAAAAATATAAATCGTGCTTGGTTGGTTGTATTTGATATTTTTCTGTCGAATTTCGTTTTGTCAAGTTTTAAGTAAAGAGGAATATGCCTCCCGGGATGGATTGCTAGACTATACCTTGAAAATGAGGAAACAATTTTAATTATTTATACCTTTTCCTGAGTTAAGTGTTCTTCTTTTCTAAACATTCTGATGAGCATTAATAATTGTCCAAAAATGTCTAATAGATACATTTGAAATAGTTTGAAAGATGACTCTAAAACATACGAGTATATGTTCATCTACACCACCCAATGTATGGTGCAAAGATTTTAATCTTTACGAATGCGGATCTTTGATATTTTGTAAATGATTTTGGCTCATGAATAATAAGTTATTTTGTTTCTAAAACTTCTTGTGCATATATCCATTTTTTTTTCAATGCTTTATTTATCTTTACATTTCAAATTTGCTGTTTACAAATTAGCCCAGGCAATGAAGGTATAAATGAGTACATGTGTATGGCAATCCTATAGAAAAGAGAAAAGCAATTTAAACACGTTGAGGAATTTTAAGGAACCTTTTATCTCTCAGCAATATCTAACTTTGATGAACTTCCAAAAAAGTAATTCCTCTATGCAATCTTAATTGCTTAAGCTGTGCACCTGTCTACTAGTTTTACCTATTCGGTGCGAGAGATACGTTTTTATAAATTTCTGTGTCATTCTCCCAACATGGTTGGTTGGTTGTTTTCAGATTATCTGGCGCAGTCAGCAATACGAGGGCTATAATGCGCCGAAAAATTCGTCATTAGACAAGCCAACATACATTTACAAACACCCATGCCTAACACGAGACTCGAACCTGCAACCTCGCGGTCTAGAAGCAAGCACGCTAACCACTATACCGTTTGGTTGGCCTTCTCCCAACATGATAATCTATAAGATCCCACGTCTGTTTATTTGAATACATAAAGTATTTATTGAGAACCAATAAGTAATTTATTCACAATCAATAAATAATTTACTCAGAATCAATACATAATTTAGCTAGAATAAATTAAGAAATAACTAGTTCATAATCAATAAATTATTAATTTATATTAAAAATGTTTTTTAGTAATTACCAAGTTTTTCGATGATGTTCAAGGGGTGATAATCTTTGATATTCGAGGATGATCATTGATCAATCATTAAAACATATGGTTTCATTTTATGAAATTGAATCAAAACTGAATTATGTTATAATTTCGGAGTAGAACTATATTTCTTACTTAAACTATATCTTTCTTAAAATAGCGTCCTTTACCTAGAAAAGCAGAGAGAATCATGACGCAAGTGCTGTGCGTTCGAGTTTTTTTAATAACGTAAACGATTGTCGATTTTATAGTTAAGATTTAAAAGATCGCCAGCTACTTAAATATAACCAGGTTTATTTGAAGCATAAAAGGTTGAGAACCATTCCTTTAGGCTGAACGAATAGTGGATAGTTTAAAGTTGGTGTAATGTATCAAACTCCTATGGTTCAAATATTTTAACATGTTGGAGTCTATGTTATGGGAAATTAGGGAAATCTATTTTAAAAAGCAGGTAGTACAATTTTTTTTTGTCTTTATTAGATTAAGCAGTTGAATTGAAGTCAATCATATTTATTAATGACTTTTAATCTTTTGACTTATATTTATTAGTGACTATTTAACTTTTGGCATAACTTAATTAAATTCTAAATCACATTATACCGAGTGACATCAATAAAACTTTTTAATTTCTCACTGTTAAAACTGTTGATCCAAATGAGTTTGAACTTTGAAGGTACCATATAAAACGATATGAAATAAATATAAAAATACACTTTTGAAAACACGCTTCTAATATATGCCATGAAATGTAAAAAATAAGTTTTTTTTTTATCTTGAACTACTTGGAAATATATCTTGTGAAAATATTGAAGAAAATCATTATTTTAAGAGAATTTTTGTTTTATTTTATACTACCTTCAATGAAAACGTGTTTATCAAAAGTATCTAAGAAACAGACAACATTTTTATTTCTTTTAATTTCACTTTTAAGTTTTGAATATTGAAATTCAATATTGCTAGTTATGTTTTAGTTTATCTGTACACTTAAAATTTATGTGGGTGAATTTTGTGGTGAGGGGGAACTTCTGAAGAGTGGAGCATGTATGCAACTTATGGGAATTTTTTTTTTTAAAACATGAGTGACAATATCCATTCCTATCGTGATTAAAAACAACTTTACTGCATAGTCGCTTTACAAAACAATTTATTTCACAAAAACTTCCCTTAAGAATAAACATAAGACCGGTTTTAAATTTAAGCTCGAAATTTAATTAGTAAATGCCTTACAATACTGATGGAGTTTTATTGGCTTATAATGGCAATGCCAATTTGGATTAAGATGATTTATTTTTATTACTTATTTTAAATAATGAATAATTGAATTAACATGATGAAATGATGTCATCTAGTTAACGTATACAGGGTGCAAATTGCGAAGTAAAGTCAGAAAATAAATAAATTTTCAACTGATGAAGCTATAGTTGTTTGATAAGTGTCGACCTAGATTAAACCAGTATTATCATATGCGATTGACTGCTGCTGTGCCTTTAGTGACGATAACTTATCGTTTCAGTCTAAAAAATTTAAGGGATAGAAAAATAAAGTCAATTATAAAAGTGTTATCGATTCAGTCTGAAATGATGCCTTACAAGTAAAAAAAATTAATTAGAAGTCTTAAAATATAGATATTTTTGATACCCGAACCTCCTCTCAAATACATGACTAATCGCATGAGAGAAGAGTAATATTCATATTTGATAACAAAAGTAACCTATGTAAACAAGGTATAAATTATTTTTATATGAAAATTTATATTAAGTATGCTTGATGTGTTTACATTCTGTAGCAATACACATCTGCCCTCGAACAACAACCACTTGTTAGGCATCATTTTTCATTTCATATAGGATTTCTTATAGATTCGCAAGCACATTAAAGGACTTCTAATTAAGATATTTTTATATGTACGACACCATTTTGTACTAAATAAAAGATGCCTTTACAACATTTTAATTTGCATTTCTCTCTCTTTCTCATTCTTATATGATAGCAAGTATTCGTTTTACTATACGTATACACTTTTTCTGTAATCGTAACTGTACCAGTTTAAAAATTATTCGAGTGTTTCCAGGCCTGTATGCCATGTTTCAAAATAATAGAATATTGGAAAGTGGATTAAATTTGAATTGCAGAATATGAAGAACCAACAGACAGGAGAAAGAGTTAACATAAAGCATGCTAAAATAAAGAGGATACCAAACTCAAAGCTCCAGACATTTCACGATATGATGTATATGAATATTTCAGTTGATGATTTAATGTAAGTAAGCGTAAAAATCATACATGTCATTTGTGAGCAAATTATTCATTTAGAATATTCCAAACAAATTATGAGTTCGTTATCGTCATCAAAAATATTTAAAAAAATGCATTTTTTGCCATCAGAATGCAGAAGTTCTTCCACCAAGGTACAAATTTATCCAAAAGTAAGACATGACATTGTTAAGCTTTCAACCGTTTCTTTGCTTGACTTTCTTTATACCCGAACTTCTCTGGAGTTCAAGACCCCATCTAAAAGAGATTGATAGCCTAGATCTCTATGCCATGTTGTCTTCAATTGGATGATAGGGTTTAGGGTTTCCGGTGAGGTCTGAGAAGCCTGAGCCTTGTCATTGTAATCAATTCCTTGACGCAATTTTTTGGAAGAAATCTTTTTTTCCCTTTTCAGCTATCGTATTTCCGCCTGGGTAATACAAGTCTTGACATCACGATAGGGTGTCCTGAGGTTTACGCAGCTGGTCTCTTTTATTTTTCCACAAAACTGCGATGTCACCCACTGACATCAAATACAACTGCTCGGAATAATTGCAATGTGGGTTCGCCTACGGTTCGGCTTTTGTGTTCGACTTTCATTTTGGCCGCCCACGAACATTGCTTCGATTAATTTGCTTTTTGTTATGGGTAGACATGAATTTAGTTTTTCAATTGGACTCGAATAGCTGGGCTGGTGAGAAAAATCCGAAGTAATTTGGGATTGTAATGATATGCTTTAGAATAGTGTTCGCAACATTTTATCGCTAATGGGCTGCAAAGTTTTACTCCTTTAATTTTTTTCAATCAAGGGCTGAATCTCAAATGTGTCTTTCTCTTTTACAATAATCCATTTTTTTCCGATTCTTGATTCACCGTACAGACTTGAAATTTATGTAGTTTTCTGTTGTAAATTGTCTTGCTTGAATGTTTGAGTTTTGGATTTTGTTTACTTTTCTTTTAGATTAAATGCGCACAAAGAAAATTTATCCGATTAAATTACTTATATAAAAATAGAAATCGAAATAAAATGTTTTTTTTTTTTTTTACTTTAGTCATATCCCTAGTATTGTCTGGGTTTTATAAACTTGGACGCTTGTTTCTTCGTCTCTAGTGCATTAGAGCCATATATAAAACCTTTGCGGAGGAAGAAAAACCATTTTTCCTTAACAGACGATTTGATTCTGATCCCGCTTACTTCAAATAAATTAAATTTATAAAACTTATGCCGACTCAACTTTTTTGTTTTGTTTTTAGAAATATTTTCCGAAAGGGATTGCAAAATGTCAAATTCCCTATTTTGAATATCGAACCATATCTTTTACTAAAATTGCTCTGTTTATTACATCATAAAATCTCGTAATTCCTTATAATCCAATTCACAATGTCTTTTCTACTTCAGATATCGAATGTTAAAGAGGATGTTTGTCAGCCCACTATACATTTCTTTCATCTTTGACCGATTAGGGACAAACTTTGCACAGTTGAACTTTTGAACGTATAGAAATTAATGATGTATCATGAAATTCTAACCTAATGCATATAACAACCTGATGTTTAACATAACAACAATAACAAACTTTAAAATAGTTATTTCAATCGTTAATAGTTAAAAATAAACCGCTAACCCTTATTACAACGCTTTCCACAAATCAAATGGTGCATTTAATGAATGATGCACATTTTAAAAATAACTGTGTCCTAACTTTAAAAATGAAGCAAGAGCAACGATTTTGTTTACATAACATTTTTAGATCATTAGTTAACATTTCGCAACAACAACAAAAAAAATTCCTTTGAAAAAAATTATTTAAACCTATTAAGCCATTGTCATATAAACCTTTTTGCATACAGTGTAGAAAACTCAGTTTTTGTATTTTTAATCAGATTTATTCATTAACTTAAAGAATACATAATTAAGTCATTAAAGACTGGAATTTTTTCTACCGTCTAAAAATCCGAACAATTAGAGGGTATCTTTACAGGGGTAAAAAGGTGTTAAACTATGAGTTTGTTAAACTTAGGAATATATAATAAAATATGCATTGATAAGACATTGCTGTCACAAAATTCGTTCATTTAAAGCTTAAATACAATTATAAATATATATATAGCTGATAAGATAGATTTGTAGTGGAATAACTGAGATGCCGGGGCGAACAAAGTAAGACTTTGAGTCAAATTTGTCAAATTTTGAGTTAGTTTGGCCTCCTCAAACTTATCATCCAAATTTTTTAATCAAAAGCGGCTTTCAACCCATCAAAATAAATCTATTTAAATTTCAATACATACGCAACATACATATAAAAGAATGTTTATTTTGGCCTATCCTGTAAAAATGTAATTAGGGAACAAGTCCGGTTTTGTTCACCAGCTCCTCAAATTATATGGGAAGGAAAACATTTATGAAACTAAAAACACATTATTAAAAAGTATTTTATCTAAATTCTATAAAAAGTAAGAAATATTTTTTTTTCTAACTGAATATATTGTTGTTCTACTTGAATAAAAGGTGAAAAAGTGGTATGGTCATGTACATGACATAAAAATAGTGTGAGAGCCTGCCTCATTGTTTTACTTTTCAACACACATTCAAAAGCAGTAACTATATTTTTTCTTTTTAGTAAGCTTTGAATGCGTTTTTAATTTAATTTCTTATATTCTGTTTTAATAAAGTATAGATTTATAAGTTTATTTTATTTGAGATTGTAGTATTCATAGGACAAAACATGCGATTCCACGGCAACGCGTTTTAGCGTCCCACCTCCCTTGAAATAGATGCTCTATAAAAAGTACGTGGTACTGGTCTGGTGCCGTCTGTGTTAATTAAACTGCAGACATACCTCAGGTTCTTACATAAATAAGATTAAAACTCCTTAAAGGGTGAAATGTTTAGTAATAAACTCTGCCGAAAGATCGCATAGTGGAACTCCTTTGATGAGTGTGGTTTGAAAAAGACTGTTCAATAAACATAACCAAAGTGATAACAAACAAATTTATTAAATACTAGGTTTACTTTACAGAATAAAAGGTTACGTTTAACAATTAATGATCGCTTCTCTTTTACCAATTTTAAACATTGAATCTACTTTACGAAGTCGATCTTAAATTACCAATCCTATCAAGTTTATATTAAAACACCCAAAATCGGGTACTGTTTACACATATTCAAACACATTTCATTTAAATAGTCATTTTGGTTAGAATTCAGTTGCCCTCGCTACTTTGTGGTTAATATTTAATATTAAAATAACTCAAAAGTTAAAGTCAGAAAGCTGGAAGATTAGCTTAAAATGTGAATAACTGACAACACGGTACCTGGGGCCATACTCGTCATGGCGTATTCTGCCATCCTCGGGAAAACCTATAATCCAAACGGGCCTGCGGCGTTCGCTAATTTTACTCCCACTCTCAACTTTAAGCAAAAAACTCCGAATGTCTCCTCGGGCTCTCGTGTGCCCCCTTTTTACGTCAAGACCAAGGCGGGGTCAAAATTCACCTCCAGCCAGTCCAAGGATCCGTAGGTTCAAATCTCTGGTTTTGAACTATAGCCAATCGTGAACCCTAACATCACTGAGCTCCCGCCTCTGATCCACAAGCGTCAGAGACTGGACTCGGACCTTCTGACGTCAATTCTGTGTACCGCCTAGAAATTTCCAATTCCCCCATTTTCACAGCTGCAAAGCACCTGGACCCCAATAATTTTGAATCCCAGCTTGCTGTCAAACTAACGTCAAGTTGGCGCCAGTCTTTGTAAACCTCACCTAAAATTGAAAAGCCCCCGAGTATTCATGACGTCTGGCTCCTGCTCGATTCTGCCTTCACACGAAATAGTGAATGTAAACCCCCTTTTCAAGATTTCCCGACTTTTCATACCCAACTGACCTTTTGACTCCTAACATTCCCTGTAATCCCGGGCTTTTGAAAGTAACCCGCTAACATATGTTCCAAAAGTCCCTTCTATCGGCCTAGCCTTTGTAAAAGGGCTAAATGACTTCTTTGCTTTTTTCTGGACTTACCAAAATTCCTGATTTTCAGTTCAGCGGACTAACACGTGGCGTTTGAGGGGTTAAATTATTTAGTTGGTATCAGTAAAGAAGTCGATCAAAATCATCAACAACTATTAAAGTATAATTTGAGACTGAGAATTTGATGTATATAAAAGTGGACGAAGTATAAATAATATATTGCTTTTAAAAGTTAATATATTCAGTGGATGCCATTAATGAAACCGGTCAAAATGAAATTTGTTGCACATGATTCTGATGATACTGAATGATGAGAAGAGATTTCTAAAAGAAAAATGAGGAGTCCCCAGATGAGCGACGGGGAAAATGAAACTAGTTCTTACCTTTCGAAAAGACGATCTTCTCAATCTTAGTAACATATTTACCTAATTTCACGAAAACATGTAAATTAGAGCAAATTTCATCTTAGACTGTGTTAGTGGTAAGAGCATTTAAATTATAATAAAAGTTCCACTTTCTGTTCCCATTTAATACGTCCTCATGGGAGGTCTTCATTTATCTTTCTTCCTTATAAGTTTTACTCTTTGCCCTATAAGGTGAAATTCTTTTTTCAATATTAAAATTCAACTTCTATTATAAGTCATTGAACAAAAAGTGTATTCTCATTTACAGGTTCTTTTAATTCAATAACTTCTTTCTAATTTACAATTCTATTGAGGTTTTAATATTGGTTTTTCATTTAAATTATGTGTAGAGGAAAATTCTAGTAGTCAAAACAAGTTATTACCAAGCAAATCTTTTGAGTTACCTTTTTCATAAAAGTGAATATTATGAATGGGAGTGAATTAAATTTTATTTGGGATTGAATTTCGCGTGTTTTGAATTTAATTTGAATCTTATATAAAGAAAAAACATTTTCTTCGAAGTTATTGAAAAAAGGAAAAGCTAGCTGATTTTGTAGTCTTTATTTCTCCTCCAAATTCATTACGTTTCTTATCAATAAGATTTTATAAAACTCTTAAACATTCAATTTGCATTTCTTTACAATATAACTTTTATTAGTTTCATTTTATTGGTATTTTTTATAATCTTACTTCAATAGAAACCATTAAATCTTTTGAGCCAAATTGATGGGAGTTAAATTTATAAATTGCGAGTAGGTGCAATTGAAATATGTGTTATTGAAAACCATGATAAAACGCAATTTAAGTTGCTAAGGAATTGTATTCAGCAATCTTTTACAAAAAGGTCTTTGTGAAGATTTTTTTCAATCTAAATATAAGCACAATTTATTTGGAGTTTATTTGTGATCGTAATGACTAAATATATTTAAAAGACATCGGTAATCCAGAAGTAAAAGCTATAATAGACAAATATTTTCAAAATATATTTAACAGGTATTCTTTTAAAAATATTTAAGGAAGCATTGAAGTTTTCTACTTAATCTGCTTTGAACATCTGATACTTTTTTTTATCGATTTCCATGTGTATGGTTAGACTAGCATGGTCAATGGTACTAATTAAATTGTGGGTGAGAGGAAAATAATACTAATTGTGCTCATATGTAAGAGATATTTAAGGAACCTTTTCTGACCTTTTCTGGAAGCGTCATCTGAACTCTTTCCATGCGCACTTAGACACTATAATCCTAGGTATTATTTAAATTGTGGATGAGCGAGGAAAGAAAGCAAACTGTGCCTTCATATTCAATATTTAAGTAAATATCGAAGTTTCGTAATTTTTATAAGATATTTAAGGAAAAATTGAAGTTTTACACCTTTTCTGCTACTGTCATCTGTTATTTTAACTATTTTCATGTGTAGCCGGACTAGAGGGTATTGACTGTGTGAAAGAGGGCAAAGAAGGCTAATTGTGCCCATGTGTATGATATTTAAGAAAACGTCGGTTTAGTGTCTTTACTGCTACTGTTATCTAATACTTTGTTAAATTGCAATTTTATTACATTGGGGATGAATGTGATAAGACAGATTATATGCATATGTGAAGAAAATATGTAAAAGATGATTTAACAATTCTGGTTCCTAAGCTAAGTAGCCATTGAAGAGGTACATGTTGTTTATTATGTTTAGGTTCATATTATCATAACCATCTTCTAGTGAAAGTTTGTTTATGTATCTAATTTTCGCTCCAATTCATATCGTGAGTTGTTTCTTTTCTTTGAATCAAAATAGTACGCATGATTGAGTATTTTGGTTACGGAGAGATTTTTAACAATGCTTTAAAAACCGAGTTGTTAATTACAACTTTCAGTCTCATTCAAACGTATTTAGAGTCGGTTAGGATCAAACGCTATTTGTAAATACATGTGCTTTGTTTGTATGCCTTTTTAATAAGTTTTGATTTTATCAGCTTGACTTAAACGTTAGTGTGACTAACACGGAACTTTCTAAGCATGAAATTATTAAACATGTCATTTTTCATAGACCTAGTAGGCATGCTATTCTTACAATCGAAAGACAAAAATAAAAAATACTTTCACAAAGATTGTACCCATTCAATAATTGACGAACTCACGTCTTTTCTTCAACCTGCGTATCTCAAACTTGGAACGTGCTCTGCATTTAATTTGCAAAGGTGCAAATCCTTGGATAGTTTTACATGGCCGCTGGGCTTGTTCCATGTTTCGTTACATACTAAAGTGGATTAAGGGAGGCCTTTTTGCTTGCTTAGTCAATCCACCTGTATATTCTTGACCTTCATAGTTATATTCTTGACCTTCATAGTGATGATGTCTTTGGGTGTGTTTAATTTTCACATTTTTTATTTACTATTCAGATATGAAAACGCATTCACTAAACCATTAAGGCAGTCTTTGAATCCTCCAGAATTTGCAAAGAAACATTTAAAGGAAACCGTCAGTCTTTTCATTCGCGGGTTTAGTAGTTAAGTAGGGTGTGTTTAATTTTCACACCTGATTCTTGTTTTAGAAGGAAATGCTTTTTACCTGTCATTGACGGGCCTCTGGTATTTATAAAACTAAAGGCATGGGATTGATAAGCACATTCTCTTTTTCGGGGAAGGTTAAGGCATGCTTTCCTTTGCTTTCATCATTTTCAATTTAATATTAGAAGAAATCTTGAAAATTATTCAATGGATTTGATCATTTTTTCAAAATGAGATGCTTTTATCTCCTGAGTGTTGTAGATTAGTTATGTAGTGATTTATTGTATGCAATTTTTAGTTTAATAATTTGATTGCGAATAAGAAAAGTGTCTCTTGTCCAATTTTTACGTTCAGTGTGATTATGGATTCAGTTGTGCTCTCCAGGCAATGTCAACTCATGTTATTTTTTTTAAGCAACAGTCAAATCTGAAGAATTTTTGAGATTGTGTACTTACTATAAAATAAAGCTTTATAGAATCGATACATTTAAAATGCAACCTTGTTCTAGTAATCTTAACCGTTATCAATAAACAAAACTGTAAAGTCATTTTAAAATTCATTTTTATATGATAAGAACAGTTGCTTTATTTTCCCACAAGGGCAAGAGGCGCAATTTGACTAGACATTACAAGTTTACAGATAATCTTAAGGTATAATATAATACATTAGGAATTGCGAAATTTGACTCAAGTCTGAGTGTTTTTTTTTTGTCTTAAAATATTCCCGAATTCATGACCATTAAAATGATACCATTTTCTTTCTGAGACTCAATTGCTTTTTAAATTACAGTAGGTTTTGTGAACCTGTTTTGTATTACGTTCATTAGTGTAGTAAACTTAAAACGCGTTTTCTGAAGAATGACATTTTGGTGTTATATGACTTTACGCCAACGATCATAACTTCATAATAAATAGTCCGATTTACAAAATTCTAATTTTGTTTTGTAGGAAATAGTTGTGAATGTTTTTCCTATTAATAATCTAATATATATTGTTATAAACACATTTTTTATGTATATTTTAATCTTAATTTTTTGTTAAAAACTATGTATTTTTTAAACTTTTTATTTAAAAACTTATAATTTAATAAATATTGAAGCTAAATTCAAAATTATCCATAGGAACATGCTTCAATATAATATCTTTTATTTGCAATAAAAATCATATCTCTAAGTTAATTACAAGTTTATTTATGTATGTTCTAATAGTGTCCTTAGTCACTTTAACTGCAATTAGCTGATTAAAAAATTGACGGAAAAAAGTTTAGACATAAAAATGCATCATTTTTAATTCTGATATACTGCCAAAAAGTTTGAAATTATAACCTAAAAATAAAAGAAAATCATCTCAATTGTATACGTTTACATTAAAAAAAAAATAAAATAAGAACAACAAGTTTACAGATAATTTGAAACAGACAAATAATTAACATTCTGTGGTTTCTTCTGAAAAAGAAGACGTTCCAAACAAAATAAAAAGTTTACTAGTTTAACGCATGAGAATCTTTTGCTTATTTTTATATCTTATCATATATTTGTTATATTTTATGAATTTAGCAGTGATGATTGTATTGTTCTTTAAAACTCAGAAAATTATGTTAAAAATAAGTAATAACTTTTTTTATTGCTTGTATGTAATTCGTCCTAAAACTTAAATGGTAAAAAATATTAAATTTTGTAATTAATGGAATTAATTTTTTTGAAACTTTTTAATTTAGTTTATATGAGCGGCCGAAGAGCAGTGGTGTAGGGTAAAGTACAAAAGTTAGTTAAACATTCATGAACTGGAAATTCCATACGAAAGTACTGAATTTTGACATTCTTATAAAAAAGGGTGCGGAATGTCGTTTAACTTCGTTCCCTATCAGATACACCCTTGTAGAAGCGCATGCACTATTAACGCAAACTTCAGATAATCAATACACGGTTTTTAGTTACCTCAATTCATATTTTCGGGGCATATCTATAACGCCCATGCTTTTTTATTAGCTATATGTACATTTTGTTTTTATTAGCTATATTTATAGAGTTTTTATATTTTATGTCTGATCGTTTTATACCTTCATTGTTCTAATAAATAGTATACCCGTCGTAATTCGAGGTATAAAACGAATCTAACACTATTATTGTAATAAGTTTTTAGAAATGATCTTCATTGACACACATTCCCATCTGATTAGTATCTTATTTTTACAGTTTCATCCGAAACAATTCAGTTTTGAGATCAAACCGCAGTCTTCGTGATTCTTTCCTGAACAAAATTACATCTTACACTTACAAAACTCCATTTTTAGACATCAATTCTGAAAACTTGTAAAAGAATTCATAGGAATAGGGTCATTTTCTCCTTGCTTCACTTATGATAAAATCTTTCGAAATCATGAAACGAAACTAATAAAGATGCGTCACAGCTCAATCAACTTTTCATTGAGGCAATTAAGTTTCCATGAGACTAATACCCTTAAAAGATGCCGAATTTTACTCCTCTAAGTCCCATTTTTAAGAGGAAGTTTCTTCACAGGGTTCCTTTGATTAGTTCCGATCTTGTTAGTTTCATATGCATATATTGCATACCCCACTGAGAGAATATTTAACCTTGTAGATATACGCCCTTCGCAATCGTTAAAAGGTTAAAAGGTCTGTTTAATTACTCAGACTCAAAGGCATCTCGGTTACAGACGTAAATGTGGTTTTATTGTTAAACACAAGGTCGTACTAATTGAAGAGTTATAAGTCTTTGTCATGAAACGAGAGCATTAATTGAATTGAAAAAGGTACTATCTCACATGAGGTCCAAAGTAACAAAATATATTTAAAGGGTCTTTTTTTATGGAATTTGTAAATGGAATAAAGATAGTACTATTTAACAGCTTGTTTGCAGGTTCCCTTAAATTAAATAGCATGCGTTAACTTAAAGTATTTACATAAAATATGTTATATTCCTGATTGCATTTTATTTCTTTTAACATCCTGTCATGATATTTAACTAGGTGTAAAACAATTCATTGCATAAAAGCTTCTTAATAGTTTCTCTTCAAAGAAAACTGCCGTCTCTTTGCAAAAAGTCTATTCTTTCACGCTTATTCTATTCCAAATAGGTTCCCCCTTTAATGCTTTGTTCATGCAAAACAATTGACTGTAAGAAAGTTACATTAATGGTATAATTTCGGGAGAAAACTACCGTGCTTATCAATAAGGCGTTTATCCCTCGGTACACATTTTCTTTTCTAAGGGAAGAAGAAAGTGTTTATTCGTAACATTATAGTGTGCGTTGTTGATGCATACGAAATGTAAGGAAGACTATTTTTTAGTGGACTTGGGAAAAGGTCTTTAACAGGAATTTTATTTTTTCCAACTACTGTCGGAAATGTAAATGGGCATATTTGTAGTTGAGGAAATATGCAATTTTGATATTATTTTCTAATTAAGGATATCTAATATTTACAAATACAACAATTTTCTAAAAATTTAGTTTTCCTAAAAGTATAATTTACAACGCTTTTTTTGTTCAATAAAAAAAAACCCCAACTCCTAACCTTAATTGGGTAATGCCACTATGGGCTGGCACCACCAGCCACGATTATGACAAAAATGAGTAGCAAGCACTGCAAACGATATAGGACCCATGTACATCTAGTCCAATATATATAGGTTTATACAAGTAGTAGACAAACCTAAAACGATTTTGTTTTGAACTTTAGACCTTCGACCAAGGTGCAGAAATAAGTTGGTTTGTACCCACTGTTTATTGTCAACATCAAGCTGAATAAACTCGTTGTGTATACTAGGAGGTTCACTGGTTGAAGAATCACAAGTCTATCCGGTTTAATCACGAATGTTATACAAAATTTGCCTCGGGATACGAAGCTAGTAACAAAAAAGGACGTTGAACGGGTTGTAAAAGGCGTTGGAGTTTAGAGTATAACTGATTGAATCACAGGAGATGAATTTTGTTTAGGTTAGCAATTACTAAAGACTGGATATTGCTTACATTCTTCGAATAATTTTTTATTTCATTTGAATAGTTTTGAATGAATTTTAAGGATTGAAACATTAAGCATTTGTTGAAATATTTACACTGATATACTTATCTTATTGTTTGAAAACTAAATAAATTTATATTAAGTTTTTATTAAATCTTAATTATTAAAATAATATTTATATTTTAAATTTTAATTCAAATTATAGATTAAAGCATCGCTTGTTCTGAACTTATATGGAAATTAAATTTCCTGGCTGAAACTTATTGGGAAAGTTGTAAGTGAAGCTTTAGACGAAAAAAGCTTAAGAATTTTAAATATCTGTCCTATTATTTTTGTAACCTATTTTTTTTTTATTTTGTCCTATTACTTATATATTAGGCCCCAGTATTGCAACAATTTTGGCCAATATCGACTGACATTGGTCAATTCCGATGAGGAACGTTGTAAATCGGCCGTTGGGTACCAATATTGGCTATTCTCGTCCAATGCTATATAAAATATGCTGGAACTTTTGAAATGTTGATGCGCAGTTTGAAAATTTAAATATATTTTTTGGTTAAAAAAGACGGAGGGCAAAAATATAATTTTTTGATGTTTTTGATATGGATATTTTTGAAAAAAAAAAAAAAATCGCACATTTTGGACGATGCTCGAGTTTCGGCTTGAAGTGGACAATCTTCCAGAAACCCTGTTTCTGACAATAGCGAATATTGGCTATGGGATGTTATTTAGAAAAAGTTTAACTACTTTTTAGTTTTTAAATATCATTTTATTTTTATTTGCATTTTAAAATAGTATTCTTCCCAATAATGTTTACTTAGAGCTTATCAGGTGTGTTTCGAATAATTGCTTTGTATTACAGGACATAATTTATAATT
The DNA here is from genome assembly GCA_963978545.1 of Linyphia triangularis. Classification (NCBI taxonomy): domain Eukaryota; kingdom Metazoa; phylum Arthropoda; class Arachnida; order Araneae; family Linyphiidae; genus Linyphia; species Linyphia triangularis. The sequence goes on from OZ021721.1 coordinate 53,549,444, forward strand.
TTTTTTTTAAATTTTTTTATAATGCTTTAAAATGTAAATTTATAATTTTAGAAATAATTTTCCCATGATCTAAATAGCACGAAAGCAAAGTTTTGTGAATATTTTTTGGACATTACTACAGGATCCAAACAGTGCTAAACTGGAGAACTTTAATTATAAAGATCCTATGCATTAAAGAATAGGGAAAAGTCTGATATGAGTTTTAAATTAATGTATTTACGCAAAAATACATTTTAGTTGTTTTTAATTATGAAACAATATTTGTTTTATGAACATTTACTTATACATTTAAAAACAAAGCCGTTGGAAAAAATGCTAAAGTTATTGAATTGATAATAATGCCAAAGTTATATCTGAATGATAAGTAACTTATGTTGCGACAAGTATTATCTGTCTCGCATTATTTCTGCCTTAAACTACTACACATTGTATTTCCTTTTTAACCCTAATCGTTGACAATATCCCTGCTGTATCACATAACCGCTATAAGAGTATTGAATATTAGGGGTTTGTACGATATAAAAGTCCGTAACTAAAGTTCCTCTTTCAAAAAAGTTGTTAAAACCCACATCAGAATGAAATGTGACCTGTGTATACTCGAAGAAAGGGGAAAGCATAAAAAAAAAACTATTTCGAACTATTTTGTTTCTTATGCCATACCAATGCTTTTGAAAGCCATGATTTGGTATAAGAAAAAATACCATGCCTTTGATATCATGCTTTTTGAACTTTAATTATAATCATCCCGGGATGAATGTAATTAATTATTCAACTTTCAAAATGCCATAATAAAGAAACATTTGTCAGACTAATCTAAAAATTGTTTGGACTATACGCTAAGAAGGGGAAAAGTGTACGGCTAAGTAAAAAAAAAAAAAAAAAATCAAAATAGTTTTCCTATCTTTCGAGTATATACAAGTCAAATTTTTCGTCTTTCTGAACAGTTTTGTGTTTTTGCAGCTTTTTGAAAGTTAAACCTTAATTATAAGCACCATGTATTTAAGTTTCCAAATTATTCTTTTGGAGCTCCCAAAGGTAACCTCATCCAAACCTCAGTCTTAAAGTATAGTGAACCTGAACCATCATTTGCCAGTTCAAGTGTTATACAGTAAGAAAACATATCTGAAGTATGAGAATATTACTCAGAACTACAAAAGTGCAAGGAATACTTTATTATTTCTGGTAACAACATCATTTCTTCAATTGGTTTAATTATTTGAAATGTATATGGATAACAGTTCAAGTGTTATACAGTAAGAAAACATATCTGAAGTATGAGAATATTACTCAGAACTACAAAAGTGCAAGGAATACTTTATTATTTCTGGTAACAACATCATTTCTTCAATTGGTTTAATTATTTGAAATGTATATGGATAACATCCATTATTGAATAAGAGAATATTTTTTATTAATTTTAATTATTTGCATTGGATATAAAAATACAAATTATTTTTTTTCCTCAATATTAAAGATGTGAATATCGTACATAGCATAAATTTTATAATTAGTATATTTTTTTGGAAAATATCTCTAAAATATGATAAAAGAGAGGGAAATCGTAGTTCTTATTGTTTTGTAAATATATAATTACTTGTTTTTTGTTGTCAATTAAATGTAGATTATTTTACTATAGAGAATAAATTTAGAAGCACAAGTGTTCCTTGCACAGTTATCTGGCACTATGCTGCCATCATAAGTTAGAAAGCCCTAATTCCAAAAACATTTAAATGCATATTTTGACACTTTTACGTTTGTCCTTTGAAATTACATATTTTTATTGCTGTACAGGTTTGTATTACCTAAGAACTTCAGCCATTCAATGAAATAAAATGATTATTTTCTAAGAAATAATCAGAAAGTATCCAAATATGTATTTGATTTTTTTTTTAGGATTTAGGGCATTTCAGTTTATGACGGCAATATGTGTCACGATAAATTCATTACCATAAATTTGTATTCAGGATTAGAGTTAAAACACGGCGTTGCCTGAAGAAACCATCGATATAGATAAACAACTGGATAGACTGCTCCATTGTCAATGCAAAGAGAAAAACGCGCCGGGGATTGCGAAGCTGGTGGGAAGATTAACCAATCACAGTTTATTTTTATAGTTGGATGTTAATGCGAAAAACCGTGTAAAGTGTTAAAGTATATATTTTTTTGCACATTATTACTAATTAAAGTCTACTATTGACATTTATGCTGTGTACAACCCACAATTTTATTTTCAATCCTCGGCAATCCGTATATTTTATCCCACCAATCGCATCTGGCAACGGCTTCATTTTCCCAACGTTAAGCAGTCTATCCAGTTGTTTATTTATATCGATGGAAGAAACGCGACTCTTAAAAAATACAGTTCAAATAAATCTAGTTTTCAGCCATTTACATAAATTCTAATAAAATGTTTACAAATTAGGATTTTAAAACGAAATAGTTTTTTTTTAAACTTTTGAAATTATAAATTATTTGTCATGTAAAATCGATTTATATAATTCTGCACTTGATTAAAACAAGTAAGAATAATAGTAAAATATATTGTAGTTTATATTTCGCACATATATAAAATATAAAAACTTATTAGTAAGTATTAATGTATTTTATATTTTTAAAATCATAAATTGGACGATAAGTACATTTATTTTCGAAGTTCTATATATTTTTTGAAAAGTTTTGGGCGTAGGCGTACTGTTAATAAAAGGAGAACATAAACTTAAAGTCAACAAATTACATTTTAAACGAAAAATAACATTTAAAGTTCGATTATTAAAATGCAAATTTAAAATGTGTCAAAAACTAAAATTAAATTGCTTCATTTGATAATTTTTGCTATCTTTGATAACGTTTCCATAGATAAACCTTTTTTGGGTGTTTAGTAGTGAGGAAAAAGCGATCGTAGCTCTGAGTTTTCAACTGCATTCAAGTTTTAATAATTGATTAGTGCTGAAATTTTCTATTAAAGTTTTATTTTTATATTGACTTCTAACACTATCTAGTTACACTTAAGACACTGTTGGAAAATAAAGAAAATAATAATAGTTGAAAAAGCGTTTAAATAAACATCGAATAAAAATAATTATTACAGGGTTGTTAGCAAAAATCAAAGTTAAGACCCTTTACTAAACAATTCCGACTGAAATATTCATAATGCATTTAATAATATATTATTCAGGAGAGGACCGGTAATCACCCATCAAAAGTGTCTATGATCGGTTTGGAAAGTTTTTGAGTTCATTCGTAAATTCCTTCGTATGCGTACTTTTCTATTAGCATAGATGAATACTGACTCGTAAAAGTTTTCCAATCATTGAAATGGAATTGCTGCAAGCGTATTACGTGGGTTTACTTGAAAAATTGATCAAGTTAAAATTTGAGTGAAATGAGTTATTGAGTGAATAATTATCTAAGACTTTAAGGAAAAACCCACTTTGTCAATTGAATATTTTTTTATCTGTTTAACCAGCACAACAGTTTCTAGCAAATCAAATAGTGTAGTTTTTGTACAGTTTTTTTTAACAGAAAATAAAGTTCGACTATTTTTGACTTGATCAGTTATCCCTGTAAGTTCAGGATATGATAAAAAAATTAAATTTAAATTATTATTATACGTAAAAACACCACCAGTCCGATTGCAAAATTTAGGAAAATTTGTCCATTTTGCATTGTTAATGCGTTGAAGTTATCCTTATCACCCTATAATTCATGATTCTCCCCCCCCCCCTTTTTATTGTGCACCTAACGATCATGTAAGTGGTGTTTATTACAAAAAGTATACTAATAAATATACTTTTTTAGGTATAAACAATCTTAGTATCACTGATATAATTCATTGCAATTTTAAATATCAATAAAATATATTAATTATTATTCAAATTTTACTTCTAAATTGTGTATTTTATATGGTACACTATGCCTTAAAGAGTTAAGAAGCGACTTTACGGGTTATGATTGCTCTTTTAGAAGACTGTTCTGAAATGCTTACCCTATGTTACACAGTTTTGTGCACATGCTATTTATAGAAAACAATTTACCATGTATTATTTCCCCTACAAGACTTTTCGCAATTTCATCTGATTATTCTATTCATATTTGCTTTTATCTTTTCTGACATTTTCTCTTGCTTTAAAATTATTTTACAAAATTTGTAATCACACACGAATAACTTTTTGTCACTCTTTAGATATCCTTGCTAAAGTATCCTTGTTAAAGTAATATGTAATTGTTCCAAATTTAAAAAAGGACGAGTTGAGAAAAAGTTGTGAGATGTTATCAAGAGTTATAATAAAGGAACATTTAATCACAAAAATGCTGAGGGACACAAAAGATGTCAGAAATATAAAAATGAGTCCACATCTTACATTTGCGATTATGTCTGCAAAGTTTCATAATAAGTCTTTGTCATTTAGGGTATATACGGCAAGTAGCATTTCAAATAATATACTTTTAGTTAAAAATGCTGTAATAAGAGTTGGTGGTATGTTTTTGCTGTCGAGGGTTTCAGAATTCAGAGTACTTAATATCGGTATTACGTTGAAGTCCATAAAAATAAGTTAAAGTGGATAAAAATTGACGGAAACTAAAACGATATACAAGACAACTTATCTGTAGGGCATAGCATAAGAAATAAAAGTCTTTTTCATGGAAACAAACTAGTTAACCGAACAATAGTATGTTTGTTAAACCACAGTATAATAAATGTACAAACATAATGTTAAAATTAGAGTTTTCATTTCTTCAATATATTGATATAATAGGAAAGTATTACCATGCCTATTTATTCGCGATAGAGAAAAATATTTCAATTTATTTAACTGCATGTCATGGTTTTTCTAGTTTTATTATTTGTACATTATTAGTTCCTATATGAATAGCATGCAAAAGAAAAAAAAAAAGAAAAAAAAAAAAAAAAAACGAACGCGTTTTGTACAATTTTACAGGTATTAGTCTAAAATTACTCTGAAACTACTTAGATTTATTGTGTTATGTTCAACAAGATGCTAATATTAAATGAATTGAGTTATGAAATGTAACTCAGTCAGAAATTAAATGTAATGTAAGATAATTAACAAAGTTGAAGAAGAACCAACTTCACACGCAGTCTAATTATTCTCAGCATATATTAGTGTTGATAATAAAATTGACAAATATAAATGTAATGATTTTATTTGAAATTCATAAAATACTTGATGTTAATTAAGTCACGCCTATCTTTTATGAATGAAATGATTTATTTAACTATTAATATTTTTATATTTGTGCATATTTTTCAACTTAATGGAACATTGCATATCAATAAAAATTTGTTAAACTAATATATTATCGATCATTGATGAAACGTTTTCCCTTCGTTATGGACATTCGCTGTATTTTTTACTTAAGTTTTAATCTACTATTAAATAATTGTCTAATATGTGTGCTTTTGAGTCTTTCTGAAATGTTTATAAATTTCCCAGCGACCTATGAGGTTAAATTTTTTGTAATCTTATTACGATTTCAAACGCAATTTGGCTGCATAGTTATTTTTTTCATGACCTGAAAATATTTAAATGAAGGCGATACTCCACCGAAATTTCGTAACACCTAAACTGTTATACTAATCCAGATTTCAAGGGAGAAAGATGGTCTTTTAAAGAGGACTTTTTGTAATTCAAGTATCGAATGGGAGAAGCCTCGAATTGTGAACTTCTACTTAGGAACTACAATTCCAGTTATGTCCATTTATTTTTGAAAGAAGAAATTAGATAGAGCCGACGCTGGATATTGAACCGGAGTCGACTTGCATGCTTCAGATCTAGGAGTTTGGCTCGAATCCTGGATATCATTACAAAAATAACTGTTTGATGCACACTTCCCAAATCCGGGTTGTAAAATGTTTAGCACATTTCAATATTCGTTTGTGATTATCTGAATATGCGAGTGAAAAATATAAAGTTTACCACCATTTTTCCAACAGTTTGAAAAGATAAAATAAATACCAACAATTTTTACATTGAAATTTTTTTTACCTCAAATAAACTTTAATTAATTTCAAATGAAAGTTTATTAGGATGGACCAAATGAAAGGTGGACACGTGCAGCGCCACCACCCCCTCTACCTCGAGCAGTGTTCTTGGTAGAAGGAATGGTGGCGCTGCACGTGTCCACTTTTCATGTGAGCCATCCTAATTGTATGCGTCTTTTCCTTGTCATCATTTCAAATACATACCATTCATTAGAAAATTATAAAGTTTGGTATTTCTTTGTTTTTTTATGTTAAATCTAAATATGGCTTAATAGTATGGGGTTTGCATTGAACTTTTAAAAGTATTATTAGTTTTAATATGCACATGACCCCTTATGACAAAATAACCTATAAACTGTTAATCATAACTTTCCACGAATTACAACGTACTTTTCTTTTTTCACTCCATCAATTAGAATACAAGATATAGTCAGTGTTCGGATTTCTTACGTACTGTCTGTAGAATTTTTTCTCAATCTGTCAAAGATCAGAGGAACGTATAGCAAACCAACAAACTTCCTCTTAATATTACATCACTTATTTTTTGAATAAATGACTGGATGACTTTGGTGATTGGTTAGTTTATGATGCATTTTTAAAATAAGGCATTTCTTTATAGTCTCTTAATTTGATCTTCCATTATAAGTGCCATACGAGTTGTAAAAACTGAAGAGATCAAAGTAATATCTTAAACATTATGATCCCGGGGAATATTTTTAGCATTATTAGGGTATATTTATATCCATAGGTTATAAAAAGTAAGAATTGTGATTTTTTTTTCTCGCTTTAAGGGCCAATTAAGAGAAAATTTGTAATGGCGGCCTATTAATGATATCAACTTCGAGTTACCAAGGGAAGATTTTGTAAATATTATTTTTGGGAGAGGAAAAAGCTTTAATTTTTAGCCCTAATTTAAATGCAATAAAAACATGATTTAGCTGAGTGTACTTGCAGTGAGTAAGATAATTGAAATTTTCGCCTCCAAGGGGATTGAAATCTACCGTTCTTTTAAATAGCCCCAAAGTCAAATAACTCTACTACCTACTTAAAATTGTTTAGTCTAAATATTAAAGTTAAAAGTCTATTCGTTTACTGTTTACTATGAAAACCTTTGGTATTAGAAATAAAAAGATAAACTTATTATAATGCCTGATTATAAGATGCTTAAAATAATTATATCAGTTGATTGCGTCAAAATAATATTTCATTAATGTATTTTATAAAAATAAAAGGATTTCTATGCATGCAAACTCATAAGTATATAGCTAATAATTGTTGATAAGAATATCCGGAAATGGATTCTAAAGGCAGAATAAAATATTTATTTGTACGCCAACTACGGAGATAGTTTTCTAAAGTTGATTATAAAGGAAGTATATAGCAATGAAAAATTTAATTTTATACATTAATTATATTAAAATAATAAATTAAATATATTTCATAGTTGAATTCCATCAGGGTCTCAATATCAAAACAATTGAAACTTTTAAACAATTTCATTAAAAGACTATTTAGTAAATTCACTTGTTAGTGTTATGACTATAGTTTCATAATTTTTTCACCTCTATTTCTAAATCTAAAACAAACTTTTCCTTTTGGTTTAAGCTTCTTTTTGGTTTATTATTTCAAATCAAAATGTTTTCTTCATAAGACACTGAATCTACTTATTAAAAATTGTGTGTCCATTCGAGATTTCGTAAAACTATCCAATCCTCAGAGTTCTTGCTTAGAGTTTGTTGTAAAAATTTTATATTGTGAAATATCATCTTTGTTCATAGCATTCTTTTTTGTTTGAAATAGCATCTTTGTTGTAAAATGAATTTTGTGAATTATTTGTTTCAACTGCTAATTTTACGAGCATGTAAACTGTACAATGCCATTAGACTGCTGCCCTCAAAAGGATGTATTTTCTAAGAACTAATTATACAATAAAAAATATACATTTTAAGAACTTGGAGTAAAAGTGGCATGATTCACTGGTAATATAAGTATGATCTAGGTTTTAAAATATTCAATGGATAAGAAATTTAATACACAACTATAAATAAAAATTTCATAATGCTAGCCAATTAAAAAATTAAGGTGATAAAATATTACCCCCCTTTCACCCCCTTTGGATGTTTTCGGCACCCCCCTGAAAATAATTCTGCCGGCGTCTAGAATGTATTTCTTAACCCATTAACGATGGTTGGCAAGAAAACTTGCCAATTGACATTTTAGTTTTTTTCTTGACTAAAAAATTGCGATTTTGGTACAACTTAGTGTTTTTAAAAATCATAAATTTTTCGAAAAATCTGAAAAATTCAAAATATACCTTAACTAATCTAAATGAATAAGGTAAAACTTAAAAACAATGACTGTTAATAAATTTTAAAGTCGTCTTTAATGGGTTAACTTGAGTCAGAATTGTTGAAAATGTGACTTAAAAAAAGATTTCAAGGTTTGGTTCTTTACTGCATGACACAAGGTCAATTTCATACGTCCTTCGAGTGGAAATCGGAGGGAGTGATACGTTTAGTTGGAAGTTGCGGTTGGGAAAAACGCTTACAAATGAAGAGGAACTTCTGGCGGAAAGACAGTCATCTTCCGTTGATTCATGATGCTCCTTTATGTAGCAATGAATTATGCTTGATTAGTTTCCACTTTTAGCGGTTTATCATTTTGTCGAACTTGACGCTAACACAATGAGGAAGAAACGGTGCATTTGAATGGGAGTGCTTGTAGTAATTTTTAAACACAATTTTTAAACTCTGTAATTTGGTTTTTGCCTTTCATTTTAAAGCGTGAGTTTATTTTCAATGAATAATTTCTTTAACCTCTGCAAATTTAATTATATATTTAAACGAATCTTTTTGGTAAATAATTTCTTGCCGTATTAAAATTGTGTTTTATAATTTGGTTTATTGTACAGAAGTAAAGCTGAAGTATGACTATTGAACCAAGTCACAAAAGTACAAAAGTGAGAAAATCAAATTAAACTTCTGTTCATATTCTAAGGTACAGCTAGTAAAAAAATGTGTGTGAGTGTAATGCGAATCTCTTTGAGCAAATTATTAGAGTTAGCAGACTAAAATAAATTTGGTTTGTAAACACTTAAAAAAACTGCCGACGTATTTGTAATTTACTAAGTATAACATAATTTTTCAGTAAAAGTCCAACGTTTATTCACACCGATTAGTACAAATGTGAGTAACATTGTTCTTTAAATCTAATATTATGCATCCTGGAATGTAATTCTCTTCATAAGAATTATATATGTACTATTGTAGAAGAGCCAGAATTACGAATGAATTTTCCGCCCAACATTACAAAAGTTTTATTCCAGCATTTTTTATGGAGTTTACTATGTTGTTTCAATTTTGATTTTCTTTCTATTCCAGATATATAAAAAAATATGTACTATTTAAATTTTTTTTTTGTATTGAAAAGTCTACGTTTTCTCTTTTCAGAATCGTGGCAACTTCTGTGACTCATCTACAAGAGAGGACTCCCAGCTCTCTGAGTCTGCACTCCACAATGAGGCAGCCAAAGTTGCCAGGAACTGAGAAATTCAAATTTGCAACTTCAGAGAGGAATAGACCTTTGTCAATTTCCCCAGCATCGGAACCCAACGAGAACCCACAATACACATTCCACTCCAGAACTTCTTCTATTTCTAGTCAAAGCGAACTGAGACCCATGGCATCCACCTTGTCTGTGCCTACTCTCAATCGCAGTGAATCCAAGAGAAGAGCCATTTTGCCAATCACTCGTAAAAAGACGTGCAGAATGTTGACTAATACCAACCTCGAACTCAACATTGATCATGCTGATATCATTCATGATGGAACTTTAAAGGTAAACGGGAGACCTTTGGAATCAACTCGAGTTCCATCCTGTCCTAATTTGGAAAATTCAACAGGAAGTTTGAACTCATCTAAATCTTCCCTGGATACGTATTTCCGCAAAATGTCGTTGCAAAACTCAATGATCAACGAGTTGCCCTCGAATTTCGACTGGAAGAACATCAGAGCTCCACCATCTAGACTTTCGGCTTCTTGCTCCAGTTGTTGCTCTAGCGAAGAAAATGTCTGGGTTCTAAGAGAGGATTCCGAATTGTAGATTTTGATTTCCTTTAATATTCATCAAGTGGACTGCAAATGTGAGATTATATAAGCGCAAAAGTCAAACTGAGCGTGTTGTGTTCTAGTCCACAACGTTCTACAAATCTCTTCAGTTTCTCTTATTTTTATGAAAGAAAACTGTAACTGTTAAAAGAAAAAGTGTATGCACATAGATATCATAAAAAGAATGTGATTCATTGGGAAAAAACAGACATTTTCTGTGAGTAAAGTGAAAAACGAGCAACCAGATAAATTAAAAAAAAAAAAAAAAAAAAAAAAAAAACCATAACTGTTAGAGATAGACATGCATTTCTACAAAAGTATCCTTTCATATAGTATTGTAGATGTATAGTAGAGGTCGGAAAAATCGATAAAAAATATCGATACCGTATCGTTGCATGGAAAAATATTGCTAAAATATCGATACATCGATATCCTACATATTTCATGATTTTTTTTCCGATTTTCAGTTATGAAGTGTATGGCAAAATGTTGAACGTTGGTAAAATAATAGTTCATTTTTGAAAAGTTAGAGGCATGGGTGCAGTGGTGCAATGTCTGCTCCATGTACTAGTCTGCCATTCATCTTATGTATTTTTAAAGGAAGTCAGCTTATTTTTATTCAAATTGAATTCATATTTTTGGAAAGCATGTACTTTGAAATGCATAATATTCACAACTTGCACAAAGGCTAGCCCAGTGCAGAGGTGGATTTAGAATTTCGCAGCCCATGAGGCTAAATCAGTTCCACTTAGAATTATCCTTTCTGTGTCAGGCACTGAAATTTTTTATGAATAATTTCTTCTTTTAGAATTTAACTATAGTGAGTTTTTGATGAATGAAACCTGCTCATTTTACATAACTGAAACTAAGAAGGTGGTGATGTTTAGGGAAAATTCTGCGAGGGCGATACAACTTCCTACTTCTTACAAAATGCATAGTAATTTTATGAAAAACCATAACACAGAAAATTAAGCCATTCATCTCTTGCTTGATCAGGTTTGAATTTACTCTCGAATAAAAATTAAAAAAGATCTGAATGCAATACAAACCCAAACACTATAACTTAATAACTAATATATGATCTTAGTTTTCATTACATTATGTTTTATATTCAAATGAATCCCCCTATTCGTGGTATTTCTAGGAGTTTTATATATTTTTAAACAATAACTATACATTAACCTTTAAATGCCCAAAGTTTCAAATTTGATACAGGGCTTTTAAAACAAATTGTACACTTGCAATTGGTTTGTTTTTAATATTTGGCTGTGTGTATGTTACCATTACATAACGTTACTGCAATAAATACATTGCTGCAATAAATATGGGAAATAAATACAGGCTACGGCAATAAATACATTACTATTTTTGTTGTTGTTTAATTTGGAAAATCACGCTTCTAATGGTTAATGTAGTTACTTTGGTCGGTTCAATTTGTTTCTTGGTGAAATCACCATACCCAAGACTTTACTTTTTGTTTGGGGTGCCACTTTTAACTGCCTCCCAGCCAAGTCCAAACTTGAGTTCTGAAGTTTTTGGAAAGGGAATAAAGAAAATCCAAAAACACATGGAACTACAAAACAATCATCGAAAAACCAAAAATGTTTGAAAATATCGATATATCGGTGACTTTTATCGATATTTTTTTAAAAATATCGTCGTATCGATATATCGCAGACCTCTAATGTATAACCTCATCAATGATTGAAATGTGTTGAGTATAGGATTTTTTGTGATTGATTTTTTTGTTTACGTATCATGAAACTAAACATTGACAATTTTCACAATTAAATAGTCAACATTTAGTTAAGTATAATATTGTACGCATTAAATTAGTCACGTCGATTATTTAAAAGAAACTCAAAGGAAATTGATTTGGTATAAGCTCAAAATATCCCCAATAAATTCACCAAGACAAATTATTTGATAATTATTTACTCAAGGAGTCAAATGCTGTAGACTGCATACTTCTATCATTTAGTCTCTGGCGATTTCAAATCACACGCCATTGTGGTATATGGATGTCCTATGCCCGTATTGCTGAAAGCATTTTAAGTTAGAATTGTGTACTTTTGTTTCAGCTTGATTTTTCCCAAAATCTGAGATACTTAAGTTGAATTACATGGTGGTGAAAATTAAATAATTGTTGGCGTTATGCAATCTCAAGTATTATTTATGAACATGAAACAAAAATGAAACATTGCAAATACAGAGTTGCCAAAATAACTTTTACAGAAGAAGAGTTTTCTTACAGAAGTTAGTCGAAGTTACCATGTTTTTGTACTTTTATGTAATATAATTCTTCATTGCAGTGTAAGACATTTGTGTTTGATAACTTTCAAGTGTTTGAAGCTGGTAATGATTTAATAAAGAAAATGTCTCTGCATTCAAGTAGTTATAAAAATCATAACGAAATAAAAATTTCGAAGCCTCTTCAGATCTTAGGGTCAGCATCCAGTTTCATTCTCATGGTTACTAGACCATGGTCTCCAGATTGAGTAGAAATCCAATATTTTCAGACTCGGCTCACCAATCAATACCTACATTATCAACTGTTGACATTGTTTCATTAATTAAAGTGAAGATAAGCACAAGAATTGTTTTACAATGGTATAGGTGAAGTCAAAACACAACAATATCTCTATCATATGTATTTATATTTCGAAGTAAGAACATTTTTGCTTAACCATCCATGAAATACCAATCCCAAAAACTGTAATATCTTCTCGAAAAATGGATTTGACTGATATTCCAAAAATAATAGTGTGCACCTTGTTTTTTTAATGACATCAAAGCGTAGAATAGATATTTAAATCAAATTTCTTTATACACTGATCTGAAATCAGTAAGTAGTACTGAACAATACTGCGTGATATTCATTTCGAAATACAGAAGATTTTGAATAACTCAAATGTTTCCTTCTAGTATATGAACGGGTGTACGTCTGTACGTTGTTATAGATGGAACCTATAAGTGTTCTGGAGCAGAAGATTCAACTGTTGAGTTACCATACTTGTTCTACGGAGTATTTAACTACAGACAGTGACTACAAAAGCGAGTTGTAGCTTTTACAGTTGGCCCTTTTCTCTTTCCAAACCTGGTGATAGTTAAAGAGTGCCACCGTTTTGTATAATTAGATTGAAGTTGGTTTAATGAAAAGATAAGTGATTCGCGCTGGTTGTAGTTTTCACTATCTTACCTTTACTTAAAAACATTGTTTATTTTGTAGTTTGTTTATGAGTTAATAACAGAAAGATCTATATTTAACTTAGTTTAACTTCTTTGTTCATCAAAGTTTGGCAATCTTCTATTCTTCAGAGAGCTCTTATGAGATAATTTGTTAAAACTGTACCTCAGAATCAAACGAGCCCCTGTCCAAATTTAGCAATTTTTGCTTTATTGCTAAAGCTTTTAGCAAGAGCGTTATATAACAAGTAACAGAGCGTTATATATATAGAGAGAGAGAGTTACAGAGCATAATATGGAGAGCCCAATGGGAAGCAGGATTCAGTTTCTCTCATTTTCTGTAAAATTGTCCAATAGTGACAAAGTCTCGTTAGGTTCTGAGGTATTAAAATGATTACTAGATGCTATTTTAAATTGATATGCTATTGCTATTTAATATTTCTTTATTGGAATGTTATTGATATGTGATTATGATTGTCTTTTACATTATACTTATCCTGTATTATTTTGGATGTAGTATTACAAATTTTTAACGAATCCAGTGCATTTTAGCAAAAATAAAATTTTAGACTATCAACTTCAATAACATTTTATAGGAACTATCAAAGTGTATAGTAAATTATTAAAAATTTGATTTAAACAAACTTTGTGCGTATTAGTAACACACTTCACCCCAACATATGCAACCTTTGTTCGAAATCACATAGATAATTTTCATTCATGCAATCTAGTAACTGTTAAAATAATCACAAATAGTCTAAAATAAAATTAATCTACACCAATAGTGTTAAACATAAATCATTTAGAGTAGTCAATAACTTTTTGGGTGTGGCATCATTAACTTGGGACGCATAGTGAATTCAATAGGTAGATGATTAGAAGTTTATTCTATGTTTACGTCTTCACTAATTACTTTATTAAATGTGTAGTTTATCAGGTAGTTATTTATGTATAAATAATAAATTATTATACAAGTATTATGTATGTAGAAACAATAAATGTCTCGGATGCTATGGTTTCATATGCAAGTGTTCTAAATATTTGAAGTTATTCCAAATCATCCCCCGTATGATAAATACTATTATCTTTCGGCATATTCTAAGTATTTTTAGTGTATAATTTCCAGTTATTAATGAAATTTAACGCATCACATCATTCATGAGCTTCTTAATGATGTAATAGATACAATACATTAACGATTAATAATGACTTGGAAATATACTTAAGAACTTTCATTTTTAATTTCAAAATGATTATTTTGAAACCATTTTTTCATTTGTAAATCATTTATCATTGTACCCATGCTATTTAATGTTCGATTTCTAAAATCTGTGACTTTCTAAAATGTTGAAAATTATGTATTAATGTCATTTATTGGTTATTTGCTAGTCAACTGAATAAAATGCAAGCAAAATTTTATATATGTGTATTGTTTTTGTTTTTTTACATTTTAAAGTATAACACGTAATAAATACATTTCAAAACTTAAAGGTTCGTTGGTAAAATAAAAATGTTCTATGCTGATAATATAAGAACTCTTCAATTTGTTTTCATGTTCTATAACATGTACATGATAAAATAACATGTTAACACATGTTATTTTATCATGTACATTTGAAAAAATTCTTTAACATACAATAAGATATTACACAGTTTTCTTGCTTTTAGAATTTATTCATATTTTCAAATGGTAACTAACGGTATAAAATATGTACTTATAATTATCAAATGTAAATACTAGTATATTTTATAAGCTGGTAAAGTTCACGAAGTTTTAAATACAAATTCATCAGTATCAATAAATGATTCAATTGTGATTTAATTTAATCTGAATTGCTATCAAAAGCCGAATGTTTTACAAATCTGTTTTGTTAAGTTAGCCCCTGGAATAAAATACATGAAATAAATTTTTGCTGGCCTAGTCAGATTCAGACTCAGATTAAACGTTTTATTTCTTATCATATTTTAACAGAAAATATACAATAACTTTCTAACTTCTAAAGAAAGGAAGGCGCCATCTCCAAAACTTTTTTTCGATGATTGATCTGAGTTTTACTTAATACAACTTCAGTTAGAAGAGACAAATGTTTAAAACAAGGAAGGAGTTGATGTTTATCACTCAAACCCGTTAACGCTTATGAAGCTTTTAAGTAAGTGTTGGATAAAACTTCAACCAAGGTACACATTTTTTTTAAGATACACATTTTCAAAGTAACTTGAATTTTTTTAAAAACTTTTATCTTGGATTTAATCGTGTTTAAATGTGACACTTGAAATAATATTCTGGTCCATTAATGCGTCACAAAACAGAAGTCTTTTTACCAGTACTTAGGAAAGTTCTTTTAGACGCACTTGTGACAAAGGCGGCAAATGACTTTTTTAGATTAATATCTACTGCGTATCGTATGCTGTCGCAATATCAGCATTTTAAAAGGGCATAGATTTTTTCGTAATATCTCACTTCAGAGTATGAAATATCAAATTATGGGTTATTTAAGATAAATAGTTCACTATTTGTAAATAAAAACAATTGATTGATATTAATGCTTTTAATATCACTGAGTATTCTTAGAGACATGGCCCAATATTATTTTTTAAAGAATTTATCTTCAATGCTTTTATTGATTTTATAACTTATTCGCAAGTTACGTAATAGAGGAGGCGAGAGGTATCCACCGTTTGTTGTTGGATAGAGAAATGATTTAAATCATAAATTAATATTTATTCACACACATATAAAATAACAGAATTAATCAAAGTTTTGTAAATGCGATGAGAGTATTTCTTATAACATAATAATTTGTAAACATAATAACAATAATAATCATACAAAATGTTATAATAATCATTATATAATCAATATTAATCATAATAATCAATAATAATCTTAAAAATAATAGTAAATACGTTCAACCGTTTTAGCGAGGATTAGTAACAAACCAATAACCACCAAACGTTCGTTTTTACATGAGGATTTTAGAGTCAGAGTGGGGTAAGTCGTATTTTCAACAATTCTCACTTAGTCCTGAAATACAATCTAGAAGGACTTAATTGTTGAAAGGAAAAGTTAACTAAGTCACAATCTCAATAGTTCGCCGCTAAGTTGCAGCAAAATGATGGGCATGCAACTGAAATAGGTAATTTGCTAAGAATAAAACCTGTCATTTCGCAAAATTAAAATTAATCGACTTACACCATTCTGACTTGAACCCTTTCGTATATTAATAAAGATTGACGCAATTTATATCTCACTTATTTTTCACTGGAAAATTAATATAAATGCAAATGAAAAGAAAAAATAGAAATCATTATGTTTTTATGAATTGTAATGAAGCGAAATTATTTTAATATGAAGCTAAGATATTTTTGGTACATGTCCACAACCCTAATATTAAAAAGAACTAAATTCTTATATAATTATTACTTCGATTTAAAATAATTTTCAAAATTTCGGAAAATCGATTAATATTGTATGAAAAATATGTATTTATATGATTTGAGAATCCGGGAATTTTAGGTATAAATAATAACAAAAAAATGTTTATTCATTAGTGGTAATCGTTAATGGAAGAATAAAATCTTTTAAAAGCTATCAACTACAAACATCCTTAATTTGACCTGAAAAAAAGTTGGCCCCGTCTAATAAACCTGACGTGTCCATGAGATTTAGGATTGCTATGTCGCATTCATAATGTCGATACTTTTAGCAACCTTCAGTTTGAAATTTTAAAATATCATTCATATTTACTTTGTGATTATAGCGCGTTTGTAAAGTATTTAGAAAATTTAGTTTATATTCCATTCCATGGTAAATAAGTATTACAACCGATAAATTAAATACGCTTTTGCTTCGTTCTTCTTTACAAATTACGTAAATATGCGTTAGTAGCTATTTCCACATACAGAATGCTTTAAATATTTAATTATAAAACGTAACTTTATTGCTATTTGAATCAGTAGCACTGGTTTCATAACAAAGTATAACGCTATTGGTCTTTGAATTAGGGATGCAAACAGTTTCTCTTTCTGTGAAATCTTTCTCAGCTAGTTTTCCATTTCTTTATTAAGGAATAGTCAATTGATCGAATTATTTTGTTGTGATAAATATTTTGATTTGACTTGTACACTGTTTGTTACTGATATATTTAACATTCTAGAATTTTCTGGGGTGTATTTTCCAACTTAAAGAATTACTGTATGAGGGATTAACCTTAAAAGCATTTTTGCTAGAATGGAATAAGAAAAGTTTTTACTTCATATTTATACGAGTTAAAATTATTACTAAGGCTTTTTTAAGAAAAAATTGTGAGTTTTACAAAAAAAAAAAAAAAAAAAAAAAAATCAATACTTTTCTCGAAAAGAAGAATAAAATTTGTAAATGCGTCAGATAAATCTTAATATTTTTCAGTTTTCAAAATGTTAACATGCATTGTTTAGAAAAAAGCTTGCTGTGTTTTATTCAATGCCAAAAAATATTTAGCTACCACATTTTTTTCGCGCATTTGTTTGAGCAAATAATCAAAAATGAATATCATCGATAAATGATTGTGTATAATACACATTTGGTATTGCTGTATCTTAATAACTTATATATTATAATTCATAGAAATAAGTAATACAGTACGGATTTGAAAGGGATGAGGTTTTTAGTATTGGCATTTTTGGTTCCAAATAAATTTTTTTGTAGTATTCAATAAAGCATTTTACTTTTGTTCAAATTTCTTCTGCCTCAAAATTCCAGTACATTCAAGCAAATAAATCAATAAAAAAATTTCCTGATCTATTTTAGTATCAAAGAAATGCACTGTCAGGAATTTTATTTGTATGCATGACTGACACTCTACTCTACTGGAACTTCATCAACGAAACAAAAACTTTTGGTGATTCTCTTGAGAAACTCGAATGCTCGGAGAAAAATTTAACCATCACTAAAAATAAAACGAAAAACAGGCATCAAAGTTGAATCGTAATATCTTCATTATTGTTAAAGGACTTTTGTGCGACTGACCTTGAAGAATTTTCTCACATTAACTAAATCGCAGTATACATTGATTCATTTGGGAGGAATTAAAGATACTTCCTTTTGAAATTGATGATACGTCCTTCTGTTTGATTCATTTAAGACTCTGACCGATCTTGATTGTATTTTTCATGGGCTAGAACAAGGATCAGAAAAGAAAGCTACCCAAAGGAACCTTTTAGTCCTTGAACTTAAAAATTCCGAGATAAATGACCTTTATCAACGTGGGTGCAAACGCCGAGCTGACAGTTTCCTTAATACTTACCTGATACACACCTGTATTTACAGTTTCAAAGAAGACGTTTTTTTTTTTAAAGTTAATCACTGCTTGTATAGGCAGTTAGTTATATGAGAATAGACTTAAAGAAAGGATAGACTATGTTGGCATTTAAAAAAGGTTTAACCTTCTAAGCCGAGAAAAGTTTATTTATGTCTTTTGTTTAAACAATAATTTTTCTAAATTTTGAATTTAAAAATTTGATTTTTATGAATTCAAAAATTAAAAATTTCCGAATTTTTAATTCAATAATATGAATTTTTTAAATCTTTTTTTATTTTTTGAATTTTAATTGTTTTGGGTTTTTATATAATATGAAGCTTTTGATTGTAAAATGTACGTCATTTCCGACCAGAAAATCGTTATATTGACTTTTAGGGTTAAAAAATCATATACATAAGTAAAATGCATAAGTAATTCATAAGTAAAATGTAGTAAAGTTGTTATTCCTTGTAAATTTAAAAAAGTTTACAACTAAAAATTTATGCATTGAAAATGAGAGGTTATAATGTGGAATTGTTTTCAACTTGCTAGAAATAATTTACTACTTTCACTAATGACTCATTGCCAATGTGAACTTAATTGATGAAATTATGCATTTTTCGGATGACACTTGTTCCTTCCTTGCTCGTGTTTCCGGCGTAAGCTATATTGCAACATCCTGTGCTGGTCTTCAATGCACTTCCGCACAAGACCTTAATGTTAGACTTACACTATGCAACAAAACGAAGAACATTCGTTTTGTATAAGGATAAACGTAATTAATTATAATTGCCGCCTGGAACTTGTGGTAGTCAGCAGATTTTTCTAAAATTATGCATAAGTATTACGGAGATCATGGAGAAATGATATACCAAGAAAAAAAATTAAACATTTGAACACATTTTTGTCACTACATAAAAATAGAGCTATTTAAAGGCTTATATGGAAAATAATTTTACAGACTGACCCTTACCGGAAAAGAATAAACGAATGCTTTAGACTTAAAAAAACTACCCACTAAAATTTTACGCGATAATTGTAACTATTTAATGAATTATTATTATTTTATTTTAAGATTGTTGCAATACGATTTATTAAAGTGGTAACTTATGAGAAATGATTTTTCGACACAATTATTCTCTGCAATAACAAGTTACAGTATAAAAAAAATGTGTAAGTTCCTCAAGATGTACCCTTTTCAAAATTGAAAAGGTCTCAAAGTAGTATAAGTTGTCTTCTATAATAAGCAAAATATATCTTATTAATTATCCAACTTTCATAACAGCTGATGTACAGATGCATAGGTAAACAATTCTTTTCATGAAATAGCAAATAGATAAGTTAAAATTAATAACAAAAAAAATATCAACTATAATGATCAAAATTCTTATCATTTATTGGGTATTTTCTTTAACTATCTCTTGACCATGAAGAAAGTTAAATCAATTAGACTTTTTCGCTTCATGAACTGTCTATCTCCAGAGGCTACATGAAAAATTATTCAATTTCCCCCCATTTTCAACTCGAATCTTAAGCGCAAAACAATGAGCAGAAGGATCTGGAAGTATTTTTTACCAAATTACCACGTGATTAAAGCATGTAAAAAAAACTTTTGTTTGAAAACCGTCGACAATTAGGTGCTTCGTGTGAAAGTGGTGATTCTTTTATTATTGGCAAAAACATAATTTCTTGAAATTTAAATATTCCTAAGGCACTCAAAGAAAAAGTAAACAAGTCCTTGAATGAGGTTTTCAGAGCTAAAGTGGACCGATCAAGTTTACTGTCTTGGAATTTTCAATTTATTTAAGTTAAATATCTAAGTATTTGTACATCGAAATGATAAATGAGGCGTTGAGCGACAGAACGGATCATACCACAGTTGGGTTTCTATTGTTTTTGCCCCGTTTTTTTTCAAAATCATTCATGACAGAACGGAGCAAATGTGATTAATTAAATGACTAATGGCGCTCAACGCCTCAAATAAAATAAACTGCCTTGTAACTTGCTTTGAGAATCAACTAGAGAAATTCAAATCATTTCAAAATCGTGATTGTATTATGTACTTGATCCTTTTTAGCTCTAAGCGTCAATATAATTCCTTTGGATCTAAAGTGGATCAAGTCCATGCATTAATTATAATTTTCAAATAATTTGATTTTAAGTTCAATTGCCCTGTTTAATTTCCAAAACAAGTTACAGGACTGTCTTTGATTTATTATTGTGGAATTAACCCTTAGATGCATATTGTTGCCATTCCCAACATTCCTTAAAACCTTATATCTCTTTATATAGCAACCTTTGCATAGTGACTTTTTTCTTAATTTTAATTTTAACAAAACTATTTTATCGTTTCTGAATGCGACTAGAATCTTTGACAGTTTATTTCTTTATCTGTGAAAATTTTTATTGTTGGGGTCGTTATTGGCTGAGTACAATTTCATTTCGGCGAGTATTACTAATTACGATTGTTTACATAAAAAGTAATAAAAACATACAGGAAAAATTGTTTTTGGATAAAAAAAAGGTAAGAGTAACGAATAATATGTATATTTTTTGCATATACTGATTAATTTATGCAAGAAAAATGTAGTTTTTTTATAATGTAAAAATTCATCACTATATGCAAAATTCTTAAGTTTTTTTTTTTTTTTTTTTTTTTTTTGTATTTTTTACATTAACTACACCCATTTCCCAGTTGATTGCAAATTTTCTTTATTAAAAATAATAATTCATGCATTTAAAGGTTAAGCAATTCTAAATTAAACTATCCTGAACTTAATAAACTTTAGCTCAGAAAAGTCTCATTTACAGACTTGGCCAACTTTAGTTCAATACGCCTTTTATATTTAATTATGAAACTGTTTTTTTTGTTTGCAGTTAAAACATCAGTTCTAATCAAAACCCATATATAATAAAGTAATGCAAGCTGTTCTCATCGTCTAATTTTAACTATTCTCTTACTTTACGTTAAGCTATAAAACTAAAAGTATTTCAAAAATGCGCATTGATAAATCGAAGAGCATGTGTTTTTGTAGAGAACACGTTTTTTGCAATTTTTTAGAACAGAACAGAAACGAGGTTTGTGTGACTAGATGGATAAAGTTGAAATTCACACGCCGAATGTTGCGTTCACTAATTTATTCAGTAGCACCACTAATATCCATTTACAAACGTCTAATTTATAAGCATGTTTAACTTATTAGTTTCGATGTTGAGGCGGTCTCATGCAAAAATAAATTATTTACAGAAAGCTGTACACATAATATTTTACCCCACATTTTCAAAACCACTCTCCCCAGAGCGGAGCAAATGTGGTTAATTAAATGGCCAATGGTATTCAACGCCACAAATAAAAGAAACTGCCTTGTGACTTGAAGAACCTGGTAAATTCATGAGTTTTTTTGTTTGTTTTTTGACATAAGGGATATAGCATTGTTTTATTGTGTTCAGTAGATTTCCTCAATATTTTTCAAAAAGGACCTTTTAAAAAATGAACACATTGGCTATATTTGAGTGGTTTAAAAACAAAGCGTATAGGTCATATTTTCATTCCTGGACTTAACAATAAAATTAGAAGGGCTAAACTGTTGAAAGAAAAAGTGATCTAAGTCACAACTTCAGTATGGGCAGCAGATTATGAAATAGGTGGATTTTAAGAGTATACTGCTGGTAAGAAGGTAGTTACATTAGTGGATGGGTAAGTGACTTTTTGATAAAAAATAAGCTGACTTACGTTAAAAAGGCTGACCGAAATCTAATGAAATAGTCCACATATTTTTTATATCCATATTAGGACAACATTTCTGATGATATACAAGCCAACATGTTGATTTCAGAAAAAGACCGTCTGAAAAGACTTACAAGATTTCGATAATAGATATGATATCCATGTGATTAAAAAATCAAAATAGAAAGCATTATGTTTCCGAATATCTGGTCGAATTTGAAAACTCAACCAAGTGGTTGATTTCTTTACTGGAGAGGTGTTAAACAAAGAGAAATAAATTGTAGCCTAATTCCACTGTCATTCTCTCATTTTGATTAGATGCCCGATAAATAAAGTTGAGTTTAAATTCGTCAAAGAAGTATTCAGTTATGTGTTGAATGGCCATTCAGATGAGTTGGGCAGGATTTTGTACGTTACTTTCATTTTAGGTTTTGAATTCTAAAAGCGAATGTAATTACAAAATTCTTTTGAAATTTCCAACGAAAAATAGAACGGGATCATTTCCTTTAATTTACTGACTTTGATGAAATTGTCATTTCAATTTTCTAATATCTTCATTTCAATGGCATTTAATTTTAGCATTGTTGCTTTGAATTAAAAAATACCACCAAAGGTATATTGTTATTTTCTTTAGGTTGGGAAAAATAATGAGATAAATGTAGGTTACTAGGTTCAAGAAAACATTTTAATACTTTCTTGTTTGCATAACGGACGAAATTTATTTCACATTTCTCTAAATCTAAAAGTAATTAGGATTACTTATATTTTGAAATGTGACCTTTTATTGTTTCATAAAAATTATTATTACTTTTAAGAAAATACCTTTAGAAATAAAAATGTGCTTTTTGAGAATATTAATTGACTTGATTAGAATAAGCAGACATTAGTTCACTATAAAATTATAGAAAAGATAAGTCTACAGGAGAAATGAATTAATTTACAAAATATATCATAAGTATATATTAATTGGTTGTTTTATACTAATAGCAGAAACAGTTTTCTTGAACTATGTAGGTATCAAAACTTTTCTCAAGTTCAGGAGTTCCTACTTTTGATTAATTATCTAGTAATAATATACTTTTTGCATAGATCTTAACAGACACTTTATAGCTTACATTAAATTGATTTTATTGTAATATTTAGACGGATTTCTAGAAGCAACTAAATATTGAGATTCGACTAAAATAAAAAGGAATCTGATATTCGTTATCAATATTGTAAAGCAAAAATAGTGAATTTTCACTTCTCTGATTTCTGTATATTTCATGGTGAAACAATTTATTGCCATTGACATAAGTACTGAGTTCAAAATTTAAGCTTACAAGGTTTCTAACTAGTTACTTAAAATGAGCGTCTTTATACAAATTTATATCGAGAAATCTATCAATGATAAACTCAAAAACGCAGTTGAATAATTAACTATAGAGTATACTTTGCGTGTATATGAAAGTTTTCGCTTAGTTCTTTTTTTGCTTACCTTCTTAGAATTCATATTCTCATGATCTTATTTAGTTTTATTTTCAAATCTTTTAAGGTTTTTCTCTTCAATTGGTATAACACATTTATATGCCAAGCGTTAGGAAGATTTACATACTGCCAGTAGTAATGAGTAATGAGTAAAAGATAGGCATAGGATATACCTGTTTTAGTTTAAATTCAAGCTATATTTAGTAAAGTAGGGCATAGAAATTCACGCTAAACCACTAAACCTAAAGTAGTAAGTTTGAAAAGTAAAGCCATAAATAAAGCTCAGGTATATTTTTTTCAGAAAAGCAGTGATTTCATCAGTGTTGAAATCTCCCATTCGAAATTGGTTGAAATCTGCCTCAGAGTGGTTGGAAATGTGACTTAGTCCACTTTGTGTCCAATACCCTTATATATAGCTCAGCAAAAAGCATTTAAGTATAAAAATGAAGTAAAATCTATTGTCAGATGTTATTCAGTTACTATAGCTGCGTGGCACCATGTTGTGGATACTCGTTAACCTTTAACTGCTGTGGTTGGTTGGTTTGAGGTTTTTGGTGCAAGAGCAACACATGGTCCATACTGCACAAAACAAATTGGTGAACATCAGTTTAAAGTTTAAGAAACATAGTATAAGAAAAAATAATATAAAAGTCAAAGATGAGATATTTTAGGGGGTGGAAGCATTCCACAAAAAATGACTTGGGGTCTGTCAGACCGCTTACAGCAGTTAAAGGTTAATGCTTATAGATTCTAGCTTTAAAGCATGGAATCATGTGTTAACATCACTTAAAACTATAACTTGTGAAGAAATCAGGTTGGTTGGTTTGTATACTCAACGACCTATTTTTGTGTACAATAACGATCAATCAAGTTAGGACCTACATCTTACCCGAACTACAACGAATCTCCGTGCCTTCAAAATTCGAACTCTGTACCTTTGGAATGAGAGGTCAGAGCGTTAATCACATAACTTTCAGGTGGACTTCCGTGGGTAATACTCAGGCAAATTGGTCCTAAATTCTAGGAAGATTGAGCAAAATGAAATAAAATTGAAAAAAATTATTCACCACAAAACAGTAACCTTTTGCCAGTAGTCAAACGAAATGTGCGTCAGACATCAAGAATCACATCTACAATGCGCTGATCAAATAAAAATTAATAAAGTAATTCACCAATATTGTTATTTGAATGAACGCAATATGGGTTCAAAATGGCCGACACCAACGAACCAAGCTCCATGCTGTGCATGCGTAGAAGTCTTCCCATTGACCTATGGTGAAAAGTTTCGAAAATTAATTAAAAAACTAATTAAAATGTTAACATTCTGACAGTTAGAAGCAAAATTAGAGGTCGAATGCTACTTATGTTTAAAATTTTCTAAGAATGTAGAAATGTAAAATGATTTAGGTTTGCAATTAGGGTTATATATGTGTCAAGAGAATTTAAATATTAGTAAATACATTTCTTCAATAAATTATTTTAATAAAAGTGTGTTAGAGTGTCATCTATAAGCGATTTAGAGAATTATTTAACTGTTATAGATAGTCTGATATTATTCAGCTGCAATCTATAGTAAATCAAACTTATTACCTCTTTTAGTTCGTTTAAAAAACAGTCGTAAATGTTTAATGTCACGTTATAAAAAATATTTGTCACCATTTCATGTTCTTTATTTGTATAAAGTCACACAAATTCAACCAGAGCAAAAGAGGCACTATCTTTTTGCGTCTTTCTTTAGAACAATTCAACACAAAAGTACAGCTCGTCGTATTAAATAACTTTTGTCATTTAATACAACGCGCTGTAGTTTTTTTCTGGAACAAACATGTAATGAAAATTATATGAAAACGCCGAATTTTCAGAGTGTAATCAGAATTTCGATTAGAGACTATCATGGTAGGGTGGTTCTAATAAGGAATAAAATATGTCATAAAATATTAATTCGCACATACTCATTTTCTTTCTTTTTGGCCTATATTGATAGATATTTTATTATGATAAATTAGTATTTTCCCGTGCCGCAATGAGCTTGAAGTTGTTAAAATGGCTACACAAATTGAGATTTTTGAAAAACGTAGTTTCTTCATATTTGATTTCACATTCCTTTGTTTTTTTCTCTCTTTTGACCTATTATGATAAAGGTTCAAATGGGTTGGCATTGATTTGGAAAAACTTATTATCTGAATACTCCAATATAGAATAAAATGTTCTTAGTACGAGAGAACCGATAATTCGCTGCTGCTATTGGTATATATGAGATTTTATATCTAAGCTTTGAAAGTGAAGCGAAATATTTTAGAGCGTGAGAGAAAATCTAGTCGCTCAAGTTCTCTTGGGTTAAGGCTAAATACTTTTTCACAATTATCAGATAAGTATAGTTACACGTTACATTACAAACACGATTATTTAATCGGGGATTTCTCGTTTATGAATAAAACTAACACGCAAATGTAAAAAGGAACTTGTTAAGACATTAATAACCACCAGGCTGAGCGAAGTAAGTTCTCTGAGTTTCCAAGCTTTCCCGCTTCATTTTTTACTTCATTTGTGTTTTAGTATTGAAGTCAATCTCGTAATCAAAAAGTGACAATTTACATAGATCATGTAATCTGCATAGCTTTTCATTTATATACCACAAGTGGCGAGAGAACTTACTATTGAGAGCATTTTCTGAAATATGTACATTGTCATTGTAAATGAATATAACACAAAAGTTACAATACTATTTTATTAGTATGTATGTGTAAGGTATCGTCATAGCTATAACGCAATAAATAAACTTTGTATTATAGAAGAATCAAAACCCTGAATTAGGATAGTTTTTCTTTACTTAAAATAAGGAAAACTATAATTGTTAACCCGGTAGTCTTTATTATTATGAGTGCTGAATGAACCAAGATCATACTATATTAGACATGACACATCTTCCAAGCAACAGAGTTAAAAAGTCATAAAAGTTTAAAAAAGAGGAAAATTTTAGTTTTAATTTTAAAACTCAATTCAATCTCACTTGATAATTTATTGCAAAATTTAATTACAATAATATATGAGCTATAAAATTGAAATATCATAAACACAAAAATACTTTAAACTTTGAAATCAGATGTACTTTGAACAGATTTGCAGTTAAAATGTCGCCATGGGACAAGCGTTTTATTCCTTTCATAATACACTCAAATACAAATTTGAAGACCAATAACAGGTTTAAGACCCACCACGGTTGGTCGAGAAAAAAAAATGTATATAAATATATTGAATTAATTCAATAAACACTCTTCAAGAAATATTTTTAAAATAATAATAGATACTTTCCTATTTGTTATATTTTTTTACGAATATATTATAAACAAATGCTAATTAAAACGATTAAACTTTAATTGAATCGGCCATTATCAAAAGGGTTCAACTCGAAAAATTGCTAGGCCAAATTTCTTTATTAAACGTGTATAATTTTCTTGTAGTTATTATGAATAATGCTTCTACTTAATATGTATTCTGAAACAAAGTACTTTTTTTTAGAGAAAGTTGTGTTTTGTTCTATAAAGGGGGACAAGATATAGTGTTTTATTTTCCAGTAGTAATTAAAATATTCATTTTTATCATACTCCTTGTGTTTCAGAGTTGAACCATTTTCGCAATAGTCGATTCAGATCAGGTGAAATGGTAATCGGAAATTGCTATTACACTTAATCAATGTCTTTGGCGTGGCCTGCATAAAAGTGAAGTACACTGCCATTTTCCACCATTTTATTTGTGTATGTGTGGGTCGTAAGAATAACGGTGAAAAGTTCTATGTAAGTAGAAATAAGTCCGCTCATTTTATTTTCAACCGCTTTTTTCCAAGTAAACATTATTTTACTTTAAGACAAAATGTTGCTTTGGAACTAAATATAGAAACTAACGTTGCAAGAAATTCTAATAACTAAGTTTTAAAAAGCCTATACAGTATGAATCTCTTGGCAAGAATAAAAGTCTATTTAAGAATCTTGCAAAAAATCATTAAGTTTAAATATTCACCTGAAAATATGTTTTAAACAGAAACTTATTTGTTAACATTAAAAAAATATGAATGAAGTTACATAATAAATATATTAAAGAAAAGAACTGAAAGAACAATTAGTTTGACGTAGAGATAATTTAATTTGTCTTTATTTCAACGCACGAATCCCTCAATTATTTATACTTTAGATAAAAGAATTGATAGTAAAATTGTTAGTAAAATTCAGATGCGGGCAGATTTTCCTAAGCTTGAAATGACATAACTGCGAAACAGTGTGTCACCGAAAAAATGTGTTCATCTTTTTACTTAAAAAAAAAAAAAAAAAAAGTGCTATATGATTCCATCATTGGATAGTGCAGCCCAAACGGTTACTTTTTCAGAATGCACTGGTTTTGCAATTCACACAAATGGACTTTTATTACCCCATAGTCACAGTTTAGTTTATTGACTGACAAATCTGTACAAATGAAAATTGACCAATGTACAGCAATCATCAAATTTACTTCCATGAATCACTGATCATTAATTGTAACTTCTGGTTAGTACATACTTAGTTATTGACTTGAAGACGAAGACCGCCTAACATTCATCATAGAGATCTCTATTAGCAATTTCCTTCCAAACAAGTTAGAATGTGTTCGTGACTATGACAATCTATTACGTTTCATAGATAAGGGGGAGGGGGGGGGGGGAGTATCCCATTGGCTTCATCTGCTTGGAGAACAGAAACTGCTTATAAGCTATCCAGATGTTGTAGTTAGAGATCAGTACCATCAATCAATCTTTCAAACCTATGTACAATTATCACGGTTCCAGCTGTCTATTTCTGCAATTTCTAAGTGCTAATTACAGCCAAATACACATCGTAAATTTAAACTACGATAAGATTACGAGGTCGAAATCTTCTCACGCATATCGCTCTCACCAATCCCACCACACTAGGGGTAGGCAGAACGCATATGCGTAGCCGTATGCGGTTTTTCTCATGGATATTTGTCGCTCTTCAAATCCTAAGTAATTCAACCTAAGAATAAACTGATTCAGAAATAAATAGTAATAAATATGTGTTTTGTTTGGGTAAATCTATTATAAACTTACTGTGTGATATCCAACTCGAAAAATGCGGATAACGTAATGAAACACAGAAATATGAATAGGGTGGACTGGTAACACTGTTCTCAAATACCAATTTAAAATCAGCATCCACAGCGCTCATTGGCATCTTCTTCGTCAAAATACTGAACAATTAGAATTTGTAATGGTAGTGTGCGAACAACCCTTCACAGTATCAGTTGCTTCAAGCTTTTGTTCTCGTCTCTGATTGAGGCAGATAGCACATTTCGTTATAAACTTTTCACGGTTAGAAGCGCCTTTTCTTTTTATATATATTCTGGAAAAACATGCCCTTGACTTCATCTAAAGGGAAGAGAAAAATTGTTGAGGAAAATCTTAAATTCTAGAAAGAATGAACTGAATTGAATGGGTTCATTGCAAACAAAAATGGACTACTAACTTGTCTCATCTGCCATGATTTTTATACCATAAAAATAGTATAAAAACGTTTGTAGTAAAAAGATCATATTGGTACCGCTTAGATTTATTTTGCGGCTCTTTGAAATTTTGGCGCCTCTGAATATTGAATGCTTGGCTCTAACAGCAGAAAAGTCTGCCGAGCCCCTGCACCACACCAACGAGAGTACATTAAGGCCACGACCTATTTAATGTGCACCAGTCCTCATTATCGTATACACCAGTATTCGGCGAAGCCAAGACTTCGAGTTTTGCCGCTTATGAGGTCTGTGCAAACCGGAATATTTAATACCCCATACTTGGTTATCTAACTTACCACTTTCCTCTTCTTTTTGTCACTTGCTGTTTCGCAGCTATGTCACTTCAAAGTTAGATGAGAGAAGGGATTCTTTTTTAAAAAACTCTTTGAAGTAGTGCTCCACCTAATTTGTACTGCTGCCATCTATCTGCGTAAAAGAAAACTATTATATAAGAATGTATCAGGCATCGAAGTATAATTGAATAACTCTATGATTTCTCAGTTTGAAAAATAACAATATTTTTCCACTAGTATGCATGTTTTCATGTTACCCACCACTTTTTTAAAAATTATTATTAATTTAAATACTATTTTAACTTGAAATGTTCTTATATTCATGGAACTGCTGGTCGGATGATGTTCGTTGAATTGTTCTCGATGAGGTCATCGAGTTGATGCGTATAAATGTGGAGAAGCTATCTGTTTAGGATTTTGCCATCCCAGGTGAATAGGAAATCAGGTAAAATCATCATCTTTTTATAAAATAGGAGAATTCTACATTTATATTTTGTCAATATTTGTGTTGGATTTTTTGTTATTTATATATCCAATCAGTGGAAGCTCGTGAGAGGGGCCCGAAAAGACAATTGTCTTGGAAAAAAACGTGCAAATATCAAAATACATGAATTCCATGTAAATATGTAAATGTTACTGAAGTACAGATTATTATAATTAAAGTTCAAATGTCATAAAACTGTGAAAAATAATCACTGGCCGGAATGACCTAAAACTTGACCAGAATATATACGAAAATGAAGGAAATGTTATAACATAAAAAAAGAAATAGTTCTAAATAGTTTTTTTATGCCAAATTATTTCCTTCTTTGCGTGTATGCCGGTCAAATTTCGGACAATTCTGACTCATTTCCCCCCCCCCCCCCCAACTTTTTGAAAGTCTAACTTTGATTATAATCACCCTTTAGATATACAAATAAAACAACAAGATTAATTAAAGAATTAAATTATCTAAATAAATCTTAATACAATATAGATACTATATTGTATTAAGTATATTGATATACTTGTTCAAAATCAAAGGAATAAAAATGTTTCTTTAATAACTATTAAGTATAGCAATATAGACACATCAAATTCTTATCAGAGACATCTTTATGCACCATAACGATTAGTAAAACGACACAGTCGCACAATAAAATTACCAAGTTTGCAATTGGGAAAATGTAAAAGAATGGAGAAGTTTTAGTGCACAGATGCATCTATATTTAAAATAACATAACTCAAAGTATTTATCTTCAGTTGAGGATATGATCTCCCTTCGTATCAATGTTTAATTTGCACTGTATTCTCATACTTATTTAAATGACTAATTACAGAAAAATAACGAATTAAAATTAGTGTGTCTGTAGGTAAATAAAACTCAACATTTTAGAACAATATCACAAAATATAAATTTTGAACATTCCATACCTACATGGAAAAGAGGTCAAATATTAAATTATTTTAATGTTAATGCAAAGTTAACAGGTTGCTTCGAGATTATTAACGTGAAGATCGTTTATTTTGGGTAAAGCATTATTATTAATTATGGTTAGAAATAGTGATGTGAGCAGGGCCTCCTGTGTGAGGCGATAGGTTGATTTGGGTAACTAAATTCGCTAAGATAAGTTATTTTATAGATATAATTTTGGAATCTATTAAATTATTTGTAAAACTCAACAGATACATATCTTGAAACATATATTGTAAATTTATAAAATTTTGGTTGTTCAGTTGAGATTTCTTTTTGCCACTTGTAGAAAATAACTTAACTTGGATTTTTCAGTATATCAAGGATAAGTTTAAAAAAATCAATTAAGTTGCTTTGTTACTTGAAAAGTTGATTTAAAAGTTGTACAAATCTGATTCATAATTTTATCAATGGTATGTTATATCTTTTTTTAAATTTAGAATATAACTGTGGGCAAAGACTTAAGCAGCTAGATGCAATAAAAGGTGGACAAAAAAGTTTTCATAATTAGAATCATTAATAAATATCTTATTTTTAAATAATAGGTTATGAAGAAACTTATTTTCACCATAATGTTTTTATCCCAAGTAGTTTTAAATAAAATGGGAACAATTTCATCCAGCATATTTAACAATTGTTTTAAAATCTGATTTAATCTATTTATTTAAAATTATTCTTCTAATACGTTACTTAATATTGTTTAAATTTCAGAATATTCCTATATGATTGAACTGAATATTTAGATCATAAATATGACTAACATAAATGGTAATCTAAATCACGAATTTTAACAAGGTATTCTTGATTAAGAAATTTAAATTCTCAAACACCCTCAGGAAGACTATTAAAAAAGACAAAATTGAAACTTATATAAATATTGATATACTTGGAATATTCTGTCTGTGTTGTGAATGGCAAACACATCTATATGGCTTCATGTTTAGCAATTTTATACTGCCTTTTTCTACCTATAAAATGAGCTTTCCCAACAACACTAATTAAAAAAAGGCTGAAGGAATAGTGGGCCCTACGTATGCTTGCTTAACTGCTTTGAAAGTGGTGTCGTTGTTGGCAACTTTAAATCTAGGCTTGTTGTAAATTTCTTTTCTCTACACATATCCCGTGAAATTTCCAAGGTTTGTTTTATTTTCCTGGACAGGAATTATTTTGTTTTGCAGTGGTTGTGTAAGCCTGTACATATCTAACTATAATTCCTATCTTACTTGGTTATATTGGATATTTTTCTACGCCAGATCTATTCGATAAGCTATTCTTCGTAAGAAACAAGTTAGAAACAATATATGGACTACTTTTTAATTATTGTTATAAACAAAAATATAAGTACTTATTATAATGTTCTTCAGAACATTTCTGCCATCAAAATATTCATCATACAAGTGTAGAAAACTTCGTGGAGATGCACCGTAGCATAAGTTTTTATATATTAGAAACGGTTTTTAATTGAAAATAGCTCTAAAAGATAAACATGATATGTTGCCACCAGAAGCCTCATGTTCAATATAATAAAACTGTGTATTAGAAATATTGATTTTAAAGGAAATCCCGTCTTCCATTAAAAACTGACACTTAATGCTATTTCATTTTTAAAAAGGATTCACCTGTCAACTGTGATATACTGTTATGCCATTCAGTGCCGGAACTAGGGGGGGGCAGGCGGGGCAGCTGCCCCGGGCGCTAACCAGAGGGGGCGCCGAAAAGCCAACAAAGCACTATTTGTTGTATAAATTTTAATATTTGGACGAAAGGATAATTTTTCATAAATAAATTTTCATTTTTTCTTAAAATTCTGGATGATCTCTAAGATATCCAACAGAAGAAAAAATCCACTAGAAAAAAAAAATACATTTCTGTACAAAGAAAGTAATAATCTATCCTTTTCCAAAAGAATGACAACGAATTCTCCCTACCCCCTGATGAAGAATAGGTTTGTGCTACATGGCAGGCTGCCAGAAATGCTAATTTAAAATCGCATTGGTAATATAGTCGCAATGTAGTTAGATAAAATTTAGCATTACAACAATTTAATGCTGTTGAAATTTTCGTAAATTGAAATATGTCGATGAAATTATCTGGGGCGCAGAATCGCAGAAAAGCAAAAGAAACTGCAAGAATATCCCAACCTTTTATCATCTTGGCTAGTTCACGAGACTGAAACCAATGAAGGTAAGAATTTTTTTAAATTTGTAACCTAATAAACTTCGGAAGATGTGTATTAAGGACAAGGGTTACGTTTGGGATATATCTCTTGCCAAATATATTTATTGTTCTCTAGGAGTCCGCAGGAATTTTTACAGGGGGCTGCAAGATGTTGAATTGTTTAGAAATCGTTTACTTTTGTTTTTGAGGTTGATTATCATTAACTTTAAAGGTTCATTGCGATTCCTAATGAAAATTAATTAGCAAAAAGTTAATTAAAAATTGAAATAATTAACGATTGAAACGTTTTCTTTAAGAGAATAATTTAGTATTTCTTCAGCTAAAAACAGATTTTTTTTCATTTTTACACATTTTGAATCGTGCTGAGTTTAAAAAAACTGGGGGTGTTGAACTTTGAACAACTTTCAATTCCCACTGTTTCCTTCATTTAATTTAGCAATTATTTTGGCTGTAAAAATGACAGCGCAAGCACGATTTTGACAAAAACCGTAACGCCAGGTGTAATGGCCAAAGTAGGTCAATCCGTTTGAAAGTAATGCTGACCACAGACAACACACGGACCCACAAACTTTTTTTCTAAAACACTTTTTTGATTCAGAATGTTCTGAAACTTGAAGAAATGCAAAAAAATTATGCGATAAAAAGTTGACACAAGAATTCCTATTGAGCACAAGAATTCCTATTTATCGCAAAACATATCGATTTTTTAAAAATAAAAACGAAAACAGTAAATTACATCCTATCCAAATCTCAATTTAAATGCACTGACTAAATATGTGACTATATATTTTTAACAATATATTTTACTATATATTTTTAAATCCCTTATATTAACTTCACTTTTGTTTGAGTGTGCGTTTGAGCCTGGCGTACAAATCTGCGGATGCTGGTCTATTCCTAAATAATGAAAAAATAATAAAACATCAAGGCATGAATTCTAAAAATATATCTCAAGGCCTTATTTTTCATAAAAAATAACGAAAAAGAAAGTATTTTCCAGGAAGTGATAAATAAAATAAAAAGAATCCAGTTTCCATGCTACGAGAAAAAGGGGCAACTTTTGAAATGTCAAAGAACTTATGGCTATAAGAAGGCAAGCTTCGCCAAAGCGTAAGTAAAGATATCACGCGGATTTTCCCAGTTGAGACCACAAAACCCGCCAAATTGTAAGGATTTCTAGGCGTGTGCCATTGCATTTGCACAGAGTTATAGTGTCATTTTGACGACATTATTTTTCACCAAACAGATGTCATGTTCGTCAAATTTTGTCCATTGCATTGGTGAGAATTTTAAATTCTCCAAGAAAATGGAGAACTCACACATAGCACCAGTAAGTAATATATTATTCATTCTATTATTAAAATGAGTTTCAATAAGTTTAAATTAATTGTTCTAAAATTAACATTTATGTGTTTACCAACTATTCAATGATTTTTGTAAACAAGTCATTAAATTAATTTGCTTTTGTGTTCAATGAGTTCTGGTAATATTCGGAAGCTTTTTAAATTTTTGTATTAGTATTTTACAGAAGAAAATATTTTTTGAAATGTAAAACAGCTTAATTGTTTATGATCTAAGACGTTTTGAAACCAGGTTAACCAGATTTTGTGTTAAAAAGTGTTACATATCATTCAACTATGTTCTTTTATTTCATTGTAACTGACATTATTTGTATTGATTCATTAGTTGTTTTTTTTGTCTTTATGCAAATCTTTATGCAAGCAGAATGAACTCTGGTCATTAATAAGGGCTTGTCAAATATATTTATTTAAAATTTCAATTAATTAATTCTTTTATTGTTTGTTTCAAAACAGAATTTTACAAAGGAAAAACCTTTGTTAATTTTCAATGTATATATAGTTAGCTTCAAATCTAAAAAATTATTGTGTGGGGGCGCCAAAATGAATTCTTGCCCCGGGTAAAAAGTGACCTAGTTCCGTCCCTGATGCCATTACTTGGATTCTTACACATAACCTTCGCATTGTATTTATTCTTGGGACTATATTTTTAATTTATCATTATAATACGGATAACTAACTGGTAATTTAATATTAATTTCATGTGTCTATGCAATTGCAAAAAGGAATTATTAGCCAAATACTGATATATGTTCAAGTGAAATATAATTAGAAATAATGAAAGGTAATAATAATGCAATTTAAATCTTAAAAACTTGGATTAATTTAATAACATATTGAATTGAAATGGCAAGAAATAACAGTTTCCAAAAGTTTTCTAATGCGACAGTCACTTGGCTTTAGTCACACTTAACTTTTAAGATGCTATAAAGTTTAATAAAAATTTCACTAAACTTTCAATTTTATCAAAGAAGTTAATGGTATAAATAAAATACCAAAATTTTATAAAGCTTCACATGAAAAAGATAGTGATTCATACACTAATTTATTTTAACTATTCACTGTAAATGTAACAATCTTGATGTTGGCATGATGGGAAAATATTGACACACTTATCATATTGTATCAGCCGTAAGAATCAAACCGTGTAGCATGGAAATTTTAGCAGTGACGAGTTTTCTTTGGTTAATGATCGTTTACATACAAAAACAAATACTCCTGAACAAATATATCACTAGAACAACAGATGGTTTTAGTAGATATAAAAGGGGTCTAAGATTCAAGAGCAAAGTTGCTAATTTTAAGGGAACTGTTCTGAATAGTATAATGTACTAGAAGTGTATAACAGAGTGGTTCATAAAAATGAACTGTGAATGAAATATGTATTTAGTATTTGCATATTTGTGTACACATGTATAAGTAAAATTATCTACAAGTTGCTTTTATATATTTAATTAATTTATAAACATCGCCTTGGCAATGAACAATTTTGAAAATTAAAATTTTGTTTACTATTTCTTTTTTCTGACGATTCTTTTTTTTTTTTCGCTATCATACAGTTACAAAATTCATAAATGACAATTAATTTAAAGGTTTTGAATTTAAAGGAAAATCGTTTCTGACGAATTCTGATTTTTAATTGCATAGTGTGTTATTTGTTTGAAAATTGAAGTTAAAATTATCAGAAATTATCTAAAAATGTTGGAAATTTTTTTATAGTATACAGTAGATGACAGAACTACAGAAAAGAGAAAAAAGTAACTTAATTAAGTTGAGGAAACAAAAGGAATTTTATATCTCTCAGAAATAGAATGCAATATATAACTCTGATAAACTTCCATAAAAGTAATTCCTCTAAGCAGTCCTAAATGCGCAGTCTGAGCACGTGCAAGCTAGTTTTAATAATTTTACTATTACCTTAATCTACGTTTACATTTTTACTCAATCATGTGCCGTGTATATTCAGCTAAATGAATCATGTCAGTTTGTAGAACTATAAAACAGTGAATTTTGATTTAACCTGTTAAAGTATATTTATTTTGGCATTATGGAATGAATAATCTTACATTATAAGGGCTGTAACTATATATTGAGGGTTTAAAGTCAGAAAAGTTTAATGTCATATTTTCAATGATTCTGACTTAAATCAATACAATATAGAAGGGCTAAACTTTTTAAAGAAAAAGCTAACTATAATTCACAACCTAAATAGTTTCCCCCAGGCTGCAGCACAATATGGACATGCAAACATAACAGTTGGTTTGTTAAATAAAACAGGTGGTTTGTTTTGCTTCTTATAAAATAAGGATTAATCGACTTGTATCTCTCTGACTGTGTTCCCCCATAAATGGTCTGGTTCTGGCTATTTGGGAGTATGACGATTCCGACCTTTTTCTATTTTCAGCTTTTTGTCCAAACCAGATTACATGAGCTTTCCCCTCAGTCAACTAGCCAACGCCAAGCTGTAAGCAATCTATCAGAAGCAAGCTAAAATTATTGAATCATGAATAAGCTCGCTAAACATATCTTACTATAACAAAGACGGTAAATGTTAGAATTAAGAATTATTTAAAATCCGATTTTTGAGTGATTTTAACTGTCAAATAGTATAATTTTAGAACATTGTAAAAAGTAAATAATAGATGATAAAATATTTAACTTTAAGAAGTTTTTAGTTAGTTTTGGAACTTTACATAATAACAATAGGTCTAGTTGTGCTTGGTTGTGTTTGGGTTCTACTTGTATCGTACATTATGACAAAATTGATTGAATAATATGTGAACCATGTACAATGTGTATTGGAATTACACAAATAATATACAGTGTTACATTATCATTATAAAAGGACATACCACAAAAGTTGCAATGCAATTTTATTAGTATACAAAATATGGCCATACCTATAAAACAATAAAAATAACTTAGTATTATAGAAGAAGAGTCAAAGTATGAAATGGATGAGAACCATTATAGTTAGTAGTATTTTTCAAA
Source organism: Linyphia triangularis (assembly GCA_963978545.1). Lineage (NCBI taxonomy): Eukaryota > Metazoa > Arthropoda > Arachnida > Araneae > Linyphiidae > Linyphia > Linyphia triangularis. The sequence continues at coordinate 53,587,036 of OZ021721.1, forward strand.
TTAATAAAAACTATAATTATTAACTAGGAAGTCTATATTATTATGAATGCTGAAGAAAACGAGATTAAACCATAATAGACATTAAATCATATTCTCCTAAGCTTTAGAAGTGAAAAGTCATACAGGTTTTGAAAAGTGAAAATATTAATCAGAATATAAAATTTTAATTCAATACTACTTGATAATTCATTGTAAATTTTTAATGCAGCAATATATGAGTTACAAATAAAAATAGTAAAAACATTCAAATACTTTTTATCTATGAAATCCAAACACAAAACTCGTTAATTAAAGAAAAAAAAAGTTAATATGTCGTGCCATTTTGTTTTACCAACCATTGTTTACTAACATATGTCGATGTAGGATCTCGTAGTTCAAATAGCCTAAAAAATGTAGACTGTTGAAAATAAGCTTCTAAAACCAATGCTCTTGTCAAATTATAAAACGACTATATGGCAAATTTTTATAATGCTAACAAGTTTTACGTTATGAAATTTCGTTGTTACTTTTTTATAAAAGAATAATTGGAACGATTATAAAGCTTATACTACTGTAAAACTTGACAAATACTTTATACAGCGGCAAAACTCAGTTAATCCAATTACTTTTAAATATTGTAAAATCATACAACATGTATGAAAACTACTTATGAAATCTGAATCATGACGAACTTTTGTATTACAATGCTGAAATTCAAGCTGTCGGCTTAAATTAGAAACTGAACTAGAGGGTGTTTTTTCACTCTCTTTGATAATCTGGAAAATCTCGTTAAAATTTGAATGGCACTTAATGAGTTTTGCTCACATAATATTTATTATGTATTTATACATATATTTTTGTTTGTTCAAACATGATTTTGAGGAGTATAAATTCATAGTTGGTGCAAATTATCTTGAATAATTCATAATATCACGGACACAGTAGCAGATTTAACCACTGATCCAAAGTCATTTTCAGCCCTGCAGAAATACTCCCCTTCGTCTTCTTCAGAAAGACTGAAAAAAAGAAGCCAACTTGTTTTTTCATCTTTGTTTGGACCATTGCGGGATTGAATACCAAGACGGCCATTATCTCCTACAAATATAAATCAATTTACAAACCATAAAATGATGCAAATTTTTATTGATAATTTAATTTACTTGTTTTTAATGCTTGTTATTGAAAATGGTACTTTGATGCAATAGCAGTGACCAAATTTTGTTATGGCCCAAGCGTTTTCTACCTTTCTTAAACAAGCATTGATTTAATAAACTGTCTTTAAGAAATCTTTGAAGAACACTAATAAATCGATACTTAACTAATTTCTAGATATTTTTATACCAAATTTTTTTAAATAAATGCTTATTAAAGTAATTAAATTTGTAATTGAATTTGCTATTGCGATAAAGGTTCAACTCATAAAGTTGCAAGGCCATATGTTCCCATCAAAAACATTCGTAATTTTCTTAAGTTCTACTTTTCTACTTGTTATATTATTGAAGCCCTGTCATGCGGGTAGCTAGGAGGAGATGAGGGGGGGGGGGGGGGGAAAGGGGAAGGGGGTATGGGGATATATTTTAATTTTTCAAAAATAAATATGTATCGTTGCAAGTAAACATTTTACCTCAGAAAAAGCAGTTACGAATAAAAAAAATTCTCCTAGCGCCTCAACCAATTCCTACCAAATTCCCATACTAAGAGATGTAGTGAAACTATTCGTTTCTCTATAATATCCTTGTACTACAAAAAGAACTCCTCGGTGTTTTTTTGGGGATAGGAGCTTTCTAAGAATTGTAACTGAAAAACCTCTTTTCGTGCGCCTCGTTCCAATCTTTCTACTCATTATCTTTCACCCTTTTTGTTTGTTTCTTGCCTGCAGGCTATTAGTGGTACAATAATATCATTTTTGTATGGGCTTGATACTTTGCACCATATCGACTTGATTCAGAAAGTTTCTGACCAACAGTTGCATACTTTCCTACTGCTGCTGTAAATTAGTTGTAGTATTCTTGTTGAGTTGTTAATACCATCGATTTTTTTGCATTTCTCCACATTTGGAACATTCTGATTTCAAAAAGTTCTCTAGAAAAAATTACTGTCTGTGTGTATGTGGTCAGCATAACTCCCGAACAAATTGACCTACGGTGTTCAAATTTGGTGTTTCCGGTTAGTGGTGACCATGAGACCTACCATTAAGATTTTCGTCGAAATCGCGCCTGCGCATAAGGTAAAAATCATGAAAAAAATAGGGTTTCTCAGAAATTAGGAACTTGTACATGGGACGAAAAGGAATAATTTTGGTATTTTCTTATGTTACACAACGAATATATTTGAGCAGTGCAATTATTTTTTATTTTTATGCTTTCAATTAATTAAAAATAGTTTTAAATTAGCTGAAATCAAAGCAAAAGTCACTTGATCAAAAACGCATAAGAAAACCGTGAAGTAATTACGCATAGGGTATGTTTACAGTGCAGCGAAGGTCCGCAATCGGATGTTCCCTACACGGAGCAATCGAAATGAGCCATGCTGTTTGTTTTTCATCGCCAGATTTTTATTTTACATTTAACTTTAAAGTGTTCAAATATGAACAATTTTCAAGTTATATATCTATTTTTTAATTCTCATTCCATCCAGAATAATTGAAGAAAATGGTAACGACCATTCACCAAATTTGTTACTACACTTTCGAGTTGTCACACATTTTAAAAACTATTCGAAAAGTTTCACTTGTTCCCGAAATCTATATATTCAATTAAAATTTTTGAAAATATAAGTGACCATTTTATCACGTTCTTTAGTACGAGAGAGATTTTTTTTTATTTGTTTATCAATAACAACTATTGTTCTTTTTACACCTGACGATTTTCAGAGACTTTGAATTTGTTTTAAAACAAACTCATAACTAAAAAGTTACAAAAACTTTAGTTTTCCTTAGTGCATCTCAGATTATGATACAGATGATCTGTATCATGAAGTGCTTATGATACAGATAATCTGTATCAAAAATACTTCAAACTATTTTCCCATCAATGTGCATTTGTCACTTAAATTGTATTGTAATTTCTTCGAGTCCCACTGAACTGCCCTAATACTCAGTGATGAATGAGATCACTGATTCATAAGAAGTTGTTGGTTACTGTTTACATAAAATCAGCTCCAAGTTAAGGTATTTCATTAGCCAAGTAAAGAATGGTGGTTGATGCCGATTATTAGCATAAATCGTTTTGACTTAGAATTCATACTGTACTTTGAAGTCAGCAGCTATGGCAAAAATAAAGGTATGTATACCTTGTATTGTGCAAACTTTTGTTTTTCTTGTATAATTGTTGAATTTTTGTTTATCACCTACTCCTTGACTGTACATTTTACTATTTGTTGCCATTAATCGTCTTAACATAGAATCCACACTGTTGTTTAAAACAGCTACTAAAGGCAAAATAAAGGTACACCTTTTTTTTTACCATTAGCGGAACAGTATCAGCTGCCATTTTTTACCTAGCTAGTAAAATGCCTTAACTTGGTGCTGTGTTTTTTGTAAACAACTCAACGTTGAGGTCAGCCTAACATTGGAGAATATAATGAAAATCATAAATTTTATGCAGTCAAACCCTGTTAACGCAAAGTCGATGGGAGCACTGAAATTGTTCACGTTAACCGAATTTCTTGTTACAGAAATAAATGGTTAAAATTCCAAGTCCGGTACTGTCTTGCGCCAAGAATTGTTTATATCAAACCGTGCCACATTATGGCAACCATAGGCAGTTCACTTGCCATTAAAAAAAATGACGGGACTGCCATTTTCTGGCTAAAAACACCTTGGCGTAGAATCAGGGGCGTACTGGGACATAAAATCAGCCTGGTGATTTTAGATTTACGACGGCCCAAATTTTCAATACAATCTTTGATAAAATTTTAATAATTAATATATTTTATAATTTAAATATTTATATATTAAGATCAATTTCAATAATTAAATGGTTTTATTTATTTATTTTGTTTGTTTGTTTATTTGTTGGTTTGTTTATTTATTTTAATAATTGAATTGTTTTAACAATAAGTTTGAAATTATATAAATTTCTCTCTGACTCAACTATAGTTATACTTCTTTTGAGTAAACTTGGTTTCAACCAGCCAAATTTTTGTAAAAAACAAAATCTAGATTGCGAAGTAGAGAAAGTCGAAGTATATAACTTTCTACCTGCCTCATCTTCCATGAGTTTTATACCATAAAAATAGAATAAAAATGTTTGTAGTTAAAAACTCATATTGGTATGGCATACGTTCATTTTGCGACTTTATAAAAAATTTGCAATTCTGATTATTGAATGTTTGACTCTTAGCGCAGAAAAGTCTGTTGACCCCTGACATAGAAGGCTGGTGGATTCGGATTTAATACAAAGGGTTTTTTAAACATACTTTTAAGAAAGCAACTACTTACTATTTATATTATATTAATGAAATTAAAAAAAAAAAATATTGTACCAACCGGCCCATTTCCTACATACACTGACCGGTCCGGTGATTGCACCGGTTGGTTGGTTGTATTCAGATTATCTGGCGCCGTCAGCAACACGAGGGCTATAAGGTGATTGCACCGGATAACCCTATGGCCATTACGCCCCTGCGTAGAATCCATACCGGACTTAGAATTTTAATTGAATAAATTAACGTTAAGTTTTAAGGACGGGTAACTGCTTTTGCTTTGCGTTAAACAGGATTTCATGTTAAGCGATTTTACTTTAACGGGATTTGTTTGTAGTTATAAAATAAAAATAGCCTTCCTGCACAAATAGTTTCTAATAAACTTTAAAATATTAAAAACAATAAGAAAATAAATACTTTTGAGTATAAATTGTAATTAATGTTATACTTTTATGATCATGTATATTATAAGAGTTTTAACGAATCATTTGGCTTTGGCCGAGTTCTTTCCTTGTCACTCACTCACTTGGGGGAATTCCCATTGGCATAGTCCTTAGCATCCGAATAGTCCTTTTGCCAATGTTTACTGTTTCCAATCCGACGTACTCATATATCTGCATTAACCCTTTTGTGCATGATTTTTATTTCTTTATGTTGCAACTAATGATCATGTAACTAGTGATTATCTCAAAAAGAATACTAATAAAAATTCTTTTAGGTATAATAAGCAATCTTAGAATGACTAATTCAATTATTTGCAATAATATATACCATTATTCAAATTTTACTGCCAAGTCGTGTAGCATATAAGCTACACTATGCATTTAAGATTTAATATTTCATAACTTTGAATATAAGTTATATGTTCAAAACATATCGACTACTGAAGAACAGCTGCCGTTAACAATATGGCACTCTCGACTCAGTTGGTAAATCCAATCTTAACATTTCTCCTACATATGAATTTGTCCTTTTAATTTACGCTCCCTTTAGTTGCCCCTTAATTTACATTATACTGATTTTGTGCTACTTATCTCAATGTACTTTTCTACATACATATTATGTAAGATATGAGAAAGTCAATCTGGTCTGTAATCTCTTATGTATAGAAGTTTATTTAATAAAACTTGTATTTGGTTTATGTGCATATTATTCTGCCGTTGTGAAGAAGACTGCGAGTAAAAATAATTATGTAATGGGTAACGACTAACGTAAAAACTTTAAGAAGCTCTTCTTTTTTTTTGCCTTTTAAACAATTACCTGATATCAAATGGGTTTACCTCCTTCCTAAAGACATAGCTCCTAAGTTACTCAGTTTTGGTGCAGAATTTAATACAGTGTGTAGTTATCATTTACAGTTTGTGTAACACAAATATTTGTATTAAAATATGCCAAAGAAATTTTAATGGATTATTGAAACTTCTATTGGAGATCTGTTTATAACTTTACAAATGAATGTTTCAGACATGGTACAGTACCCCCCCCCAAAAAAAAAAATCAGAACGATGGCTATATCTTTTGTTCTAATTGTTGAAATAACAAACAAAAGGTACCGTTGTAAATCGTGAAAGGTTTTTAATAATTGTATGTAGATTTTTTTTTTATCATGAGGGGTCATCTACATATTAAAACAGAACCAAACTTTAAAAAGTTCAATAGCAACCTCGTAATATTATTCCATATTTGGATTCAGCATTAAAAAAGAATGCGAAATACAAAAATTCGTAATTTTCTAATGAATGGTTTGTAATTTAAATGATAAAACGAAAATGATAAATTAATGTTAAATAAAAAAGTTGGTTTTTTGGCCATAAATACTTAAATAATTGATATATTTCAGTAATTTCTTTTTCAAAAGATAGTTTGTAAATGGCCAAACATAAATAGCAATCAACTTTTGCATCAATTTCTTTTTTAATAATTAATTATTAATTAATAAAACAATTTTAATTTTTTTTTTTTAATAGAAACATATATTTTTTTTGCTTTCATTAAATTCACCATGGTCTGAAACCCCACCACAATTTTTTTCTTTTCATTTTGACTTTTAGTTCTCGATTTTTTAGCGAAAATGTAAAAAACGCTCACTTTAAGGGACCGTATAGTAGACGACTTTTTAAAACTATCAAAGATTAATTCAAGGTAAACTAGAGGTGAGGAAAATCACACTACGTTCAATTATCGTAAATAGGGTGAATAGGAACAGCGGAGTGAATCGGAACAGAATTTCTTGAAATTACAAAAAAAAAATATATTATTTTATACAAACAAAGCAGTTTTATTTTTTGTATGTATATTTTTAATCTGTCTAACGTGTTTAGAATCGTGGAACATATGTTTTGTGTGGTTTTCAACAGTGTCCTTTTTTAAAAAAAAATTTACTTCCTTAAATTACATTTATTTAAAACCAAATTTTTTAAGCAATTTCAATAAGTTATCCTTTAAAAATTTTACTGAATCAGGTGATTTTTTCATTTTATAAATAATTTCAACGATCAAGTTACATTTGTGTTTACAGTGAAATGTTTCTGTAAAATAATCACACTTTGCTGAATACTGTTTACTAATGCCTACATTTTATATTTATTAATTTTCTAATTATCAGTAGTATACGTTATACTTCTGCAATTATAGTTTTCGATATTTTATTTATTTCGTGTGAAGAATGCACATATTTAAAGTTGTAAATAAATTATGTTACTTTTGCGTTTACTTGCTATTTTTGTATTAATCTTAAACATGTCACTATAAATCCAAGTAGTTTCTATGCAATTTTAGAATATTTGTATTTTATAACGTCGTGAAACGCCTCACTGACCGTTCGATTTCTCCCGCTGTGAAGTAGAATCTTAAAAATACCTTTCGTTTTATGGAAATTCTCCCTGAAGATCGGTCAAAAAATGGTCGAAACATTTTCGCTCATAAGTGACGTGTTTTTCAACATAATGCATTGAAATTTGGTATATAGAGTAAATGATGTATTCTGAATCGAATGAAATGATAAAAAATAAGGGTTCGTATTGAAATTTTCGAAGATAGCGTTACTTTTACTTAGTAAACGGTCCCTCAAGAAAAAGAAATTGCATCAGATATATAGAAAATCGTATGCAAAACATTTTGGTGCAAACCTTAAAATTCTACGATAATTAGAACCGAAGATATAGTAATCGTTCTTTTTTTTGGGGGTACTGTACAATGCAGCGGAAACACTGATTTCAGCTCTTTTGACCTAAATTTCAGTACTTTGAATGTAAGTTAAAAAATTGGAAAACTGGGTTTGATTAAATTCACCTGTTAGTCAATATAGTCTATTTATTTAAAATTGCTCAAATTCTGAATTTTTTTTTTAAGTTTAATGTTTTTTTGTTGATTTCGTTTTCAGATGAAGATCAGCTTTTTTTAAATAAAAAAATTGTGGTACCTAATATTTAAAAACTCAAATTTTCAATTATCTATTATTTTCTTCTTCTTCCTTTATGGTTATCTTAAAAATAGGGTTGGTTATTTTCAGATTATCTGGCGCCGTCAGCAACACGAGGGCTATAATGCGCCGAAACGGTCTTCATTTTACAAGCCAACATACATTTACAAACACCCATACCTTTCACAGGACTCGAACCCGCAACCTCGCGGTCTAGAAGCTAGTATGCTAACCACTACTTAAAAATAGGGATATGTAGTGCTTCGAAAATGGTTTCTAAAATAATTTTAGTGCTTCTCATTGAATTTATTCTTTTTACTCAGCAATGGGATAATGTTTAAAATGTAAAATACAGTAAAAATTATCTTTATTATGTAATCAAAATTGTGTTGTTTATTATATTACACTTCATGTTCGATTAGATAGCTTAAATCATATTTATTATTTTAATGCGTGTTATTTTTACAGATTAAAAACATTGGTTTGGTTATCAGCGCCAATACTTTAAAGTAAAAAGTATGATAAAAGGTTATTTCTTTTTCCATTAAAGATTATTGTGCTCCTTTACTGTTATACATGATATTTTGATGTTAAGACGAATAAGTAACGAGTTGAAGAAATTATTAAGTTGACAAGTTGAAAACATGAACATTCATCATTGCTAAAACATGGCTCGAACGATTTCGATTAAAATCTCTATGCTAATGCCTCTTAAAGTGTTCTAATCATCCCTAACTCCAAAATTCCCGTAGAAATGCGATAAAAGCGTACAAAGTTGAAAAACGAGTGCCTTTAACACAGAGCTCTCTGCCTTTGAGCATCGCCTATTAACGATTGAATTTTTTCTGTTCCTCGTACAAGAAAGGACAATATGTAATGTCTATCAAGAAGTTTAGAACATATCTATATCAATGTACATTAATTTTATCTTTAAATGCACATTATTAGTAAACTTGTACAATTTCTTTTGCTGAAATAATGTTTTTTATATATATATATATATATATATATATATATATATATATATATATATATATATATATATATATATATATATATATATATATATAAAAAATAAAATAAAAATAAGAAAGTGTTTATCTTATATGCTTCCAAGGTCATATTTGGATAAAAAAAAATAACGGTTCACTCTTAAAATTTTCTTTTCAGAATTGAAGATGTAACATACAAAACTACCAAGAAAAGCTTTTGAAAAAACAAATATTAGAAAACTTCATTTAAACTTTTGAAAAATTAGCTTCTTAGTGCAGTATTAATTTCATTATAAAACTTCCAAAGAAACCCTTATTAATGCATTGAAGTCTTATAGCTAGCTTTAGTCAAATCTGCCTAGCTTATCCGATAGATGGCAGCACCACAAATGCTGCCATCTGTCGGATAGTCAAAGCTATTGACCGATATGGGGGTATGATAAATCCGACAATTTTCTACTGTCAACAACTGGGTCAGCAAGTAAGGTATATGAAACTTGTAATATTATTTTTGTGGGTGACTTTTTAAAACTGATTCATCGCTACTGAAATACTTTTATTGATATCGTTTTTATATTTACTTATCAATGAAATAAATTTTTTTGGGCTACTGAGATAAAATTTAAATTCTGTTCTTTGTTTTTTTCGCAAATAGATGGCAGCAGCATAAAACTTAATATTTCATAAGTTTTTGTTTTCTCTCATCATATCATGCTCACAATAAAAAATTGACGGAGAGAATCATTATGATGCTGTAAAATTTATCTAGAGAGTCACTTTTAAAAAATATTTGATATTTATTGAAATACTTTTATTTGCGTCGTTTTCGTATTTACTTTATAATGAATATAATGAATATAGAATGAATTTCACTACTCCAATTTGCTTTCAGAACATTCATTCTTTTTCATGAAATTTTATTTTTAACACTGCTGTAATTTAGATCTTGCCTAGAAATTTTGTCGATTGATATAAAAAATTGAAAAAAGTTGACATTACAGGATAAGTGCCCAGTAGTGGACACTTTCCTAATAGTGAACAGTCCTTGCTAGTTGGGACAACTATACGAATCCGGTTTTACAAATAGTGAAAATATTATTTAAATCTTATTTTAGAGAACATTTTCGTATAGAGTCTCATGAAATTCAATGAAATTTTGTTTATTCATTGGCTTTTTAATAGTTTCTTTAATTAAGTGTTAAAAATTAATAAAAAGGTTCAAATGTGTTAGAAGGTGGAAAAAGATAATTCGCCAATCCTAGGAAACTGGCAAGATTTGTTGTTTCGATGTCGTCAGCGGTTGTCGTCAGCTGTATTCCGCTGACGTGATTGGTTAGAATTACTACTGCATGTGGATTAACGCCAAATACATCCTCTTTTCGCCAAAAAACGCTTAATTTTGTATGGTGCCGATTGATATAGTTACAAATATGGTAAACTGCTTTATTTATGTTTCTCTCTTCATTTCAGTGCTTATTTTTTGTTGGAATCTGACCTGTTGGAAATATATTGTCTTTATTCTTGTTACGTCATGAATTTGAGTTATATTTGTGGGTATTATTAGTTGAGGGAATGCAAAAACAATGTTTTTAAGCGTAGACTCTTAGCGATGGCGGTTATTTAAAAATGTTTGAAGGTAAATGCGTTCAACTGCGATCGTGGAGGCTATATTGGGAGATTTAACCAATAGTGAATATTTGGAACGAAACAATTGTTTTATTGAATACATATGAAATTGAATAAACGTTTGCTAATTTTACGATTTTGCCTGTTAACCGTTATTAACCGTAGAACTTTAATACAATGAAAAGATTAAATTTCGTATTTTTGGCCAAGTTATAATTGTTCTGTTTGTTTGATTTTTATTTATGAAAAATTCGTGTTTTTTTCTGCACTCCACTGCTTTTTTTTTAGTTTGCTGAGTACCAATTTGTGAATGATGATGGCTAATTCTGAGGTAAGTAAGAAAGGAAGTGAGTATGGGATGTATGATTTAGTAGTTGATTTAAAATTTTTGATGCGATAGAAGATTGAGGTATATATTGCATTAAACATAACTTTTAATTTATAGCGATTTTAACCTTAGGATTAAAACTGGTATGGTGTGACTATATTTTGGTGGCCGTCAAGCCACTAAAGTATAGTTTAAGAAACATAAGGCGTTAAAATGGATTTTGGTATGTTCTTTTGTATTATAAGTTTCAATTAGTTTTATAACAGCAAAGTGATTAAAAATGTCATTTTTGGAATGTTGGAACTCTTTTCCTTTTAGAGCATGAAGCGTGCACACATGACTTTTTAGACATTTTTACAGTACCAAGTAATTAAAAAAAGAAGTGATTTTGGGGGTGCGATGCCACAAACGACTGCCCGAAATAGGTAGGGGTATTTTTTTTAGGTTCAATTGGCCGTAAGGCCAACGAAATAGGTTGCAATTTTTTGTAGAGCATGAAGTGCGCGTACACCTTAGTTTTTAGAGTTTTTAGCAAGTGATTAAAAATATATTCTGGAAGGGATTAAATATTTTTCATTAATGTAAAAGTTTAATAAAATTTTACCCCTAATAAATTATTTGAAATTAAATTTTAATTCCTTAAACTAATTTTTAATTATCGTTTAAAATTAAATTTAAATTCCTTAACTTTTTTTTTTTAAATTCAAACTTCATTGCCTTTAAATTTTCAACGATATCGAATAAACTTACGCAAATCATTTTAATTTCTTTCTGGGATATACGTTTTCAATATAAATGTAATTGAAATGAAAAGCCAAAACACTTACAACTTGCATCGCAACCACAGCTTAATGGCTTTGGAATTAGACTTCAACCTTCCTATACCACAAATCATGGGGCAGGTGCGATTCTCAATTTTTCATTTTTCGCTGTTGTTTTGGGTTTGCCAGTTCATTTGGAATCATGGTGTTTTTCACCGTTTTGGGTTTGCTTTAGCATCGGAGTTCACCATTGTTTACGTTTTGCGGATAAGTTCAAAAAATGCCAAGTGCCACCATATAGCACACTTTAACCTATGGCTGAATTTTAAATCAATGACTCATTTCACTAAATACCCAGCAATCGCACAGTATCTTATTTGAAAATCTCAATCCTAATATATTTCGTGAAATTTGCATGCCTCATATTAAGTTTACACTAAACATAACGTGGATAGTTTTGTTAGTTCGTCAGACCGCGACTATTTTAGAGTAGATATTTCAGGCTCTCTCAAACTTTGTATAATTCAATTTTAATGTTAACTGAATTTAAAATTAAGACCATGGCTGTGAGGAAATAGGAATTATATTATTAGCAAGAAATTGTTTGATAAACAAGTAAGAACAGTGGCGTATAAAGAGGAAAATATTAGAAATTATTTTAATGGGAATGCTTATGAAAAATAACCTATGAAATTTCCAAATTTCTATTAATGGGTTGAATTATATAATACTTTTACTTTGGTAAACAATAGTTTTATTTGAAATGATTGGATTTTAAGTACTATAGGGGGGTTATACTTGAGGGATAGGTTCTAAAACACAAATATATAATAAAACAAATTGCATGAAATAAAAATAATATCTCCACATAAAACAACATGCAGCAATAAAATACGAAAATAATAATTCCATAAAAAGAGGAGCATCAGACGTTTTTAAATCCTTTATATCAACTTCAATTTTGTATGCGTGTATGTTAGTCGATGGCGGACAAATCTGCGGAGGCGTAATTAACCCCCTTGCCGTCATCCAATCGAACTGAAACTTGGCAAATAGATTCGATATGAATGATAATGCATTCAATCAAATTTTGGTGGCTGTCGCTGTCACTAAATGGTCACATTTACGGAATACTAATAAAGTCACTTGCCGTTATCAAATCGCGCGGAAATAGCATTTAACCGATGATTAAAGAATTTATTTCCTGTTGCCAAAATTGTTTTAGTAAATAAATAATAAAATAAATTGCTTTAAGAAATAAATAATAAAATAAATTGTTTTAATAAATAAATAATAAAATAATTTTTTTAATTAGAATAAATAAAAGATATTTGGATGTGAGTGCTTAATTCACATTCATTTTCAATGAATAAATTTTGGAAAAGTAGTTTACCGGATATTTTGCTAATAGAGATGCTTTTAAGATTTAAAATTAGACGCCAACTCCAAGCACACGCTGGCAACAGAATTGGCGCTTTGTTAGTGAATATAAATATTGGCAATGCACATAAACAATTTAGATAAAATTTTTTGTTTTTATGGGTTATATTATTGAAAATCATTTTGCGAAAAAAATTATTTTAACGTTGTAATATTCTAATTTATAATTGTGTTAATAGATAATGCCCCAAATACACAAATATAGACTGCATTAAGAATTAATCATTTCATTCTCATCTCACATTCTGCATAATTTGAACAGTGGTTGTCATATATTTTCTGTACTTAAAAGATTAGACGCAGTTATTCGTGAATTTCAAAATGGTTTAGAAGTGAAGAAAATAAGAATAAGAGTTATTTTTTATTCGTACTTATATTAAAAACTTTTTCCAATCCAGCATCATAAAGCAGCTTGTTAAACCTTTGGCTGTTGTTCCTTTGATTAGCATTATTTTTTAAGATATCTAGTTTAAAATTTATAAAATGAGTAGAACTCACTAAAGATGTTGTATTATGCACAAAAAGTGGTAAAATTCCACATTTTTTCTCGGAAAATATTCTTGACTATTTTCATAGACAAAAAGCATCTTTTTGAAGTTAGTTTTTATATATTTAATTTTGAAAAACATATATTTAAAAAAAAAAAAAAAAAAAAATATCACACAATCTGAAAATATCTTAAAAATGTTTGTAAAGCTCAAAACTTGATAAATACGACGCAACCAAAAAGACAGAAGAGTTGATAATTAAATCCTAGTATTGTACTTGTGACCATAAACTGAGGTTGTTCCTTTGATAAGTGCAACACTACAAGCCCACCAAAACACAGGGTGTTCATAATTAAAAGTTAGCTTTCAAAAAGCTGTAAGAAAACATCTACTGGTCAGAATGACATGAAATTTGATTTGTTTGTACTCGATGAAGGGTGAAACGGTATGATATAAGAAAAAAAAAGCTGTTTGAATAGTTTGTTTTCTTATTCTGTACTGCCATCATAAGTTAAAAGGCCCCAAATTAAAAAAAAAAGTTTAAATGGCCATTTTGACACTTCTGATTAGCCTTTAGAGAATAATTTTTAAATTTCATTGAATGATTGAAGTTCCTATATCATACAAATCTATGCAACTGTACGATATCTATGCAATAGTAATATTTTGTAAGGGCTAATCAGAAAGTATTCAAATGCACATTTGATTTATTATTTTTTTGGATTTATTCCTTTCTTAGTTATGATAGAAGTATACCATTTCTCCTTCTTCGCGTATCTTTATCGAGTACCTTCTCGAGTACACAGGTCAAATTTCAGGCCATTATGACCAGTGTTTTTCACAGATTTTTGCAAGTTTAACTTTATTTATGGACACCCCTATGTATAATATTTTCATTCAATTGAAAATACAACAAATTGCAATTGTAATTTATTTATCATTGCTAATTAATCTTTTCAATTAACTATTGTTTAAGATTCATAATATCTGTTACTAATGCTAAAATAACTATTGAATCTTTTGTTATTTATATATTTAGTATTTTTATTTAATTCAACTAAAAGTAAATAAAAAGATGTGAATGATGGGTGTTTTTTGAAACAGCTCGTAACATATTATTGAAACTTCAAAGATTAATAGATTGTTTGCCTTCTCATCTTTATTGTTTGAAATACGAACATCCTCAAGTGATCTAAATCATCTGCCAGTTCGTAAAATATGTCAGTTTGACCACAATAAAAAGCTTTGTGCTCTACTTTCCCGTTTCCGTCAAATATATCACAGGTTTCATGACCCTTGCTTCTTCTACCTAAACAGACGTTATATCGCTCATTTTCTGTAAGAGGATCCAATTTTAATGTTTCATTCGTTGCAATGAACAAATTGATTTGAAATGAAACCTCATTTGTCTTCTTGCCCTCAATTTCCGATCAAGGAAAAGGGTGAAAATGACTGTGTTGTTTGCTGTAAAATAGAGTATTAAAATAGAAATAGAAATTAATGCTCAAACTTGACGAATATGTAATCAATCTTAAGGAAATTGATTTACTTATGCGTACTTTTTTAAGATTTCCTTAAGTTTTATTATTTCCTTACACGCATTTATTCTTTTTCATTTTCATCAAAATTACGAATTCTTATTACACTCTCATAATTTTTTTTTCGTAAATAATATCCAAATTTTTTGTAAGTTTTGATAGCATACTATATATGGAAGCAATATAGAAAAGAGAAAATCCCAATTTAAGCACGTTGTGGAAACCTAAAGAATCATATCTTTCAGAAATAGAATACAATACCTAACTCTGATGAACTCCCAAAAAAGTATTTCCTCTAAGACTTCTTAAATACGAAGCCTGCGCACGGGCTCATTAGTGTTATGAATTCCTCTTGAATATGTGTTGTGAATGGGAAATTATTCGTTTTGATTACCTGGTAGTCGAGTGCGGTTAAGTCCGCGCTGGAGTTCCCAATAAATAGAAGGTAAAGGCCATGCCTTTGTTTCGCATGTCATTACTGCATAACTGCCAGTTCTGTTAATAATATTCCGAGGAGATGATACAATTATTGGGGCTGAAATATAACATATATGTTGTATGATTAAATCAACTATATTACTTTTATTAACTGAAATAATATATTTATAAAAATGTACATTGAAATAGGCTGAATAAAGTGAATTTTCAAGTATATCCGGTGCTTAAAATAGGACCGAATATTTCATATTTTAAAACAACTCTACTAATTTTTACCACTTCAAACATATATTTGTAAACTGAGTACTGGACTAGATCCTTTTACAGTTCACACATTATTTCAGAATTAAAATTGATTTATTCGATAATTTTAATTGTTTGTTATAATCTCTGATTTGGTATAATATTATTATGAATAAACTCATTTTTTTAAGGACAATCATTTAATTTTTATCATTTCTTATCTTTAAATGATAGTGCTTACAATGTACAATGATGGAAATAAGAGAAGTGAAAAAATAAAAATGACGGATCAAATTTTTCAATTTTTTGGTTTAAAAAAGAGCTTAAAATTATGCAACATTTTAAACAACTTTTAAATTTTTTTTTTTATTTATAAATTCTATTAAATCTTATTTTTGAGAAACATTTTGTGTTTTAAGTATAATAATTTTATGAAATACATAAGTAAATATATAATACATTTATAAATCTTATTTTTAGCAACTTAAGACTACATTCATAAAAAATAAATTCTGAAATAATGAGTTTTTACATTTCCGCAATAGAAAAAATGAAAAGGGTTACATGTTGACCTTTAAATGACCTCGTAACATATTTCATGCATTATGGCCAAATGAGGTAAATCTTGCAATACAAATATCTTTCACGTAATTAATACGGAAATATTGAATCACGCAATGCTCTCATTTCGAATTTTAAGATCTTTGAAGACACATAATTGTTATTTTAGGGAGATATATTTAATGTTCATGCTTTTCTTTCTTTCATGTTGTTTTTCCTAGGTTTTTTACAGTAATTTAATATTTTTTCAATTTTTTTGATTCAAAAAATTTATACTTATACAAATTATTTGTGTATATTTAATTAATTTTTTAAAACTTTTTGAGAAAAAGAAGCATGGTTGTATCAGAATGGTTGAGTTTAAAATAGTTTTAATTGGCTAAATTCTTTTTCTATAAGATAACTTTATTTATCTTTCGTATTTTTTTTTATATAAATGAGTATGAATTATTGATGGATTTTCTTAAAAATTATATTAAAACAGCTATTCTCAAACTGTGGAGCGAGCCCCTCTAGGGGGGCGCGAACACACTAGAGGGGAGGCTCGAGAACATTTAAGAGAAAACATTATTTAAAAAAATTGATTAACTGACTGAAAGGAAAGCACACATACACATAGAAAACAATATACATTTCGACATATTTAACAAATAAAGTAAAACAAGTTACCAAATCAAAACTTAATTAATCAAAACATACTAAATTAAAAACAAATTTAATAATTATTAATGACTTCCTTGGGCCTGTGTTGCAGAGCAAAGTTTTTCGAAGGAAGGCTTAATATTAGAAATAGTCACTTTCAGTTCTGTTTCCATATTTAGCCGAGATCTATATTTTGTCTTCAAAGAAGCCACAGCAGAAAATCCAGTTTCACAAAGATGGATGTTGAAAATGGTAATAGAATGCGAAATGTCCTTGTTTTTAGTGCAGAAAAATCAATCATTCTCTACTTCTACCCAAAATTCAAATTGTGATTTATTACTAAATTGTCTTTTGGTTTCGCCACTTGTCGTGAAGTCAATGAATTTTTATTCCTCATCAATTATGAGTCTTATGAAATGGATCCCTAACCCACTCGTACTTGCTATCAGTTTGTCGTCAGCAAGAAAATACTTTTTAAAATTCTTTGCCAGCGTGGCTAAATGATTTTCAATGGTTACAAAAACAACTTTTACATGTTCTTCTTCAGCCTTTTAAGTTTTAGTACAATCATCCACATTTGCAAACATTGTTAGTTTTTTTTGCTTTAAATTTCTACTCCACAATTCCAATTTCCTACAAGAAGCAATAACTTTATCACTCGTATCCAACATATGTGTATTTGCACCTTGGAGTTGAAGATTCAGGTTATTTAATTTCTCGAATATGTCGACCAAGTAGCGCAATTTCATCACAAATAAACCATCGCGAAAACTCTCGGCTTCTGGTCTGTTTTCTTCTTCTAGGAAAATTGCGATTTCTTCTCTTAATTCATTAACACGTTGCAAAAATTTCCCACGTGATAACCATCTTGCCTCGCAATAAAATAGTAACCCTGAATGTACTGAACCCATGTCTTTAAGTGCGGAGATTAGTGCGGAAAAGATTCTCGATTTCAGGGGTCTCATTTTTATATAATTTACTACGGTTACAGCCGTAGTTAACACAATATTCAGACCAGGACTCATTTCTTTCGAAGTCAAAGCTTCTCTGTGGATCATGCAATGTGTCTAGACGCACTGAGGCGATTTTTGTTTTACAAGTGCTTGTATACCTTGGAATCTTGCGGACACTGAACGAGCATCATCAGTGTATATTCCGACGCAATTTTCCCATTCTATGTTTGCCTCGTCCATAAAATCATTTAAAATAGCAAATAATGCGAGCGCTTTTGTTTGGAGTTCTATTGGTTTGCAGAAAAGTAGTTCTTCTACTCTGACATGTTATCGCAAAATCGAACGTAGGCAATTAAATGAGCATCTTTATTACTATCTGTTGCTTCATCAAGCTGTATTGAAAACAATTTGTCAAGCAACTTCGAGAAAAGCTGACACTGTACATCTTCAGCTATTTCACCAATTCGACGAGCAACAGTATCATTTGAAAGAGGTTTAGACTGCAATTGTTTTGAAAAATTATCTCCATAGTTTCTACTATATCAATTGCTGCTGGCATAATAAGCTCTTTACCAATGGTGTGAGATTTTTTACATCTGGTTATTTTATATAAAACTTTTTAAGATGCAATTAAAGCTTTTTTATTCACAGACAAAGTTTCTTTAAAAAATGATTTTTGCTTTTTATATGATTTTAATTTTAATTCGAAGAATTCGCTGGGTTTGTTGACGTACTCACTATGAAGCGTTTCCAAATGTCGTTTAAGTTTATTAGGTTTCATGCCTTAAGTTCAGGGGCCTTTCTTCTCAATTTACTTCAGTACTGGTAAACCCAAAATTTAAGTATTCTTTAGAAAATTTTCTTGATTTTATTTTCGGAACCACGCTCGTCTGTGTACATGTTGATGCTTGACTATCATCCAATGCTCGATTACTTCCGCTTAAAAATTTATCCATGAGTCTGCATAAATCTGCTGCCGTGAATATTCAATATGATGAATTGCAATTAACACGAAAACATATATAACATACACATTCACGATAGATTCGATAGCGATAGAAGGATCGACTCGAATGAGACTGGCTGGAAGTGAAACTTGTGTTATCAAACATTTTCCTTCTTTCTAAGAGAAAACATTTGCTCTGCGCATGCTCGAGACGGCATCGGTTGTGTTCACCACCCGCTTGGTAAAATGCCAGATGTGGTTTCTCGCCAACGTTGGCTCGCTTTTACTCTTGTTTTGGCAGTTAGTTAAAAATAATTTAGAAACAGAATCCAAAATACTCAATATACATTATTGTTGTATACATTTTATTGTAAACGGGGGCGCGATGAAAATTATGATTGAAAACTGGGCCGCGAATACTGAAAGGTTGAGAAAAGCTGCATGAAAATGTTTCCTCAAAATTTTTAGAAGAAACCGGTAATTCACACACTTATTTTCGTAAAATATTTAATTCATTAATAGTATTTGGGTTAAGAGTATTATTAAATTATACTCTCTCATTACTTTTAATGCTAATTGAATTTCAAAATACTAAGCGTTAAAATGGGATTTTGATTAAAACTTAAAATTGTTTTTTGGTGACCAAAAAGCTTCATACTGGATGTTATTGTTTTAATTTCCTATAAGGATTACAAAGGGGATTTCTGACTTGACACAGCATCCTGAATACTGCGCCGACCAAACGGTATAGTGGTTAACGTGCTAGCTTCTAGACCGCGAGGTTGCGGGTTCGAGTCCCGTGATGGCATGGGTATTTGTAAATGTATGTTGGCTTGTCTAATGACGAATGTTTCGGCGCATTATAGCCCTCGTGTTGCTGACGGCGCCAGATAATCTGAATACAACCAACCAACCTGAATATTGCATGATCGTTTCTCATAGGTCTATCGAACCGATGACCATTTGCTAGAGGTAGAGCCCGTTAAATCTGTAGCATATGACGTAAGGCCGTCATTATCATTTAAATGTAGGTATTGCAAAAAATTAATTTCAAAATTTTAATAATTGGAGGTTACACAGAACTCGCACTATTTTAGGCATTAGAGGCTTGGTGACAAAATACAGATTTACACTTTCTTTACATTATATCATTACTTATTACTTTAATTTATATCGTAATTATATCATAATGATACTCACGTTTTACACACGGATTTGAGGATACTGCCCTTAGACCATCTCTCCTGCTATACCGAGCTTCTGTGAGTTGACATATGTTATCATATGTCACTCCGTCACTACCACACAAAGGATTCTGTCTTGAACAAATGCACACAGCTTCAGGAGGATCATTCCTTTCCAAATCACTTCTGACTCTACAGCGTAGATATTCACCACAAACACCTAAACCTCTGGAAGGAATATCTTTGTGCTCGCACCTCTCACCTTCCTTATTCCCGCATAGATAGCAACAATCGCAAGAATCCTTTACCATTCCCGCCAAGCAATTTCTTGGAGATTCACAATTGCTTGGCTCGCAAATTCCACATCCAGTAACGTTTTCTTCGCAATAAACAATTTTAGTAACAAACACAGTTATTGCAAAAATTGCAAAATTTACAGCAAACAGTAAGCGCATGTTTACACTCTGGATGAGAAACCGGACATTGGTCAATCAGAGTCAAGGAGAATTAAGATACACAGTTTGTTGGTCGTTTGGCATTTTAGGAGTTATCGAGATATCTAATCTGAGATTTTTTTTTCTCAAAATGTTTACGAAGTTTTAGATCATTGGTTTTTTTTCTGCGCTTGTTACTTTAGGATCAACCTACGGGTAGTTCAGTTGTAAACATTGGAAAGATAATTATTGAAATCATATGCACTCTCCACGAAGATTACTCGTTTCTTTTAAGAATTTAGTTCATAAGATATTCTTAGAGTTCAAAGGGTCTGACTATCGCAAAAAGGTTTTTCTTAAGGATGATGCGTTTTCTTTTTGTATGAAGCAATTAATGCTGAGTCAGATAAGGAATCGTTATCATGCGTTATATCTAATATTTTTGAAAAGTAAATGTTTGATTTCGCACTTACACTAACATAAATTTCAGTATTTTAAAATGAAATTACAAAGGCAGTATTTCATGAAGCAATTATTGCATTTAGAATAATGCCCTAAAATGATAGAACTGTAAGCATTGACTGCAATTGAGTTAGTGATTACTTGGGAATAACAACTCTCTGCTAATTAAAATTTGACGGTATCAAAACTTTAGACTTAGGAATGTAAATAAACTACCTTTCAGTAACTTTTTAAAAATGCCTCTGAGAAGTATTAATCTCTGAAATCATACATATTGTCATGATACCAATTTATATCATTACATGAGGTTTCAAAATTTTCCCCTTCTATATTTTATTATATTACCACTGTTAGAGTGCTAACATACGTTTAAAGGAAAATTAAAATATTATAATCAACTAAATTACGTTAAAATATATGCAGGGGTGTACTGGCCATAGGGCAGTCCGGTGCAATCACCGGGCAGGTCAGTGTCCATAAAAAAATGGGCCCGCCCGGTATGGAAGTTATTATTATTGTTTTTACTTTGTAAGTTTTTTTTTTTTTTTTTTTTTTTTTTTTTTTTTTTTAATATCAGTAGTTGCTTTTCTTAACTTTTTTTTTTTTTAAAAAGCCTGATGCATTCAATGTTGAATTTAGAAAATAGAGACACTAAGATTTACATATTATCGTTTTATGAGATTTTATTTATTTTATAACTTTTAAGGTAATATATATATATATATATTATAATTTCGGATGTAATTTTCTAATATACTTGACATTCTTTATTTGGCAATTTAGATTTCTTTGAATTAGTTTTTGCAACAAACTATAAATGGTTTATAAGAAAACAAGTATACTCAAAGAAGTTATAAATAGTAGAGATAATCTGATGCGATTAAACTAATTAAAATTAATAAAACAATTTATTAAATTTAATGAAGCAATTCAATTATTAAAATTAATAAAACTATATAATTATTGAAATTAATAAAACTATATAATTATTGAAAATTATAATAAAACTATTTCAATTATAAAATATATTAATTATCAGAACTATTCAATTATCATTATTAATTATTGAAATTATTTTATTATTAACTATAATTATTAAGATTTGATTAATGATTATATTGAAAATTTAGGCTGGCATAAATCGAAAATCAACGGGCCAATATATTATGTTCCAGTACACCAATGAATATATATAAATGTATATATATATATATATATATATATATATATATATATATATATATATATGAAAGTTAGTTAAATTGACACTTTCAGTGATAACTATAATACATTTTGAAATGTTTTTGTCCCTTTAAGTAAATGTGATGTCGTGTTGTGAAGTTATTCGGTACACGCCCTCAGTTTGGCCCTCTTATTTGGATCAAAAGTAAGAGGGTGCGGTGCCCCTTGTGTTTGGGGTGAAAATAGTTGCTTAGCAACGGAAACAACGGACGTGATTGTCTTGGGAATAATAATAAAGAAGATCACTTTAAGCTCTGGATCGGGTAAGTTTTGCAGAAGCGATTAGGAACTCGGGTCATTGACCTTTCGAAGAGTTAAAGAAGCTTTTCAGAATTACTTATGTGAATGTTTAAAGAACATTAAATAAGAGTTTTGCATCGATTTTTTGGGCTCAGGGTGGGACTTTGAAATAATATGTGTATCATGTAAAGGACCCTACTGCATTTTTTTTTTTTTTTTAATATTTTCACTCAAGAGCTTGGCAAAGTTAGGAAACAAATACCACTCACTTCCGGGAGGCAACGTGCTAGCCTATCTTGCAAAAGCTCACTTGATTGAACTTTTTCACTCTTCTGCAGTTCCTATTTTCCAAGTAAGTAAACACGGTGATTGTGACAGATTGCCTCAATTCGGGTTCTAGCTGAAAGGTTTCTGAATTTTCTTGAAAAGGTAATTTATGAAACTTTTGGCTTAAATAAATTGCGAGATTATCTCACCTATCTACTCTAAATAAGTATCAAGCTCTTCAGATGTAATATTTTCTTTAACTATTTACGGCAAAAGTACTTGTTCACAAACATCTACTTACACTTAAATCATTGGCAGTTGACGAGAAGAGGGGAGTGAATCCCTCACTTTTTTTAAGCCTTTATATTAACTTCGATTTTGTATGAGACGGTGTCGCTTCGATCCAAATCTGCGGAGGACTAATTAAGGCACTTACTGTCATTCAATCGGGCTGAAACTTGGCAAATATATTTGATGTCGATGCTAATGTATTCTATCAAGCTTTTAGCACTTTCACTGACACGAAAAGGTCTCTTTTACAGATGCTTCTATTGCCTTAGGTCAGATTTGTCAGCTTTTACTTACTTATGTAGATACCATGTTTAATTCAAACATGTTCACTTTGGCAATATTAAATTACTGAAACCTTCTCCTATTTATGTTGATGAGGCAAAACCTTTGGATGGCTAATTAACCCACTTGTCGTCATCCAAATGAGTTGAATCTAGACAAGATAGACTAGTTTTCAATGACAATATATTCAATAAAGTTTTGGGAGCAAAAATAATTAATAAATAGTTCGGAATGGATGTTTTCCTGGTAGTGGTGAAACACTATGAAAACTCAATATGAACTCAATAAGTTACAATTGCAAATAAAAATCTGCAAGGGATATAGAGATTTTTGACAATTTTTTTTTAGTTTTTATGGGTTATATTATCAAGACTCTAGCTCTACCCACTTTTTTCCGGACCCTTCATTTTTTTGGAACCTAGCTTATACGTCATAATGTTATTGCTTTGTTGGGGAATTTCTGTAAAATGATATAAAAAAAGTAAAACTATTTTAAGGTATTTTTATCTGCAATATTGACTATTGTTGGTAGAGTAACATTTCACTTCTCCCAAACCCATTGAAATGGTAATGAAACATATAAATTGCTAGAAAATGTTCACCACAAAGCAACAAAAATAATTCAAGGTACTTCGGGTATGTCAAATGGGGATAGATTGAAAAAAAAATATGTATACAGCTACAGGAAAGTAGGACAAGGGGTGATTTGATACAGTTGATTTAAATTAATTACACGGGAAGTTATGAGTTTAGAATTTGTCACTGATAGTAGGACACGAGGAAAATCATTCAAATCACAATTTAATAGAGAAGGGTGAAAACACTATTTTTTTCAATAAGGTAGTCGTAGTCAAAAATTTGGATGATTTGCATGCAAATGCTGTCAATTCTATGCATGCAAAGTTTTAATAACAATTTAGATATGCACTGGTGGATCATCAAGGACAGTGACTGGGTTACACTGGCTAGGGAAGTAACTTACATTTTGGGCTGTACAATTTTTATTGTGTTTGATTTGGGTTATTTAGTGAACTATATTGTATAAAATGGTATTTACTTTTGAATGCGGTTGGATTCTATTCTCCTGGGTATCAAATAGCAAGAGAAAACTGCTGCAGTTGGCACTTTATTAAAAGTATTTTAGTGCTTACAAATTAATGTTTACCATTCACAACATAGACATACTAACAGAATATTCCAAGTATATAAAAATGAAAGGTAAACCTTCGTTTTAGACAAAATCATGAAAGTTTTCGACAAATTTCGATTACGTCAAGAGTACCTCGTTAAAATTCATTAAATGGGATATGTCTTTTAATTTAGATAAATGTCAAGTCTTACACTTTGGTTATAAAAATATGAATGCGACCTATTTTTACAAGAAGCTAAAATCAATGAGGTGAGGTTATTAATAATCTAGGGTGTCAATTGATGGAACTTTTAAGTTTGAGCATCATTGTGGTATAGCAAGTTAAAGAGCTAATCGGACGTTAGGTTTTATCAGGAAAACTATCTCATCTAAATCTAGTTATATTATTTTGCCACTTTATAGAGAATTGGTTAGGCCACATTTAGAGTATGCAATACAATTCTGGTCGCCTCATTTCAAGAAGGATATTGGTTTGTTGGAAAAGGTTCAGCGTAGAACAACAAAAATAACACGGGAAAACCCGACATTAAATAATGGTGATAGATTGAGGAACCTTAATATGTATAACATTGGAAGAAAGAAGGTTCAGAAGGGATTTGATTCAGCTGTTTAAATTTATCAAGCAGGGTGATTTCAGGGATTTAGAGTTCAATACAAGGGATCGGACAAGTGGTCATGCATATAAGCTATTTAAATCGCATTTTATAATTTGGAAAATCAGAAGCATTATTTTTACAATAGAGTAACTGATACAATTTGCTGGACCACATCGTTAATTGTACAGGAGTCAACAGTTTTAAAAGACAACTGGATCTGTACTGGGGAATTATTCAGAAAAGTTAAATTGAACCAATCTCGATGCAGGGATGAGAGTGATCAGAGAGCAAAAAGGAGGAAATACAAAAATTCGTTAAAAAAGCTTGTGGAAAGAATACACAAAAAATTCAACAAAAAATATGCAGGAAGGATGATTCAATAATTTTAAAGATACAATGAAATTTCTCAAACTATATAATAATTACTTTCAAATATTAGGAGTTTGTGAAGTAACCTGTGAGGAAAGAGGAGCTAAGAGGGAAAATCTTTTGTTTAGACACAAGGAAAAGTATACTTTTTGCAGGAAAAACTGGTTGATTTTTGAAAGATGTGGATCCTTGAAACAGAGACAAAGAGATGGAAAATGTCACATAAAAAAAACAAAAGAGGAGGAAATCCTCCAAAACGAGTAAAACTCTCATCCCTCTCTCTCATCCTGTTGATGGGCCTTGTGGCTGTAGTTGATCGTCAGTTTTCGTATTTATGTTTGCATACACATTTAAGTTAATTACATTTTATATTAGTCATACTTTTATGAATTAAACATTCAATTATACGAGCATTCCAAAATTTAAACATTACATTTCAATTGAGTAACGGAATAGTTTCCTTCAAAATAATTTAAAACAAATTTCCTAAAAGGATTTTAAAAGAATCAATAAATATGATGAATGAATTTCTTTTCATTTGATTTAAAATTATTTTATAAAAAAATATTTAGACGATAAAAGGTTTTTATTACCTATTATTGGAAAATAAGATATATTTGTTAACAATCCAAATAAAAAAAAAGAATCTATCTTTTCTATAAAACAAAAGCTGGATCCGCTTTTTACAATAAAAATTCGTTTACAAAATATAAACTAAGCATTTAAAAAATTGTTAATAATTTATTTGTTTAATTTTTAAATCAAATTACCATAGTATTTCAATGGATTGAATTCTTATTTTTAAACTTATTCTTAATATCCTGCAACATTAATTATCTTACTTGTTCAGTTACCTAAAATTTGCATTTATGAAGCCAATAATAAGCGAATTTTTTTGTGGTGTATTTTAAAAGTAGCAAAAAGAGTAATCAATCGAATTCACTACATAATTTTTTATAAACTAAATACTTAAGACTGATACTATTTATCAATTGAGTTATAAAATAGTTTATGACATACTAAAATTATGCCAATATAATAAATAACTTGCCAAATAATTTTTTACATTAATCAACTTTTTCCATTGATATCATGGTTTCTATTTATAATTAATAATCATGATTTTACCGAAATAAAACAAACTTACTTTAATAATTTCAAAACGTCCAGATATTTAATATTATTATTAAAATCATTTAATATTTAAAGTATCTTCCATACATATATGGAATATTCAAACTTAACTTTGTAATCTAGTTCTAATAATTTAGAGTTTTATTTTCGGATCAACAATTTTTTGTTTAATATTTTTATGTTATTAGTATTTAAATGTATAACTAATTTGATAACTAAACGAATGTAATACAATCAATTAAATGAACATAAAATTTTTTTAAGTAACCGTCGCATAAAAAAAATCTAATTATTTGATGATAAAATAGTTCATAAATTACACACCTTATAAAAACTACAAACGAAATGATGGATTGCCATTCATGGTAAATTCTTCCTTTTTATATATATTATGATTAATTTAATTGTTTTTAATTGAATATTGCAGTTTTGTTTATATGCATATTTGAGTAATATTTGCATAATGACATTGAATTTATATAATTTGATATATACATATTTTTTTTATACAAAACATGCACATATTAATCCCCCCCCCCCCCTTTCTCAACTGAAGTTAGAGAATGCAAAGAAAACCAAGGCCCATCTGATGGCTGTGCGGTTAGCGCTATGGTTTCGTATGCCGAAGGTGCCGGGTTCGTCTCCTGGATTAGGCAACTATGTTTGTTGTAATTCGGAATCGTAGTTAAGCTGTAGGCATTGGTATGATATTGTGTTCCCATTAACCTGGATTACTCAAGGTGCACATAGAAAGAAAACAAAAAACGGTTCCTATTGTCTTCAGTATATCTTTAATTAAGACCATGCCCTTCTTTCAAACACTTCTTCGATTTCACCATATTAATTACAAAGTATAGGAATGAAAATGTACCTGATAATCTAGATACCTATAAAAAATCCAGGTTCCAATTTGTTTAGCAGATCTCTAATTACGTTCATATCTCTTCTTTTTCCCCATCCCTGATTTCTCCACCTTAACCACAGTAACCATAAAACATCCGAATTAAATTTTGTTTCCGATAATCTACACGTACAAAAAAGTAGCAAAAAAAATCCTTCGGTTCAAATTGTTTTAGTAGATCTCAAGTTCTGATCATAGATCCTTTCACCCATCATCCTTGTTTTCACCACAGAACATCGACTTGAAATTGTGTTCCCAATAACCTGGATTGGTCAAGATGCACATAAAAAAACAACCCGGTTCCAATTGGTTCAGCATATCTCGAGTTCCGATCATACTTTTTTTCAATCCCTGTTCGTGATTTCACCACCAAACATCAACATAAAATTATATTCCCGATGACGTTGACAAGTCAAGATTCCTGGATCAAGAAGGCTTGGATTTGTCTGGATTAGGAAAAAATGCGGTTCCAATTGGCTCAGTAAATCTATATTTAAGCATACATATACCCCCTTTCACTCCCATCATAGATTTACCCCTCTTAAGCCCGGAACCTCAGAATAAATTCATGTTCCCGATAACCTGAATCAGTCAAGATACACATAAAAAAACCTGTTCAAATTGGTTTAATGTATCTCAAAATAAGAGCATACTCCCTGACACCTCTTATCCTCGATTTTTTCATCTTTACCACAAGACAACGGAATTAAATTGTGTGCCCGATTACATCATTTGGATTATTCAGATTAATAATACCTTGTTCGAAGATCAAGTGGATAAAATGTCATAGTTGGTTGGTTGTATTCAGATTATCTGGCGCCGTCAGCATCACGAGGGCTATAATGCGCCGAAACATTCGTCATTAGACAAGCCAACATACATTTACAAACACCCATGCCTAACACGGGACTCGAACCCGCAACCTCGCGGTCTAGAAGCTAGCACGCTAACCACCATACCGTTTGGTCGGCTAAAATGTCATAGAAATAACCCTACAGATAACTAGGAAAAACAAAAAGATTGGTTTGTTTGTACGCTCAACGACCTATTTTTGTGTATCATAACAGCTAATCTGGCCGGGACTTACAGCTTAACGTGCATTCTGAACCACAACGAACATCCTTGCCTAACCCAGAAAACGAAAAGAACCCACACACAACTTAGGATACTATTCTTTATATAGATTCCTATTGGTTGGTTGTATTGGTTGTATTCAGATTATCTGGCGCCGTCAGCAACACGAGGGCTATAATGCGCCGAAACTTTCGTCATTAGACAAGCCAACATACATTTACAAACACCCATGCCAAACACGGGACTCGAACCCGCAACCTCGCGGTCTAGAAGCCAGCACGCTAACCACTATACCGTTAGATTCCTATTGGCTTCCTTATAAAGTCAGCTCAATCTAAATGCATTACATAGTCACGTCAGATATCGTTTTGTTTTCGGGCCAATTTTGACACTTGTTTGTTGCTCCTTGCTGGTCTCAATTTAAAGAGGATGTGTGGAACCGGATTATTTTTTGCCTTGTATTTTAAAAGAATACGTTTTTCACTACGGTAATTTTTTTTTTCAAGAATTGGGGAAAGAATTTATGCCCATGGGATTAATATAAGTTTACGTCTATGATTAGAAAAAATTTGTCTGCTCTAAAAAGGAGCAGTTTGAATACGGCAAACCCTATTTTTACTTTGTATTCCTTTATATGTAACATGCTTTTTTCATTCATCAAAATACACGTCGTTTAGACAGTTTAGATATCATCCAGGATATGTCAGAAGTTAGCCTAAAACATACTATTTCATTCATTGTGAAAACTCAAACTTAAAAAAATAAATATCATACTCATTTCATCCACTGAGCCCTTCAAATGTGAAGAAACACACTAGAGAAAAGTCGTACGGTGAATCCCCCTCTCTATCACCACACAGATTTGTCTTTTCTCTGATGTTTACCAACGTCACTGAATCTAGCGCATGTTTTTTCTTATGTTTAAAAAAAAAAAAAAAATGCATCAAATGTGTGTGTAGTCAACAAATAAAAGATCATTCTAAAATCTACGTCCTCTCCCTCCCCCCACGCCCCCTTTTCTACTTCTTCTTTCCATGCCTCAAACTATTTTCGACGGAAAGCAGTAGTCAAAGAAGAAAAAAAAAAAAAAAAAAAAAACCAGCATCAAATGTGTGTAGTCAACAAATAAAAGATTATTCTAAAATCTACGTTCTCTTCCTCTTCCTCCCCCCCCCCCCCTCTTTCAACTTCTTCTCTGCAAACCTCAAACTATTTTCGACAGAAAGCGTAGTCAAGGGGAAAAAATAAAACAAACACCAGCATACGTTCGAAATCTTTCTCTTTCCTTTCTGGACCTTCTGGACCTATCTTGTCTTTCCTTTTATTTTTGAATGACTGCTTCTGCCGTTAACTTTGGATCATGCTTTTAAAAAGTCATTACCGGTCATGACAACATTTGCGTTTCCAGGACTTTGCAGACAATTGTTCATCGTTTTCTTTTTAACGTAGATATAGTTGTGTTTTGTTTAACTTTTAACCAAGATCTATTTTGTTTAGTTTTTAATGATCTATTTTGTTTAATTCACATAAGAAAGCTAGGTTGTTTTGTGCGTAGACGAATTCAGCGGAAGAAGGGGGAGATATCCTATTATTTTATTATTTATTTTTTTAAACTCTAGAAGCAGAACAAACAGTTATGCACTTTTTCATTAGTTGTTTTTGTTATAGGTGTACTCCGAATCGACTTTTCAAATTGCTTTTCTTACCATTTTATTTTTGTTCCTGATGAAACAGTACTTTTGGGGAAGTTTAGAATTATCTTTGTTGGGACACGTAAGAAGCGTTTTATTTCTGGCTGCGGAATTTATTGTATAAGAGAGTATAGGGTAAAATTATTCTTTAAACTTGGAAAAATTATCTCTTGTTTCACAATTTTTTTTATCTACATTAAAAATCATAGAAAAAGATAGCGCAAAGCACTTTAATTAATATGATAGATTCAAACATAAATAAGGAGAAATATAAATAACCAGCTATGCAATGTAAATACGGACACATTATTTAGCAATTTAACCTTTTAGGATGTATTTGTAAATTACTTCATACGATTTAAGCGAGTAGGTTATCGTTTGGATTATACGGATTTTTCAAACAGTGTGACAATTATGGAAAATTGTTCATTGTTTTTTTCGCAATTAGAAGTCGGTTGGTTGGTTGTTTTCAGATTATCTGGCGCAGTCAGCAACACGAGGGCTATAATGCGCCGAAACATTCGTCATTAGACAAGCCAACATACATTTACAAACACCCATGCCAAACACGGGACTCGAACCCGCAACCTCGCGGTCTAGAAGCTAGCACGCTAACCACTATACCGTTTGGTCGGCCCAATTAGAGGTCGGAAATATCGATAAAAAAATATCGATATTTTATCGTTGCATGGAATAATGTATCAATAAAATATCGATACCCAACTTTTTAGATGATATTCAGTTCTGCCATAAGTGAAGGTTTTTGGGGCAAATATCATGATTACTTCTTGTAAGGCGACCTTTTTCTCTAAATGAAATGGATCTATTACAAAAAAAAAAAAAAAAAAAATTCTACTTTCGTTGTAGTTTATTTAGAAGCATTGATCTAGCTTTGATATTAACAAAATTTAGACAATTCTAGATAGTTTTAAATAGTAACGCTAAATCCTTAGCATACCACCAAACCTTCCAGTCCCTATCACATATCTATAATAATAAAACAAGCTGTGTGTCTGTCTGTGGATCTATAGAAACCTACATAAAATTGAAGTAGAGCTCTCAAATTTTCAACACAAGTAGTTTTGGCCTTCTAATTGGACTGACAAAAAGAATGTTAAAATTTTAATTTGTTTTTTTAATTTTTTCACAAAAAGCGACTTCTAATAGGCATAGAGCTTTGAAAGTTTCAACATAAGTAGTTTTGGCCACTAATTTTGCTTTCCACAAACATGTGTTAAAATAATCTTAAAAGGGTGTTGTATTATTGTATTAACGGGGAATTTTTTTCTCAACAAGGGGAGAGGCTTCCAATATTACGGCTTTATGTAGCAATGAATCTTTCAGCGAGCGAAGCGAGCCTAAGTTTGCATAGCAATGAACCTTTCAACGAGTGAAGTAAGTCTGTGTTTATGTGTCAATGAACTTTTCAGCGAACGAAGCGAGCTCGAATTTGCGTAGCGACGAACCTTCCTGCGAGCGAAGCGCCAAAAACTGGGACATATACACGAATGAAAGATTTCCTCAACGCGAGGCCTCACAGTAAAATATTGCACATGCTAAAATTTCGTAGCGAAGCACGGGTATTCAGCTAGTCGTAATTAAAAACTGAAAATTAGTTTATGAAGCTGCATTTCACTTCGTCACTTTATTGTAGGGCTGTCATTTTTTGTACTCAGACCTTCATAATGATTACTGATCATTGGGTTTTAAACAACTTTATTAAAAAATTTCAAATGTTTACTGTACTTACCGAAAATTAAAATTACTAATTATTAATCGATTATACAGTGCGGATCATAATTATAAGGACAGTCGATTATTTTGGGATACCGAATTAAAACTTTACTGTGCACAAGAAAAGGCAATACATACTTGTTGAATCTGTCATAAAAGCAAAATTTTATCCTTTATCAAATTATAAATATCAAAAATTAAGTTTAAAAGGGATAAAATCACAATTTTCATAAAATTTTAGGGGTTCATAATTATAAGGACATCAAAGATTTTGCTGCTTTAATTTACATATGATCAAAATATTACAGATAAATATGGTTATTTTTAACTGCGGTCCTTATCTGAATCCATATATAAAGTTTGAAAACTTCAGACACAAGCATCTGTCAAAATGCCGCGTGGAAAAGAACTTACGACTTCTAAAGTGAGAAAAGTGTGGTTTCTTCGCGGAAAAGGTATGTCTATGCGGCG
The DNA here is from genome assembly GCA_963978545.1 of Linyphia triangularis. Lineage (NCBI taxonomy): Eukaryota > Metazoa > Arthropoda > Arachnida > Araneae > Linyphiidae > Linyphia > Linyphia triangularis. The sequence continues at coordinate 53,619,339 of OZ021721.1, forward strand.
TATTGCCACTAAAATTAAAAGGTCTAAAACTGCTGTTGAAAATGTCATCAATCGTGGATTAAATGGTTCGGTATTAAAAAGATCTGGTCCAAAACCAAAACTGACTGAGGGAGATCGAAGAATCATCGTACGCCGTGCTGTCATTCAAAAGATGTCTGCTTCTGAAATTGCGCGTACTTTTGAAAAAGACATTTCAAAGCCAACAATTGTAAGAGTTTTGAAGAACTGCGATTTCACAAAGTACGTTAAAATGAATAGAAAACCGGCGTTGAAGGTTGAACATAAAAAGAAGCGAATACAAGCTGTGCAGAAGTGGATTGCTGACGGTTTGAACTGGAGAAATGTAATATTTTCTGATGAAAAGCGTTTCAATCTTGATGGCCCCGATGGTTGGAATAGTTACTGGCATGATTTGAGAAAGGAAAAAGCAGTCAGATGGAGCAGGCGTTTTAAAGGTGGATCGCGTATGTTTTGGGGAGCGGTTTCAGCCAACGGAAAAATGGATTTGGTACTTGTGCCTAGTAATGTGAACACAGAGTTGTATTTGCAAATCTTAGAAGTACAACTACTTGCTTATTGTTCACCTTTAGGAATTGACAATTTCGTTTTTCAACAAGACGGAGCTTCTTGCCACATTTCTAAAGCGGCAAAAGAGTGGTTTGATGAAAGAAAGATCAATCTTTTGACATGGCCACCTAATTCCACAGACCTGAACATTATGGAAAATGTTTGGTCTTACATGGTTAGGCATGTTTATGCGCAAGGTCAGCAGTACAATTCATTTGAAAAGCTAGAAGACAAAATGTATGCAGTATGGGACAATATCGATGCTGGATTTTTTAAGAAACTTGCTGAAAGTATGCCAAGTAGAATGTCTGATTGTTTAAGTAAAAAAGGAGCAGCAACAAAGTATTAATTGTATAAATAATGACAATAAAATGTACTGTCCTTATATTTCTGAACCTCCATTTATTCTCCATTACTTCTGTTTTTCATCTGTACTTTTAAAATTATCGAGTTTAAAACTTATAAATAGTGTTTATACATGATATAAAAATGAACAAATATATACTTGTTGTAGTAATAGCTTTCAGTGTTGCTGAAGCCAGAAAAACCTGCTGTCCTTATAATTATGATCCGCACTGTACGATCACTGTGATATCGTAACTAATTGATCGTTTTAATGGACATGTTTTTTTATAATTTTTTTTTAAAGTCTCAAAAACTTTATGGTCGGAATTTTTGTATTGTAATAAGAGGATCAGTAGAACCAAAGCATTTTTTTTTTTTTTTTTTTTTTTTTTTTGCCTTAGAGCAGCTGCCGAAGGACTGGCATTACAAACACAAATAGTTCAATGAGAGAACAGATAAATATTCAAAAACACATAAGATAATATTATACAAAAACCTTGCTGTGCTTCTGATGGAAGGTAATGGCAACTAAAATTATACAGTGGACTCTTGTTAATAACACTTTTTGACACATTATTTAAAATTCAGGTTGTTGGGGATGGTAGCAGAGTATTTGAGAGAAGCAACAACACTAGCGGTGCAATTAGTTTATTAAGTCATTAAATCGCCACGGACACAGGAACACACATATAACACTGAACAGTCAGAGGTGAATGAATAGAACACAATGAATGAATGGCATACAGGCTAGAACAACACTTTATATAAGCCAGCCACAAGGCGGCGCTGCAAGGCAGGACAGTCCACAAACAAGTAAAGAGGTGGAAATGAGTGACAATGGATAACAATATCCCAACACTCCCCCACAATGTCAACTCATTTATCAAAATATACAACAGTATCATCAATACCAAGTAATCTTAAACACTTATAATGCTTACAAGAAGGTAATGCTTTAGTTAAAATGTCAGCACCCATATCATCTGTTGACACAAACTTTAAATCAATTTGACCATTTTTTAAAGCATCTCTTACAAAATGATGTCGAATATCAATATGTTTTGTACGTTTATGAAAAACTGGATTTTCAACCAATTTTATAGCTCCCTTGTTGTCAGTGAGCACAGGGCCTGACCATCGCCTAGGCCCACAAGGCCCGGGCCTTGGGCCCATGATTTTAGGGGGCCCCGAAATTGGCTGTAAACCATTTTTGTTTCACAAAAGCTATATGAATATCTTTTATAACCTGTATAAAATAATTTTTACATAAAAATCATTTCGTATTGATCATGAACTGTCTTTAGTATCCTAGAGTGTATTTATTCAAATAAACAGTTTAAAAGAGTGAAAGACAAGCTTTTTTAAAAGATAGAGAAAAAAAATTGAAAGGAAGGGAGAAAATTAATAGTGAGATTAGCAAATGTCGACTCTGAATTTGTAAATAATGCTTCAGATATTGTCGTCACGGATATACACATAGTTATAGTAAAATGGAATGTTATACATAACAAAGTTTTTTCTTTTTTGATTTATAAATTGGATTGTTGGAAATTTGTTTCTTTATTTGTAAGAAAAACAACTTTTTGAAAACAATATTAACATTAATTCATCAACTTTTTCTATATTTCATGTTGATTAATTTGACTTTGCGTTGAGTCCGTTTCCAATAAATCACCCGTTTGAAAAAGGGCCCCCAAATGTGTCCGGGCCTTGGGCCTCAACTTGTCATGATCGGGCCCTGAGTGAGCATACGTACTTTTTCCAAATTATTATTACACAGTTCATTAAGTAACTTACAAAGATATATCGCTTCTTTTGTACCATCAGAAATAGCCATATATTCTGCCTCCGTAGAAGACAGAGCCACAGTACATTGTTTTCTACTTTCCCAGCTAATAGCACTTCCGCTAAGAATAAAACAGTACCCTGTGTATGACTTCCGGTCAAAAAGACAATTACCCCAATCAGCATCTGTATATCCAAACAATGATACTTCTGTACGTTGAAAAATAAGTCCAAAATTAATTGTTTTCTTTAAATAACGCAGAACTCTTTTCGCTGCAATCCAATGAGAGTTATCATAACAAGTTAGGAACTGACTTAGCTTACTAACTGAATTAGAGATATCAGGCCTCGAACACGAAGCTAGGTATTGAAAACTACCAATCAATTCGCGGTAAGGAATCCCTTCCTCGCGTTTTTCGGCCTTCTCCAATTTAATGCTAACATCCATTGGACAGGTAACAGGTTTAGCTTCCAACATATTAAACCGATTTAAAAGCTCCCTTATATAGCTTTGTTGACTCATAGTCACAACTCCGTTTTTCTGTTCAAAATTTATTCCTAAACAATATTTGACTAAGCCAGCATATTTTACATCTAATTCTCTATTCATGTGATTTTTAAATTTTTCGATCATATCCGGATTTTGAGAAGTAAACAAAATATCGTCAACATAAACCATTATTACAGTTAAGCCCTTACTATCTTTAATGTAATATGTACACAGATCTGCCTCGGTTTGTTTCGCACCAAAATTATTTAAAATTTCATTCAACTTAACATTCCAGCAGTATCCTCCTTGCTTAGTCACATAAATCCCCTTCTTTAATAAAAGAACTTTATCACCCTGATTTAAAGAATTTAAAATTTTATTTGCTCTTTCACAAATTTCACCATGGAGTTCCTTTTCATCGATTATTCGTTTCAGGATTTCTCCAAAATAATCAGGACATTCCATAAATACTTCTTTTATTTCTCCATTCAAATAAGCAGTAGTTACGTCAAATTGATGAATTTCTAGGCCTAAATCTGCAGCAAGTGCACATAAAACTCGGATTGACCCTTGTTTTACCACTGGGCTGTAGGTGTTAAAATAATTAACATTATATTGTTGTGAGAAGCCTTGCGCAATAAAACGCGCCTTATACTTTAATAATGTTCCATCATCTTTAAATTTATTCGTAAGAATAAAACGGCTCCCAATACATCTTTTAGAATCTGGCCTATCAACAATTTCAAAAGTATTATTTCGAATAATACTCACGACTTCATCAATCAAAGCACTAAGCCATAACTCACTATTTTTATCTTTGAGCTCATTTTTCAATGTCTGCAACTTTGCTTTTACCACTATTAAAAGTTTCACTAGCATGACTTGCACTTTGATTAACACTACAATTACCACCACGTAAATAATATAAATTATCTTTTCTATCAGCAATTAGTTCCAAGTTAGATTTAGTGTCTACAATCTTAGCAAAGTCACTTTTGAAAGTTACAGTGTGTCCACGATCACAAAGTTTAGAAACTGATAATAAGTTTGTACGCAGGTCCGGAACAAGAAGTGCATCGAAAACATCAAGATCTTGAATTTTCTTGTTAACTTCCGCTTTGATGACTGCTTTACCGGAGCCTAAAACTTCAGTTGTTTCGTTGTTAGCAAGATTAAGAATGTTGATTTCTGTGTCGCCAATGGTAACAAACTTTGATTCATCATTACATAAATGTCGCGTGCATCCGGAATCTACCACCCAATGTGTTTGCATTTCACCGTGATGTGTAAGCAATGCATCTCCACACTTTTTGGATTCGGCACACGTTAACAATCTAGCATTTTCTTGCTTGAAGCGAGAAATATCCTTTTTCTGGTAATCCTGGTCACACGTAGCTGCTCGGTGCCCTAAACGTCGGCATTTCCAGCAACGAATTTTCAAAGGATCTCTGACCTTCGGAAATTGATTGTTGTTCTTCTGGAAATTTTCGCTTTTTGTTTTCCAATCAGGCTTGCGTTGAAGATAAGTCACAGCAAACGCTCCTCCACTCTCGCCGTTTGATATCCGGTCCTGGCGTCTCGCATCACATTTTCCCACTATTTTTATTCTCAAAACTTCTGGTTTCGGTAGTTCGTCGCGGGACTCTATCGCACATCGGAAATTTTAAAAACTTGGTGGAAGGTTGTATAATAACATCACTGCTAGCAGGTCTTCGTCGATGCGTATTTCCATTTCACTGAGCTTGTCAACAATGTCGAAGAACATTCAAAGGTGCTCTCTCACATCTAGAGTTGTTGTGTCCGCCATCTTGTGTTGAATCAGCGATTTCAACAACGACGCTTTTCTGGCAGGTCCTTTGGATTCGTAAATCTGTTTCAATTTAGTCCAAACGTGAGACGATGTTTCACAACTTTTCACTTGTTTCAGTTCAGATGGAGCTATACATAGGGTAATGTCCGACTTCGCTTTCTCATCCATTTCTACCCACTTTTCACAAGCTTCTTTCGATTTAACGTCAGCTTGAATGAGCAGGGGTTTTGTTTTGATTCCAGAAACATACACCCAGGAATCGCTTTTGATAAACAAAGCTTTCATCTGTATTTTGCATGTCTCGTAATTATCCTTGTTTAACGATTCAATCTGTGTTCCATTCATCGTCGTTTTTAGTTCGGTTTTCGTTCCAGTCCATGTGTTGCTCTCTCTGCCCAGGTATGGCTATTTACTGGGGTACATAACCTGTTGATGATGGTAGCAGAGTATTTCAGAGAAGCAACAACACTAGCGGTGCAATTAGTTTATTAAGTCATTAAATCGCAAAAAAACTGATTTATCTTTCATAGTTGACCACAACACAGAAAATAAATAATTCATCCCACGTTAATCAGGTTTTAATTTATTCTCTAATAAAAATTAAAAAATAAATGAATCCAATACGAACCAAAACAAAATAACTAAATACTAATAAATTATGATGTTACCTTTCATTACATTATACTTTCTCTTCGAATGAAACCCCATGTTTGTGGTGTTCCTGGATGTTTCATATATTTTGTAACAATAACATTTCACTTTTGTGTGGTCATTTTGTAGTTTTCTGAAATTCCGCCAAACCCAAGATTACTTTTAGTTGAAGTGCCTTTTTCGTTGCATACAGCACAAACTTTGGTTTTTGAAAAAGCAATACTAAAGACAATAAAAAAAGCACATGGCATGGATCGTTTTTTATAGCTGAATATTACACTTGCGTGGGAGTGAATTTTGCAGGCGCCTGTAGTCTAGTATTATTGGAGACTGGGTATCGTAAAAGTACTAATTTTTTTTTTGTATAATCAATTATGTGATGGTTGTGTCTCTCAATGCCTGGAAAATGTTTTGCTTTTTAATCGACATCAGATATAAGACCTTGAATCATGCCGGCGTCCATGGAAAGAGATATATACTCCACAATTACATTAGTAGAGCGGCTAGTCGCCAAAAAATAGCAGAAAACTGCACTTCGTGAAACAAGTCTATAATTTTGCACATCGATAGATAATGTCATTCTAATCATTTTAAGAAGTGGGGCCACTCGGATTTCACTTCCGGTCGAGGTTTTTATACTACTTCAAAGTTAGGCATAGAATATGCGTTTTTTTTTTCAATAAAAAGCGTAAATTATAGGTTCACGGACAAAAATATGAAATCTACTAACACGTATAATATGTTAAATAGTTAGGCTTTTATTAGGGAATAAAAAAAAATTAAAATTTCAACCTCGGAAGCTATTAATATTTCGACCGGAAGTGTATCCCTATTCAACTCCAACAACTTGAACTATATATATAAGACATATTCCATTTATAAAAGGGATAATTTAATATATTATAAAATTTATCAAATAAAAATATTATAATATATTAAATGTGTACCAAAATTAGAAAGCAAGTTACGACCGGAAGTTCGTAAAATATCTATATACGTATTAGTAGAGCGGCTTGACACCAAAAAATAGCCGAAAACTGCACTTCGTGAAACAAATCTGTAATTTTGCACACTGATAGAATGTGCCATTCTGATCATTTTAAGAAGTGGAGACACTTGAATTTCACTTCCGGTCGAGTTTTTATACTAGTTCAAAGTTAGGCATAAAATGTTCGTTTTTATCAATAAAATATATGTGGGGTTACAGCCAAATCATGAGTTTTATAGACATGTGTAATATGTTAAATTTCTAGGTATAGATGAAAGATTAAAAAAAGTAGTAAAAAAATCAACCGGAAGTGATTTGCATTCGACCGGAAGTCTATAACAACTAAAACTGCATCCAACAGCTCAAACTTCATATATGAAACATGTTATCATTAAAAAGAAAATTTTAGTGATGTTTTATGATAAATTAAAATTAAAAAGCAACTTCCGGTTGAAGTTTCAGACTTCTTTAAAGTTAGACTTAAAAATGCACTCTTTTAAATTATACCACTTTCATATAAACTATAAACGGTTAGAATTAAAAACTTTTAAAACTACATGTTGTTACATCAAATTATAAAGATGGATATGCTGGATATAAAATGGAACATTTCGACCTGAAGTGACTGAAATTCCGACCGGAAGTTTGCTAAAGAACTGATTTTGCCCATTTACCAATACAATAGCGCGGCTTGAGGGAAAAAACTGCATTTCGTGAAACAAGTCAGTAATTGTGTACATTCATAAAATGTGTAATTCTAATTATTTTAAGATGTGGAGAAACTCGGATTTAACTTCTGGTCGAGTTTTTATTCTAGTTCAGAGTTAGGCATAAAATGTTCGTTTATATTCATTAATATAATTATATGCGGGATCATTGCCAAACCATGAACTCTATAGACACGTGTAATATGTTCAATTATTAGATTTGGAGGAAAGATTAAAAAAAAAAAAGGATTAGCCGGAAGTGAATCGCTTTTCGATCGGAAGTCTATAACAGCTTAAACTACATCTAACAGTTTAAACTACATGTATGAAACATATGCTACCAATAAAAATGGAATTTTGGTGATGTTTTATAATGAACTAAAGCTAAAAAGCGACTTCCGGTCGAAGTTTTAGACTTCTTTAAAGTTAGACTTAAAAAAATGCGCTTCTTTAAATTTTACCACCTTTATAGAAAGGGTCACAATTAAAAATTATTGATATTACATGTTGTTACATCAAATTATAAGGATAGATTGCTGGATGTAAAATGAAAATTTTCAATCTGAAGTGAGTGTCTGTTTATAAGGAACTGATACTGCCCATATACCAATACATATAAGTATCACAGTAATGTCATCTAAGTCTAAAATACAATTCAATATCTGAAAATATGATCAATTAAAAAATAAAATGTTCAACTTCCGTGTCCCCATCCCCCCCCCCCCAAAAAAAAAGGAGAGTGCGATGTGCATCACTTCAAAAATAATCTTCTGTCTTAGTCCATATTTGAGAGGATTGTAACTAGTTAGATTTATATTTGGGTTATATCTTATTTGTATTGAAAAAAATTCGTACAAGCGAACTTCCGGTCGGAATTCCAGTCATTTCGGTTGAAATTTACCATTTTATACTAGCATAATCATCATTCCTTTTCTGAAACATCAAATGAAATCTTCTGTCTATGTGAGACGATATCATCGTGATACATAAAGGTATTGGTATAAGGGCAGTATTAGTTCCGTATAAGTAGACTTCCGGTCGGAATTTCAGGTTGGAGTTTTCCATTTCATGTTCAGCATATCCATCCTTGTAATTAGATGTAACAACATGAAGTATTAAGAGGTTTTAACAGTGACCCTTTATAAGAAGATGGTAAAATATAGAGAAGCACAATTTTAAGTCTTAACTTAAAAAATCTAAAACTTCGACTGGAAGTAACTTTTTAAATTTAGTTTATCATAAAACATCACCAGAATTCCCTTTTCATTGATAGCATATGTTTCATACATGTAGTTTAAGCTATTAGATGCAGTTTTAGCTGTTAAAGATAGATTTCCGGTCAAAATGCATATCACTTCCGGTTGAAATTTTTTTTAACCTTTTATCTATATTTAACATATTACACATGTCTATAAAGTTCATGATTTTGGTTATGACCCCACATATAACTATTTTTATAGATAAAAACGAATATTTTATGCCTAACTTTGAACTAGTATAAAAACTCGACCGGAAGTGAAATCCGAGTGGCTCCACTTCGTAAAATGATTAGAATGATATATTCTATCAATGTTCCAAAATTACAGACTTGTTTCAAGAAATGCAGTTTTTTTCCTTCTAGGCGCTATACTATAAGAAAAAAAATTAGCGTAAGCTCTGAAATTTGCTTATGCGTTGATTTCCGGTCGGAATTTCAGTCACTTCCAGTTGAAATTTTTTATTTTAAATTTAGCATATTCATTCTTACAATTTGATATATAGAACATGAAAGAAGTATATTAGTTTTTAAAAGTGACCCTTTATATGAAGGGGGAGTATTAAAAATGCCCATTTTTAAGCCAAACTCTGAAAAAAAAGTCTAAAACCTCAACCGGAATTAATATTCGAGTGGAATATTTCCATTTGGTAGGTTATCGAAAACAACTCTTTTATATATAAAATGTGTTTTATCTGTGTATTTCAAGCGTGTATACCGAGTGGACCGAATTTTTTTCGACCGAACGGAGCTATCCAGAATTTACTCGTTAGAAAAACGCTCATCAGAACGGGTTTTCACCAGAAAGAATTTGGGCATAAAGAAAATGGTTAGAATGTTATTTCATTAGAATAGTTTGGACAGAATGTAAGTCACCAGAAGTTTTTTGGTCAGAAACCTTTTCATTAGAAACTATTCGTTAGAATCTTACAAATTTGGCGAAACTTAAAAGCTTTGAGGAGGTTTGGCGGTATAAGTGGTTAGTGGGGGTTTATAGCCCAGTCATTCTAGGCAAAAAATAGGTCAAACCTTGCATAAATTCCCATTGAGCTGAAATTTTGCAGAGTGGCTCTATTTGATGCCCTGGGCAACCCACAAAAAGTCCCCTACCCCCCCCCCTTCGGTTTCCTGGGTTTTTAGGTGCTGGAATGCTGGGGCGCTGGAGAAATGCTGGAGCAACTGTTACTGACGAACGGCTAGTCGCATTGAGCTCATTACCTAATGAAAGGTAAATAAATGGGCTTTAATTTAAATTTGATATAATTCATTAACTTACAAATTGATAAAAGCCTGTTAAAGTCGAAAAACCATGTATTTTTCTATTATTTTTCGATTTGAGCACTTCTATTATTAATAAATGATTTAAAAATTTGGCATAAAACTATTTAACTCTTTTTCAGCTTTCTAGAAATATATAAATATTGCTTGTGTGATAAATAGTTGCAGATATGCAAGGGTTTTAGTGACGCAATAGAAGTTTTCCCCTTTTCATTTGACTATCAAGTGTTTGAGACTAAATGAGACTATTCCCATTTGGAATTGAAGGGTCATTACACCAATTTAGCCTCAAAAGTTGGCTCCCATCTTTCTAAAAAACATGTGGAATTAAAAAACATGCGGAATCAGAAAGAACTCGGGGGTGCCTTTGACCGGAAATGGGGGAAATAGGACTGAAATAGGAAGTTTCACAATTGTTTGGGATTTTTTAAAACGCTGATATCGCTGTTCGTTGTGACAATTTATTGATTGCTTGTTGAAAAGAATCACTCTTTTTGTTTTCATTGGTTTTTTCTGCTGCCAGTTAAAATATAACTTAAGATTACACCCTGTTTAAAGACTGTTGCACAAAGGCAATAATGTACTGAGAAAATTGCATAATCTGCGGATTCCCATAGAAAGTGACTATTGGAGAAAAGCTGCAGAAACGCTTTAAACTACAAGCTTACAATAAAATGATAATTTAAAGGAAATTTTCAAAAGTGGTCTCATTGTTCATGTCGCTTATAGAAAAAGTTATATTTGCCCCTCTAGTATTCGAAAAGCTTTAAAACATACAGTCTCAATGTCTGATAGATAGTAATAGCATTATTTTGCTACCCCCATCTTGTGTTCATCACGTAAATATTTTGAGGTTAAGGTGGTCCTACTACTAATGAACAAGAACAAATTCGAAGAGCATGGAAATGTGAATGTGTGAACATAATAGTATATGACACAAATAGTTACATGCAAACATGAAGATTTTCTGTCAAATAGTGGCAATTAATCCATGCTCATACAACAACTACAAATTCGTTTTGAAAAGGGAGGAGTGGATGTGAAAGAAGCTGTAGGAGATGCTGATGCCTTAATTGTTGCCACTACTTTGGAAAAATCTAAATATAAATGAAAGGTGACACTTCTTGTTACAGATAGTGATAGAACTATAGTGATAGATAGAAACTAGTGATAGACAATGCTAGTAGCTAGAACTCCAAATAAAGCAAACGTTATGCTTCTTGTATCGAACGTCGGATCAAAAATTGCAAAATTGTACTATATTGTAGGTATACACAGAAAGATTTTTAGGGATATGAAGAACCATATACTTTTCATTCATTTTATGACTGGATGCGATACAACATATGCACTGTAAAATAAAGGAAAGGGGTATCCTATCTGAAAATTTTCAAACAAAAAAAACGCTGGAAATTTTTAATTTGGTTGAAACAGATTGTGATAAAAAAGCAGAAGCAGGAGAAAAATTCACTAACACTTCACAAAAGCCAAAATTGGGTAACACTAAACGAATTAAAGGTATACATTATACATGTACAGCAGAGGTATAGCCAAAATTGCAATAACCACCACTTTTAAATTAGAAACTCTCCCTCCAAAGTCAGGTGAGGCACGTCATCATTCACTTTTTGTTTATCATCAAATACAACAGTGGTTAAGAAATGTTCCTCAACCTACAATGTTACCTACTTTTCCAGATGAACTGTTATAAATTATACCTTGCAACATTAAGAGTAACTGCAACTCGAGTAGCGGGTGTGATTGCAAGAGGGCAGAACTTAAATGCTCAAATATTTGTGGACAATACTAAGGGTTGTGCAAAAACAAATTCGTAGATAGTATACTATTTGATGAAGAAAGCAGCCTAGTATTTCTGCTTTAATGACAAAAAAGATATTTAAAAATATAAATATATATCTTCTAAAAGAAAAAAAATAGTCTTTCTAGACGTATAACCCTTCAACCACATTTCACATCACTTTCTATTTTATTTCAAGGACGGGGATTATAAGAATTATATCTTACAAGTATTGTTAATCCTTTTTTTTATGCATTATTAGTTATTGCATTTTAACAATATGTAAATAGTTGGAAAATATCTATTCAGAGATATTTTTCCTCATAGATGCGTATGACATGTTTATCTACATATCTATGTAATATGATATTGTATTCCAGTTTAAAAAAGGTTTTAAATGAAAAAGACTTGGGGAAAATGGTTATTGTGTCTGATTTGATCAGGGTGAAACACCGCACGCTTTATTATGAGACTCCCATATTACGAGGTAGCGTTTCACTGAAACGCTCATATATCTGCAACTATTTATCACACAAGCAATATTTAGAAATCTCTAAAAATCTGAAAAAGAGTTTAATAGTTTTATGCCAAATGGATTTAAATCATTTATTAATAATAGAAGCGCTCAAATCTAAAAATAATAGAAAAATACATGGTTTTTCGACTTTAACAGGCTTTTATCAATTTGTAAGTTAATGAATGATATCAAACTTATATCTAAATTAAAGCCCATTTATTTAACTTTCATTTGAGCTCAATGCGACTAGCCGTTCGTCAGTAACAGCTGCTCCAGCATTTCTCCAGCGCCCCAGCACCTAAAAAATCAGGAAGCCGAAGGGGGAGAGTACGGGACTTTTTGTGGGTTGCTCAGGACATCAAATAGAGCCACTCTGCAAAATTTCAGCTTAATGGGAATTTATGCAAGGTTCAACTCTAGAATGACTGGACTATTAGTCGTGACCTTCAAGGACGTCTCAGAGGTCAGGATTTAGTCAGCAGTCTTTTATTTCGGTAGTGTTATTTTACACTCAGATTTTCAATTCGTCTTACTTTTCCTTTCGCACAGTCACGTTATTTTATTCTTGAATACTAACACATTTTTGTACTTATTCATGTTTTTCGGCATGCGTCAAGTTCGTATTCATTCCGGAAATACAATTTTCGTTTTATATTTTGCTTTTATTTATGTTCCCTGTTGTCATTTTGTGCGTAAAATGCTGGAAATATAATGATGCGAAAATAAAGTCATTCTTGATCTCTTTTGCAAGTGTAAGGCTCCTTTCACATTATCCGACTTTTGTCGATCCGCAAAAGTAGGAAGACAATTTCGGTAGCACCTGCTTTCACACTAGACTCCTTTCACACTATCCGATTTCCTTCGGACGAAAAAAGCTGAGTGAAGCAACACGCTCGCACTCCATGCACGTTTTTTCAATTACAAGTTCAGTTTGTGTTTGAGTGGTTATTATAGAGCTTACGAAATTTAATTTACAATGAATCACAAAATAAATAAATTATTGCATTATGGTTTTATAATCGCCGCTGAAAGAGGCAATAAGGTAAACAACGTGTTTGGGTGCATCCTATCAATGAAAGAAGAGACGAAGTGGGTTTATTTTATACTTTGTTTGAGGATTTACGAGAAGAGGAAAATAAGTCATTTTCATGTAAATGATAAAAGTTTTTCAATTATTTTCGAATATCCATTGCCTTCTTTGATGAGCTACATCAGCGTTTGCCAATAACTTTTAGAGGGGGGCCGTATAGATTTAGGTTGAAGCTTTTCGCGGTCCGGATACATCAATATATATGTATTTTTAATTATTATCGATTTAACATTATATAGCATTTCTGACAACTGTAAAAAAATATTGATTTTTTTTTATCTTAATAAAATAGCAATCGGTAATTAATTATTTTTTTCAAATAATTAAAAAATAATTATTATCGTTATTAGTAATTTAAAATCTAAAAAAGAAGTGAATCTTTTGTTCCAACGTAACAATGGGACTTGATCTAACTTTTAAACTAAAAGTATTTAAACTGTGCTTCCAGTTTACTCACTCTGTTTTAATCAATATCAATTGTGAGACGATGGTGATCGAAATCGTTCAGTTTATTTTATAATAGAGAAGATGGTTTGTTGCAGTATTTGTAGCAGTCAGTCTTAATAAATTGGCCAAATGAGATTCAGTTAAGTTATTCCTGTAATTTATTCTTGATGAAAACCATCTTGCTGAAAGCTTCTTTATGTAGATTCTTCGGAAACATAGTGGAAAACTCTGTTCTACATAATTAACGCATGCTATTTCGGGAAATTTACACTTATGTAAAAAGAAGTCCACAACGTAAAATTTTATTTTTTAATCCCCTGTGCTGTCGACGGGCCACATAAAAATCTGTTGCGGGCCAAATACGGCCCGCGGGCGCGTAAGCTACAACTAAGTAACGCTGAGATACATGAAAAACTTAAGGATGTCCTTCAGCGCCAAAACACACAATTTAGGAATTGCATACAAACAATTGAGATGCTGACTATTACATTGAGGTAAATATAAATAGTAGCAGTGTTATAGTATAATATAAATATAAAATACATATAATATGCTGTATTCGTAGAGGATGTCCATTAAAAGACCGACCCATAGTGAACTTAAATACTAAAACACAATTTTGAGATAAAAATTAAGGTACATTCCTATTTCGAATCTTATTTTATTCAAGTTTAAAAATGTAAGGGGGGGGGGGGACAGTCCAGTCATTTACACTCTGTATTTACTGGTACTGCACTCGTGAAATATGTTAAGACGTTGGAAATTGAAAGAAAAATAAACTCAATGTGGTCAATTTTTTTTAAATAATGAATCAACATATAATTAGTTATTTATACCAAAATCAATATTGTCTGCCAAACACATTTTTAGTATTGACATCAAAAGCATTAAATTTAAGGTGTAGTTCAACGCAAACTTCATGTCAAGCATCTTTCGTAGCATTTCTCTCTTTGTTGGCGTCATGAAATTTGTCCCACATCACATGTCCGGCTTCAATCAGCGTAATCAAAACTTCCAAATCAATATCTTCTATTATTTTATTATAAAGAATTAGTCTGTTTTTATGTGCGTAATTATGTAAAAGTTATTAGTATTTCTTATTTATTAATAACTGATGAATAACCAAACTAAAAAGTAATCAAAATGCAATTTCAATGGCTCAAGGCCAACTCGTCATCCGATATAAGTCGGCTAATGTGAAAGCGCCCATTTGGTTACGTGGTCTACTGAATCATCCGCAGACGGTCTGACGCCGGACGTTTCAGTGGCACCCGAAGGCTGCAAACACGCGTTCTTCCGACTTTTTGACTCTGTCGGATAATGTGAAAGGAGCAATTCACTAGGCTCCTTTCACATTATCCGACTTTTGTCGATCCACAAAAAGTAGGAAGACGAAATTCTTTTAGTGGGGTGAAGAAATGAATTGCTCCTTTCACATTATCCGACAGAGTCAAAAAGTCAGAAGAACGCGTGTTTGCAGCCTTCGGGTGCCACTGAAACGTCCGGCGTCAGACCGTCTGCGGATGATTCAGTAGACCACGTAACCAAATGGGCGCTTTCACATTAGTCGACTTATGTCGGATGACGAGTTGGCCTTGAGCCATTGAAATTGCATTTTGATTACTTTTTAGTTTGGTTATTCATCAATTATTAATAAATAAGAAATACTAATAACTTTTACATAATTACGCACATAATAACAGACTAATTCTTTATAATAAAATAATAGAAGATATTGATTTGGAAGTTTTGATTACGCTGATTGAAGCCGGACATGTGATGTGGGACAAATTTCTTGACGCCAACAAAGAGAGAAATGCTACGAAAGATGTTTGACATGAAGTTTGCGTTGAACTACACCTTAAATTTAAAGCTTTTGATGTCAATACTAAAAATGTGTTTGGCAGACAATATTGATTTTGGTATAAATAACTAATTATATGTTAATTCATTATTTAAAAAAATTGACCACATTGAGTTTATTTTACTTTCAATTTCCAACGTCTTAACATATTTCACGAGCTCAGTACAAGTAAATACAGAGTGTAAATGACTGGACTGTCCCCCTCCCCCCCCCCCCTTACATTTTTAAACTTGAATAAAATAAGATTCGAAATAGGAATGTACCTTAATTTTTATCTCAAAATTGTGTTTTAGTATTTAAGTTCACTATGGGTCGGTCTTTTAATGGACATCCTCTACGAATACAGCATATTATATGTATTTTATATTTATATTATACTATAACACTGCTACTATTTATATTTACCTCAATGTAATAGCCAGCATCTCAATTGTTTGTATGCAATTCCTAAATTGTGTGTTTTGGCGCTGAAGGACATCCTTAAGTTTTTCATGTATCTCAGCGTTACTTAGTTGTACGTCACTTAGTTGTAGCTTACGCGCCCGCGGGCCGTATTTGGCCCGCAACAGATTTTTATGTGGCCCGTCGACAGCACAGGGGATTAAAAAATAAAATTTCACGTTGTGGACTTCTTTTTACATAACTGTAAATTTCCCGAAATAGCATGCGTTAATTATGTAGAACAGAGTTTTCCACTATGTTTCCGAAGAATCTACATAAAGAAGCTTTCAGCAAGATGGTTTTCATCAAGAATAAATTACAGGAATAACTTAACTGAATCACATTTGGCCAATTTATTAAGACTGACTGCTACAAATACTGCAACAAACCATCTTCTCTATTATAAAATAAACTGAACGATTTCGATCACCATCGTCTCACAATTGATATTGATTAAAACAGAGTGAGTAAACTGGAAGCACAGTTTAAATACTTTTAGTTTAAAAGTTAGATCAAGTCCCATTGTTACGTTGGAACAAAAGATTCACTTCTTTTTTAGACTTTAAATTACTAATAACGATAATAATTATTTTTTAATTATTTGAAAAAAATAATTAATTACCGATTGCTATTTTATTAAGATAAAAAAAAATCAATATTTTTTTACAGTTGTCAGAAATGCTATATAATGTTAAATCGATAATAATTAAAAATACATATATATTGGTGTATCCGGACCGCGAAAAGCTTCAACCTAAATCTATACGGCCCCCCTCTAAAAGTTAGTGGCAAACGCTGATGTAGCTCATCAAAGAAGGCAATGGATATTTGAAAATAATTGAAAAACTTTTATCATTTACATGAAAATGACTTATTTTCCTCTTCTCGTAAATCCTCAAACAAAGTATAAAATAAACCAACTTCGTCTCTTCTTTCATTGATAGGATGCACCCAAACACGTTGTTTACCTTATTGCCTCTTTCAGCGGCGATTATAAAACCATAATGCAATAATTTATTTATTTTGTGATTCATTGTAAATTAAATTTCGTAAGCTCTATAATAACCACTCAAACACAAACTGAACTTGTAATTGAAAAAACGTGCATGGAGTGCGAACGCGTTGCTTCACCCAGCTTTTTTCGTCCGACGGAAATCGGATAGTGTGAAAGGAGTCTAGTGTGAAAGCAGGTGCTACCGAAATTGTCTTCCTACTTTTGCGGATCGACAAAAGTCGGATAATGTGAAAGGAGCCTAATAGTATAATCGTTTCGATTGGAATTCAAATGAAGATACCATTATATTTAATATATTTAACATACAACATTACAATTTTTTTTGCATGACTTTAAATCCATAATTATGCCTTGGATATTATTTATATATTGTATCTTACAAAGCAAACATTATTTGATTATAAATATAATGAAACACTTTATGTTATGAGGAGTAGTAAACAAAATTTACAAACATTTACCAATTTGATATATGTTTCAAATAATTATAAATTTTATTTACCATTTATACTTGAAATTAAGGGTAATTTGTACGATTATAACTTTAGTTATTAAATACAAATGAAAAAATATTATTTTATTAAAAGTGTTTGAAGTTTTTAATATCTTTCTAATGCAACCTTTGGATATAAAATTAAAAAAAAAAAAAAAAAAAGCATACCAACATTTTATGATATCCAGATATGTTATATAGTACCAAACTTTTGAAACTTTTTTGATCTTTAACTAGCTTATTATTTTTGAAATTACACTTTCCAAAACTTTTTTTTTTTCGTTGTGCATAGATAACAAATACTCCTCAGTATTTAAAATTATTTATCCAAAAATATAAATGTTTAAAACATTTTTAACGATTTTAGAATTTTTACTTTTTTATTTTTCAATTTTTTTTAAATACATATATATTTATATATAACGATTTCTCCCCAAAGATGCATAAAAAAAATTGAGAATTAAAAAAAAAAAAAAAAAAAAAAAAGTGGCATAAATAGAAAACTTGAATGCATATATCTATTTAGTGTATATTTATATTGTTGGGGGGAAAAAGTTGGATAAATAAAACGATTTTAAATATAATACACAAATGTCTATAAATTAAGAATTAATAATAATTCAGTGTTGGTCTAAAATAACTTTTAAGTGGAGCAGAATAGACACATGAAATTCACATCAAAGACACATCTTTATGTAACATATTGAAATGCAAAGTGTACAGTGGGGGCATATGTAAAAGAATAGAGAACCATTAGTGTGTAGTTATACAAATGAATTTACATTAAAAATCACGCAACTCATAGAGTTGACTTGGCTAGCCGTTGACTTTTAGTGTGAGATATGATATCCTTTGTCATCAGTGTTTACATTGCAATGTATTCTCATACTTAACATGAATTTCTTGATGAATTCTAGTGACTAAATTGCTCACCCCACATTTTAAATTGTTTGCGATGGAAAAGTGATGGAAAGTTCCCAATACATTAAATCTTTACACAATGCATAATGTAGAAAAAAGCGGCCCACGCATGTTTAATGAAGTTTGGATTAGAGGAGTAATCTAGCTTAGTTATAGGGGCGATATTCATATTTTTAATCGTTTATCCAAAGCAAAAGTGGCATAAAATTTGCCATAAGTGTTACTAAACACGATTTAGAAACTGATGTTTCACAATCAAAGACTTGTCTAGATCAAGTTAACGTAGTTATAGTAAAAAAGTGGGATTTAATTATCTTTTGTGATCTTGGGGAGCTTTTTAAACAAATACAACGTATTGAACATAAAGACAAAAACTCGTTTTCATCAAATCTTTTTCTTGAATTGGAATTTACCTTGAAATATCATGTTCTCACCTTTCTACAGATCCTCTGAAGTCCAATATTACTCATAAGACTGAAAAAATTAGTTTCAGTAAACAGTATCTGATGTTAAAAAGATTTGGTCTTTAGGTGCAATAAAGTTAAATTGGTTCAATAAGCTCCCCAAGAGAGCAAAAAATAATTAAATTCGACCTTTTCACTTTAATTACGTTAACTTAATCTCTACAAGTCTTTAATGGTGAAATATCGGTTTCTAAATCGTGTTTATTGATACTTATGGCAAATTTTATCCCGCTTTTGCTTTGGATAAACGATTAAAAAATATGAATATCGCCCCTATAAGTAAGCCAGATCACTCCTCCAATCCAAATGTCATCAAACGTGTGGGATGCTTCTAGGTAATGCATTGTGTAAAGATTGAATGCACTGGGAACTTTACATCACTTGCAAATAGTTCAAAATGTGGGACGAACAATTTATCCACTAGAATTCATCAAGAAACTCACGTTAAGTATGAGAATACAGTGCAAGTAGGCACTGATGACAGAAGATATCATATCTCACACTAAAAGACAACGGCTAGTCAAGTCAACTCAATGAGTTGCGTGATTTTTAATGTAAATGCATCTGTATTACTGCACACTAATGGTACTCCATTCTTTTGCATATTCCCACACTGTACACTTTGCATTTCAATTTGCGGCTGAGTTGTTTTACTTATCGATATGTTACATAAAGGTGTCTCTTTGATGTGAATTTCATGTATCTATGCTCCTCCACTGAGAAATTTTTAGGGAAAAACTTAATTATCCTTAATTTATAGACATGAGTATAGTTAAAACGCCTGGACATTCTTAATGTTGTCGAAATTAGAAAGCCGTGTGAATAAGATATGCGTTTTTGAAGTTTAGTTACAGTTAACAACTATGTTTAAAGAAAAATAAGTAAAAAATATATACTTTTAAGAGTATAAATACTTTTGAATCAGTTTTATTAATTGGTAAGAAATGTTGGAATATTATCTTTAAATTATGAAACAGAATTTGATTTTTTTTTAAGGTATCGGACCCATTTAATGTAATTTTTATTCTATATTGTAATAAATATTTCTCTACACTTCGACTTTAGTTACGTGCTGCTTCCAAAATATTAATACATTAAATCATGATGTAGAATGTTGTAAATCGGCCTTTGTTATAGTTATTGGCTAATCTCGTCCAAAGCTGGATAAAGTATAATGGAAGTTTTGAAATGTTGATGCGCTATTTTAAAATTGAAATATTTCATTTATAAGAATGGATGGAAGAAAAAAAATACATGTTTTTGACATATTTATTTAAAAGAAAAAAAATATCGTTATTTGGAACGATGTTCGAGTTTTGGTTAAATTTGTCCAATTTTCGAGAAACATTGGTTACTACATTTTCCAATTGCTGTGTTACCTGAGATTTCTAAATATGAAACAAATATTTGATTTTCTCATTTAGGTAATGTAGTCAAGGAAAATTGCTCTTTTTTCCTTCCGTGGTAGTGACAGAGAATTAAATACAATTTTTAGTTCAAGCTTACAAATTTATAATCAGTCGAATAATTTTTGTTTAGATTCAAAGCAAGGATTGGCGGCTTAGAAAAGTGGTATAGGGAGATTTAACATGTACTTCATGAAGTAATAGTACAAGACAAGAAGTTTGCCCCTGAATATGTACAAAAATCAGAAAGTCTGACTGTGACTCCTTATTTCGTCTTTACTTCTATTTTTCTATATTTTATCCTTCTCTTTATGCATTATTAATGAGGATTTTTCAAAAGTGGCTTAACATTCGAATTCCTTCTTAACAAGAGAAAATATACCGTGAAGCTGTGTGAGGATGAACTTTTCTACAAACTAACAATTTTCATTCTACAAACTGTTAAGCGAAAAACTTGTTTCTTAGAACATGACATTTCAAATTACTTCCGATAAATGTTTAAAATTTTTTTTTATACATATTAAAAGAAACTAAGGTGTGGAACATCGCACAACTTTCAATTACACTATAATACTGAAGTGGATTTGTGTCATTTACAGTTATTATATTTTCCTCATTCATTTAGAAAAAATGGCCAGTTTTGTGATATTTTTTGCGTTAATTCTTGTATGGGTCTTAAAAAAAAAACTCTCCAAAATAGTGATTTTAGCTATATACATTTCGATAATCCTTATATTTATTATAAGTGATCTAAACATCCCCACTACCGAAATTCCTTTTTAGAAATACGATAAAGGAGTAAAAAGGGGAAAAACGAATGTCTTTAACACAGACTCTTCTCTTGAGTATTCATCAGTGACTGTTTCTTCTGTGTTTTACTTACGAGACAGGATAATGTAATATTTATCGAAAAGCATATCTCCAAATTCACCACTTTGGGATGGGGGGGGGGGGGGAGGTAAAATTTTTCTATAGCCAAGCTACATATTTCTTTAAAAAAATTAATGAAAATATGAAAAAGGTGTATTACACCAACTTATGGCAAATATAAATGCAGTGTTCAGTGTTAAGTGCAATTGAAAGTTGTACGATGTCCAAAACCCCTAGTTTTTCTATATGATAGTTGCCTTACGCATTGCAGACACCCGTCATTTTGTATGGGTTCCAGCTTTTGATGCTTTGTGAGCAAGGCTCGCTATGCTTGCTCAAGGCTTCCTTTCTACGCAAAATCAAGCTTTCTACATTCAGTAAAAGTTTCATTGCAACGCAAACACAGGCTCGCTTCGCTCACGGAAACAATCTTTAGTACGTAAACACAAGCTCAAGCGCTATGCAAGCACATCCTCTTCTTGCTGGCAGAAAGGTTCATTGCTGTGCAAGCATGTGCTCGATTCGTTCTCTAAAAAGTCAATTGTTTTGTAAACTCTTATTACTTATTATAACCTCTTCCTCTCCCCCACTCCCCACCACCATCTAGAAAAAAAAAGAAGACTTTTCTCCGTTTATACAACCTACCTCACCCCTATGAGAATATTTTAACATTCTGTTGTGAAAAGCAAAATTAGAAGGTCAAAACTGCTTATGTTTGAATTTTAAGAGTTTTACGCTAGCTGGAAGTCACTTATTAAAGAAACTATAAGAAAATAAAAAAATGTAAACATTATGTTTGTCAAAAGTACAACTAGAAGACCATTACTATATATGTTCAAAATTCCAGAGCAGTACGCCCATTAGAAGTTACTTTATAAAAAACACATTTTTAAAAAACTGATTAAAAAACTCCTTAAAATTTTAACATTCTATTTGCCAAAGGCACATTAAAAAGGCAAAAGCTACTTATGTTTAAATTTTCAAAATCTACTCATATTAGAATTCGCTTACTGTAATGCTAGGTATGATATATTATCATTTCAGATATAATTTTCTAATAAACATACTAGTTGTATACCTGGACATTCTTTATTTTGCAATTTAGATTTTTAGTTTTTGCAACAAACTATTAATGGCTTATGGAAATCAAGTTCACTTAAGGGAACTATAAATAGTAGAGACAGAGAACATTTGATATAATTAAACTAATTATTAGAGCAATTCATTTATTAAAATTAATGAATTTTTTTAAATTAATTATTAAAACTAATAACTTAATTATTGGCATTATTTTATTATTAACATTAATTATTAACATTTGATAATAATTATATCGAAAAGTTGGGCCGGCATAAATCTAAAATCACCGGGCTGATTTTATGTCCCAGTACGCCCCTGGTTAAGTAACACCTCAAAAATCATGATACTCATTAAACGTCATTTACATATAAAGTATATATTGTGTGTCATATTAATTAAACATTTTGTACAAAATTTCTAAACACCTAAATTTCAAAAACCGAAAAATTAGCTCTCTTTTACCAATTCCATACCGCCACTTGTCTTCGAGAAAACTGAAGTTTCAATTTAGAATGAATCTTGCTTAATTTTTTGGCAAAGATAAAAATAATATATACAATTTTAAGGTTATTCAACGAGGATTTTTTTTCCTTCTATACTACGAAAGTGAAGTTAAGTGAAAATGAAGGTTTTGAACCAGCATAAAATTCTGTTGAAAAATATTTCTATTGTTCATTTTACTAAATTATGGCAATTAATGTCGAGTAGAGCTCCATAAATGGTGTTAAATTTCATGTATTAAAAATGCATTTCCGTAATAGTGCATGCCACACGGAAACTGGAAGGCACTATCGTATTTATTTCAACAAAATAATCATTGAAAAGGTGATAAAAGATTTATAGTGTGGAGTTAAAACTTTTGACGACAACAAAAACTGATATGCTTTTAAAAAAAATGTATTTGCACTTTACTAATATTTTTATAAAGCATAATGCTAAATTCCATCTTGAAAAGCAATAATTATTTTAGAATAAGTCTTTTTTTTTAAGTTATCAAATAAAGCTTAATGATGGGAAATTTAGAAAAAGAATCTGAATAAAAGTTACCCACAATATTAAAAATAATATTGCCCTATCGTTTAAAAAAATATCTAAATATATAGATAGAATTTTTTTTTATAAAATGGTATTTATAGTTAGAGAATTTTTTAAAATTTATATATTTTATTTTTCCTTCTTAAATAAAAATATTTCTAAATTGTATTAAAAACAATAATTCTGACTCAGAGAGTAAACCCATAAATTAGCTTTAATTTATACAATTAATACTGAGCTTATTCCAGAAAGTTAATAAAATATCTTGTGGGTAACTTATGTTCAGATTTTTTTCTCTCAATATCTTCTCGTTACGTTTCAAATTTTATAACTTAAAAAAAAATATACTTATGCTTACAATAATTATTATTTTTCAAGAAGGAATTAAATGTTGTGCCGTATTAAAATATCAAATAAAAATAGAAAATACATTTTATTTTAAAACACATCGAAAATTACACCAAAAGGCTGTTTTTGTTGATGTCAAAAGGTTTAAACTCCCCTTTTATCTAAAACTCCCCTTTAAACTCCCCTTTTATCTAAACTGAACTATCTAAATTTTCTGGCGTTTTCCGTTCTCAAATAGCTTTAGCCCGGCGTTGAAATTGATAATACCAGTCTATTTGCAATATTACAAATTGGTTGGTTGGTTGGTTGTATTCAGATTATCTGTCGCCGTCAGCAACACGAGGGCTATAATGCGCCGAAACATTTCGTCATTTAACAAACCAACATACATTTACAAACACCCATGCCTAACACGGGACTCGAACCCGCAACCTCGCGGTCTAGAAGCCAGCACGCTAACCACTATACAATTACAAATTTGAATTGGCGCAACCGGTCCATTGGGAATCGTGAGTATGCCCCCTTACACGTCTATCTTCGATTATGTAATTGTGTTTATACACGAAACATAGGAAAGAAATTGTGTTTCAGATAAACTAGATTAGTCCAAATACTTTTAAAAACTATTTCAAAAGTAGATCCACATATTTCAAGTTAGGATAAAAAAATCCCTTTAAAGATGGAAAAGGGATTTTTTTTTTTTTTAAATTTTGTGTTGACAGTGACTTTTTTGTTTTTGTTTCGCACAAATGAGCAACGTTCAATTCCTCAAGATCGAAATAATACTGTAAATTTGAATATTCTCCGTCCCTTTCTAATAACAAAATCCTCAGGTACTATTCTTTATATGTAGATTGAGTTTTTGAGCTAAAAATAATGGTATACCTTTTTATAGAGCTGAATATGTTGTCACTAAATTCAAAGTTCATAATGTTAGTGAGTTAGCTGAAAATAATTCATCTTGTAAAACAAAAAGATCACCTCGAAACTAAAACTAAAGATATTAATACTTTGGTATTTGTTTCTGCTTATAAACAGTATTATAGTTTGGTTTAACACTAAAGTGAGCCATTTCAATTTTAGTTTTACTTCCAAAAATTAGAAATTTCAAAATGTAGTAACAGTTAATTATACATTAATTAACAATAAATATTTTTATTGATAATTTCTACTTTTACACGAGAATTGCCTTGATTTCAGTCGGCAAAGAGATGTCTAACGCTCCCCCTCCCCAATCGAAATTCTTAGCGACGGCCCTGCGGCCTTATCGTCATCGGCAATCAACCGCAGACTATGACACGAATTAAACAAAATGACCCACTGGCTGTGGATCCCCAAAATATTCCCAAAGAGGATGTGTAGGTTAATATACATTCCTTTATATTTTAACAGAAAATCAGTCACACTCATTTATCGCCGAAAGTGGGAGAAAGAAAAATTTTCATTGCCTTTCTAAGCTCTTTGCATTCTAACCAAAAAATTTCGAACGAGAAAAATTCTAATGACAATAATTCTAACCAATTTCATTCTAATCGCGTTTATTAGGTCAAAATTAATTCTGTCCAAATATCATTCTGTCGAAATTCCGTTCTGATGAGTACGATTCTAACGAGTTCTTTCTGGCGAGTTTATTTCGGTCGAAAAAAATTCTGTCCGTTCGGATGTAGCCATTTCAAGCTGTTGGAGTCGATTAGCGATAGACTTCCGGTCGAAATTTTAACGACTTCCGGTTGAAATTAAAATTTTTTTTTATTCTTAAATGCAAGCCTAACTATTTAAAATATTATACGTGTTAATATAGTTCATATTTTTGACCGTGAACCTACAATTTACGGTTTATATTGAAAATAAAAGCACATTTTAGGTCAAACTTTGAAGTATTATAAAACCTCGACCGGAAGTGAAATCCGAGTGCCCCCACTTCTTAAAATGACATTATCTATCAATGTGCAAAATTACAGACTTGTTTCACGAGGTGCAGTTTTTTTTCCCTCTAGCCGCTCTACTACATCGCTTTCAATTTAATTTGTTTTGATGTTTATTGTGTTTGAAAATGTCTATTCTACGTGAGAAGATAGTGATTTTATTTGGGTTTTTTGTTAATTTCAATTTAATTTTGTTAATTTCAATTCGTTAATTTGTAATGCATCCAAGAATTATTTTAAAAAGCAAAGAAACTTCTTTAAAAGTTTTTGGATTGCAAGTGCAATACCCATTCAGTGGCAATAAAATTTAGAAAAATATTAATATTCGAAGATATTTCAGTTTTGTTAAATTGTATAAGCAACAAATATTTGAAACAAAATTCTAAACTTTATAATATTTTAAATCCGAACCCAATTTTTTATTTGTTCAAAACAAACGCCATTTTTTAAATATATGTTACTGGTATTAGTATCGAGTTCTTTTAACTTTCACAATTTTATGCGAAATTAATTAGGAAAATATCGATATATCGATATTTAAAAAAAAAATATCGTTGTATCGATATATCACCGACCTCTATTCGCAATACTTATGCAGTTCCTTGATAATCTAAAGTTCGGAACAAAAAAAAAAAAAAAACAACATCCCATTTGCTGGCTTCAAAGATAATATCACAAATGAGATTTTAACGGATTTTTCGGACAATCTGAAAATATCAAAAGGGGTATTTTTAGGAGATAAGTTGTAGTTCCAAACAAACATTATTCATACGAAAGCAGTTATTTGATTTTGAAATATTAGCAAATGACAATTTAATCGGAATGCTTTATTATTTATTCAGAATATATTAACACATTTTAAGAAAACTTATTCATAAATATTTGTCTTTTGTTACGCAATTCCAAGTTTTAAACAAATAATTGCATTCAAACCATTATGATATTTTTGAATAACAGTACTTTTTCGTTTTACAGTATTTAAAATATTTTAGCAAATAGCATTCAACAAGTTCTTGTATTCATAGATAATTCAGAATTGCGAAAATAAAATACAAAAATTCATTCAAATCGTTGCATTTCAAATCCATGATTTCTTGAATACAGAACCGCGGCAGCGTTCCGGTCTGGTAAGAACCAACTATAAAGCTTTTGTGGAAACCACAAAACTAAGAATGATTGATCTTTTCTAATGACCCTCGTCGCGTGCAGAGTTCAGTCAAGTGTCTCAGAAGGGTAGAGTTGAGTCTGGGGTTCAGTTGAGGATAATGTTTCCGTGCGAAAACGTAACCTGCCAATATCACGCTGCCGAAGGTGCATATTTACTCAACACGATAACACGTGTCTGTAACAAATTCTAAACACTCATTCTCATTAATAATTTTGAATAAATGAATTAAATCTCCTCTAATTTTTCTCTCCTGCAGCGTGTACGTAATCAATTTTCTTAACCTATCACTATGAATGAAGCAAACCCCTGAACCATCTTTGTAACCCTGTGCTGAATTCACTGCAGCAACTCAGTGTCCTTTTTTTTTATATGGGACCACAATTGAACTGCATACTCAAGATGCGGTCTAAACTGGCTCTCTACATTGAAGAGCCATTTTGAAATCCTCATTAACCAACATGCCCAGAACCTAAACAATATCGGCAATGATGATTTTAACACCTTATAAATAATAAAGAGCATTTATATTATTTTGCTGCATGTGCAGAGTCAGACATGTTTTAATATTAAATAACAAACCCCATCTATCAGACCATTCCGATATTTTGGTTAAATCCCCCTGAAATAACATTCTCTGAACATATAATGTGTAGTTTGGCTTTCTGCGGGAACCGGGTCTCGATCGGAGGACCTTTGGTTCTCGAGCCGCTTACTTTACCACTACGCAAAAGAGTACTCCAGTGCACAGAAGTTTTATCTGCTATTTAAACACGAGACCGCCACATACAGGGCCCGATCATAACAAGTTAGGGCCCAAGGCCTGGACTCATTCGGAGACCCTTTTTTCAAACGGGTGATTTATTGGAAATAAACTCGACGCAAAGTCGAATGAATTAACATGAAATATAGAAAAAGTTGATGAATTCATGTTAATATTGTTTTCTAAAAGTTGTTTTTTTATCACAAATAAAGAACATTATTCACAACTTCAGAGTTGAAATTTGCTGATCTCACTATAAATTCGTCATGACTTCCTTTCAATTTTTTTCTCTTTCTCTATCTTTCAAAAAAAGCTTGTGTTTCATGCTTTTAAATGGTTTATTTGAATAAATGCACTCTGGGATACTAGAGACGGTTCAAGATCAATACGAAATAATTTTTTATTAAAAATTATTTTATACAGGCTATAAAAGATATTCATATAGCTTTTGTGAAACAAAAATGGTTTACAGCCAATTTCGGGGCTCCCTAAAATCATGGGCGAAGGCCCGGGCCTTTTGGGCCTAGGCGATGATCAGGTCCTGCACATATATATATTAACAATTTCCATGATTTTAAAATCATCTGCGAAAATCCTCTTATTTCTAATAATATATATCACTAATATCCCGAATGCCAATTTTGTTTAATTTGTGTAATAATGCTTCGTATGGGCGAAAGCCTCCTTCTGAAAATCAATGTAAACTACATCAAAAATATTTCTACTTCTATCTAATTCCATATTCATAGAAGTTTATCAGATTTGTCGTACAAGATTTCCCTTTTCTGAATCTATACAGCCTATTTGTAAGTACGCTTCCAGATTCTAAAAATTTTATAATGCAGTTTTTTTAATCAAAGTTTCAAAAATCTTTAAAAGGGCTTTAAATTTTTTTATTCAATTTAAATGATAAATAACTTTCTCTCTCGTAAATTTACAATCCTGAAATTCTTGACAAATGTTATCCATCTCGACATGACTTCCCATATTGAAATTATTATTCAAAAACCCCATAAAAATCATTTAATGTACTTGGCATTTCTTCATCACCTTGAACTAAGTTACTAAAGTTACCCTGGCTATCTAAGGTCCCAGATTAATATTCAGCTTCTTTTTACTTATAGATGGAAAAAAATGCCTTAAGGTTAGTGTTGATGTTTTTAGCCAGCCTTCCTTCCAACTCTCTTTTTTGTTTTTAAATCATTTGCATTAACTTCGATCTTGTGTGTATGTTTGTGCCTGCCGAGCAAATCCGCGGAGGCCTAATTAACCCACTTGCCGTAATCCAATCGGACTGAAACCTGACAGATTCGATGACAATGCATTTTATCAAATTTTGGGAACTGTCTTGTCACCAAAAGGTTGCTTTTGCACACACTTCTATAATCGCTTAGTAATACTAATAAATCCTATTTTATTTTTGCCGACCAAAAGGTATAGTGGCTAGCGTGCTAGCTTCTAGACCGCGAGGTTGCGGGTTCGAGTCCCGTGTTAGGCATGGGTGTTTGTAAATGTATGTTGTCTAGTCTAATGACGAATGTTTCGGCGCATTATAGCCCTCGTGTTACTGACTGCGCCAGATAATCTGAAAACAACCAACCAATAAATCCTATTTAGCCGATCATTGTTGAAACTCTTTCCTGTTGCCAAAATTGTTTTAATCAGAATAAATAAAAGATGATTGGATGTGAACGTATAAATTCCTTTTGGAGTGTAGTCCAGTCAATTCAATTTGGCGTTGCATCGTAACGCTGTAAATGAAAGAGTTTTAACTAATCGTTGTTGGAGTGCCCAGGCCGGAGAACTCATCCAGAAGGGTTTATAGCTTTTTGTATCTCCGGCCGGGAGGAAAGTGACACCACCAGCCCGAGAGGAGGCCCCCCGAGCGTCCCAGCACTGCCGGAACAGCTTTATTTAAAATTGGGGTGAGTATACAGAGGGTTTTGTATACATAAATAAATTCAATAATATAGATAATCAGGGAAAACATTCTTCTTTCTGCAATTAACACAGGAAACCAATAAATAAAAACACAAACAGACGGAAACATGCAGTGAACATAACTATTGAACACAAAACTAACATTTATAGATTAACTCAAACTTTTATATTTGTATCTAAAAATTTAAATTTACTCTCTATGTAGTACCTTTGATTTCCTATATTTTATTTTTCATTAATATATTATTTTTATTTTTCAGCTTTCTCAGCGTCAACAGAATCCGTTGTGCAACAATTAACGTTTATAGTTATTAATATTTTTCCTGTTTTTTTTTTTTTTTAAACTAAAATCTGGATCAGTTGTACTGGAAAATTATATTTACTTCATATCTTAGGAAGAAAGGAAATTTTATTTTTCTTAAAAATAAACGGATCTGTTGTGCCGGAAAGGATAAAAAAGCCTAAGTCCAAAAATTTGTACTAAAAAAGGTTTAAAAATTTGTTTTAGTTCGATTAAAAATAAACAAAAAGAAAGAGAAGTAAACGCTAATTGGGGTTGGCAACTATAAGTATATTAGTAAAATTTAAATACAAAAAAAGTAAAAATAAAAGTCAGTAATTCCCATTTAGAATAAACTCAAACCAGAGTTTTTTTTTTTTTCCAAAAAGAAAATAACATTTAGAAACTGGCCCGTCGTTGGAGAGTAGGTCCCAGATTTTGGCTCTTCGTTCGCTGAAAGGTTCATTGTTACGCAAACACAGCTCGCTGAAAAGTTCATTGCTACGCAAGCATAAGCTCGCTAAAAGACTAATTGCTACGTAAACCCTTAATATTAGTAGAATCTCTATCCCTGTAGAGAAACAAATTTTTTTTTCTCGTTAATATAATAACACAACCTCCCTCACCCCTCTGAGAATATTTTAACGTTGTGTTTGTCAAAAGTTCAAAACTACTTATATTGAAAATATCAGAGATGTACGCCATTTCGAAGTCGATTTGTAAAAAATTTAATTAAAAAATTAAAGCTTTAACCTTCTCTTTGGCAAAAGTCCAATTAGAAGG
This sequence comes from Linyphia triangularis, assembly GCA_963978545.1. Lineage (NCBI taxonomy): Eukaryota > Metazoa > Arthropoda > Arachnida > Araneae > Linyphiidae > Linyphia > Linyphia triangularis. The sequence goes on from OZ021721.1 coordinate 53,649,861, forward strand.
TCCAAATTACTTATGTTGAAAATTTCACATCTGTAGCCCTATTAGAAGTTGCTTTTTAAAACTTTAATATTATGTTTGTCAAAAGTCAAATTAGAAGCCCAAAACTACGTATGTTGAAATTTTCGGAGCTCTACGCCTATTTTAAGTAGCTTCTTATAGAGGGACGGACAGACACTCAAACACTTTGTTTTATTATTATAGATCTCTTTACAAGAGTTCAGGAGATGTGATTAGTCCAAATACCTTGTCGCTAATTTTTAAATGAGTAGCAATACAATAATATTTTAGAAATCAGAAATGTTGTTTACTTTGCCAAAGAAAATATTTCTTCCCCTCAAACTTGCAAATATTTTGCAGCCGACTGTACATTGCGAGATTTAAAAGTAGGAGATGCAAACACGACAGATGTTGTGAAAAGGTGTTTGCGTTTATATGGCGACATGCCCAATTCTTGCTTGAGGGGAATGTTTAAAAATATTTTTTAACTTTTATTCAAAACTTAAAAAAAAAAAAAAATCTTTTAAAAGTATTTCTTCAATACTTTAGGATTTAGTGGAGAAATACAAGCATCATTCTATTTATTAAATAAAAGATAAGAATAGATTGGTTTTAAAATTAGATAAATTTGAATTACCAAAATAGCAGGGTTTTTTTACGTTTAGTTTACAAAATATCAAGAAGGGTAAATATCTTCAAAATATAATATAATATTGGTAAATCAATTATCAAAATGTGCCAAAATGGCCATTTTAAGTAAAAATTAGTACAAAGTACATGAATTTTTTCTAAGAAATACTCTTATAACTCTAAAAATTTATCTGTTTTTCGCATACAAAGATAGCATGCCCCGTGCATCATCAGTGTTCAAAAATGTCCCAGCATGTAATTTCTTTTATTTACTAGATCCACACAAATGTCTTTTTGCAAAAATTTCAACACATATATATAAATTTATTAACATCTATAGCCAAATATACCTACGTATTTCAAATCATTCATTGGTATTCATAAGTTTAGAGAATTTTTAAACATTTATCTTGAGCATAATTTTGTTGTTTTTCTGTGACTGTGCGTTACAATTACGTAAACGTCACAAAAAAGTCCGTCACAGTTACGTAAAATAATTATTTTTCCATATAACTTGGTACCAAGTAATGACGTCAGGCAGCAAAAAAAAAAATAACTAGAATATTCAATAAATTTACAATTCGAATCTGTTCACGAGTAGAAGAAAGAGAGCAAAGTGTTCAGTGCGTCAGCCATAGAATCGCACTTTTATAACTTTAGAATAGGATTTGTTCATTTTATTTTTTAGAAGAATATTGTCTGCAAAGACAAAGTCAGTCATGCATGACGACGAAGAGGTTGCAAAGATATCTGCTTTCCCAGCTAATTTTTTTGTTTATTCACACCAAGGAACGCTGTAAGACAACGAAATAATTTTCAGCATTTTTTAGAAATAGAAAAAAAAAATATTTTTAATTTAAAACTAGTCCCTGCGAAAAGAAAATCCATTGAGGTGAAAAGTTCAGCCGTTTCCTTACACAAAGAGAACAAAAAGAAGGGTTAACTCAAAAGAAGGGTTTCCATATAATTTCATTTCTTATGCAACTAATCGTAAAATCGTTCTTCTGCTGTTCAAAGAGAACGGAAACTCAATTTCACACGAGTTTATAAATTATAAAAAAATCCAAATCTTGACTGTTTTAGTAGGGGATTTTGATAAACTTTTAATGCAGAAAGCGAAACAAGTTTTTGAATTTCGGCAATATAAGTCGTAAAAAAGTATATTAACAATTTATTTACACAATAACATTTATAAATGTATTCACCAATTGGTGTTCCTTTATTGGCCTATCGCTTTTCGTGTACTCGCCATAGATTAGCGTTCCCAACTACGCAGAATGCGATATTTTTTAACGCGGATCACCAACAAGATAATAAAAAAAGATCAAAATTTCCTGTGTGCATATATATATATATATACTTTTACAGAATTTTGATCCGCCGAACTCACGCACCTAGCCTCGCCTGTCGTCTTAATTTTCAAAAGTACACACAGTGGTGATTGTGATGGATAATCCGTATGCGCCTGGTAGGAGTTAACGATTTTCTGATAGTCCCATTGCAAGTACAGGGAAGTTTCCCCTTGAATGACCTCCCGGAAGGTTTTCTATTGACACATGGCTACTCAGAGAAATCGAGATCTTGACCTAACGATGTTCTGGTGTAGTACAGTCTTCATGTATCACATACGTCAAGAATTAGCCAATCCAACTTGCTTGTTCCGAAAAAAAAAACCCCATCCAGAGCATCATATTTCATTCATATATTTAAAAGAAGAAAAAAAAAAAAAAAACCGCATTAAATATCATTTTTAAACCATAAAGTTATTACACGCCGTAGTAAATAAATTTGCCTAGTTTCCAGAAACGAGTAATTTAAATTGTGTACACTATTTTAGAGCAAATAAGTAAAATTTTGTGCAAATAGAACTTTCGGACCAGAAAATACTGAGCCCAGTTTCCCGAATTGTTTTCCCCGTGTTAGGCATGGGTGTTTGTAAATGTTTCGGCGCATTATAGCCCTCGTGTTGCTGACGGCGCCAGATAATCTGAATACAACCAACCAACCCGAATTGTTTTCCATATTATCTCCCACATGGAGAGGTTCTATGCAAGGTAAAAATTCTGCTATGATAGTTGTACCTTAGAAAGATAATCGAGTTGTTTTTTGTTGTTGAAAGAAAACACATGCGCAGGTATAAGATCTGTACTCTATTAGCGTAACCTTACATTTCTGGCAGATGTGATTGAGATTACAGTTTTAACTAAAACTAAAGGCTAATGAAACAAAAAATTATCCTACGTGGATTTTCCTATAATAAAACATTAGCTGTAGAATATTATATTTCTACTGATGAAAAATGAAGAAATAAGTAGCTGCCCTACGGAAATTTAACAGCATATCTTTGTATGAAGATAACCTAAGGAACATTCCATCAGAAACTGCTAAGCCAAATAATATAAATTGGTATATTAACCAGAGAAAAAAATGCCGAATTTCAATATTTTGTAGACTGTCTCAGAAGTCAAGCTCGTGGGCGTCGGCAGAATTATTTGCAGGGGGCTGCAGGTTGCATATTCATGGGTTGATGTTTGGAAACAAATCCCAAGTCGTCTCTGATTGGCAGACTTCCCGAATCTTCCGGTTACTCACTTCCGGCAGAGTCTCTCCGTTTGCTTTAAATGCATTTGTCATTTCGATTCAAGGTTTGTTTTGCTTTTAAAAACTCAAATGAGCAGCGACTATTTTCAAAAATTGGAGCTTTTAGCTCAAATGAGATACAAAGAGAAATTAATTATAGATGGAGGGATCGATTTATCTGATCCATTGGATGTTTTTTAATGCAAACTGTTTGTTGACGATACCAGATATAGGTCAGAAGTCTCGTTTGGATACATTTATATGTACTAAATTTTGTTTTAGATACCCAATTTGATGAAATAAAGATTTTTTTTCCCTCAAAAGTTTCAGCTCATATGATATAATTTTACATTTTAAGACATAAATAGTATATTTAATATTAACTTCATTTGCTTGACAGGTTTGTATTTTTACAGATTAGGCTGTATTTCTTGTAACGCTACACAAATTTATACAGTACTTTAAATTAAATGTCATGTTTTTAATAGCTTTTTTTTTTTTAAAGGTGTTAGAGTGAATTATTTGTGTAGGTCATTGGTGTATTGGTAATAGGTGTATTATAACTTCAAATGGTGTCTACTAAAATATTTAACGGTCATTCCTTGCAAAAAGGAACACATTGCAATAAAGAATATAATTTATAGAATTTTTTGTACAAAAAGATTCAAAGTTCATTCCTGGTAGTTCTTTTTTTTTAATAAATTAATTTCTGAAAGTGGACAACACTCGAATTCCGGTTGAGTTTGTTCAATTTTGATGGAAGTGGGTGGTGCGATTAAAAAAACGTATAAAATAATTTATTTTTTTGTCGACAGTTATATTAAGGATTTTTTAATTACTATATTACTTCAATATTAAAAATGAATGAAACAAGTATTTCATTGATTTTAAAATGGATAATTTTGGGTAACATAAGTTACCAGAAATGTGTTTACTTTCATATGATATTAAAAAAATAAATAAAAAATTAACACATATTTGTTAGCATAAATTTTTCTTAGTTTTAGATACGTACTTTGTTGTCAGTTTTAGTTGCAATGTTATTAAAGACTTACAATTTTTCTAATCAAGCCTAAGATATCAATTTAGAAATTTTTAATTTTATATTATGTACCAATATTGATTTCAATATTTTGATATCAATAGTGGTGGTTCTTGCAAAACCCACCTTAAAAGCTGATACCTGGTAAAATGTGAAAAGGTAAATTTTAATTCATTCAATGTGTACAAACAAAATTTATTCTATTAGTCAGAGAGGCGGCTGCAATTTTTGAGCCTCATCGAACATCATTCTGAAAATTTTATAGAATTTGGAGAAAAGTGAGTAGATTACGAATCCACTGGTCTGCCGTGGCAGAAATGGCCGAAACTGATAAAAATCGACTTGGAATGAGTTGAACTAAAATCCGATTGCCAAATATGTCATAACGTGCCAAAAGGAGAACAAACTTTTTCTTCTGGCAACCCACTGCATTTTGATTTTCAATGAAAAAAAGCGCAAGCGATTTCTGATCTCTGGCTGGAAAACTTATATCCTTTAAAAGTAAGCCAAATTGGTGACATCAATTACGTCATCAGTGACGTAATGTTTATTGCCAATTTGGCTCATTTGGAAAGATACAGGTAAGCCATAGCCACGCATCCGAATCGTCTGCAACCTTCTTAATTTAAAATTAAAGAGTGAGGGTTACCAAATAAAAAAAAAAATTGCTCATTATTTGGCAAGTTATGGCGCATTTGGCAAATGGATTTAGTTCAACTTATTAAAGTCGATTTTTGATCAGTTTCGGCCATTTTTGCCACGGCAGACCAGTGGATTCGTAATCTCACTTTTCTTTAATTTCTATAAAAAAATGATGTTCAATGGGGTCCACAAATTTTCAGTCGCATCTCAGTCTATATGAACATACTATATTTCATACCACATTTCATACCTATTTTATACCACATTGCGGAACGAAGCAACATCGCCTATACTTCCTTCTTGACTACACTTTATTCATTATGATTAAAATTTATAACTATGGATAAATACTAAGACTCAGAAAGACACAGTTTGTATCCACAAACACGGAGATCAAACACCAACCGGAAGTGGCGAAAAGTCTCTGTGGTCTTGTCCGGTTTACAGCGCCATCTATGCACCGCTTCTCACTTCAAGTCATGAATAGAGGTCAAGGCGGCTAAATCTCATTCTCAAACAAGTTTTTGAAAATAATTCCCTATTAAAATATTAATGAACAATTATGCAATAATTTTCTGCACAAATGAATAATTTAATACTATATTATACTTTTTTCCCTGTGAATTTTACTAATTTTCTCGGCTTAATTTTTAATTTTAAAACGCCAAGTCTGGCAAGTGCACTTCTTCAACTAATTCTTCATTTTTTCTCAATATTACACGTAAGTATAATTAATCAAATATATGTTGCTAATGTAATTTAGGATTTTTTATAAGTTGTCTTAACATAAAATAGGTTAACTTGTGAATTTAAAAAAGTAAACACTACATTTCGAGTATATTTTATTAATACAAATCTTTATTGTACTAAAGACAAGGCAATAAATAAATAATTGTAAACTTTCTCATTTGGTTGCACAAGATATTTGGTAAACTTTTTACAAAAACAATCAATTTGGGAAAAAATAAGGAAGTTCTTGCACGACCTGTAGCACGAGTATAATAAATAAAATTAAATCAATCAACAAACAAAAATGTGAATCCATGAATAATTTCACAAGATTTTTTTATATATTTTGAATTGTGTATAAATTATTATATCAGAAATCTAATTCTAAAATGTAAAGTAAATACATTTCTAAGAAATTAATATCCACCGAGTCCACATGCCAATTTCACCCAAATAACTTAAAATTAGCAAGATATGCAAACTCTGCCCATTTGCAACCACTAAAACTACTGCTTAAATTACAATTTCGGCTGCGTCATAGTACCTCTTTTTTAGGATTATTAAACATATTAAATTGAATCATATCTTAACCATGGCTCCCTTTTATTAAAATATTCCGATTTATTAATTAAAAAAACTATTCAAATTCATCAGTGGTCACCTAAAGTGCATGAGGTAGGCATGAACTGCAGCGAAAGATCTATCCTACTTGCAATAAATGTTTCTCCAGTACAGCCAACCCGGTCCACCTCCTTAGATGTATGAATTTTGAAGAGGATTTTCTGCGCGATCAGGTCTTGTTTTTTGATTTCCTGAGGGTGAGTGGACTCAAGGTTAGTTGTTTTCAGATTATCTGGCGCCGTCAGTAACACGAGGGCTATAATGAGCCAAAACATTCGTCATTAGACAAGCCAACATACATTTACAAACACCCATGCCTAACACGGGACTCGAACCCGCAACCTCGCGGTCTAGAAGCTAGCACGCTAACCACTATACCGTTTGGTGCGTGAGTGGACTCAAGGACTTCGTCTAGCTGTGGGGATGAGAAACAACAACACTATTCAAATACACATACTCAGACGCCGAGTGTTACGTAATGCCCTCTGTCGTGGAGTAATATCTTCAGTAGATTGTGTTTGAAATTTTCTGATGCACATGGTAGACAACGCCGGAATATAGTTAGGTCAATATTTGGGTAAAGGGGGGGGGGGGATGCTTTCCTGGAGGTCTTTTTAGGGGAAACTGTCAGCATATGTAGATTGAATCGGAGAGTGCAACAGCAATGCTCGATCCCGAGACGTTTTGTATGTCAGTATTCTGCCTCGCAGATGCAATCTTCGGATTCATAAGGCAGTTAACAGTATTTGTAACAAATAAAGTTCGGTTTAAAGAGAAAATCAATATGCTATCAAGCCAGTACGTAAACGAGAAAAAAGTTAGAATGCAGTTTATTTTTTAAACTGTAGCCATATACAATCAGCATAAATATCAAACATGTTTCAATATACTTCTTTACATGTAAAATATATTGATAAATCAAAATAGTCCTGTGAATTATTTAGTCTTCTACTTACCGGAATTTATAAAATATAGATATAAGTAGGATAGGAATTATTAATTTATCCAATTTAGCAATATTAAATAAGAAAATATATCGCCAAATCGACCCGAAAAATAGCTGTCATTTTCTTGTTTTGGGTAAAAATGTTAACTTCTTACAGACATAGCATTTGTGTACCTCTATCACTGCATTAGCATTGCAGCTAAAACTAACATGATAAGTTTATTCAAAATTAAAATATTAATTGTTAACAGAAAATAAAATTAATATTGTAGATTGGCATTTTACATCTATCATAGTATAATTTTTTTGCTAATCATTGTCATGGCAACTATTTGGAATTGTTACCAAGTTAAAGAAATGAAATTGTTCATTTCTGAGTTTCATGTTAGGACCCAAGTGAGCCTCAAATGCATACACATTCCCATGTTTATTACACAATCAGTTAAGTAGCTTCAGAGTTATTGGAACGTACAATTTCCAGAGTGATTGACAAGATTTTTTTAATATTTGGAAACATGCGATATTAAGGAAACATCCGTAAAAAAATTGTGGCGAATTTTTCGGATGGTTAAATCAACAACATCAAACAATCTCCATCAAATGTATGAAAAGGCTTGAATATATAAATGCATCTCTTTAGCTTCTTTTATACTATTGTAAAGATAAATAATTTAAATTTCCAACAATACTCTAAAAATGTTCCAATTTTTACTTGTGGTACAGAATGCTAATATTAAAAAAAACCATATAAATTATACTCTTTTAATATTTAAAAATTTTTCTTTGATTTTATGATCTCAAAGTTTTTGTGTCAAAGACTAAATTAGAAGGGAAACAGGAGAAGACTGAGATTTACTCTTTTTGTACGAATGGTGCAAGTGTAAATTTTGAGTTTAGTGTAGATATCTATTCTTTGATTAATAATATTTGTTCTGAACACAAAGGATAAGGATTCTTTCAATAGAAAAAAAAAGAGAACTCACTGAGACTACATAGAACATTATGAAACAGATAAAGACAAAACTTTTAATTATTGTATATTTATTTGGTCGCTAAACTGAAATACAAATAAGCCTGTAATACATATACAGTGAAATAAACAGAGCAAATCATATACCATTAACCAAAGTCTTCTGAAACAAAGTACATATTGTACTTACTGACTGTAGAAAAATTAATTAATGAAAATTCAAATGAGAGAGGAAAAAAAAAGGATTTGATAAAATTTAGAAGAAATAATCAAAATATTGAATAATGATTGCTTAAATAAAAATTAACATATTCAATTACACAAATACAATAACTATACGCCTGTAACAAAATTATATTTATATTTCTACACAATACTTATACACCACTAACTAAAATCTTAAAAAATAAAGTAAAAGTACATATTGTATTGATTGTAGAAAATTTAATATGAAAAAAAAAAGAAAAGATTTGACAAATAATTAAAAGAAATAAACAATACAATGATTATTCAAATAAAAATGACCACATTTAAATAATACAAATACAATAATTATTAATCTTAAGAATCAAAGTAAAAGTAGATATTCTTACTGTAGGCGGAAAAGTGACCCAATTGAGAAAAACTACGTTCCCAGTTACAGTACTTTTCTACTGGGAGTGTAATATAAGCTTGTAAAACAAACATAGCAAAATAAATGGTAGGCTTTAATAAAACTGTATAAAGAAGTCATGTGCAAAATATTTGAACATTTTGTACTGTACTGTAGTAACTAAATTAAAGTTTATTAAAATTAAATTCCAAATATAAGATAAATTGTACATTTTATACTCGATAGATCAGTTAACATTTAAATGTTGATAGCTTTATCTTCATGATACAAACTGCCGGTTTAAACATGTATCTGAAAAACCTGGGGAAGCTAAATGCAATTGGAAAAAACATAACATTTTAAATAGTATTCTTTTGCAACTTTTAATGTACACACAGTAGCTTGTTAGGTTGTAAAATGCCTTTCAACTTCAAGAACAATTTGAATGTAATTATTTTATACTGAGAAACACATACAGAATCTTGTAAAAGAATGGTCAAAAATTAATTTTTTGTGTGACTTTGTTCACAATTATTATAATAGTTAAAACATTATATCTTAAAAATTAAACTTAAAATTACATTATTGCAGTGTTGATTATAAGTTAAGAGGCAATTTCACAAATTGAATGAAGACATCAGAAAATTCATTTGAATTCATTTAGTAAGCTACATGCATTTTAATCTCAATGTGGCAAACCTTATTTTCAAATGTTCATAAACAATGTTAATTTTTAGATGTAGGTGTGGGAAAAAAAGCAAAGAATTTATTTGGAAACTATATTTTTTGTTCTAGAAGAGCAGATACAAGTTTATAACACAATTATTTCATAATTTTCAGAACAGAAAGAATATATAATAAGCTTCTTTGACATACATTCGTAAAATTAATAGGATGGACATTTAAACGAAAGAGAACTCATTTAAATTAAGAAATAGTAAGGAAAATATAAAGTTCTTAAAAAATTCTTATTATAAATAAATATTATAATTCAAATATACCAAAGTTACAATTATTTACCAAAGTTACATTTAACATTAAATTATAATGTTTTTAAAACAAAAAAAATAATTAGAATAAACATCAAAACATTTAAAAGTAGAAAAACACATTAAATCACATAGACATATAGTCAAAATATAAATTTTCTGTACTCAAAATTAAATTTTTAATTTGTATACAATTAGATGCTTTCAATAATTGTTAATAAAGCTGTATTAATAACAATCTTGAAGGCATTTAACCACAAAACTACTTCAGAATACAATTTTCAAATAAATTAAAAATTTAATTTTGAAGATAGAAAATTTATATTTTGGCTATGTCTATGTGATTTAAAGAGTTTTCCTACTTTTAAATGTTCTCAGACATAAGTTAATCGGAATTTGTTTTAATTATGTAATCAGAAGAAGATTAAAAAGAACATTCTCAACTATATAGTAACTGAACAATTAAGCTTGAAAATAAACTAAAATGAAAACAATATCAATTACCTTAGTTAGTGTAATCACTCAACAAAATAAGCAAACCAAAATATTATTCAAAATTACTAGTGAAAACTTTGATTTAGTTGTAATTTCCCCCCCTTCAAAAATAAGATAGTGTAAAAATAAAAAATGCCAAAACTGATTTTAAACAAATGCAAAATTTGTCTGGTTAATAAAAGTTTACAATTTTTCAAAGCTTTATTTTTACTTACGGGGGACTTTGACCATTCTAGCAGTAAACCAAGGGATCTTTTCCTCTATAGTTTTCCAGTCATTTGATTGAAATATCTCATCATGATTACAAATGTAGCCCCATACATAATGCAGGAAATATCTATCCTTGTATTTGAAGGCCATGATCAGAATAGTGCAAGCATTCAAAATGGATAATTTTACCTTCAGAACAGACACACACTTTTCTTTCAAGGGGTGGATTTCATAAATGTTGGCAGCACAGTATAAATGGCATGCCAACTGCCAGGTTATATCTTCTAGTTGACCGGTATAAAGAAACAAAAGCATTTGTTCCATCGTATTCTGCTTTATATTCCGAATCTCAACAATAGGGAGTCGTCCATCTCTATCAACTTCTTCAAACATGGTACGAAAAGAAGTGGAGCAGTTAAAAAGGACGATCCTGTGGACAGGGAACGATACACCTTCCACCATAAAAACCGCATCACAGAACTTCTCCGCTCTGTACAAAGATATAAGATAGTCTCGTAATGCTTTAGAAGACCAGCAAGACACATGATGAAATTCAAAGAATGGGTGATGATACACCCGTGAACTGATTCTTCTGTTGGCAGCAGGGGGGCGGTTTGCATAAATAGGGGAATTACGGCGACGACTAATGTCACGACGAGCGTGTATTCTGGCTCCAAGAGGATTATGCATTCTGTTGGAAGGTTGGTGGATTCCTGCTGAAATTCCTATACCCTCAGGATGGTTAGGGTCAATAGTCTGGAACCTGGTATGGGGAATTGCATCATTCATATCATTGGAAGCTAGGTATGCATGTGAGGTTCCCATAGCCTCAGGATAGTAAGGGACTGCACTAGACTGGATCATTGTTCGAGGAACTGCATTATCCATACAGTTGGGTACCATGTGGAATTCTGCATTCGAGATCCTCGCATCTTCAGGGCGGTAAGTTAATGGTGCAGTCTGGATCTTGGTTTGAGGAATTGCATTATCCATATTGTTGGATGCTTGAGGGAATTCTGCATGCGAGATCCCCATAACCTCAGGGTCGTAAGGGACTGGAGTGGCCTGAATCATGGTTTGAGGAACCGCATTATTCATACGGTTGGGATCCAGGTGCGAGATTCCAATACACTCAGGGTGGTAAGGGACTGGAGTATTGTAGATCATTGTTTGAGGAACTGCATTATCCACCCTGTTGGACACCGGGGGAAATTCCGCGTACGAGATCCCCATACCCTCTGGATGGTAAGGGAATAGAGAAGTACTAGGGATCATAGCTTTAGGAACAGAATTATCCATACCAGCAGAGGCCAGATGAATTTCTTCATTTAAGATTTCCATACCTTCTGGATGGTTATCAATAACAGTTTGTATCTTGTATTGAGGAACTGCATTATCCATGGTGATGGAAATCAGGTGGAATTCTGCATGCGAGATCACCATAGCCTCAGGATGATTGTGGAATATAGTAGTATGGATTCTTGCTCTAGGAACAAAATTATACACACCAGCAGATGTCGGGTACATTTTTGCATCAAAGATTCTCATTCTCATTTCTGGACGGCTAGAAGCTGCAGTTTGGATCCTGTCTCGAGGAACTGCATTATTCATACTGTTGGAATCTTTGTAAGTTTCAGCATGTGAGATATCCATAGCTTCAGGTTGATTAGAAACTGGAGCAGTCTGAATCCAGGTTTGATCTGTCATAAGTAGAGCATTGAAAACAAAATGAATTTCTTGTGCAATTTCCCCAACTCCAACCATTAAATCCATCTTAAAACACAGTCTTATGTTTTTAAAATGGAAGTTTTTCGAAGGGAATCGGAAGCTCCAAAATGGCCTACATGTAGTCTGAACACCTGCTGGGAAATCGCTGTAACGAAAAATGAGACGTTCATTTTTTTTAGAGCCTTTGAAAGTTGTTTTACAAATTGTAAAACATGCCAAGTTTCCTTTGGGGTGTACAATTTCCACCAAGACAAATGATTTATTCTTGGACAGCTTTATGGCAAATTTAGGTGATGCCACTTGAAACGTTTTTGTTATAAGCTCTTCAGTAATGTTCAATTTTTTAACGTTCCACGATAAGTTCTTATGGAAGACAGTGCGTGCAAAACAATGATCAGTTCGCATTCCATGCTGCCATATCCTACAGCGAACTGTCAATGTACCTTGTGGTAGAAACAGACTTTCTCCTCTGCCAAATATTTCAGATTGAGATATAGTAAGACGTGCACAAGCATATTTAGAAACTTTTTTCATGGAAAGGTTTAAGGCCTTATGCCTTTTAAAAATTTTTCCATTAGCTCCAATAACAGACAATTCAAAATCAAGTCGGATTTTAGGAATTCCACAAACTCTTCTTAAAATGATTCTAATCATTTCTTTTGCTGCAATTGGGCACAAAAGCATTTCCCACTCTGTCTCTCTAGTGGCTGACAAAGTAAAAGTTGGACTAATCAAAAATTTAGATTTTCTTCCTTTGCACAAACTAAAGTTTCCTATCTGCCAAGTGAATGTGAAACACCCTTTACCACCTGAACCCGCCATCGCCGATAACAGAACTGCAATTAAATCCAACCGCTTCGAAAGAACAATAATACGCTTCTGATCTTGAGAATGATTGCTTTTCTAAACACAATGAAGTAAAACAAAAAAAAGTTCTTCTTTCAACTCGAAGGAAACCAGTTTTATTTCCCAAGATACGAGTTCCGAGATTGTAGGAGAGCTAGCCGAAAACAAGAAAATTATTGTAATGAGTGGGTTTAGGTCATGCTTCTCTAATCTGATCTTTTTGTAAGTGGATTTGCTTGGCTGATTTGCATATTGTTTTTTTTTTCATTTGACCCTGAATTTCTTTTTTCAGTTTAATATATAGTTCTGTTCAGTCATAAAGAACCATAAAAAAATGGTTAAAAGCCTGGCCATGTAGAAATTGTAAAGTGAATTTCAAAATTCATTAAATGACAAAAAGTTTTACAATGGGTTAAAATATTTTTAAATGAATACCGTTTCATGGTAGAATGAATACCTATGTCTAAAATAGATCAATATAGTTTTCTAAGCATGATAACTTACATTATTCATAAATAGCTAAACTGTGTGCATTTATTTTTTTAATATTTAAAATAACAAAGTCTCTGAAATACAAGGGAATCTTTGTGAAAGGTATCTTGACTAACCTGCATTTCCTTTTCAGATAAGCAAAAACCCACAAAACTTCCACCAGTTACACGGAAAACGTTTTCAACAGCTATCATATTTACTCATTTTTTAGAACAATAACTCAAAGGTACTGCTGTCTATGATAACTTACAGTAAAAACAGTGATTCACAACTTTATACTTCTTAATATACTGTCAAATGTTTGACAGGATTTTAATTTTTGAAGGAATATTCATGTAGTAAGAAAAAGATGAAATGATTAAAGAATACGTGAAATGAAAATTTGTAAAAAAGAAACCTAACAAGCATAAATAAAAATATGAATAATGACAAACAGCATCATAAATAGGTTTCATATTCATCATTTAGACCCATACCCTCATTTTCATTTGTGGGTTAAAAACTTTGTTCTTAACAAACATTTTTTTTTTACAAAGTAACAGACCTGACATAATTTGGGAGAACAGTTGTTATGTGTTTATTTCTGTATTAATCAGTTTTAGTGGATAGATATACTTGTGATATTTTAAGATAATTTATTTATATATTTTTCAGTTTTTTTTTTTTTTTTTTTAAATCATGCCAGGCGTGTTACTTTTACAGGTAATAGACACCATGGCTCAAATATAGTTTACAGAGTTACTTTGTATGAGGCAAGTAGTTAATAAGGCTACACTATTAAACTTCAGCTTAAGATTTTATTTCAAAATGGTTCCTCTCACATACTGATCAATGAAAGTGATACTAAAATAGGATGTCCGAATCTACTGAGTAATTTTAAAATGATTAACTTTGGTAACAGACTTGAAATTTTTCTCGGACAACACAAAATAACTAATATCTACCAAAAAATTCAAAGATATTTTATAGATTTATTACAATATAGATTTTTAAAAATACACAGGTTCCTAAAAGATATTTTAGATATTGGAAAATAGTAAAATATGAAAAGTAATTTGACTTTGTCATTTTGTACATCGCATTTTCAAGGTTTGCTCTTTGTTAAAAATCTATATAAAAGAACACTCAAGGCATATTTTTACAATATTATGCACCGTAATTCTTAATAGTATATATTTACAAAAAAAAAAAAAAAAAAAAAAAAAAAAAAAAAATAACATCTAAGCCCTCAGATTAGTATTAAATTTCAAAATAAAATATAGTCTTTTGTCAGATATAAAAATGCCTCAAATCTGAAAATACCTCTATAAATATCAATAACTGACTATAATTAACAATATTGAATTGTAGAACATTTAGACTTAATTGAAATTTTGTAATATGACTTTTAATATTAATTTTTCTATGAACTCATTTGATATCTTATGCTTTTTAATGCAACACAAATCATTACACAACTTTTTAATCAACTATAATATCATTAACTGTAGATTGTTAGGCCCTTCTTGGACAATTATAAAAAGTTATTAAATGTGCTGGTTCTTTCTAATAAAAAAAATAGCATTAGAATTACCAATGAAGAAAAAAGGGCAGTATAAACAGTAGTATTAATACTAAATTACTTTTTCACTACTTTGAACCTTAGCTTTTTAAAATTTGATGGTTCAAAAAGCAACTTAAAATTATCATTAAACTACTATATTTGGTTATGTTTGTGTACTGTTAGATTGTATAAAATTTGTCAGCTTGCATTATGCATTGTATATTTCCAGTATGATTGTCAAACGATGTGTCAACTTTGTACATTCTATTGTATTACTATGCATGATCCTGCAACTTTTGAACTATACAAGTATATGTGGTGTAATTGTGTTAATTTTGTAAAATTAATTATCTTGGTATATTATGTAATATGCAATTTTGGTGTTTCAATATTGATTCTACAAATCCTGTATCTTCTATCAAGTTATTCATTAATTTATGTATTTTCTGTTATGAATGCAAATTCTATTTCAATATATATATATTAACTTGACCAACCCTGTTAGGCCTTGAGCCTGCTGTTAGTCTTAAAATTTGTATTTATTGAAGCAATGAAGTCATATTATAGGGAAACTAAGGATGCTTGATCCGATTTTTAGTTTTTTTTTTTCTTTTACACTATTTATGGGTGCATAAATGCTGTCTATTTACCTATATTTCATTAAGTATAACTCAATATTATTTAATCTTTCTAAAGTATTAATTGCAAAGGTGATAAAATATAAAAACCCTTCAACTTTGAAGACAGGACTATGTGATCATTATGGAGTCAGAATAAAAAAAAGATATTTAACAGCAACCTTAGGTGAAGCACATGAATTAGATGGAACAAGAAAACATATTAAACAAACTTATTTTGTTTGCGTCACAATGTTGCAACATGAAGATAGAGTAGTGGTATTTTTTTAAAGGGTCATGGTAAAGGACGAATTGATGGTATGGGAGGAACACTGAAGAAAAGAGTACGGGAAGCTACACGATCAAGATTGATAATTATTGATCATTACTCTACAGAAGAATTTGCAGAATCAGGAAAAAACTACTAATATAACTGTGATCTATACTATAACTGAGAGTTCAGTTGTCAAAGAAATATAACAATATAGTATATTCAATCATATAGTAAAAAAGTGCAATAATGAAAATACATGAAAAACAAAACTTGAATTAAAAATATAGCCAAAAAATTATTTCCTTTTTAATGCAATGTAACTCACATTTAACTATTTCATGTATTAAAAATTAAAATAAATACATTTTGAAAGTAAATTCATTTAAGTCTAGTGTTTCATTGGAATGCAATTTTTTTTTAACAATCAAAATAATTTTTTTCATCTATATTTAAAAGTAAAAAAAATTCCAATTCAAATAACTTCTAATTTTTACACCTTTTCTACATTAGACGACGTGACACAGTCTTCATGTTAAATAATTCATAGTTGTCAGTACACACATTCTTCTTTAAGGGTATTGGAATGAGAGTTATGTAGATAATTGAACACAATACTATCATATATATCATTGTGTAGCAGTAGAAATAAAATTGCTTTTGATCATTTGCATGAAAATGAAGAAATTACACATCTTTTGAAAAATCCTAAATAAATTCGCAAAATAAAAGGTAAAATTAAAATATCTTACCTTGGTCTTTTGCTTGCTATAGTTTTAACTATTTTTCTGCCATATTTTCTCTCAATTTGCTTTCACCATTACACAAGGTTAAGAGAAACTCCAAATTTAACTTTTGACTGCCAATTCCTATGTTCAAAACTGAACATTTCATCCCATGTTAGATTCCATCCCCAAATCTAGGTGTTCAAAAGGATAGAAGCGCACACACAAAAAAAAGCCAGTAAGTTAACATTTTTAAAGAAGGGAACTGAAAGATGAAAAACGCAGTGGCGGCCAGTGGTTGAAAATGTTAGTGCAGCAGGAAACATGCTACCCCCCAACCACACACACCCTTTCCACAATCACACTTCAGCTTTAAAAATCTGATTTTTTGCACTTAAAAGTACATAATTAGTAATAATGTTTAAATAAGAAAAAATTTAGTTTTATTCAAAAATTAATTAACTAATTAACATTAACTCGTTATAATAAATAGCATATTTTTCAACAGTGATTACTTGCGTTTTATGGGGCCAAGAAGAGAAACTATGGTAAAAAATTGTTCGCAATATTATTCTTAATGTTATGAACCTGGGGACTTTTGTCGATTCAACTGGGGACTTTTTTGTCAGCTACTCTCTTTGGTCTGGCAACCTGGTTGAAGCGCCCCTTTACAAAAACTACTTAGCGCTTTTTTTGGCGATTTACACTTTCAACATTTCCCTCCCGCCATTTCCTGTAGTTCAAGCTTATTTATAGTTGCCTATGCTTTTTCTACAAATAAATATATTTATCAAGGATTTATTTATCGTTATTCTGAAGTGAATTTATCGTTTTTCTAACTTTTTAACTTAGTTTTTTGAGAGCTTATATATTGTTATTTTGGAATGAATTGATCTCTTTCCTAGCACTTATTTTATCATATAGCATTTATTATGTTTAAAAATGCAGAGAATATATCACATCAACCATATTCATGTTCAGTCTAAAACTTGAATATTTGATCACAGAAAAGGGAGGGGTTGAGTGCCTAATACGAAAGTAATAACAAGTTATTTGTATAAATTAAATGTACCCACTTTTTAACATAATGGAATGAAATTTAAAAGTGCCATCATTCCTCAGCAATCTCAACATAACCATGCATATATTTCTGTTAAACAATACAAAACCAAATGATTTTGTGATTCCACAGCATAGCGAAAAACAAATGTTATAAACATTGGCACTTTTTGTAAAAACAATGATGTAAGCACGCTATGAAAACAACATAACACGTGTATAATAAAATCAGCGTAAACTCGTACAGTACAAACAATATAAGAAAAAACATGTTATAAAACCATCTCTAGATCAGACAATGAAATTTACGATCTCCTATGAAACAATTTTTACAGCGAAAAACAGAAACAAACTAAAATATTTAATATTGTAATGATATAATGGGGAACAGAACGCTGCTAATCTATCATGCTCGCCTGAAAAAATCGTCGAAAGTAAAGATTCAATGTATTCCAATGGAGAATCGGCGACGGAGTTACTAGGTATGATATGCGCTAGACAAGACTATTGAAATAAGCATTTAACGGCGAAAATTAAAAAATTATGTAAACACTGCTCAAAGCACAAAACAAAACACCGCCATCAAGTTTGATTGCATTCAAGTTGCCAAATGGAAATCAGAAACTGAAATGCCATTTTACTTCAAAAATAAGATGTGGCATATTTTTGGCTATGGTTGATTCAATAAAAATATAGAGTTTTAAATAGTAGAGAATGAACTCTGTAGTTAATTATCTTTACTAACATTTTTTAAAGTCAATTAAGTTATTTGGTGAAATACCGCCACTTCGTAGGAAAATAACAACTTAGGGTGCGTTCGTAAACGTAATTTTTTTTGGTTACGAAACCCGACTAAACTGAAACCGGTTTAAATCGTTAAGTCAGTTCTCGGCGTCTTTTACGAACGTCCAGTTATGAAGAGCGTCGTCTGCTATTTGTTTACATTGAAAGAGTTTAAAATTTACAAAAGAGCACTTTTACCGTAAAAAATGAAGGGACGTTTCGTTTTTTGATTGCCTCGTGTACAAATATAAAATTCGCATGAACATTATTTTACATATATCAATTAAAATGCTATTTTTTTTTAATATAAATATCATCTACTTATTAAGATGTACAAAAATATTGGTTAATTTTTAGAATGTATCAAGCTGTTTTAACATAAAAAAAACAAAGACTTTGTGTTTAGAACTAAATTAAAACTTTTGAAGTTTATGCACTCTGTTGATAATTTAGTGTTAGCAAGCTAAAATATGTGTAACAATATGCAATTGGATTGAATGATAAAGGATAAACACAAATATGAATAAGATATTAAAATATAAGTTGAAACCATATTGTTACCCAAAGAGAAAGATGATCTCAAATTGAACTTAAAACACATGAAATATTTCACATTAAAAAGCTTGGAAGGAGATTTTGCTATTCAATAATAGTCAGAAATGGAAAAAGTCTTCAGCACATTAAAAATGCTGTTTGTAATATTTTTTAGTTCTTCTGCACTAATGCAACTGTTTACTTGGAAATCACCAAATTTAGAAAGCATATCAATCCCGATACCAGTAGCAAGTTTGGAACAGAAGCAGTATAAGATACCACAAGAGATTTTTTTAGCTGAATTGGTGGTGGTGTTGTTGTTTTGTTCAATTTCTGAGTACCTCTAGATGGTTGTTTGGAAGAGTAGTTAAAATGCGCTATACGCCCCTCCCCTTGGAAACTTTACAAAATGCCGCCAAGTTGAATTGACACTACTGAATTGTACCGGTTTGTCAAAATGGATGCCAAGTTGTAATGGAACCATACTTGGTGCAAAATCGCCAAAGAAAAAGGGAGAAGGGGCATATAACGCATTCTTACTGGATGAGTTATCACCAATTTGGCGGTTTTTATCTGGTACACTTCTAACGGATGAGTACCGATATTATTTAATCGAAGCTGCATTTCCCTTTTTAAGAATTTTGTTTGCACCCTACTTCCACATTTTTATATTATTGTTGCTAATTGCTAAATCGCAATTAATTTGTTTACATTGTACTTTCAACGTTTTATATTATATACGTTACGTAAGGAGTTAAAGTGTTATGTCCCCACTGGAAACATCTTTGCTTTAGCGTTTAGTTGCAAAGGAAAAAAGTTAACAATCGAGACATATACAACTTTTTTTTTTCCTATGTTCGAGGTGGTGGCTAGAGTGAATTATGATTTTTCAAAGGGCGAGGACACCCGAACGGTGATCTTTTGGAAGCAAAACGGTTATATACTAGCGTGTGGGTGTTCAGTACAAAACACTAAATAAATCTCATTTTGCTAACCTGCCACATAAAACCACAACTTAAATAAAGGTAAACTAAGTGCCAAAACTTCAC
Organism: Linyphia triangularis; assembly: GCA_963978545.1. Classification (NCBI taxonomy): domain Eukaryota; kingdom Metazoa; phylum Arthropoda; class Arachnida; order Araneae; family Linyphiidae; genus Linyphia; species Linyphia triangularis. The sequence continues at coordinate 53,669,951 of OZ021721.1, forward strand.
CCACAACAGTACACAAGTACATCTTTTTAATTGTTCACCTCGAAAAAGATTCTTGGCTACATAAAAAGGCTTTTTTTTTACTGTCACGACTCGGATTATGTTTTTCAGCCTTTGATATATTAAAATTTTTACTGTATGTCTCTACTTGGCTGAAAAATAAAATTTAAAGATGGGAGGAGGGACTAAAAACCCAAATATTTTGGAGATTAATGATACCTTGCAAGAAATGATCTTTCACGGACATTGAAAACAATTATTTCCCACACATCCTCAAACAAGCTTATGCAGTGCTAAAATTGTTACCATGAATAAAATCACCATCAATTACCCTGCTTTTTGAGAAAATACCCATGCGTCCCTCCCTTCTAAAACCACCGAAATCCATCCCCCCACCACCACACACACACCCTTTTAAAAACACTCAATCTGCCTAAAAACTACTAATGAAAAATAACATTAACCTTTAAAAGTAGCGATACTGAGAAGTGATTTAAGGTGTATATATATTATACTATTATGAAAATGTATTAAACTACTTTGTATAAAGATATAAGTATTTTTATTAACAAATACTGCTATGCTTGGTCAACTTTTAACTTTGGAGGATCTTTCTTTTAAGTTAAATTTCTATTCTTGTTTCATAAAAAGAAAAGCTATTTTTTAAAAAAACATTTTGGAGTTCTCTATTAATTTAATTTCATGAAAGTATGTACATTTACAAGCACTATTTAAATCCAAATAAACAGTTTTGTGTACAATGTTTAATCATTACTTCACTTAATCTTACTTCCAAGTATAAAACTACATTGCAGAATATTCATTAAAAAAACAATAAATTTTGGACCCTTGTTCAATCTTAGAGTTAGGAAGTATAAATTATTTCCTTACTAGTTAATATTTTTATTATAAGTTAAAAAATTATAAAATTTATAGTTGAATATGGGGGTATCTTACCACTGCTTGTTTTAGAATTGAGATGTTTTGTTCAAGTCTGCAGAAACATGTAAAAAGTGTATCTTAAAGCTTAAAAAATTATTCTACAATTTCATATTTACTACTTGGCATTCCTTTTCACAAATGGTAACAAACAAAAGTACATATTTTAATTATACTATTTCTAACAATAATGGTGCATGTGCTTCTAGTAGTTTTTTTTTATTAATTTCTAATTATTCTATATTATGACAGTTATTTATAAATTAACTATTATAAGATTTTACATTGATGGCCAAAAACTGAGTTGTTGCGCAGTTCCTGCAATTTAAATAGTATCTTTTTCCTTTTACACCTCCTAATAGTATATATAATAGCTTTTTTTAATCACTATTTTCCTACATGGATTTTAATTTTTCAAAGCAGGCTTTCACTAAAAATTTTCAAATAGTTTATCATACTAAATACTGTCTAAGATATAATTTGACATCACAAACATTGCTAAACAATTATTTTGAATTATTGACATAGCATGTGTATTTTTCAAATCTCGTACATCTTCGCGGGAATCTTCACTAAGGTGTTCATTGTCTAAAAAAACATTTTCAAAAAGTTACAATTATGATATGCATAGTAAAATTTAAACAATTTTTCATATACTTCCATTTGGTTTAAGTGTCCGTTGCCCCAGATTTATTCTTTGAAATATTTGCTATTATATTTTAGTAACATTAATCTGCTTATTTTCTTTTGAAGCACAGCAACAATTGTGTTAGTACATATTGGTTGGCCCACCTGATGGCTGTGTGGTCAACGCTCTGACCTTGCATGCCAAAGATACAAATCCTGGGTCGTTGTGGTTCGGAATCCACGTTAAGCTGTAGGTCCAGACTTGATTAGCCATCATTGTGCATAAAAATAGATCGCCGAGTGTACAAACTAACCTATATCGGTTGTAGGACTGTTTGGTAGTTTTTCATGTTTTCTCCAAATCGAAATATGCAAGAATGGACCTAGTAAAGCCCTTGCACCATAAAACATCAACAACCAATTCGAAACACAAATATGGGAAATTTTCCCCTTCATAGACTTACACGAAAGTATCTCCTTTTCACAGAAATAATGACTTGACAATGGTTCAATACAAAAGCCGTCCCCAAAAGCCCAAGGCAATTTCTAACCTGATCAATCAACTCTTTTGAAACAGTCGAAACAATTTCAAAAAGACAAATCTTTAAATGGGATAGAATTTTTTTTTAAATACATAGAATTGTAGTTTGCTAATGATTAATAAACACATAATGTTCATGTTGTATAAATATTAAAATATTTTCTTTGCACATAATTATGCATATCCACTCTTGAAGGAAAATTTCTGGCTATGCTCCAGATCAATTACATATAGAAGTAATAATAAGGAATGACATAACATTATCAAAAATTTAATGTAAAATTTAGTCTCATAAATGTATTTTTATTTACATTTTAAGACATTTTCAAAAGTTCTGTGTTCATAAAATTGAAACAAATTTAAAGACTAAATGTAATGCAACATTAATTAAATAACAGCTTTTTTAATGAGGTGGCCAACATATTAAAATTTGTTTCAAGTTAGTATTATAGAAAAGGAAACTTGGAATCAGCACTATCTGTACAGAAATAATGGGATTTGCGTTTAAAAAATTTCATTACTATTAGAATAAGTTTCAATATGAGCACAATAAGAATTCAGTTTTAGTAACAAGATTTCAAAATATACAATAAGCAATGTTATCGTATAAATTTACTTTCAAGAAAAGCCGAAGAAGTATCAAGTTTGTGTATATAAATAATAAAAAAAACATGTTAAACAAAGTAAATTTTATTGAAACCAATTTTCTCTTCAAGACTCGTGCAAATCCAAAAAATTGAGAAAAAAACAATAACTAATATAATAATTTCCACGCCAAATCAAAACATTCGAAAAACCTACACATTTACCAAGTCCAAACCCAAAACAAAGTATTTTCAGTGGGAAGGGAGGGGGGAAACACCAGCTCGAACGGAATAAACCGAAAGTTAACCAGCTTCTACCTTCGTTAAGAAAGTTCGATAACCAACTTAACTAGTTAAAAAAAATCGACTTTACGAACGGACAGTTACAAAACCAGTTAAGATTACGAACGCTTAGTTACACGGTTTTGCCTCAGGCTACATAACTCACTTTTTCAGTTCGACTTTACGAACCCAGCCTTAATTACAACATAAAAATCACGTGATACAGATCTAATTCAACAAAGAGTGCGTTCGTAAACGTAATTTTTTTTGTTCATGATAACTGACTAAACTTGAACCATATTAAATCATCAAGTCAGTTATCGGAGTATTTTACGAACGTCCAGTTACGAAGATCGTCGTCTGCTGTTTGTTTATATTTGTCATGATTTGTGCAAGAATGCACTTTTACCGCAAAAATGAAGGAATGTTTCGTTTTTTTGACTGCCTCATGTTCAAATACATAATTCGAGTGATGATTATTTAATTTATATCAATTAAAATACTATTTTTTTGCATATAAATATCCCCTATTACGATGTACAAAAATACTGGTTTCTTTTTAAAATATATCAAACTGTTTTAACACCATAAAAATAAAAAATTTGTATTTAGAACTAAATTCAAAACTTGTTAAGTTTATGCACTATTGATGATTTAGTGTGAGTTAGTTAAAATATGTGTTACTGCATTGAATGATAATGGATGAACACAAATATGAATAAGATATTAAAATGAATGTTGAAACCATATTACTACCCAAAAAGAAAGTTGATTTCAATTAAATTGAACTCAAAAAGACATGAAATATCTCACATTAAAAAGTTTGGAAAAGATTTTGCTATGCAATAATAATCAGAAAAGTATAAAATTGGAAAAAAAAAAAAAAAAATGGTCTTTAGCATATTAAAAATTCTGTTTGTAATATTTATTAGTACTTCTTTACTAATGCAACTGTTTATTTGGAAATACCCAAATTTAGAGAGCATATCAATTCCGATACCAGTAGTATGTGTGGAACAAAAGCAGTATAGGACCCTATTGAGGATTTTTTATGAGTTCAATTGGCGGTGTTGGTGCTTTTTTAAATTTCTGGGTATCGCTAATATGGTTGTTTGTTTGGATGAGTTATCACTCCAATTAGGCAATTTTTATCTGGTACACATCTAATGGGAGAATACCAATACTATTTAATCTAAGCTGCATTTACCTTTTTTCAGAATTTTGTTTGCACTCTACTTCCAATTTTTAATATTATTGTTGCTTATTGCTAAACTGCAATTTATTTTGTTTACATTGCACTTTCCATCTCTTATATTATGCAAGTTACATAAGGAGTTACAGTATGTGTAAGCCTCCACTGTCAACATCTTTGCCTTGACGCTTAATTTTAATCGCAAAGGGAAAAAAAAGTCGACAATGGAATCCTATACAACTTTTATGTTTTATTCTAATATTCAAGTTGATGGCAATAGTGAATTATGATTCAAAGAGCGAGGACACCCGAATAGTGATCTTTTGGATGCAAAATACTTATATAATAGAGTGTGGACCAGGGCCGTCGCTAAGAATTTCAATTGGGGGGGCGTTAGACATACTTTTGCCGACTAAAATCAAAACGAGTTCGGTGTAAATGTAGAAAATATCCATTAAGGTGTTAATCTATTATTAATTAAATTTTATTAATGCAAAATTAATACATAATTTTTTTAATTAATATGTAATTATTTGTTAATTAAGGCGTAATTAATTGTTAATGAGTTTATAACTAATTGTTAATTTTTTTAATTTAATTGTGAATTATTTTATTTAATGTGTAATTAATTTTAATTAATGTTTTTAATATTTTATGGCATTTCATTAATGCATAATTAATATCATATTTTAAGTAAATTCACATCACATTTTAGCTAAAGTTCTATCAAATTCATATATTTTGTTCATTTTTGTTTAATAAATAACCCCCTCTTTCCCGAACAAAGGAGGTAATTTTTCGAAGTGCTTTTTGGAGGGGGGGGGGGGGGAAGCATTTATCACTCGCAGATAGAATGCATTCTCACAATCTTGATCCAATTCAGTAACATGAGTTACAAAGGCTCCATCTCAATACAATTTTTTTTTAATTTTCAAATTGCAGTTTCAAAAAAATTAATTAAACGTGTAAAGTGGATGGAAATCGCACTACATCATGGAATAAAATAAATGAAAAATATTGATCAAATAGGTGCCTCTAATTTAAAATTGTAAAAAAAGTTAATCAAACAAATTCGGAAAAAATTCTTCTTTGTAAAATCCTGGCAGATTATTGCTATCACACAAAACTACTTGCACTGAACTACTACTGAAACACTGCGATTTTTATAATAGAAACATTGCCAGGGACATATAAGAAACATGCACTTACATTCCCTCCTGCCTTTCGAAAAATAAAGTATTGTGGAAGAAGTAATTCATAAGGACAAAATATATAGGTTGTAAATTATCAATTCAAGCAAAAAATTCTGAACAGCTATTAACAAACTTCAAATTAGGGAGTCCAATTCCCATTTTTGAAAAATCAAAGATTAAACAAAGACTTTTGTCGCCTTATACCTCGCTGTTAGCGATCTGCACATCCCTGCAAATAATCCTGTCGGAGCTCATGGGTAATATAATTGCATTTCAAAATACAATAATTATTAAAACCGTTTTGTTAACGTATTATAATTATTGTTAGATAGTATTATAACAAACCTTTCAATACTTTTCCAATGATTATTTTGTCGCAATAAATACGACATTGCCTTCCAATTTACATGGCATACATTATTTCAGTAACACATTTGTGGTGGTCTCGTGTACAAATGATAGATACAACACCTAGGCACTAGTGGTCACTTTTGCCTAGTGGTTAGAGCACCTGTCATCTGATCTAGGAGTCCCGGGTTCGACTCCCCGTTAGCGCACACCGCTACATTGGTGACCTGAATATTCGAACACATCAGTGGCACCATCTACTGCCCGACCTCCACACTACTACCTCAGCATCTCTGGCGACTCACTGCCACACAGAAAGCAACCTCTGGCGACTCACTGCCATACTCAACTCACACGTAAGCAACTCAATCGTTCACCCCTTCGCAACTCACTGGGAAGGGGCTGTGTCGTGGTCTCGTGTACAAATGACACATACAACACCTAGGCACTAGTGATCACTTTTGCCTAGTGGTTAGCGCGCCTGTCTTCTGATCAAGGAGTCCCGGGTTCGACACTCCCCGTTAGTGCACACCGCTACATTGGTGACCCGAATATTCGAACACATCAGTGGCACCATCTACTGCACGACCTCCACACTACTACCTCAGCATCTCTGGCGACTCACTGCCACACAGAAAGCAACCTCTGGCAACTCACTGCCATACTCAACTTACACGCAAGCAACTCAATCGTTCACCCCTTCGCAACTCACTGAGAAGGGGCTATGTTGTGGTCTCGTGTACAAATGACAGATACAACACCTATTCACTAGTGATCACTTTTGCCTAGTGGTTAGCGCACCTGTCTTCTGGCTAGGAGTCCCGTGTTCGACTCTCCATTTCTACACACCGTTACACATTTTTAATAAATGAAGTACTATATAACATCATTTATAAAGTTCTACTTGACATTAATTGTAATAATTTGGCAAAATGTAATAGAAATATTTTTCAACAGAATTGTACGCTACTTCCATTTCACTCAACTTCACGTTCGTAATAAGTAAAAATAAATCTCATTGAATAACCTTATAAAATGTATTTTTTATTTTTATCTTTACCAAAAAATAAGTAAGTTTTATTCAAAATTGAAACTTCTCGCCAGACCAGTGGTGTACGTGAGGTATGTATTTAATAAAAGAGGACTCATTTTTCGGATGTTAAAATTTAGATGTTTTGAAATTTTCTCTAAGACTTTCAACTCATATGACATACAATACACACTTCATGTAAATGACGTTTAATGGGCCTATCATAGTTTTTGAGGCGTTACCTGACGTACTAAAAATGTCACCTACTGTAACACATCAGAGTTATCTATTAATTGGAAGAATAAGTAATTATTGTCAGTTTCTTCCTGAGAATATAGTGTGTGCTTACCAGGTGACTGAATTTAAAAACTTACAGTCGACTCGATGATTTATACAATGAAAGGTACTGATTTGAATTTGAAGGAAAATTGAGGACTAGAAATGGAAAACGATTAAAGTCCAAAAAAGTAAATTTTTCAGGTTGGTTGTTTTCAGATTATCTGGCGCCGTCAGCAACACGAGGGTTATGATGCGCCGAAACATTCGTCGTTTGACAAGCCAACATACATTTGAAAACACCCATGCCTTACACAGAACTCAAACCCGCAACCTCGCGGTCTAGTAAATTTTTTTTTTTTTTTAGGAGAACCGAAAAATGATCGAATCTGGTATTTAATGCAATGGTTTAAGTACATACTTCAGATTGAGTTTGAACTATTGCTAAGGGAGTTCGCACTTAGGACGTTCTCCACTTTGTTTAGGGTGGCCTTTAGGACATTTTTCCGTAAAAAAAAGATTTTCGATTTTTTTTTGGTACTTAGATCGTTTTCCATTTTTAGTCCTCAATTATTCATTCACTGTAGAGAATTTGTGGATATTGATACTTGTGCAACAGTACGGGGTACGGGAGATAAGTTTATATTTAATTTCATTTAGAAGCTGTCAGTGACGATATCGATTTAAATGTTCCTGCGATAAAACAATTTATTTACTCCAATTTAAAATTGCCGACCACCAACTTGGGCTGAATTGTGATCAGTATTTTTTAATACTATTGACGATATTAATTATTTATATTTTTTTCTATTCAATATGTTTTAAAACATCCATCACTTTGGTTCTTTTAAAGGAATTGAAGAAATTTTGGAAATTTGCCGTGAGCCGTCTTTCTTTTCTAAAAACTTCGGCGGGATGATATAATGATTGATTGTGTTCGAAAGATACATAGTATATTTGTGTACGCAGTCCATCAATGTATACGGGAAAATAATAGACTTCTAGTGTAAAAATGCCGATTTGTGAAACTCGGATCGGTATTTTTAATATATTTTGTTCGACATTTTTTTTTATTTATATTTTTTCATTCAATTCGATTTTATTGTGGATCAACTTTAAAAAAAGGGCTCGATAAAATTTCGAAAATTTGCCGACTGTTCAACTTTCTAAAACTTTGGGCCTTCGCCCCCCATTCGCGTCGTCCCTGGTGTGGACGTTCTGTACAAAACACTAAAAAACATTTTGCTAGCCTGCCACTTAAAACCATGCCTTAAGTCAAAGTGAACAAAGTGTCAACTTCACCAATGTCAGTTGCATCAGTACACAAGTACCTATCTTTTTAATTGTTCGCCTCGAAAAAATTCTTGGCTACATAGAAGGGCTTTTTTTTTAATGTCACGACTTGGATTGTGTTTTTAGCCTTTAATAATGTATTACAATTTCCACTGAAAAATACCTCTGCTTGGCTGAAAAATAAAATTTAGGGGGGGGGGGGTTAAAACCCAAAACATTTTGAAGAGCATCGATATCTTGCCCGGAAATGATCTTTCACGGATACTGAAGACAACTACTTCCCACGCATCCACAAACAGCTTATGCAGTACTAAAATTGTTACCATGCATGAATAACAAATCATTTAGTATTTTAAATTTGTATGTATAAGATAAATGTAATGTTGGTACTTTTTTGTTAAACGGGGCCGTTTTGCAATTTCCAAGTACGGCACGGATTTTTCTCTAAGAATTGTTTACATATAACTGCGCCAAATTACGGCAACCATAGGCAGTTCACTTGTTATTAAAAAATGGAAGAATCTGTACCGTACTTGGATATTGCCAATAGCCCTCTTTAATGGAAAAGTACTATAATTTCAATGGTTGAAAAATTAAAAGAAAACTTTGATTTTCATTTTGAATTTTTAAACTAAAACCTTAAAATTCAATTGGGTTATAAGTTTTTTCAATATACCACCTACAATTGACATTTATGGAGTTGTAATAAACAATTGCAAAGCATTTATTTTTTTATTATTATTATTATTTTGTATCACATAGTTACAATTGGCCTTTGGTAATCCAAGTCTTTTGTAATTTTCTGAAAGCAGATTGTATTTTTTTACCAATAATTTACTATCTAAATCTTATCCAGATTTTTGAAAATCTTAATTTTTTTCTAATAAATTGTTCATTTTAATTACAAACTAAAATCATGATTTGTATCATCTAACAGAGCAACACTATTATTCTACCATTTGTGCCTGCAACTTTATTATCTGCCTTGTTTCAAAATTGACATGTTTAATTAAAAACTGCAGAAACATGTAAAAAGTGTATTTTAAAGTTTAAAAAATTGTTCTAAAATTTCATATTTACTACTTGGCATTCTTATTCACAAATGGTAACGAGCAAAAGTACAATATTTCGCACATACTATTTCTAGCAATCAAGGGCGGATCCAGAGTTTTACTATTGAGGGGGGGGGGGGCTGTTGAATAGCTTATGTAAATTTTGTGGCTCTTAAGTATACTACTATACCATGGGGTACCTTAAATTTGATTATACAGAATATGTTACAAAAAGGTAAAAAGTCTCAATAACATAAAGGCAACATAATAGTTGGCTACGTGTGAATTTACTACAATAAATTAAAGATGTCTACAACTATTTGATTCAGGTTAAAATATTGTTAGATATGATAGACAGATCTAACAACAAATACATTTAAACATTTTCAAACTATAATTTGCTTTGTTGTCTTGCTTCGTCCTCGGCTTTTCATCTCCATTTTTTGGGATGAGAACATTTGTATAAAAAAAAAATTCTGTGCTGATTTATTAAATCTTAATTGATTTTATCCAAAGTCTGAGAGCAGTGCACGTTAAAACATGAGCAGTCCATGAATAATGGAGGGGACAATCGCCCTCTCCTCCCCTCGCTGGATCCCCCAATGCTAACAATAATGGTATTTGTATTTCAATTTTTTTTTAATATTAATTTAGAATTGTTCTATATAACTCATTATGATAGTTATTTACAAATTAACTATTTTAAGGTTTTAGATTGGAGGACAAAACCCTTGCGCTGCAGTTAAGTAATTTAAATAGTATATTTTCCTTTTACACCTCCTAATAGCATATATATTTGCCTTTTCAAATCACCATTTTTCTACATGGATCTTATTTTTTTTAAACAGGCTTTTATTATTGTATGAATTTACTATCAAAAGGCTGAAGAAGTTTGTGTATATAAATGCAAATGATAAAAACACATTACCCCCCAAACAACTATATTTTATTGGAACCAATTTTCAAAACTCGTGCAAGTCCATAAAATTAAGAAAAAAACAATAGCAAACTAATATAATAATTTCCACACCAAATCAAAGCATTCGAAAAACCTACAAATTTACAAGTCCAAAATAAAACAAAGTATTTTCAGTGGGAAGGGAGGGGGGGGGGGGACGACGACGACGACACCAGTTTAAACGGAATAAACCGAAAGTTAACCAGCTTTTACCTTCGTTAAAAAAATTCGATAACCAGTTAAAAAAATTCGAGTTTACGAGCGAACAGTTACAAAATCAGTTAAGATTACGACTGTTTTGCCTCAGGCTACATAACTCACTTTTTAAGTTCGAGTTTATGAACGCACTGAAAAGAAACGTAAAGTTTTCCTCTCTGATTAACCCTTCAAAGAAAAATCTATTCCACTTGTAGGCCGACCAAACGGTATAGTGGTTAGCGTTCTAGCTTCTAGACCGCGAGGTTGCGGGTTCGAGTCCCGTGTTGGCATGGGTGTTTGTAAATGTATGTTGGCTTGTCTAATGACGAATGTTTCGGCGCATTATAGCCCTCGTGTTGCTGACGGCGCCAGATAATCTGAATACAACCAACTATTCCACTTGTAAAGCTTAGTAAATTAACAAAATTTAAAAAAATGCTTGAACATTAGCTTGTTAATAGCATATGAGTTAAGAAATATAATAAAAGACCTTCCAATAATTGTTAATGCGAATTTAAAATATAAATATACGTATGTATGTTACGTCAGATGTAACAATACGTCAAACTAAAAAAACTATAACATTTTAGACAAGAATGGACGTTGCCAGAAATTTATTTCGGGTGAGGATATGGAATCTAATTTTGAAATAATATAAAATTTAAATTACAAGTTCAATCTTGCTCATGAAACTGTGAAAATAAAGTATAATTATACAGATATACATTTTCTCAAAATCCTTTGAAACGAGTAAAAGTTTATGAATGTGTATATAACAAGAATTTATAAAGGACTAACGTAGATGCGAGTACACCTCCATTATACTTCGAAACGTTCCACTAACGTTATTAAAATGTAATGTTTCGGGCGGGTTGTAAGTATGAAAGAGATTTTTTTTAATTCCGTAATTTTTTTCTAGTATAAGACATAAAAATAGAGTAAATGTTAATATTACGATTGAAATTGAAATGTAAGATCTTTATGACATAAATCTCTCTACTACAGAAGAATCTTGTTTCACCGTGCCACTTGTAAAAATAGAGGATAAGAAATGATTTTTTTTTATGTTTAATACGAATGAATCGCGGAGCATTAGCTGTCATTTTGGAATGAATTGCGCTTTTTAACATCGTTATAATATTTATGCGCTTTGTAAAGGCTGAAGTGGTAGCTTATTTTAAAAACTATTCATGAAAACACGCGATTGTAAATTCAATTGAAACAGTTCTTGGTCTATTTACAATGTGCTTTATAGGACGTGTTTATATTTATATCTTAGCGAAAACTAATCCGATATTATTTGTCGTATAGGATTTCTGAGTTTCCAAATAACTTCCTCTAACTCAGCATTAAACACTATGAGCCAACAATATCTGTCACGGGCCAAATCTGGCCAGCGACAGATTTTTCTGCGGCACGCCGACACCACAGAAGATTTAAAAAAAAATAAAAAATAGTAGAATAGAGTTCTCCACTATGTGCCCGAAGAAACTATATAACGAAGCTTCCAGTAAGGTGGTTTTCATCAAGAATAAATAGCAGGAATAACTTAACTGAATCTCTTTTGGACAATTTATTAAAGTTGACTGTAACAAATACTCCTAAAGACAGGAATTCTATCATAAAATAATCGACCACCATCGCCTCACAAGCCACACTTGATATCGACTAAAAGAAGTAATCTGGACGTATGCAGTTTAAATACTTTTATTAAAAGTTAGGTCAAGTAGCACTGCCACGTCGAAACAAAGGATTCACTTCTATTTTAGACTTTGATTTACTAATAATGAACATATTATCTTTTTAATCATTTGAGAGAGGGGGAAAAAAAAGAATTAAATATCAATTGTAATTTTATCAAGAAAAAAAATAATATTTTTTCCAGTTTTCATAAATGCTATATATTGTTAAATTGATAATTATTAAAAATACATATTTTGGTGTATCCGGCCAGCGAAAAGCTTCAACATAAGTCATACGACACGCCTCTAAAAGTTAGTGGCGAATGCTGCTCTAACTGATTAAATGCCCATGGATGAAAATAGAGGTCATTTTAGGGAGGTGCGATATAAAAGAGAGACAAATATTGTTTATTTGGTTACAGATTTAGCTTCTTTTCAATCACAGTCCTCAGTGACAGAATTGGTTTTGGGGGGAGAGGGTGGGGAGTCATCTTTAAAAATGTATGAGATATATAATATTTTCCCTAAAATTGTTAGTTTATTTCGGAAGGAATTTGCTCCAATACTATTATTAAAGTATCCAAGGCTAGATCATAAATAAATAATTTCTTCGGAATTTCTAATTGGTTATGAAAACTATTCTTGGTCTTCTATTTTTTGTCGAAGGAGAAGCAAAGTTAAACAATTAAGTAAGATTTCCCTTTTGCAATAAATTGATGCGAACCAAGCAAAATGACTTTAATTGTTTCCTCTTTTTTTAATTCGTCGTCGTCCGATATTTCCGGACTTTTACAAACAGTTCATTTTCTACACAAATTGCTTAGTTTCAGCATGTTTTTAAAACTATTTTACAAACCCAATATATTCAAAATGAAGAAAGTTTAACTTCAAATTAATAATTTAATATAATTTACATTAAAATGAGAATTAGAATTATACAGTTTTTCAAATTTATGAAAAAAAAAAAAAATAATTTTCCACAAAATACATTTGTCACATTATTTTCATTTGACGTTAAAACAAATCGAAACATATTTTTAGCGAAAAATGGCTAGGGCAGGAATTGATACTGGGCTGTTTGAACAACAAGAAAAAACATTTTTTTTTTTATATTTACCACTTTGAATTTAAGATATTTTTATCAATTACAATGGAAATTGTAAATGGTTTTTATGGAAATTATTCATGGTTTTCAATATCCCTAATGTTATTTCAAATTTTCCAGTTAGTATAATTCGGAATTCAAGAAGGGGACGGAAGATTATTAACCGTGATTGTTTAGTTTCTGATAAATTTTGTTATAAATTGAAGTTGCAATTGAGGGACTGAGAAGCAAAGGGATCTAAGTGACTTTTCTTAACTTCTGAGAAAATACACTTTAAAGTTTCTTATTTATATTATATTCTGTGAAAACTAGTGATATATTCATCCCTAAGGTTAATATTTGAACAACAAATAATTTTCATACAAATTTAATATAAATAAGAAACTTTAAAGGGTATTTTCTCAAAAGTTAAGAAAAATCACTTGGACACCCTAGCTTCTCAGGCCCTCAATTGAAATTATCTCATTAGTTAGCTTGCGCTTCACCTCACAATATTAGAAAAATAAATGCAAAATTTCAAAAGGGAGATATTCTTTCTTATTTGTTGCTTATTTGTCTTTTTATGGCAGTATGTGGAATATTTATGTGACAAGCCATTTCAATAGCACAGCTGGTTCCTGAACAATTCATCATTGAATGTTTACGACTTATGAATATACAGATACGCAATGATTCTCTAAGTGGTTAAAAAATGTGTGCACAAATGCTGTCAGTTTTCAAAAAATATTTTTGATTTGAGTGCTGCATTTACTCTTATATAATAAGACAAAAATTGAAATTTAATAGGTTAGATCAAGCACTCTTATTACTTTTAATGTTGACTATAGTCCTCGCGTTGCGGAGACCAGTCATAGTGTATAGGCGTCAGCTTTTGACGCTCTTCGAACCAGGCTCCCTTCGCTCGCTAAAAGGTTCATTGCTACGCAAACTGGAACAAATTAAAAGGTCGTTTAAAATTTCAGGGTCTACTAGTTGGAAGTCACTTTGTAAAAAAAAATTAAATAGGTAATTAAAAACTAATTTAAATTTTAACATTCTGTTTCTGAAAAGCAAAATTACAAGGCTCAAAAAGTCGGTTTATTTTGAATTTTTGAAAACTAAATGCTAAAATGGTAAAAAAAAGTTCCGGGGGGGGAGGTGACATTGATAAATTTAATGAAAGCAAAAAAACAAAAACAAAACTATGTTTTTGGCTTAAAATCTTTTAAAGAATAATTTATTAATTAATGATTTATTATTAAAAATTGTTTAATGCAAAAGTTGCATGCTATTTATGTTTGGTCTTTAAAAAACTATAGTTTGAAATGAAAACTATTATTGAAATATATACATTATTTAATAGTTTATGGCTGAAAAACAATTTTTCTATTTCAGATAAGTTTGTCATTTCCTTGTCATCTTTTAACCACTCATTGAAAAAATTTGACAAAAAAATAATTAGTAACCACTCATCGAAATCTTTTAAAATCGACATTTCTTTGGATGTTAAACCTAAATATAGCCTAATTTTTTGGGGTTGGTGTTAAGCTTTCTAAAGATTTATTTAGTTTTAATATGGAAGATGACCCCTTTGTCAAAAACAAACAAACTATACACAATAATTATAAACCTTCCATGAATTATAATCGTACTTTTCATTTTTTTTATTTCATCAATTAAAATACAAGATATAGTTAATGCTCTGATTTTTTTACCTGCTGTACTTCGAACAAAGGCATACAAAGGACATGTTATTTATTTGATATGGTGAACCATTTATAAGATAATAAAAGTAGGAAAAAAGATTTTTGATGAGAATGAAATTCAGTTGATAACCTGAAGTCGGAAAACCCAAACCAGTCGAAAGTCGTATTATCGGAAAATTTTTCGTACGCGAAAAATTATTTTAAAATCATCATTTATGGACTTGTTCCATTTGAACTTTATCCCGCTTGAAGTGCTTCAATAAAAGCATAATTAGTTAAATTATGCTTCATAAAATTAAAATACCCTCTCTCCCAGCAAGGGACTAATATGGGTAATCAAACTAAAAATGTATGATACTTCTCAAATGATTAATCAAAATAGAAATGATAATGAATATATTCATTTAAATTTGGTCTTTAAAAACTATATTATTTGATATTAAAACCTTCTCACACAATAATTCTAGGAATAAGTAAATTAGTAATAATCACCAATTGATGGTTTTTGTCCTAAGTTTAGTTCACTTTAGTTCTAAGAAAATGCTATCTGTACAATTTAGATTTAGTTGTCTTAACATTTCAAATTGTCAAGTAAAATATAACAAAAATCAAGTGAATTTGTAATTGTTGGAAATTATTTTTTTGGTTATCTTAATGGAATTTTTGATATTTTATTATTATTTTTTGTTTATCCTTTAATAACTTTTATTTTATTTTATTCTAATGGGCATTCATTGCGCATTACAATCATTCACAATCGCATTGCAATCATAATTAGCTGAATATCCTAATTCTACCATATGCTTTTCAGCGATCAATGTATGTACAATTATTTAACAATTGTAATAGCTTGGTTTACGATGCACTTGAAAACATGTATGACAGTTTTCACGGTCCTGCCTTAATGAAAAATTGGACAATGGGATAGTCTACATTTGGTAAGTTTAACTATTTTTCTACGGTAAAGGGGTGGTGATTAAAAATCGTGATATCTTTGTTTTATTATGTGTAGATTTGTGAAGATTTGAACACATTTTTCTTCATCCTGGCTGTATAGGACACAGGCACATTCCAAATTTGGAACGTTTTACCTCATTTTGACTGCTGAAAGTTGCTTTATCAATATCAGAATAATTTACCTTTTCCGAGCTTGCCATTGTTAACATTTGTACCGAATTTCAGAGTTGTGACTAAATTGGAAGTAGGACATTTGAATATTCAACATTCTTCTTCTTCAACCCTAAAAATTAAGTAATCGTGATCGAAATAGCTTACTTAATCTATATGTTAGTTCTTGTTGAAATTTGTACCAAATTTCAGAGTAGTGACTATGTCGGAGGTCGAAGAATAAGTGACGAATCAGTGAGTGACTGAGGACTTTTATAAATAGATATTAAGAGGAAATCGATATTCTATTAAAATTTTTCCCATGAACTGAAGTTTAAATTATCTTTCAGCAAAGACCAACAACTTACATTGCATACAAGATTTTTTAATAGTTCTGAAGTTCAAAATTTGAATTGGAATCAAGGACTTAAAATTTGGAACAAGCTGAACATCAATATAGTAACCAGTTGGTTTTTAAACATTTTTATTAACACATTTTCGTTATTGGAAAATATTGATAACTGCTAATTAAAATGTATTAAAAGGTTAATTCATCACAAATTAAATAATCAGGAAGTTTTCGATTGGAAAATGAAAATTATTACTTACGTTACCAAACTCACCATCACTATTTTCCATTTCCCCCAACCATTCTTATTGCAACATTCACAATTCAGGAATGCATGGATTTTCGAAAATTTATTAATTTTGAATAATTTTTACTTTACTTTTATCTAATTATTTTTATGCAATAAATGCTAGAACAAACATTTCTTGGAAAGAAAATAAATTGTCTAATTGTATACTTTGAACAAATAACAAATTCATTCATGATTTAGAAAGATATTAATTTTTTCTATTAATTTTTCTTTAATAAATTAATTTTATTTCCAAGTTAAAGCTCCAAGTTAACAAATACACTGACTGGCTGTTGTTACGAGTCTTGGCCAATCACCCCCAATGCTGAATAAAATATACAGAAGTTGAAATATTGATACACAGTTTTAAAATAGAAATATATTTTTATAAGAAAGGACAGAGGGGTAAAAAATATGTTTTGTGATGTTCTTGATACGTTTTTGTACAAAAATAATTGTGCATTTTGGAACGTTGCTCGAGTTTGGACAAGTATTGGTCAGTCTTCCAAAATCCCTGTTAGCCACGTTGGCCAATATTTATCTACTACCTAGGTATGAGCAAAATTTGTCCACTTTGAATCTAAAATTAAGGAAGAATTCTGACAAAAAAAAACCACCCGTTTTCAAAATTTTCATTGTCCACTGTTACAGTTTTATCTATGTCATTATTATATCTTCATTTATTATTTGTGATCAGTAACCTAGCTCCAAAAAACCACTGATCAGATCAGCTCTATTTCTCACTAAGGTCGCAATCAAAATACAAATTTAATGATTGTTGGCGACTATTTTTCTCATTTGAGAAAAGGATTTGGCGAATAAACACGCTTGTATCCTAGCAACGTGTAGCCCCGACAGACTCTCATTATTAGGTCATCTGAGATTTAAGGGAAAACTTCCGGGGGCATATTACCACCATCATGCATGCAGGCTTGTGCCTAGAATTTGATGAGCGTTCTAAATACCCGCGCTTTTGCAGTGGAGTAATGGAATACACTCGGTAGAGAGGGTAAGTTATCAAAAATTAAATTAAAAGAAAATAAATTTTTGTTATGAATTTTGAGGTGATAAAGAAACTTTTGTTTTCCAATTGAACTTAAAATAAAGAAATGCGGAGACAAATTTAAAGTCTATTGAAAATTTATGTTACAAAGCTATTTTTTCTCATTTGAATAAATATTTTATTTATAAAAGTCTAATTTTACAACATCTAATTTATGGGTTTTACTCCAAAAGAAAAAACGGAAAATTTGGAAATTAAATGTCATATTATAAAAAATATATAGAAATCAGTTGGATGATTGCATTGAAATTTATTTGGTACATTGCTAGTCCATAGAATTCCCAAAATCGACAACAATTTCCTTTTAAGTATTACATTTTTGATACTAAATTTATTTTTCAAATTTGAGAGTGTTTTCTCTTTATGTCTTTCAGTTTGATTTTATATGTCAGCGACTGATGATTGAATTTAAAATATGCGACTTATGTATTGTGTTTGTTTAAATTTTTCTTCATAAGGTATTTCAATAAACTCTTGAAAACATATCCCCTTAAATTCCAAAAGTACATTATTTAAACAAAAAATGAGGAGTATAAAAGTACGATAAATTTAAATGCATATTATACTTATTTCATCAAACCAAGGTACCTTAAAATCATAGAAAAATATAAAATTTTACATTTAAAGTAATCCAGCATTCATGAATGGACAACTGGTATTGCAGCCTATGTATAAGATATTTACTAACGACCGATATACGCGAATGTTTACTTTTTAAAAAATCGTTCAAGTGCAAAAATCCACACCCTGAATTTTCGGGTGCGAAGCACTCAGTATATGTGTGTTAAGATACCACTTAACGTTTTTTTTTTCTTTTCCCCCTTCTCAAATACTAATTTAGGAACTGTTTTAAATATAAAACTGCCGTCATATGTTAAAAAGCCCTAAATTCCCCCAAAAATTCAAGTGCATATTTTGGGGCTTTTACGTTCGTCCTTAAGTTACATATTTTTTTTTGTATCGTTTAATGGGTTTGTATGACTTCAGAATTTGAGCAATTCAATGAAATAAAAAGATTATTTTGTAAGGACTAATAAGAAAGCGGCAAAATACGTATTTTAATTTTTTTTTGATTTAGGATTTTTCAACTTATGACGGCTGAAAACTAGTTCTTAACATGTTCGTAAACAACTGCAAGTGTCCTCTTAAAACAAGCAAACATATATTGTAGCAAACATATTCTTCATAAATTTACTGCTAAAAGTAATCTGTTGTATATATTTAAAAAGTAAAACTACATAAATTAATTTAATGGCATAAAAATGCAGATGTAATCTGAGCTTGTGTGAGCAGGCTCACCATATCAGTTTTGCCAGTAAACATATTAACCATCTAAATCTCCCTTTATTCGTAAATTTTGTGTCCTTCTTTTGATTTTGAAAGTTAAACTGAATTTGGGATTGTTTTAAAATCTTCTTCATATAATTTTGTTGTATTATTTTATAATAGTAAACGGTTTTCATGATACATCAAAATTATCATACGTTCATTTTTTTTTTGTATAATTTTTTTAAAACTTTTCTTGAATAGTACTGAAGAATAAAATAAGAAAAAGATGCCGGATATAAATAGAAACTTTGGAAATTTTGACGGGTAACGCACAAAAAAAAAAAAAAAAAAAAAAAAAACTAGTTGGCTATACAAAGTACCATGTACATGAAAGTACTACGTAAGAAGGAAAAAAAAAAAAAGCTGGATAATCTTAAAGGAATTTCTCATATTTTGGAAGAATGATAAAATCGAAGATGCGGATTTTTACTCTTGTTTCCACGCTTATCAGAAAACGTAATTTTTTCTTTAGTGCCAGACATAACTGTAAAATAGAAATATTTGTTGACAAGATGCATTTTTGGTTAAATTTTACAAAATTAATTCTATTTAATGTAAGCGTGAAGCTCTGCTGAAAACAGAGAGCATTTATCATTGTATGCTATTTATACAAAAATTCTGTCTGTATTTTTCACCCTCTTAAAATTGTAAAAATGTTAGACATTAAAAATAATAAGAATACTATTGTTGATTGGTCTATTTTAAAGCATAGAACAAGAATAAATATGCTTTGTTTTGAAACAAATTAAGAAATAAAGAATCAGAAATTATGACTGTCAACAACTAACCCTAATTCCTAAATATACTATTATTCTTAGAATTTTGTGTTCAGAGTCTGATTCCTGACTTAATATAGAACAACTTACTTTTATTTGGAAATAAATTTCCAGCAGAAATTATTAAGTGTTGCGTGTCATACCAATAGCATAAAATCTTGTGGACAGAAACAAATGATGATCTTGACACATTTTTTCCAATTTAAGTACCCGCATCAATCGAGAGATCTATCAACCTATTAACCTGATTATGTTTTAAAGACAATTTGGATCGCTTAGTATTTTTAGTAAAATAATCAGCTGAAAAAATCATAGCTAAACCATTCGAACGAACTTTTCAGTTTTATGATTCTTCCTAAGTCTTGCCAAACAGTTAAAGTTAAATAATTGTAAACTGAGCAGCCATGAAGATATTTGAGTGGGTTTGGAAGAGGGACACTGAAATTAAGCAACACTAGTATTAACGTAGAAAAAATATTCTTAAACTTTAATTAATTTTCTAAAAATCTTTCATTTAAAAAAATTTTTCATTTAAAAAAAAAAAAATAATAATTAAAAAATAATGTTTAATTAAAACAATGAAGCAAAAAGAATGTTTAATTAAAAAAAATGTAATTAAAAAAATGGTTAATTTAAATTTTTTTTAATTATTTTTTTTTTAATTTTTAAAGTCCCTCAGTTATGCTTGTTAATTCATGTAGGTTCATTAAATCAGTGAATATTTCCAGTGTGTAAGGCACTTTAGTTGAACTCCAATTTAGTTTTCAAAACATAGCAAGCAAGATGAATTTTGACAGTAATTGCCAGTAAATGACCTCTTCTAAACACGTATCTATTAAAATACAATAATCCTAGATACCATATATATACAATTTGGCCACATTTAATGACTCAAATATCTATCTGGGTTGATGCGTATGATAAATAAAGCCTTTTGATTTGAAGTTTTTTACTAATAAAATGTTCGCCAAGTTGGTAACAAATACCTGTCGAATTTAAAGCACTTCCAGTAGTAAATTCTGAATTAGTTTTAAGCAATCTTACTAATCTTATCGGTACCCCCATACTGTTATATAACACGTGTTTTTGCGTTTATAGGTTTTAGTAAGCTTTTGGTTAAATTATGGTATGGGAATTTGACGAGACAAAACATTTCATGTGACATATCGCACGTGTCGCATTCATATATTTATATATTTTTTTCAGGAACGTTGACTTGCGATAGAGAACATTGAAACTTTTTAAAAAACATGAATATTAGTTACATAATTATCATATTCAGATTACTTTCCCAATGACTTCTTTGATAAAATGAATACGATATTGTTTTCTTTTTTCAGATAGATGGCAGGTATTATGTAATAAATACAATTAGAATTTCTTAAAAAAAAATATGTGAAATGTGTACTCTATTGATATTAATTGAAATAATTTTGCAAAATAAAATTTCATATGCATTTCTGACAATAGAAATTGTTCTCCATAGAATTTTTCGCTTCTTCTAAGTCATCCTCAACATACAATTTTATTTCATTACGAAGTCAAAAAAGCGTTACTTGATTCATAGCAAAAAAATAGAATTTTTTATTTTTATCTTTTCTAAAATATTCAGAACTGCGCAAGATGTTTTCGAAATCAAAACATTCTTTTTACCCGCCGCCAAATGACTGAGATGCGTCAGTTTCCATTTATTTTTACAGTGCGCAAGTTTTCAAGGTAGTAATTTGTCTTTTCAAAACGGGGGAAAATAGTCAATGTCACCTTTGTGGAGGGTCCTTTGAAAACGTCAATTTCCTTTATTAAAGAAAAATTCAACTAGAAATAAAGCTCATACGCCCTTTTCCCATACTCTTTTAAGCTTCATCTTTAACATGAACTTCCGAAAAGTTAAATTCAATTTTCTTACATTTTATTTTTTTCTCATACTGCTTTTACCAGCTCCGTGCATTTTCAATTGACGAAAGCTCGAGACTGGTTTTGCTGGTTTACAGTTCAAAAATAGAGCGAATATTTAAAACCATAAAACTGTTAAAAGAGTAAAACACACAATTTTCCTCCTTTATTTTGTAAATTTTATTAAACATTCATAGAAACAAAGGAATGAATTAGCGTATAATTTAATCATCAAATTAACTTACTTAATTACCTACTGAAATTATTTGTTATTTAAATAGTTTCTGTCCTTTTTATAGATTACTTATTTCTCTGTATCAATAATTAAAATTCTTCCTGCACGTAATTTATCCATTGTCTGCGACGTCTAGTACCTTTACATTTCTTTTTGGTGTGATTAAGACAGACAAAAATAAGTTCCTTAACATCCTTAGTCTTGGTCACCAAAATTGCTTTTCAATATCTTTTTATATGTCCGCCGAGTAACAGAAAAAAAACGGGGACGAAGTAGTAAAAGCGAGAGAAGTATTTTTTTTTGTCTCGTAGGGTGTTGGAAGAAAGGGGGGCAATAAAAATTCCTGGCTTTTCTGACTTATTTTTTTTTATTGATTACCACTAATTTTTTGTGACTAGTTTAATCCAATGGTAGTGACGACAGAAGAGACTACCTCAAATAAGACCAGTGTTTTTATTTGATACTGATTTCAGTTAGAAAACCGTTATGGTCCATTGCGTCCAGTGAGTATTTCCGTCCAATTTTTTTTTACTAAAGACGCATTGGAAGGCTCAATCTAATCCAATAACAAAGAGATTTTTATGTACTAACTCTATTCATAGCATTGGCAAAAAATTTTGCTCCGCTAATATTAGAATACTGTTAGATAGATCAACAAATGCTATTATTTGTTGAGAAAATGGTATATTTGTGAAAAATAATTGCATTTTGAGAAAACAGAGTTTAATGCATAAAAATGTGTATGTTTTTATTGTAATTTTTTTCTCTCTAAATGTTACTAAAATATTTCTATTTGACCATTGACCACCAAATCATACCATTTTGAAAATAAAATTGCTTGAAAATAAACAACTAAGAATTCAAAATGGATTCCCAGGTAAATTTTGGCCTTCCGGTCTCCTTTAAATTGCGGCGACTAGCACACATTGGACCTACTAGTGCCTTATCAGACTGATCCAGTCCAGTGCCGTTATGCTGGTTATGCAAATTCGTCATCTACGTTAACAGCCACCTTAAAACTCGAAGTTAGTATTTATTGCTCCGTCTTTTTGTTGAGTACTCACTATGATTGTTAGCCGAATGTCTTATTAGTCTGCTTTGTTATTTCTTGGATACTTCTCAGGAGGAAGTTGTACTTCTAGTCATTTTTCTTAAGTTTTTATTAAAATAGTCGACTATCCTAAACGTCTTATTTTATTTTGCCGCACTTAAAATTCAATATACCGTAACTGCTGCTGACTGCCTAGGGCACAGTCGGTACAAAATATTACTGTTATTTTGGTGTTAGTTATAACTAAATACATTAAAAAATTAACCAGAACTTTCAAAAGTCCACTTTAGCTCACGAGTCTATAATTCAATTAGGGATTTTTTCTTTCCATAAAAATTCAAAAAGTTTATACAGAAACAGAAATGTGTGAGATGCACTTATCATCAGGTATAATACCTTATGATGTTTTACCAAACATAAAAATTCGCAATCCAACCCAAGCAATTAAATAGCCATAAAGAAAACGTTCATACAGTGCCATTAATTTAAACTTTTTTTGTGCCCTTAAACTTGATCGGATTCCTTTTCATCGATAATGAGTGTCTATCTACCACGTTTCAACTCGAGTGAATGTCGGCAAGTGGATTAATTAGCCGACCGAATATTTTCCCAAAACAAACACGAAAACAAAATCTAATTCTATATAAAGGATTTAAAAAAATACGAAAATTCAGCGTGTAGATTTTTGCACTTGAATATAATTTTGTTTCTTCTACTTAAAAGAATAAAAATATTTGATTATTGTGCTTGACTTTTAAAAGCCGGAACAATTTTTTCCAATAAATATCAAAAATTCTTTTAAATTTTCAAATTTCATATCATTTGGAAATGAACATACCAATAATTACTTTCGGGTTCCTTTATGTGGATGTGAAAAGGAAATACTCACGCTAATGTAAAATTACCTAATTCTACGGCTCACTTCAGTTTACATTACATTAAGTTTTGTTCTAATTGTCTGATGATATATTTTTGATTTTTCGTTTAATGCGCTTTTTTTTTTTTTTTTTTTTTTTTTTTTTTTTTTGTGTAAACAGGAAGGAAATTTTCTAAATTTACCGACTGATTGAATTTGCTTCATACGACTCTATCTAATTTCATTTAATACGTTTTCCATTGTGCTGCATTTTCAATCGAGGAATAAAATTTTCGAAATTGGCCGATTTAATTTAATTTACATTCGATCGTTTTTTCTATTCGGCATTTTTTAAAAATGAAATTCGCTCAAGGACTTAATTATTCAAGAATTTTTTTCTAAGTTAAGGAAATCCTGATATACATTTGGGAATGGAAATTATTCACATGCATTGTTTTTCGTCTGTGTTGCCATCTATTGACCAAACGATGAAAGAAAGAATGAATTCACAAGCAAGCAAATTTATAATTCACAAATGACAAAATGGCAGATACATTTGAAAAATAACTAAATATACTGAAGACAACAGAAATGTACCGTCAGACACTTGAGAAACCAGGGAATTTCGACCTATAAATAGTTATAAAGTTCACTAGCTGATGGCGCTGATGTTGAATGGAAAACTAAAAAAAAAAACATTCAAAACGCTGCAAAAACTAAAAAATATTTTTAAGTGTGTCTGTGAATTTCGTTCTTTGACTGAATCATATTATTGCTGGAAATAGCGAATATTTTGAAAACATCGTTTTGCAGTTTTTGGGTCGTGTTAAAATCGTTATCTTTTTTTAGTTTTTCCATTCCACAGAGCCATCTGTGACTTTTGAAAATATTTTTGAATTGGTAGAAAAAAAATCCCTGGTTTCCTAAGGAGAATGCAGCAAACGTTATATTTCTACCATCTTCCATTTATTTTATAAAATTTATTTTTCAAGTGAGTCAGATATTTTTTTGACCCCCAGCATTAGTTGTTATTAGATGTTACAAGATGTCAAATTGTGTAATTTCTAATAAACATAGCGTTATGCTGTTAATCCCCGTATGTATAAAATATTTAATAGCAGGAGCATTATAACTGAGGACTGTGAAATATATTACTTATGATGATTGGTAAATTATCAGTATTAAAAAACGTATAAATGTTCTGCTTAATTTTGAAGTGTGAGTATTCTATTTCAGTTTTAATTTTTCCTTCCAGGATAAGCAAAAACGCATGGATATTTTAAAAGACATTCCACCTTGAACATCTGTTACTCTTCAATATAAGAATGTGGTAAGAATTCAAATAGTTCATAACCTATACTTTCCTTTGGTATCTCAAATGTAACTCGATCTTTTTAATTATGATTTTAAATACTTTTTTAAGGATTTGTATAAGTAAAATAAGCAAACTATGTTATTCTGGCATATTGGTCTGAAAATTTGATGAAAATACATGAAGGGTGTCCAAAATAGAACAGATCTAAGGATTTAACATCGAAAACAACAAATAATGATAAGCTCCTAGTACAAAAATATTATATTAAATAGGAATAGAAATATTAAATACAATGGCGTTCTATTATGGCATTTAACCAAAAAATAATTAATTTACTTCTTTAAAATGCATATATACTTTCCTAAAACTTAAAAAGGACGTTTTGAGGTATTTATCAAATTCTTTTTAGAGGTTAGAAAAACTACAAAACTGAAATGCTCTAGTAAGGTAGCATTTTAATTTTAGTCTATTATAAAAGCTTGAATTTCTGAAGAATCAGAAATATTCAGAAATTCTTGCATTGGGGGATTGTAAATAAAATGACGCATAAGCAAATTCTTTATGGTTGGTTATTTTCAGATTATCTGGCGCCTTCAGCAACACGAGGGCTATAATGCGCCGAAAGATTCGTCATTAGAAAAGCCAACATACATTTACAAACACCCATGCCTAACACGGGACTTGAACCTGCAACCTCGTGGTCTAGAGCAAATTCTTTATGAATTAAAAAAAAAAAAAAAAAAAAAAAAAAAAAAATCATAATAATAAAAATAAAAAATATAAAATTTTACTGCTAAACTGAGCTGTGGCAACAGTGAATTATAACAATTTTCTTTTCAATGTTTTGAAACTGTAAAAAAAAAAGTACCTTTGTTAATTCATACTTTATGAATTATTTTGTATGGATTAGTCTTTTTACTTTTTAGTGATTGTCTGTGTTTGAATAGCGAGAAAGACAGAGATTCGGATATTTGTGGAAAAATAACTCCAGATTCCGAAAAGCTTTGGAGATGGAATCGGTATTCATCGATGACAGAGGTACTTAAAACTTTTATGACTAAATGTTTACATATATGATTTGAATAACTTTCCGTGTAACAGTAACATTACAAATATTTTCAGAAAAGTCTTTACACAAAGTCAAGTTTAAGAATTGTGTTTCAATTCCTTTCCAATTTATGACTAAAAGTAATTTACTTAACCCTTCTTTGCATGATTTTTTCTTTTTTTTTTAAAAAAAAAAATCAGGGTGATGTAATTGATGCTCTAGATTAAAGGAAAAATATTTAAAAAAATCTTGGTGTAAATAAAAATATGTATTATGTAAAAAACAATATGATGGAAATTTACATCATCATGCATTGTCACATATTTAGCTCAGTAATAAATAAATAAAAAAATATTTTTTATTAAATCTTCTTTATTCTGTATGATAATGTATGATGTAAAAATCTTCAATATCTCTATCATTCATGTTTACCTAAAAAACAACATAAAATGAACATTAACAAAAAATGTTTACAGTACATTACAAGTGAAATTACTGCATAGTGATGTAAATTTCTATCACATAGTTTTGAGAAATTTATTCACAGTGTTTTGATATAAATTGTATATAAAATAACAAAAACATGAAAACAAACCTTTTTTCCACTCATTTTCACTTTTATTGTATTTTATATCTCCGTTTATTTCCATAAAACAATCTTCCAGTCACAACAAACAGCGGAATGACAAGTTGTAGGCCTGGTAAGACAGTGACGTTTGCTATTTTTTGACAACTGCGTTTTTTTGTACGCAATAGTCGCTTAAAAAGTTGCCAGCAACAACAAATTTACAGTACAAGGGTTTTGAGTACCTTTTTTTGTTGACTAAATATTACGATGGAAATTTCCATCATCATGCAAAGAAGGGTTAAAAAAAATATTTTTTGTTGCATTATGACTACAATAAACACATCTCTCTCATTTATGCTGTAAACTTTCCTTTATAAGTAACATATGCATTAACAAGAGTAGTTTCATGATATATGACTATATCTTGGTAAAATTCTACATTGAAAATTTAAAAAAGAAAGAGAAGGGACAAATCATTGGATCTTGGCTAATTTTAGGATTTTTTTAAAAATAGTATGTGGTTTTATTTGAAATTACCAAAATAATATAATTAATGTATTAAAAATGTGAATTTTTGAATTTTTTAAAACAGAAAAGTGTATCTCTACATATATATATAAAATTGAAGGTCTGTCTGTATGTATGAACGGCTATAACTCAAGATCTACGGAACTGATTTGGATAAATTTTTTTATCTATTGGTAGATTATTGGATGCGGATTCTACAGAGTATACTTTTACTATACTTTAATCACACCACGAACGGTAATTACACATAAAAACTAATTTTTGCGCTATTGTTGTTTGTGCTTTAATTATATCTGAGTAGAAAGTTTCTTCGGAAATGAAAAAGTATTGGCAACAATTTAATGTAAATAAATTAGTTGATTGAAATTCAAAAGTGTTTATCATGCATAATTCAAACTTTTAATGAGTTTATAATGCCTCTTAAAAGAAAATATTCTTAATGGCGGAATACAGCCGATTTTTAAACGCTTCGTGCAATAAGAAACGAAAGCGCTTTTAAAAGGTAATACATTTTTTTGAAATTGCAGTTCAGCGAGCCATTTTTTTTTTTAGTTTCATGCGTCTTATTGCTGAAATCCAAGATACACGTACCTGACTGCTGATATTACTAATCCTCAGCACACAATACTAGAAGGATTTTTTTTAACTTTGTGAATAACCCAACGCCTTTAAAAAAATTGAACTGATGTAGTATAGGGCATTTGGCAATACCTTAGAAAAAAATCCATTACATTTATCCGGGGAAAAAAAAAAAAAAAAAAAAAAAAAAAAAGGGAAAAAAAAAAAAAAATGTCACATAAAATCGCGCCAAAGAAATGTTCTACACTACATCTGTACCAAAAAAAACTTGCTTAGAGAACGATTCTTTCTGGGACAATACACTAAAAGAAACTGCACCCGGATTTGCAATTGAAAACTTTTCTGCCAAGGTGTTTAATGAGAATAAATTGCAACAGCTGCAATTCCTCAGATTGCTCTAATTTGGTACTAATATAATGTTAAAAATTTTTAACTCAGAATCCTGACAAGAGTTGGAAGTTTTACAGAAATCCCTTCTGCGATGAGAAATTTGTTTTGAATTGTGCTTAATTTGCCTGAAGCCTTTTTTGTATCGTATCAGACCAGAGTGAAATATACTGTCTGTGGAATATGATACAGTTTTCAAAGAAACCTTGATGAAACTGGAAGTGCAGTCCATGACGTGCAAAATTATAGGCCTAACGCTTATGTTCGAGAAACTACTTTTCAACGACAAGGGTTCCAGGTTACTGCAGCAAAGAACAAAGCTCTTCCAAATGATCTTTGTGATGTGCACAACAGCTTCATTTCCATTGAAAAAGTTGATTTATGTAATATTACCGGTATTTTTCCGGGAAAGGGACCGTAGGTACTTCCAAATATGGTACGGATTCTGCACCAAGGTGATTTTCGCCAATATATGACAGCAGACGATGTTTTTTAATAACAAGTGAACTGCCTGCGGTTGCCATAATTTGCCGCAGTTTTATGTAAACAATTCTTGGCGCACAACCCCTACCGTACTTGGGCGTACCAACGGCCCCTTTTAACGGAAAAGTATCATATTATCAAGAATGAAGATTTATACAATATTGTATTTCGTGAAATAGGCTCTGCACTTAGCCGGCTGCCATCTCGACTTCGTAAAAAAGTTATATTGGCTCGAATAAATGATGATTGAAGCTCTAAACAATTTAACTCTCAGATAATAAGAAAAGCATTGCCATTACAGGGTGCCAACAAAAATTTATACACTTTTGTTTTTACACATAAAATATAAACAGATTGTTTATTAAAAATTCCCGGTACTTACACAAATTATTCCTTTTTCCAATTTTGACAAATTCAAAACTGTCGCCAAAATGCAGCTTTAACCGTAATTATTAATAACAGTGTGCTAAAGCTTCTTTTTGGCAAAAGTTTAAGTTTTACCGAAAATGGTCCAAACCTTTTAAAAAGTATTATTTGTTGGGTCATACTGAAATCATTTATAGAACAGTCACAAGTAGTGTCTTTTGTTTTATGTTGTCTGTTTTGTAATAAATATTTAGTGTGTTTAGCGTAAAGAGATCCCAAATTCAAAGAGAAATTTCGTTCCAGATTGTAAAACGTAATTTCATATGATCGATTCCAAACTTTTGTTTTGAAAATAATTTAGCGCCTCTTTTATGCTTGCCACCCTGTATTGTAACTTGAATTGTCAAATTCAAAGACCTCTTATGCCACAACGGGTACCCAGCAACGCGGGACCATGCAGCTAGTGTTTAATATAAATAAGAATTTTGTGAATCAAGTTAGTGAAAACAAACACATTTTAATGAGTATGATTAAATTAACAAATTGTATTTTTTGTGATAATTTATTTCTCTAACTTTTTTTGTTGTAATTATTCACACTGCATTAATTTCCGCAAATAAAACTAGAAAAATAATTTACATATTTAGAGAGTACCTTATTTTCTTGATTAGCCATCATTGTGCATACAAATACGTTGTTGAGCGTGCAAACCAACCAACCATGCTTTTCCCTTGTAATAGGTCTGATATTTGACTCAACCATAATTTAAATTTTAATCAGACAAAAGCGTTTAAAATAGACATTCAAATAGAAAATTATTGTTGAATTCATGTTGAGTTACTTTTGTTTAGATTTCAAATTAGCATTTATAGATAATAACGGGCTAATAGAGAAATTTCAAATACTTTTAATTTTTGAATATTCTCCATTTTGACAGTGATAAGTTTTCGCTGCCCCATGTTACAAAATCCTTCAAATACTTATAGTAGTTGATAGTATCACCTATCATTTTTATATATGGATGTATGATATCCAGTGGCAGTTGAGAGTGTCCCCTACTTTGAAACAGATGGGTGGGGTGTCTGATATTCAGTAAGTTGTAATACCTATAGGGTCATCAACTTAGCGACATAGGAGTGTCGATATCCAGTAAGTAGTTGATAATGCCACCTACCTTCTGATATTAGGGTGTCTACAACCTAGTTGATGTTTCGCAATCAGGCATTTTATCCTATTTCAATGGTGAAATGTAAAAAAAAATATATATATTTAAAAAAATTATTAAAAAATATTATTACTGAATTAAATAGGTTTGGTTTTATAGTAATTTTTTTTTATGTAATTTTTTTCCAGATACACCCTTACTTTTTTCAATTTCTGATTGAAAATTTTACTAGAAAGGAATGTACTCTTTTCGAACCTGCTCCTCAACAACCGTAAGTATTATTTTTTGTGCGTATTACTCTTGAAATTAGTTTAATTGGTTATATTCATGAAATTTATTTTCAATCTCCGCTATCTATATAGAATATAAATATGAATGAAATATTTTGAAACCTATGCTACAATAGAAGAGACAGGTGCCACTCTCGGTAACTGTTTCATGTAAAATTCCTTTAGAGTAACAGTAAGGCAATGAAAGGATCGTGATAGGAGCTTTTCCATACCCTGCTGACAAACATATTCCTCTATACCATATTCATTATGTTAGTCACTCTATTGTTAAATTTTTTTTTAGAGGGAATGATGACACAGCTTTACAAAATAAAAATGAATATTTTCTCTCCATTTAGAGGCTCCCCAAACTTCTTTAAGCAACACTGAAGTCGTAATCAAGCTCTAACAAAAACATCAGTACAAAACAATTTCAGGCACAGTGATAATTCAGTCAACGCAAAAGTAAACAAGCAGTGCACTCCTTTAAGATCAACACCCCAAATTCCATTCAATGGAATTCTACGCCTTGATGATATTTATAACCTCTAGCGAGAACTTTCCCGAAAAATCAGGAGCAAACGATTTTGGTGACCAGAAAGCACTGGAATTATAAGTAAAGTACATACTGGAGTATGTACTTTACTTATAATTATATACAGACAAATTGCGTAACACTATGCCCATTGAAATCGGCAAAAAGTTCATTGTTACATTCTGTGTTTTAACACTAATTCGATCTCAATAAACAGCAGCCTTTTCTTCTTATTGTTAATATTTTTAAAAACTTTCTTGATATACTTTGAATACTATATTTTTTCCCTTTTGAATTTACTGCACCATTTATAAACGAAAAGATTTAGAGGCACGAAATGAAATTCTGAAGGAAAATTTCTGTTTCTCCGAAGTTAGAGAAACTACCTCAATTTTTAACTATTTCCAGGTTATGCATATCTCGTGCTGTTTCAAGAGGTATGCTACACTATCTCGTACATAGGTTTATAACAAAGATTTGCAGTTGTTAAGAATTGAAATAACGTTAAGATAAAAATAGTAAACTTTTTCTGAAACATTTTCGTCGGTTTACATGTGGGGAGAAGGGGGGGGTGGAAGGTGATTTCGGGTTTTGGTCCAGAATAGCCCTAGTGTGACTTTACGCCAAATAATGCCTAAATGATTTATCACGAAAATGAGAGAAAATGGAAATATAGCGTGTTTCACCTCCATGTGAAACAGATCAAACTCTATTTGTCCCTGCTACCTCCACAGTATTACAAAATATTTCGGTTTATGAAATCTCTACCTCCTTTACTTTACTTAAAATAAACAAACCAATTGAGTTTTTATAATAAAATGAAGGTGTTATGATTGATTCAATTCAATAGGAATTGTGTTTGTGGTGGAACATTCAAAGAACACAAATCAAGAGCTGTGTTTGAAAATGCTTTGCCAGGAACTGTGGACAGGCATAAAGTTGTGCCTGCGAATGATGGACCGAGGGTTAAAAGTTATGCGACGAATGCCTATGGAAAAATTGAATTTCAAATGGATGGTCTGGGCCTTTTGAAACCTGCCAAGGTAAGTTTATGATTTTTTTCGATGAAAGTATAAGTAATAAGTTTCCATCTTGTTAAATTGTATAATGTCTAAATGATTGAAACTAAAACTCTCCGAATGAAATTGACACGTAAAAGTAAATTATGTTTATTGATTATTGTTTACGATTAACTTGCTTATTATGACACTATTAGCAATATAATTGTTTATCAGAAAATAACTAGCTATATGATGTTTATGATAGAATTATTAATTTTGGCGGCTAAGAAATTATTCCACTATATTGAATGTATGTCATTAAAATACTGAAAATAAATTTAATATTAATTGTTTGTGTATTTACTTGATAGCAGTAGATTTACTGGTGTTTTTTCAGTAATTTAAAGAATCTAATGTTTATGTATATGTAGTGTCAAGTAACGGCCTCTGACACCCATTTAACTTTTGTACCAGCTGTTATTTTCCTACAAAAACTACCTAGATTTAGTAAAGTGACCAAGCTTTATTTAATGAATGTGCTTATAAAGCCACTTAGACACAAAGTTAGGAGTTATCATGCCTATCTAAAAAATATTGAAATATATATAAATAGTCAACTGCAATGTTGAAGAACAGCATCGGTTAAATAGGAAGAGACACATTACGCATATGAATGGTTTGAATTGAAACCCTTGCAGGAATCATGTTTTTGTTGGTATTACGTCGCAAAACGAAACCGTGTTGTTACAGAAAATGTGCCATGAGTAGAAATGAGCAATTAGTCGTCATTTGACAGGTACGATGCCAACAATTCAGGAACTCTTTTTTTATTATTCTTGGCAACAAATATGCCCATTGGTGACAAATTGCTCATGTTTGAGAAATTTCGTGACATGACAGTGTTGGTAAACTCAAGTGACTAAACGTGCGTTGAATTCGTTCTATTCAAAGCATGTAGTGATACTATACTAAATTGATTTTGCTGTCCAACTTTGTAATTGTTTATTTTCATATGCACTGTATAGTTTTAAGATATATGTGTTGACTCCTAACTATGCCCCTAGATGGATTTATAAGTAATTCCTAATCGAATAGTGCAAAAAAAAAAAAAAAATATCTGAACGATGGCCACGTCTTCGGTTCTAATTATCGTAGAATCTTGCGGTTTGCCCCCAAATGTTTAGTTTACGATTTTCTATATGTATGGCACAATTTTTTTTTCTTAGGGGCTGTTTACTAAGTAAATATAACTCTATCTTTGAAAATTTCAATACGAACCCCTATTTTTACGTTTCATTCGATTTAGAATACTTTGTTTACCCTAAATGCCAAAGTTCAGTTCATTATATTAAAAAACACGTCCTTTATGAGCGAAAATGTTTTGGCCGATCTTCAGGGAAAATCTCAATATTAAGCAGCGTATTTTTAAGCTTCTACTTTAAAGAGGGGAAGAATCGAACGTTTGCCTGCTTTAAAACAGCGTGTTTCAGGATGTCATAAAAGTACATGTATTAATCTAAAATTACACATAAACTATTATAGTGTTATGTTTAACAACATATTAATACAGAATCAGTAAAAGTAACATGAATAGTTAGAAGTTTAAAGATGGGCTAACTTCGCAGGAAGTAATTTAAATATCTGGAACTACAGGGTGGCTTGCATGAAAGAGGCCCAAGATTATTTTCAAAACATAAGTTTGAAAATACGTTTAGAGTTTAACAATCTGAAACCCTGGGTCGCTTATACATGGTCCATCCTGTATAATTACGGAAATATAGCGTATACTACTGTTGATTATCAAATTGATAAATACGAAATTTAGAGATTTGTAAAAGGTAGTTAACAAAGTGTTTTTTAAAAACGTTACACTGTAAACGCAAATGTAATATGTACATTCAAATTATTTATTGTATGTAATTTAATTTGTAATCGTTTAAAAAATGTAAATTCATCCGTGTCTATCTCTTTTTAGAGTGCACGAGAATTTGCATGTAACAGTCTCTTTGTCCTTAACTTTTGGCTCTTTGTCAATAACTTTCAGAATAAAAATTACTGACTAACTTTTATCAAATAATAAAACTTGTTTTTAATTTTGTATATTTTATTCATATAATTATTTTCCATCAATACCAAATTGTTAGGTTACTATAGTATTTTCTGACAATGTTAGCATACTTTATGTTAATTATATCACTCTTATTTTTTATACGTTTCCCTAATCTTATGACGATTGGCTCAAATTTTTTTTCATTTCTTAAATAATTATTAAAACTTATTTTTGGAAACTTTGCGTATATATTTCAACTTAATGGAGCTTTACGTGGGAAAAAAAATTTGTTAAATCGCTATGTTATTTGATAATGATGAAAGTCCCATGAGGCTGAATTTTGTAAATTTATTATGGTTTCGAACTCACGTTGGTTTGAATTGCTTTTTTTCTTGGTACAAAAAAATCTAAACGAAAGGCGTACCAAAATATTGTATAACTTACAATTGATATTTGTCTAAGTTTAAAGGAAGAATGGATTATGGAAAGATTTTTTAAAGAAACTATTTGCATTTGAGTATCGAATGGGAGAAGCTTTGAAATGACAACTCTGCACAATTGATCACATAATTCCTATTGTGTCTATTAATATTTCCAGGTTTCGAATCGGAGTTGGCCAATCGTGTGTGTTGCTTCTAATTAAGGACTTAGGCTTCGATCACTGGAGAGAATCTATTAAAGAATGAATTTAATGTACAGTTCTTAAAACTTACAGTTCAAATTTCAAAAATTAAAAAAAAAAGGTCATTCTGAACCATGTTTTTTTCTCACTTTTTGAATGTTGCACTTTAATTGTGATCACCTATAAGTTTGTGACTATTTGACCTAGTACGGAAAAATTAAATTTTTTTAAGTTTTCCACCTATGCTTCTTAACTTTAGAGAATATAATATAAATACTTACAAATTTCACTATTAAATAATTTTTCTTGAATTAATCTTTGTTTTCAATTGTAATCTTTTATACGGTCCTTTAAAGTGAGCTTTTTCGTATTTTTTCTTAAATATTGAGAACCAAATGTCAAAATGGAATGAAAAAAGTTCTGGAGGGGTTTTGACCATAATAAGTAATGAAAGAAAAACATATATGCTTATATTTAAAAAAAATTAAGACTTGTGTTATTAATTATAATCAGTTATTAAGAAACTGTTTGTTACAAAAGTTGATTAGTATTTATGTTTGAAATTTAACAAACCATCGTTTGAAACGAAAATTACCAAAAGCTAATAATTATTTAAGAATTTATTGCCAAAAAAGCAACTTTTCTTTTAAACATTAATTTGTCATTTCTTTTTCATCATTTAAATTTCTAACGACTCACTGGAAAATTATGAAACTTTGTATTTCATGGTTTTAATGGATGCTAAATCTAAATATGGTATAATATTATGGGGTTGCCATTGAGCTTTTCAAAGTTTGGTTCAGTTATGTAGATGACCCCTTACGGAATAAATAAATAAATAAATAAATAAATAAATAAATAAATAAATAAATAAATAAATAAATAAATAAATAAATAAATAAATAAATAAATAAATAAATAAATAAATAAATAAATAAATAAATAAATAAATAAATAAATAAATAAATAAATAAATAAATAAATCAATCAATAAATAAATAAATAAATAAATAAATAAATAAATAAATAAATAAATAAATAAATAAATAAATAAATAAATAAATAAATAAATAAATAAATAAATAAATAAATAAATCCTATATACAATTATTCAAACCCTTCCATGATTTACAACGG
This sequence comes from Linyphia triangularis, assembly GCA_963978545.1. Lineage (NCBI taxonomy): Eukaryota > Metazoa > Arthropoda > Arachnida > Araneae > Linyphiidae > Linyphia > Linyphia triangularis. The sequence continues at coordinate 53,705,934 of OZ021721.1, forward strand.
TTCTTGACTTTTTTTTTGTTTCATCAATTAGAATACAAGATATTGCCATCGTTCAGATTTTTTTTTTTGCGTACTGTAACTAGGCACAGCTTTTAAGGCATTATCAGTTGGGTTTCAAATGCTAAAAGGGGGCAAAGGACTTCACTGGATAATCTAATTAAAAAATATTTCATTAAAATAATAAAAGGTTTAATTTTTTAAAGAATTTACAAAATTTTTAGGCAGCAAAATCTAAGATTAAAATCGACGCAAGTAATAATTTTTCAGTTTTAAATTTGATCTTTTTCAGTATATTCGGCTGTCTGACGATAACTGCTTGGATTCTTTGGTAACATTGATGCAAGACTATTGGAAAATGAATGAACCCAAACCACCTCAATTTATCATTTCTGTGATAGGAAACACTGCTTCTTTTGTGGAAGACCATGAATGGAAAGAATCGTTTGGTGATAACTTAGTAAAAGTAAGTCAACAAGAATCTTGAAAGTACCTGGTGCTTTATAAAGATCTTCTTGATTTTGCAGTGAGATATTTCAGATTCGGAGGTTGATAGAAGAATTAAACAGATAGTACATTTACTGGGAAAGCCTTAAAAATACGATTCAGAAGCTTAAAAATCTGATACAGGAATTTCAAAATTAGCTACAAATTTTGCTTACACATGGCTCTCTACACTACACTTGCATTATGGATCCATATTAAAGAGTGTTTGTTCTTTCATTTTGTCTTTTCCATTTCTTTCTAACTTTTTTTATGCAATTAAATTATTATTAATATTCTTACTAAGACTATGACGAGCAGCGTAACTGGTGAGAAACTTTACAAACAAATATTGAAACTTCTGCATCAGATTTTGACTTTCAATAAACATATAACTTGGCTTCATTCTGCTATCGAACACCGATTCAGTTTTCTTTCATTTCACAGTTAGGGAGTCCTTTGTAATACACCTTATAATTTGTGATAAAAAGCCAATTAAAATATATTCTAAATATGTTTGTAAATTTTATACAATTTAAAAGGAAGTTTAAAAAACATGGAACAATTGTACTAAATTGATGGTTGAATAATATCTCTGAAATCTTTTGAGATATTTAAGAGTAAGTAAATAAATACCTATCTTGAGTAAGTAAATAAATATCTAATATTTCCTTAAAGGTTGATTGACTGAATATCTGCCTGCTGAACCGTCATCAAGTAATAATTTCATTTTAAGGAATTAAGTGTGTCTTTTTGCAGTTATATTTTTGAATTATCAATATCTTATATTTATACTTTAATTTTAAATAAGTTTATTGAAAGTCCGATTGAAACATTTTCATGTTTTCTACAGGCAATTTTGACAGCAAATGCCTGGCTGTTCACTGGTGGATTGAACTATGGACTGGTGAAAGTAGTAGGAGATGCTGTTCGAAAAAGACAATATCTTGTTTCAACAAGGGATCGAATGATACACGGAATCAGATGCATTGGTGTTGCTAAATGGGGATGCGTGGAAAATAGTGATCTATTAATCAATACAGATTCTAAGGTATAAATAATTTTACGTGTTGTTTTGACAAATACAGGGTGATTATAATTAAAGTTTAAATTTTAAACACTTGAAAAAATACACTGACCAGAATGACCTGGAATTTAAGCTGAATATACGTGAAAAAGTGAGAAATGATATGGCATAAGAAAAAAAATAGTTCGATTTTTTTTTAATGCCGTACCATTTCCTTTTCTTCACGTATATATAGATCGAATTTCAGGTCATTCTGACCAATGGTTAGTTTTTTACAGATTTTTCAAAGTTGACCTTTAAATATAAAACCATCTATAAGTGCAATAATCTTGTTTTACCCTTGGGTAGGCGCAATAAAAAATCACTTTGGAATGAGCAATCGACCGGAGAGGTTTTTTAAGTATTTTACAGCGGAAACATAATATTTTGTATTTGTTTTTGGTTAAGGAATTCCAAAACACTTGAATTGAAGATGTATAATACGTTTCTTTATTTCTAAGGCAGGCAAAGATGGGTGTCAAAGCAGTTAGTGGGGAGACCTCTCCGGGCGCGCGTTCCGCATGGTTAAAGTAGTGTCTGACAGAATTGACTTAAAAAGTTAAAAGTTATGAGATTTATATAATGAATAAAATTTTATAAAATTAAAATTGACTAATGTCCGAAAGTGTAAACTTCTGCTTAAATTGTACTATAAAGATGAACCAATTTAAATTTGTAAACTCCCTATTGCTTTATAAATTTCATTTTCCTGTAAGCAATAATGTTCCGATTCTTTTAGACGTTACCTTTTTTTTTTAAAGTAAAATTATCGCTATGCCTTCATAAGTTAAAAGACTCTAACTAGAAGGTTTTAAAAATGCAAATTTTGGTAAATGCACAAAATGCATTCGATCTTAGAAAATACATCTTTTTATATCATTGTGTTGATTTGCATGACATAAGGATTTGATTAGATTTCTAATTACGTATATGGATTATTTTCTAAAAGCTAATCTGAAAGTGACAAAATTTGCATTTTTTCGGAGGGTGGGGGGGGGGGGGATTTAGGACTTTTTAACTAATGTCGGCAGTGATGTATTATTTATTATATCAAAATATTATGCTTAACTTGGTGGCTGCTTTTTTGTTCAATTCAGAGCTAAGGAACAACTACTTTGTTTGAAATTTAAATTGCCTTAGAGAAAACAGCTGGCTACTTCACCAAATCTACAGAGAGTTCAGTCAGGGCAATCATTAAGACAATTTTTTCTTTAGATAGCGTACGTTTTATTTCTCAATGATGCCCTTTCAGAGAATTTTACACCAATTCAGAATGCTCTTACTTGAACCTAGGTTCATGTTGGAATCAGTTACATTAAACTTTCGTACATCATATACGTTTTAGAAAAACTCATTCAATGTTGATGAATGAAAGATTAATTCAATGTTGATGAATGAAAGATTAATTCAATGCTGACGATTAAAATGTGATGAATGATTCCTTCAATAATCTACTTTTTAGGAAATGAATTACTCTAGATACAAAGTGAAACCACATCACAAGCTAGAGAGTGGTCGCGCTTTTTTAAACCCAGGTCACACCCATTTTCTATTAGTTGATGATGGCTCTAAAAGGACTTGCAAGGGAACAGAAACGTTTCGAGTAGAGTTGATGCATAAGATATCATCAACAAAAGAAGATGAGGGTGAGTGTTTTGAATAATCAAGAAATTTTATCAACTGCCGCTATCGGGAGAAAAACTTTGAATCTGAAATATGTATTTATAGGCTATTTTTAAGCTATAACATCCAGTAATTAACTTAGATTGCATCCACGGCATCAGACAACGCTAAATAACATGGCGAGAGCTATTTTTGTAATTGACAGACTATAACTCATAACCGTCTATTCATTTACTTGACTTCAAATAGTAACAGATTGGGTAGAGATTTCATATTGGCATATAAGTGGCGAAATGAATTAGCGATGCTCTTCCGACTTAAACTAATTGTTTACTTTCATCAAAACTGAGATATTGAAACCTATTTTGTATCCTTTCATTTTTCACCATCATTCTTTCTTCTGTGCATTTTCTCTCGCACATGATTTAGTGTCATCTAAGATCATGTTATTATACACCCCTTCCACATTAAAAATCTACGAGAAACTCAAAAATGCTAATGGGAAGAAAAAGAGTGAAGGAAACATATAGGAAATGGCATGTTTTCCTATATCTCTAACATGTTCTTGAAAATTCTTTCAGAGATATATTTTTAAAAACATACATGAAAATATATGTATTTTGCTTATAATAATTTTCCACTCTTAATACTATATACAGCTGTTTAAGGTAGCAAAGATTTAAGAAAATGTCTTACATGTTTTGTCTAAATCAATTTAAGTTTTAAATTATTATAATTAGTCATTTGGCACAAATGTAAGGTCACAAGGTAGAATTTAAAAATAAATGAAAAAGTTTGAAAGTGTATATGTTTAGTGGTGCCTTTTATATGAACTTTGTGTGTGACTACCATGACCGGGTGAGTCAGAAACTTGACTAGACTAGGTTATTCACCTTTCGAGTGTTGTTTGAAGAATCGTGCAGATGTTTTGCTGAAACAGTTATCCCAGAGGACTGTTGATTGGAAACGCCTTGAATAATACACGCAATGCATTCAAATAATACTTGTTCAGGTAGCTTTTCTAAAGGCAGTTGAAATGAATTACGTAAATATGAGTTATAGAATTAGTTCATTGGATAAATGGATATTAATTACATGCACTATCATAAAAATTTGAATGAATGTTGCATGTACAAAATATATGGTTATTATATTTTAGAAAATAACTCAATGAATTCCAGAAATATGATTAAAAATATGAAATATGACTATTATTTTTACAATCATAAAATTTAAGTTATATGACATATTTGACCTAAGTTTTGCCTGAAAGGTATCTTTGTAATTACAAAAAAAAATCTTTTACACTATAATATACAAAGCACAATCTGCTGGGATGTGTAAGTGCTTTTAAATAAATACTCCACATTGTTTTAAAAAGGGTATTTTGAAGTATATTGTTTTTGTTGTTAAATGAATGTTAAAGAAATAATCGGTACATCTGTTTTACAGGCAATATTCGCTCTGAGCCTTAATTAAAAATGGAGACATTATTTATTGCTATGTAATAAAAAAAACCTTAACTGATGTTGCAACAAAGAAACTGAAATTGCTAAAAAATGACTGTTTTGTACAAATGTTTTGTCCTGCTCGGCGATTTCATTATATTTATTAAGGTTCTGGAGGAACATATTTTATTCGATTTATATGAATTTTTTATCGATGAAAGTAATTAAGTTAACATTTTACTAAATAATCAATGCCATTTAATATATTTTAATGGGATTTGAAGAGGTAATTGTATGAATTCAATTAAAATGAAAGTTGCACATATGCAATTATTTTTTATGTATTTAAACGTTAGGAACCAGTAGTAGGTATATGAGTGGTAAGGGGGGGGGGGGGAGTGAAATATATTAGATACGATTAGATTGAATATTTTTATCATTAACATATATACTTACTTACACATGCATGGTTTGATAAATGTTTGTAGTCATTTTATCAGTTTTATAAGTTGTTGAAAGTAGATAAGTATATAACTCAATTAATTAACTTTTTTTAATAGACTGAAAAATAATTAGTTTTTTTTATAGGTCTAGCCATTCCATCAATTTTATTGGTTCTTGGAGGTGATTTAGATTCAATTGATGAGATATTGCTCTGTCTTCAGAAAGATATCCCTATTTTATTATGCTGTGGATCTGGTGACATAGCTGATATAATAGCAATGGCCATATCTTGCTGCAATGTATCTGGATCAAAGTAAGAGATTATCATTAATAATTGCTTGCATTTTAATAATAATTTTGAAATCTCTATGTATTTAAAGATTATGTTTTTTGGTTTCTTCATTTGTCAGCTTTTTACTCTTAAACCCTTTGACTGATTTGGATCAAGTTTTCTTCAATTGTATTTTAGAATATAAAAACATATAATACGCAAAAAACCAATGTATACGGCATGTCTCCGAATAACCTGGCCGACCTTTATTTTCGACATCTTTGGTCCTAGATGCATAGTCCCAATTGAAGAAATGTCTTAAATCATTGAAATATTTTTACTGAATAGTTCTAAAGTTAGGAAAGGGCTTGGTATAAAAATTAAGGATTGTAAACTTTTATATGGTCCCCAGTTCCCCCAATTTATATTTAGAAAAATGTTGCCCATGAAAAAACATTTCATTTAAAAAAAAATCCAAATTTGTATGATCAAATTTCATGAAGATATGAAAAATAGAATTTAGTGACTTATACTACTTTACACCCGTGGTTACTAACATATTTTAAGGGCATGTACACAAAATGAAATACAGAGAAAAATCAATTGAATTCGGAAAATTATTCTGAAATCAAACGCATGAATACGATCTATCAATATCTGTTGTGAATTGTGGATGCTGAACTGGTTTGCAAGAGATAATAAGTGCTATACTCCCTAAAACAAACATAAATCTTTCAACTACGTACTATCAAAGCAAAAATGAAATCTGTCGAGGCAAAACATTGTACTTAAATCTTTCATTTATCTCTACAATTTTAGAAATCTGGGAAAATTTTTCCGTTAGTGGTAAAAAAAAAAAAAAAAAAAGAATCTAGAAGGGATTTTTTTTTTTTTCGATCTTCATGTGTAAATTATCATGTAGTACTGCAGGATTTGCAGGCTTCTATGCAAATTTTAGTGGCAGATAGTGATTGGTCGGTAGAAAACCAATCACCTTTTATTTTTGTTTGTGTTAACAAAAAGCTTTGCTTTCTGATTATGTTATTATTTAAAATTACTTAATTAAAATTTGGTTTCTCCTGTAATTAATTGTACTGCGCAATCCTTTTGCGCAGCTCCATCCCTCTAACCCTTTCCCCTTCGTTATGTATGCATTCTAATTGGATCCCGCCACTTGAGCGGTCATGTAATTGAGAGTTATCTCTGTGGATATGGAAATAGAGCTTTGGAAAGCCCCCTACAACTACAGTCCACTAATAAAGATTGTTTGTTAACAATTAGAACTTGCCAGACCATTTGTTGCTGCAAAAATACACACACTGAGCTTCGGACGGTACACTTGGTCCTGGTCGTGCGGAGAGAACTGCGCATTAACCTTTGAATGAGTCATTCGTTTAAACGAAAATAATACGTTGGACTATACCAAGTTGGATTGGATTGCATTGGAATGCCCACAATTGGATACTATAAGCAATTTGGAGTGACTGTTTAAGGTAGGCAAGTGGCTTCTTATTTTAAATTTGTGAATTTAAATTATGGAAGAATTGCAGAAACTTAAAAACATTCGTGCATTGCTTAGGACAAGCATCACGAAACTGATTTCTAAAATAGACAAATCGCTTCAAAACAAAGATGAAATTCTAGAACTGTTAGACTTTCTTTACGAAAAGGAAAAATCGTTAAAAGCTATAAATAATGATGTTCTGAACTTGGTTTCTACTCCAGAGGATTTCGGCAAGGAACTCTCTGGAAATGAGGGCTATGACGATAAGATAATTCGAGCTAGGTCTAAGTTAAAAAGCGTTCTTAGAGAATTAGAGAAACCGCAAGTGCAACCCTCACAGAGTGAGAATTCAGAAAACAACAGTTCACAGAACTCTGTAGTTCGTGAGAATACTACGAGTATTAAACTTCCGGAAATTCCTCTTCCTATATTTTCAGGTAAATACGAGGACTGGAATAGTTTCAAATTGCAGTTTAACAACATAATTGGATTAAATGATAGTTTGTCTTCAGAACAAAAACTACATTACCTTAATGCATCATTAATAGGTGAAGCGAAAACATTAATTAGTACCGATGATACATTTATTTCTTTGTTTAAAGCATTGGAGGATAGATTTGAAAACAAAAGATTTATTGTTGAAACTCACATCAAAGCTATTTTAGTAATGGATAAACTCAATCAAGAGTCGGCGAAAGATTTGAGAAGTCTAATTGACAATGTTAAAAAGAACATTCGTGCATTAAAAGTTCTTAAGTTTGAAACCAATAATCTTTCGGATATATTAATATTAAATCTAGTTTTGCAAAAATTAGATCGTGAGACGCGAAAGCAATGTGAATTATCAATAAGTTCAAATGAAGTTCCTCTGCTTGATGATTTAATTTTATTCTTGGAAAAGCGTTCCCAAGTCTTAGATAATGTGAGTAAAAGTACTTCAATAAAACCCAAATTTCAAGAGCGTAACTTTAACAAGCCAAGGTCACTTATGGTGAAATCATCTAACCCAGTTTTGCCCTGTATTCTATGTAAGGGAAATAGCGTCAACGAGAATCATGTGCTTTATAAATGTGATAAATTCTTAGAAATGAATATGCCGCAACGAAAAGAAATAGTTTTAAAAAACAAGATCTGTTTTAAATGCTTAGGATTGCACTTTTATTACAACTGCAGATCCAAACATGTTTGTAGATGGTGCCAAGATGCTAGACATAATTCTTTATTATGCCCCATAAAGAATCCTAAATCAGCAATAGGAATTCAATCAACAAGTTCGCTTAATCCGACAGCGGCACCATACGAGGGCAAGCAAATCATTCCCTCCCCCTCTCTTTCCTGTGTGAGTAATAAATTAAAACAAGCCGTTCTTTCAACTGCATCAATTTGTGTATGGAATCCATCTTCGAAAAATTACATTTCTGGAAGGGCAGTTCTTGACTCAGGGAGTCAATTGAATTTCGTAACGTCGGAATTTATTGCTCGCTTAGGGATTGAAAAAAAGAAGCTGAATTTTGTGGTGTCTACGTTGGGAGGCGCTCAAATGGAAATAACGTCTCAGATAGAAGCTATCGTAGGAAATAGGGATCGGACATTTACCAGAGCACTTGACTTTCATGTAGTGAACAAAATTACCGATTTGCTTCCAACTTCCAGTATAAATATAGACCATCTGAAAGTGCCAACGGATTTAGCTGACCCATATTTCGCCACGCCCAGTAAAATAGATATCCTTCTTGGTGCAGAGATATTTTATGACATTATTCAGCCCGAAACTCAAGCTGGTAGTCCCGGATTAATATTTAGAAATACGGTTTTCGGGTACATAGCAACTGGGACTGTCGAATCGCCTGGTGCAACAAACTATTGTGGATTTATTTCACAACCGGAAATATTAGATGACTGTTTACAAAAGTTTTGGGAAATAGAAGCTATTCCAGAGAGCATCTCCACGAGTGACGAAGAGCTCTATTGTGAGAATCACTTCCTAAGTACTCATCAACGGGATAAAAATGGTCGATTTATTGTGCAAATGCCAACTTCAGACATACAGACTTTGGGTGACTCTAAACAACTAGCTGAAAGACGGTTGAATCAACAATGGAAGAGACTGTCAAAGGATCTTCAGATGAAAAATATGTACCAAGATTTCATGCAGGAATACTTGGACCTGGATCACATGGAGAAATTAAGCGAAGTTGCTACTGAGCCGTCTAAGCCTATTTATTACCTTCCTCACCATGGTGTCTACAAACCTGACAATGTGACAACAAAGTTAAGAGTTGTTTTTAATGCATCCGCACCTTCAACTAATGGGAATAGCCTTAATGACTGTCTACTGAAAGGTGAGGTCAAGGAAAATATTTTTGAAATAATGACTAGATTTCGAAAGCATAAATACGCTTTTACAACAGATATCCGCCAGATGTTCCGGCAGATTCTCATCGATCTTCAACAACGTGATCTTCTTAGAATTATCTGGAGGGAAGAAGCGGACTCTGAGCCAGTCACTTATCAACTTAAAACAGTAACGTACGGCACGGCGTGTGCTCCATTCCTTGCTATCCGGACACTGAAGCAGTTGGCTCAAGATGAAGCTGAGAAATTTCCACTAGCAGCTACAATACTAATGCAGGATGTCTACATGGATGACATAGTTTCCGGTGGTCAAGATTTGGACTCTACTGCAGTGATGCAGGAGCAGTTACAAGATATACTCAAGACATGTGGAATGACTCTTCATAAATGGAGCTCAAACTCGAAACAACTGATGAATAGCACGGAGTCGACAGAAAAGGAGCACCACTTCTCTACGAATGCTGAGGTGGCAGTGAAGACACTTGGAGTGAGCTGGCACCCTGGAGAAGACATATTTACATACAAAGTTATAGTTGCTGAGAAATCGTCCTACACAAAACGTGAAGTGTTAAGTGTCATCGCAAGGCTTTACGACCCCTTAGGACTGGTAGGACCCATTATCACGAAGGCCAAGATATTTCTACAGAAACTGTGGCTACAAAAACTGGACTGGGATGACACCCTTCCTGAATCAGTTTTGGGTGAGTGGATAAACTTTGGTTCTTCCTTAAAGGCAATCGAGGATATCAAAATAGATAGATATATCTTAACAGATACCTTTGAAAAAGCCATACTTTTGGGCTTCGCAAGCAGCATACGGTGCAGCAGTGTACTTGCAATGCATAACTAGTGAATCTTTAACAACCACTAAGCTCATCGCTAGTAAATCACGAGTGTCCCCCATTAAAGTGCTCACGATTCCTCGTCTCGAATTAAGTGGATGTCTCATATTGTCTCAATTAGTGCAAAAAGTTCGTCTTGCTCTAAAAATGAATATTGATGATATAATACTCTTCACAGATTCAACCATTGCATTGGCTTGGATAAACACACCAGCAATTAAGTTAAAAACCTTTATCGCCAATCGAGTGTCAAAAATACAAAATCTAACTGAGCAGTGCCAATGGAAACATATTCCTTCCAGCAGTAATCCAGCTGATATTATTTCGAGGGATGCCACCCCTCGAGAGTTAATAACAATGAGTTTATGGTGGCAAGGCCCTTCTCTGGTGAATGACCCTCTCATACAAGAGCCTGTGGAATTACCCGTAAGCTCATTTGAAGAAAAACCTTACTTGTGTGAACTTAAGAACACAACTATTTCATTAACTGTGTCATCTAGTGCAGATTTCATATCATATTCTTCAGGTCTCTAATAGTTTTGTGAAATTGATTAGAATTCTAAGTTATGTTTTCAGGTTTATATTTAATGTGAAAAATGCAGCTAGAAAAACAGGTCCCCTTAAAGTTAATGAGCTTAAAGAAGCTAAGTGGTTCTTAATTAGAGAAGTACAGGTAATGGTTTTCAGTGATGAAATTAATTCATTAAAAAAGGGTAAAGATTTAAAGAAAAGTCAGGCGAGTTCTTTACATCCTTTTCTTGATGAAAACAAATTGTTGCGTGTAGGTGGTAGATTAAATAATGCAAATTTATCCTATTATAAGAAATTCCCAATTCTACTCCCTAGAAATCACAGGTTAACTCAGCTTATAGGGACTTATTTTCATCTTAAATATTTGCATGTAGGTGCACAAACTTTACTTTATCTAGTGAGACAAGAATTCTGGCCTTTAGGTGGTAGAAACCTCGCTAGAAAAATAGTTTATGAATGTGTCACTTGTTCTAAAAATAAACCAAGAGCTGTTGAACAGATTATGGGAAATCTTCCTACCGAAAGAGTAACTCCTAGCTCTCCATTTACTCATGTAGGTATAGATTTTGCAGGCCCATTTCAAATAAAATTTAAGAGACAACGTAAGGGCATTTATCATAAATGTTACATAGCTCTATTTATTTGTTTTGTTACTAAGGCAATACATATAGAAGTTGTCACTGATCTTACATCAGAAACTATGATGGCCACATTAAAAAGGTTTTTTAGTCGTAGAGGAAAAAGTTCAACCATTTTTTCAGATAATGGTACGAATCTGGTTGGGTGCAGCAAAGAATTGAAACGTTTGTACAACTTATTTAGAAACCCTACAGATGATTTGTCAGGTTATTTAACAAATGAAGAAGTAGTATGGAAATTTATTCCTCCAAAATCTCCTAATTTCGGCGGTCTGTGGGAATCAAATATTAAGGCATTTAAAAGTCATTTTCGGAGAACAATTGGCAGTACACGGTTAACACTTGAAGAGTTTATTACTGTGACAACACAAATTGAGGGAATACTTAATAGTCGACCCCTTACTCCTATGTCCTCTGACCCAAATGACTATGAAGTTCTAACACCAGGACATTTTCTAATAGACAGACCCATAAATAGTATTCCTGAACCCGACTATACTGTTAAAAAGGATAGTTATTTGAATCATTGTCAAAGGGTAAACAAATTGGTGCAAATCATTTGGCGTAAATGGAAAATTGATTATTTGAATAATTTGCAAGCCAGAAATAAATGGCAATTTGATAAAAATAATGTTACCTGTGGTTCAATGGTATTGCTAAAAGATGACAACTTACCTCCTGGTAAGTGGACTATGGGTAGAATTCAGGATGTCATTTTGGGATCAGATGGTAAAATAAGAGTAGTTACTGTCAAAACTCCTTCCGGTGTATATAAAAGAAGTATTTCGAAAATTTGTTTATTGCCTGTCAAGTAAATTGTCTTGTATCATGTTTTCAATTGTTTAATTGTATTTCCTATAATTGTATTTCCTATAATTTTATTTTTATAATTATTGTATTTCATAATTTTTTGAATTTTTCTGCATTGTATTTGCTAAATTTTATATTTTATACTTCTTAATTGTTCTATTTTGTTGTAATAATATTGAAATGTTATTTCAACGTGGGCCGGAATGGTTCCCCCTGTAATTAATTGTACTGCGCAATCCTTTTGCGCAGCTCCATCCCTCTAACCCTTTCCCCTTCGTTATGTATTCATTCTAATTGGATCCCGCCACTTGAGCGGTCATGTAATTGAGAGTTATCTCTGTGGATATGGAAATAGAGCTTTGGAAAGCCCCCTACAACTACAGTCCACTAATAAAGATTGTTTGTTAACAATTAGAATTTGCCAGACCATTTGTTGCTGCAAAAATACACACACTGAGCTTCGGACGGTACAAAATTGTTTATAAGTTTGTTTCCTGTTTATTATGTAGTGTTGTACAATTTGCAATTTTTTTTCTTTTTTCAAAGCAGTTTCTAGTAAAAAGTTATGATGTTTTGAGCAATGAACAACAACTTGTTTGCCATAGTCAAACCTAGTCTAGAAGCTCTTTGTTATTCTAATAGGACGATATTTTCTCATTTCAATTTATGTACGCCCCCCCCCCCAAATCAGGCCCGTGCTGGACCCCTTGTTAGGGCGGTGGACAGCCTTGACCAGAGGGCGCCAGCACAGCACTATGCAGGGGGAGAACTACCGGGAGGTATGGAATATAATAACTAAAGCTTTAATCGCACATGACGCTGGGTTCAAAATGCTTTTCTGGCAACAGGTCACGGTACGAAGGGACCATCACATTTACACATATAGTACCGGTATTTGTCAAACAAAATGAACATGTATTGTTTGCTAAATTCTAATGTTCATTTGATCCACTTCAAATATTTGCAATGTCTTAGAGTGAAATAAAAGGCAAAGTAGTAGTTGAAACATAATTAGTGTAATTTTGGTAAACTAACACACATAGAAAATTAAGACGAGATAATATAACATTACATACATTTAAAAAAAAAGTTACCAGTATTTACTACTTAATTTCTTAAGGAAAGTAACAAAAACAAATATGTTCACAAATGTAATGTTCTTTGATTGAATTTACAAACTAAACCTGAAGAAGTCTTCTTAATTCGGAACTGGAGTGGCAAAGATAATCAATAACGGTGTCTGGATCTATGGAGTTTAAAATATCAGCTTCTGAGTGCATTAACAGTAAAGATTCTAAATTTTCGTTTGTCAAAGACGATCTCAATCTGGTTCCAATAAGTTTCAATTTATAAAATGCTCGTTCGCAAGAAACTTGAGTCAATGGAATGGTTAGAAGAAATTTATATACTTTTAGTGCGTCTGTGGGCGAGGTCAACAAAACGGGTGATTTGTGAATAATTATTACAAAAAGGTCAATTATGGCCAAAATATTGACGCAATAATTATGGCAGTTGGGGATTCTGAAAGCAGTAATTGAGCACTAAAATTTGGAACCGGTCATACAATTAGTGCGAGATAATTAACATTGGTTTAAGGCTCGCGTACATTCGGCAATAAGCTAAAATTGGGGATTTTGGCCAAAATGGACACACTAATTTTGGCAGTTGGGTATTCTGAAAGCACTAATTGAGCACTAAATGTTTGCATATGTGAGACAATTAGTGAGTCTGTGGGTGGGGAAAACGAAACGGAAATGATTAGTGAATAATTATATCAAAATGGTAAATTTTAGCCAATATATTAACGCATTATTTCAAGCCGTAGATGATTCTGAAAGCACTCATTGAGCACTAAAATTTGGCACCGGTCATACAATTCGTGCGTGATAATTTACATCGGTTTAAGGCTCGCGTACATTCGGCAATAAGCAAAAATTGGCGATTTTGGCCAAAACATTGACGCACTAATTTGGCAGTTGGGTATTCTGAAAGCACTAATTATGCCCAACATTTTAACATATAATTAATGATGATTGATTTTGTGGGCGGGGCCAACGAAACGGAAGTGACAAGTGAATAATTATTACAAAATGAGCAATTCTGGCCAAAATATTGACGCACTAATTCTGGCAGTTGGGGATTCTGAAAGCACTAATTATGCCCAACATTTTAACATATAATGAATTATGATCGCTTTTATGGGCGAGGCCAGCAGTTTGCCTGCCTACCCTCAATTAACCTTGAATTTTATGAAAAGTAAGGACGCACTAATTTTTTGGATGATGGATTCTGAAAGCACTAGATGAGCACTAAAATTTGGTACATATTAAAAAGTTAGTGCGTTGTTTGTGTGTGTGGGGGGGGGGGGGTAGCGTTTCGTTGCCCCCGTCCACGCATTTCTTTATATTTTTCTGTAAATATTGATGCACAATTTTTTTTTAATGCTGGATTCTGAAAGCACTAATAGAGCACTAAATTTTGGTATATATTAAAAAATTAGCGCGTTTGTGGACGGGACCAACGAAACGCACCTGCCAATTCAGTAGTAGCCTACAGTCCCTACACTCAACCAGGCCGCTCGGCAATATCGACGATAAGCCTCGTCTTAAAACTTGTCAGTTTCGGAACAGGAGGGCGCCAAAATTTCCAGGCTGGAGGGCGCACCGGGATACGTCCCGGTGTCCCGGCGGCCCAGCACGGGCCTGCCCCAAATAGCGTTAAAACTTTAAACTCCAAACTCCAATAAAACTGTGGTTATTGGTCGAACAAATTTCGATTTTTTTTAATCTGAACTGATTTTTCCTGAGCAACATTTTTCTAAATATGAGTGTGTGTGTGTGGGGGGGGGGGGGTTGAACTGGGTACCGTATAAAAATTTACAATCCGTAATTTTTATATCAAAATCTTTCTTGACTTAAAAGCAATTCGATAAAAATATTTTAACGATTTTAAACATTTCTTCAATTGGAACTATGCATCTAGGATCAACGGTGTCAAAAATAAAGGTCGGCCAGGTTATACGGGGACACGCAGCATAATTACAAGTAGAATATAATTCACTCAATCGCTAATAGATCTGGCACTCTAATATTTTGCAATAAAATAATTATTTCAGAAATGAAAGTGCTAATATTAAAGTATCCCACGCATCTTTTAAAATTCAGTATAAAAAGAACAATGCCCGCTTTGGAGCAAAAATGTTTTCTAGTATTTAGTTTAATATTTTCTGCAATTAATTTATCTGTTCTTAAAATTTTTGATTGTTTAGATAGTACAAAGGCCATAAGAGTAGATATTAGATTTTTAAATTAGGTTTTTGAGGCACTTTTTACATTCGTTTCAGCTGAACAACTAATTGATAACTGATGGGTAGTAGTTATTCAACCGAATAATATAAGAAAACGAATAGAAAGAGTTGAAATGCAATAGATTAGCTAAATCTGTCACAACTCGTCCCTTCAAGGAAAATCAGATAACCTTTCCTATGAGTTTTGACGACGTCAAGTTGAATTTAAAGGTTAAATATAAAAGGAGTTAAATATCATTACAAACCTAAGATCATGGTCCTTTTTTACATTTAGTGATTTAATTGTAAAACATTCTATCGCCTTAGCATGAATTTGGCAGGACATCGCCTTAACATGATTGTCGTCACATCAAAGAAAATCAGAAACCCTCTCCTATGAGTTTTAACGACGTCAAGTTGAATTTAAAGGTTAAATATAAAAGGGGTCAAATATCATTACAAACCTAAGATCATGGTCATTTTTTACATTTAGTGATTTAATTGTAAAACATTCTATCGCCTTAGCATGAATTTGTCAGGAGATGTCACACAAAATCGACGACGTATTAAACTGCTTCTAAATAGGCATACTTCTAAATTGTAATATCGTTTAAATTGGCACGTTAGTAAATGATTAAATAGTTCATGAGATTTAAGTTTATGCCTCGAATAAATTTGTGGTGCCACTGACCACTTGATGACGTGCAATGTCCGTGTTTGACATCTCGGAGGAACACTGACGGGTCCCTAAGGAGGACTTTCTTCAGGGCAATTTTGCGCAGTAATGCAAGTATGCCAGCTACTCAGTTGCTTTAAAAAGCTAACAAGAACAAGAAAGCACCAGTCACGAGTTCGTCCACAATACTTGTTTCCAGTCCTGGGTATAAACTGCGTGTAGTGCTGCTTAATTATTAAGTTTCTGAAATAGCTAAATTATTGACTTTGTCTAATATGGATTAAATTGTTTATATTTTAAATAAAACCCATTGAGTTTTACACCTGCCTCTTTCCTGAGTTTTACTCCTCCTGGAATAGCTGTTGACTAGTTACACAACTTTCTGGCTAAGTTCAACGTGGTTGAGTGGGCATGACTAACTAAAACTTTCTATACATCTCCACAGTGGTCAACCAGGCGTGTGGGAAGGTAGGAGTACTGGTTCTTCATAGATACGACGAATTATAATATATTTGGTTTATCGTTTGCATTTATAACTTTTCTATACAGTTTTCTTATCTTGTCAAGTAAATAACCGCTTCACATCAGTTAGGTCCTTGCGTTGTTGTTCGGTTGATATCACGATACTTGTTCACGAAATTTAATAGTACCTCAAACATCTAATATGGTTACAGTATCTTGAACTATCAACGCCTGTCACGATCAATCTGCTACATTGACGTAAATATTATTATCTATAATTGTTAAAGGACCAGTCAGATTTTACGCAAATAATTTTAAAATTAATTTTTACTGTTTCTAAATATGTAGCGATATTTGAAACTGTTGATTCATGAAATATTAGACAGAAAATACCATCAATACTTATTATAAGAGTTTTGCGACTGATATATTTATGATTGGAAGATTTTACATGCAATCTCTCCCCTGATATTGGCTTATTATGGAGCTTTTTGTTCAGGGTTTCCAAATAAAAGGCCTAGATATATTATGTCAACAGATAACTTCTAAAGTATCTGTTGACATAATTGTGAAATCATGAGATGTATGCGTTATGTCCAAGCATTTTGAAATCACTGTCTATATTACAAAAACTTTGAGCTTACTTTTGGGAAGTTGACTAAAGTTCTACAAATCATACTCCTTTGGTGATTTTTAATTTGCCCACCTCATGGCTGTGAGGTTAGCGCTTTGGTCTCGTATACCAAAGGTTTTGTGTTCGAATCCTGGGTTAGGCATGAATGTTCGTTATGGTTCGGAATCCACGTTAAGATGTAGGTCACGGCCAGATTATTCGTTATTGTGCATAAAAATAGGCCGTTGAAAGTATAAATCATTTTTAATTTTGTGTTGAGAAATGAAGAGTAAAATATTGAGTGAACATGAACAGAATAAAGTGGCGGAGGTGCTAAATATAATCGAGGGTAAATAATGGCCAGTAGATTATCTTTTTTCACAAATTATATAAAATGGGATGAATATAACATCATGTAATATTATTTTTATAGCATAGAGACTTTTGAGACTCTTATACTCAACCAACCTTAAAAAATGCTTCTGTAACAGATATATGTTATGCAGTAGTAAAACTATAAATTCTGGAATACGATGCTATAGAGAGACGCCACAAAGAGAAATTTCTCAGTGTGCTCAGCACACACTCCACTTTCTTTAGTTAGTTTCAATTATTCATCAGTATGCTTTAAAATAGAAGTTCTCCTCCGTCAAAAAATTGCACTTCTTCTTGTGTTCCTTTCAATTTACGATTATTTTTAACTCAAATTAGACCTACAATCTTAAGCTTAGCTTAAGTCTAAGATATATTTAATAATATTGCCTAAACCAATAAGCTTCTCCAATGCCGAATTGACTTATAAAATCAATGTATTTTATAACGTCTTGTCCCTCCAGGTAACTTTAGGATTTTTTGTTCAATTTTTTATGCATATTTATGTTGTGATTTCCATTCAATGTAGATGTGAGAGATTAGCAGCCGAGGAGGATAAAGATTTGATAAGAAATTTGTTGAACTCGTACAATAAAAAGCATTCAAAAAGTGGTGTAGCTGTACTAGATGCCAAAGTAAAAGATATTTATAAATGCTGCAAGAAAAAGCATTTGGTGAGTTTAACTGAATTTAGTACTTTTTGTTTTAAGTCAAAATGAGGATACTACACCTTTACAAATGGTAAAATACATATAACGTTTTTATTGTTAAATAATATTATACTGCCTAGTTAATAATAGCTTATAATTCAAATTCCAAATGGTTTTTATTTTTGTATTTATCATTGATAAAAGTTCTTTGACATAGATATTTTACAAAAAGTGTTGAACAAGGAATGTGACAGTGTGTATTAGATAAACTTTATGCAAGAAGTCTTTTATAATTTTTTTTTTTTTTTTTAATTCTTGGACTCTTCATACTGTATTTTATAAAATATTTTAAATTGCTCTTTGGAACTTTTAAAAAGTCACCATTACACTAAATAACTCTAAGAAAAAGATATTTTTGAATATTATATGTAATCTAAGATAAAAAGTCTACGATAAAAAAACTTTTATAAGAGTTTTATTTTATAAAATTTTATTTATAGAACAATCACATTGCACTTCCAATATTATTTTATAAAAGATATTATTTATAAAACTTTTGCAGAATAATTACGACCAAAGTATAACTCTACAAATAAAACAGAAAGTTTGTGGGTTTGTTAGTCCATTATACATTCCTATACTTATTAGACGGTTTGAATTTTTTCACAGATGTACATTTGGACATAGAGATGTTAAATATGTGTGAAATAACGCTAAAAAACAATACGTGAAACTAAAACTAAGCACTGACGTTAAATAATTATCTTAATTGTCAAGAGATCTAACTCTAATTTTTTTCAATACATTAACTTATTATATCAATAAAGGTAACAGTATTAATGAATTCCTCATAATTTTATAATTCCGTACAGTAAAATTATCGAAGGAAATGGCCGTAATTGTTCAAGTCTTCTAGGAGCTCCGTTTACTTTAGATAAATGGATTTGAATGTACTTTTAAAGGTATAGTCTGTCGTTAATTGATCTCCAAACCGACCGAAACTGCTTTTGCCTAGTTCCTAATGTAACAATTTCCTCACTGTCGGTTTTAAAGACATATGAATTCATAGTAAAATTAAGAACCCGAAAATAATATTATTTCTTGACTGTTCAAACAATGCTACCCACTAAATCCTATTATGAGGTTTTTTTTATGAATGCTACATTTACTAGAAAGTTATTTACTGTCCTTCCCCCTGAGTGACATCGGCTTATTATGAAGCTTTTAACCCGTAATTTACAGAATAACACATAAATATTACAGTATGTGTACTAATAATATTTTTTCATCCACGCGAATTTTTCTAAAAATTTATTTCATTACGAAAATTTTCTATCTGCTAAAGAATCTTTCTCTCCGATTTTTCTAGATTAAAATTTAAATATGAAAAGTAGTTTGTTTTAATATTGACATACCAGAAGAAGTATACTACGAGTTTAAGGTTTTACCCTTTTCCCATTTCCTGGAGATCTCCTGGGACAATATATCCCAATCGTATAGTCGACTGGGACAATTTGTCCCAATCGTCGAGGGTATTGTAGTAATGACCATATATATTTCTTAAAGACACGCAGAATTATAATCTTATAGTAATGTGATCACTAATGGAATAAATTGTCCCACGATTGTTAAATAAGGTTGGGACAATATATCTCATAAAAAGATATTATTCAAAATTTATAAAAAGTCTAAATTATTACTAAATCAGAACAATAATTATTTTACACTTAGTATAAATACTTATAGCTGTACTCACTCACTCAAAAAAAAAAAAAAAAAAAAAAAAAAAGAACTTAAGTAATGTGCTTGTTCAAAAACAACTATTTATTCGCCATTTGCAATCTGAGTGTTTTCAAGTTTCTTTAATCAAAGTTTTATTCCTTAATTCCTTAGGGTTAACACTGAAAACATAAAACCCATCTATAAAAGTGTGATTTATTTGCCCAAAAGAGAAAAGTCTAATCTTCGGGATGTATGTATGTGCTCATTAGGACCGAAAGGATTAAAGAACATGAATATTAGAAAATAATTCTATTAAAGAATATAATATATTTAACTAGTTGAATTCCCTTAATTCGCTACTAAATTTTACCAAGTACATTTTAGAAATCAAAAGACATTCACGTGCAACAAACTTCAGAAACCTGGATTAATGGAGAAGTAAAAAATTATGATATACCATTATTAGAACGCTTGACTCTCTTTGACCCCTTAAAATTGGTTAACTGAGATCAGAAAGCTAACTTTTTATAAGCTTGTCCTCGTTTACTTTTTGGTAAATTTCAGATGTATAGCTAAAGTGTAATTGGATCATTGGGATATTTGCGTTTGGAAATTTTCGACTCCTTAAATTTAGTTATTCCAGATCGGAATAGTTTACTTTTTCTATGCCTGTCTTTGTTGACATTTGTACCAAATTTTAGAATTGTGATTCCTTTGGAAGTAGAGGATTGGGATGTTCCTCGTTTGAAACGTTACTCTTTATACTTAGTAAAATAAGATCAGAATAGCTTATTTTTTTGCTTGTCCTTGCTGATATTTGTAGCAATTTTCAGAGTTGCGACAACATAGGAAGTGTGGAAAATATGCCTCCTTTGAAACTCTTCGATTTCTTAAAATTTGGTAATGGAGATTGAAATAACTTACTTTTTCTATGATTGCCCTTGCTAACACTTGTACCAAATTTCAGAATTGTGGCTATAAGGAAAATGGGAGAATTAATGATGAGTAAGTATGGGTATTTCTATGTATAGTTTATTTTTTATCCCAGACCAATTAAAGGATTCACGCATTGGTAATGAAACGCGTTTTGGAAAACGATTTGGTAAAATGACAATCTAATGTACTGAAATTAGTAGCCAAAACATTTATATAAAATACAAGATTGAATACTGTTTTAGAATGTTTATTTGGATACAAATATCAATCCAAACAGCAAAAAAAAAAAAAAAAAAAAAAAAAAAACATATGATTTCCAACATACTTATTAAAAATCATTTTTGTTAATGATAAATGGTGACAACAGTTCATTAAAATAAATCCAAAAAATATCATGCCTCAAACTTAGTTGGAAAGTTTTGAATATGAAATAATTTTTTAGCTTATTATTAGTTTTACACCCATACCCAATGCCTAAGTTTTCATAATTTTATATGAATGAGTATCAACGAGTAATTTTTATCTCTTGCCCAATGTGGATGTAATTTAGCAATACTAATAACACATAAATGAAAATTATGGATTTTGTGTTTGATTTACACCAGCTATTCATTAATCCTTTACATATAAAATTTAAGAAATATTTTATTGTTTAATTATTTTTTAAGTCATAAGATGTGGGTTTGTTAATTACTTTATCTGTTTCAGATTCACATTTTTGAAATAAATGGCAACGAGAGCTTAGATTTGCACATTCTATCTACTGTGATAAAACGTAAGTTTGTTAATGTCGAATGAGCATTGATAATTTTTTAATATTAAAATAATTTTTTTAAATTTTCTGAATGAAGTTTTATATTGAAAGAAGTATGTTATTGACATTTATTGTAGATAACGATCATTATTAAAGGGCTTTTCAAAACTATTATTTTCTAATATTTGTCTTAAAGTCATGAATTATTATTAAAACCTATCAATATAAAAATTAAAAAAAGTAGGAAAATCATTTTATTAAAATTAATAAAAAATTTATAACTATTAGTACTCTAAAGAAAAATAATGTCTAATTGTGACCAATTTATATCAAAATATTTTATATCAATACGAATTTGTACGTACCTTTAAAAAAAATATCAAAAAATTAAGATGAGAAACGTAGATGGTGACTATGTAATTGCCTTAGGTCTCACTAGTTGGCATTTCTAGTGGAAGTCTTTTGGGTTTTTTCTGACATGATACGCACCTGCAAGGAACTGCATTTTAAAATCCTTTTTGAAAGATCCAGAAGATTCGCAAGGAGCCGTTGACAAAAGTTAATTTTTCTAACCTAAGTGATATCAGGGAGACGTATATAAATTGAATCAAGCGTGGACGGGGTAAGAATCCGACATGATGGACCATGACATGGAAAAAAGAGAGTTAGGGAGTAAATGCTTGAAGGACGTACATATTTTACTTTTTTTAGGGAAAAATTAATATAGATTTTTTTTTTCAATTTAAACTGTTTGAAGGAAATGTTAATCGCAATCATTTGAAAATAACATTTGACCAAAAATCACATTAATAAGAGTTATTGCGCTATAAGTTGGACTTTTTTCTAGAATTTTTGAAAATTTAGAAACAGAGGGAAATGGAAAATTAATTAATTTTTTTATGAGGAGGTAATTGCAGCAATGGGACTTACATTTAAAGGTGGGTTGGCGAACAAACGGGACTGACGGGAAGTTATTTACATTTGTAGTTTTCTTTATTGAATGAAATCAATTTTAAAATGAGTAAGTTAAGTTGGGAATTGAAACTAAGCCATTACATGAAAATTCTGTAGAAATGTGTGCTTTTCTGCTTAGATAAAAGAGGTGCTACACTTCGAGATCAGTTGCTATTGGCTGTGAGTTGGAATCGACCAGATGTAGCTAAGAAGTTGTTTCCCGACTGTGGTTCTTGGCCGTTAGAAATTATAGAAGAAGCAATGACTTCAGCTCTCATCTCTAATAAACCAGCTTTTGTAAGATTGCTTCTGAAAAGAGGAATTGTTATGAGAGATTACTTAACAGTTGGTTTGCTACGAACACTTTACAATGAATGCGTAAGTTTTCAGGCACTTTCTAACCTTTAATTATATTTTATTTGTCCCTTATTTAAAGAACAGTTTATCGCTAAAATAAATTGCGTTTAATTTTAAACAATTCCAAAATTAAAAAAAAAAAAAAAAAAAAAAAAAAAATATATACAGTTGCTTACCATATATTTTCTTAAGAAATTTATATTTTTTTGTAATTTGTAGAAATATTGAAATTATTCCTTTTAAAAATTGAGTTTTTTCATGGAGATCCACGCAAATACTATATTTAAAACACCCACAGTTACACTATAAAAAAATCCCCCTTCTCAGGATACGTACCTTGCGTACGCCAATGGTTAGAAATAGCATCAAACTGTTCCTATAATTTCCAAACATCAATGTCTGCATGAGGATTTTTTGGCTTCTATGTTTGTAATTTTTATCAAATGGAATAAATTTTGTGATTTAATTGCGATATATTTTAAAAGTATTTTGATTTCGACTCAGGAAGGCCATCGAAGCAAAATATAAAATGATTTTCACCCTTTCACTTTATGAATATTTGAATGAAACAGGAGCCATATAGCATTAATTACAGGCAATTTAACTGATTTTACGGCATAAATTTTAAATGGCGGCCTCCCACAACTTAGAGTTCAATTGATTTTTCATATCTTGTTCAGTACATTTTTACCTAGTCCAAAAAAGCTTTCGAACTTTTGCTGCAATTGTTTGATGTTTGGGCTCTGCACTCTTCAATTGCACTTATAAAATGATAGACATATACTTTCTTTTGAATATGTAAAATTTTTCTTCCAAACATGCATTCTTAAATGAATATAACTCACCCTCCTTAGAATTCCTTAGATACAGAGAATAATCAATTTGGTGAACGCCCTGTTTTCCCTCATCACATAGTTCTTCTAAAATGATCTAAGTCACGTTTTGGAAGACTTGGTATTTTAAATAAATTTAAAGGTGGAGTGTTGATATTATTATATTAGTGAGATTTGACTTCAGGAACCCAGTATTTTTGTAATTGAATCCCATAGACTTTATTTAAATTTCAAGGTCAATAATTTATAAAATAAATTATCCATAAAAATCATACTTTTTTTAATGATTTCTTACTTTAATTTAAGCACTTTCCCATTTTGCACTATTGCCCTATTTCTCATCGCCAAATAAATTAATCTATTATTAATCTTTTAGGGATAGACTGTATATGCTTTAAAATTTTGAGTGAATATAAACTTTTTATTGCACTTTAATAGATAAGATATATTTATATATTTCCCAAAAATATAAAGTTAAATTTTAATTT
This sequence comes from Linyphia triangularis, assembly GCA_963978545.1. Classification (NCBI taxonomy): domain Eukaryota; kingdom Metazoa; phylum Arthropoda; class Arachnida; order Araneae; family Linyphiidae; genus Linyphia; species Linyphia triangularis. The sequence continues at coordinate 53,730,049 of OZ021721.1, forward strand.
GTCTTCAGGCATTAACGAAAGAATCTGTTCTTTAGATAAATGAAAATGAAGCTGCTCAAGTAGTTTTGAAAGATTTGACTCACAAAGACAGGCATTTTAATCTTAGAGACATCTCCAATTTTCTTGGTTTCCTAATGCGAAAACACAGGCATGATATCTATCAACGAGACATCACTTGTAAAAGAGGAATTGAATCTACAGGAATATCAGGGGAACATTTTGAACAACCTTTTAGAGAACTCTTCATTTGGGCCGTCGTTGTTTTAAGGTGATGTCTTATGGATGTTGATTACTAGTATTCATAGAGACAAACTTGTTTTTCTTGTTTATAATTAATATTGTTATTGCTTTATAATTATTATTGTTATTGCTATTATAATTATCATCATCTCAATTTTTATTATTTCTTCTTCTTCTTCTTATTATTATTATTATCATTATTATTATTATTATTATTATTATTATTACAGCTACTTTAACTATTTTTTATTATTATAGCTATTATTATTATTGTTATTATATTTATTATTTTTATTATTATTATTATTATTATTATTACAACTACTTTAACTATTTTTTTATTATTATAGCTATTATTATTACAACTACTTTAACTATTTTTTTATTATTATAGCTATTATTATTATTGTTATTATATTTATTATTATTATAGCTATTATTATCATAATTATTATTGTAGTTATTATTATTATTAGTAGTAGTTGTAGTACTTTCATTACTATTATTATTGCTATTACTATAATTTTATTATTTTATTATTATTATTATTATTATTATTATTATTATTAATATTATTATTATTATTATTATTATTATTATTATTATTATTATTATTATTATTATTATTATTATTATTATTATTATTATTATTATTATTATTATTATTATCATTATCATTATTATCATTATCATTATTATTATTATTATTATTATTATTATTATTATTATTATTATTATTATTATTATTATTATTATTATTATTATTATTATTATTATTATTAATATTATTAGTAGTTGTAGTAGTTTTATTACTATTATAACTAAAATTATTACTTTTATTGTTAAAGCTATCGTTATCATTATCATTGTTATTCTTTTTTTTACAAACCTTAACTAAAAATAGTAATTAAAAACACTTAGGGGCACTGCCTTAACCTTAACATCAATACAACAGCAAATTGATGTATGCTATCATAACTTTTCACTAAGCTTAGTCACTCCGGGAAATACTCTGTCTTATCACTAGGATATGCATGTAATGATTTTTTAAAACTCCAAATCTAGAGTTAGATTAAATAATAATTTATTTCTTAATTACTCTTAATATACTCCTATATATTCGTAATATACTTAATATACTCTTAATATTATTACTTCTTAAATCAAAGTTAAATAACTTTTTGTCAAACCATTTATTTTTTGAAACTAGACTATAATCATACACATTTGAATAATTTTATCCCAAAAAAAGACTAAAAAGGGGGTTCTTACAGCTTAAAATAAACGAGATATAAAATATTAATAAATACCAAACATTTAAAAACCTGAATTATATAATACCAAAAGAAATCCAATAATACAATACGTTTTTATTTCTATATTTTAGTTTACAAAAATTCATGTTTCTTATAACGTCTAAAACACTTATTTCTTTTACCTAGGACAGAATTAGCATTATTTTTTTGGAATGAAACCCAAAAACCATTACAAATGTCTGTTGTTGCCACAGCTCTGTACTGGAGACTGAATATGTCATATGAAAATGAAGAAAAGTCAATTTACATTGATAAAAAGAAGGTGATCAGTTATAACTATATTATTTAATGGTTGATGAAAATTTCACTGATGACGGAAAAAGTGATATTTGAGAGGATTTATATGATAACCTTTTAATTTATAATAGGAATTTGAGAAGATTGCAGTCGGAGTATTAGAAGAATGTGATAAAATGGACTGGCGAAAAACATCTGAAATTTTGAACTACAGGGATCCTTACTGGGGAAATATGACTCTTCTGGACCTTGCTATATTAGGATACGATAGGGTACGTTTAATTTGAGAGTAAATCGTCCAAGTAGTTATACCCATTTTACATAACTTAATGTGAGGCATCAATTTTGGATGTGTTCATTATACTTCATTTAATTAAAAGTGGTGGAAAAAAGGAAACATAATTAGAAGGATTAGATAAAATTCATCCGGAAGTGTATGGAAGAATGCTTCCGTAGTAACTTTATAATATGTACACATCTTGACTCCAAATAAATGTATCGAATTAAAATTCGAATATTTGGTGACACGGTGTAAACTTAAGTTTGTCACCATATGTGCAAATTTGATGACATTCTTTGTATAAAAAAACTCATTAATAATACTCGTCAAAGTTAATAGGGGGAGTTTTCAACTGTTGCCAAATTGTACATGATTGATATCTGGGCCTGATGGGTCTTGATGGATCTTGATGTGGTTGTGACTATCACAATCCATCTTGATTTTTGCCGATTTATATATATTTACTTGAGCAATCGATATTAATTCAGTACTCATGCATTAATTGACTCATGTTTAATACTTATTAATTTTAATGTAAATTTTTAAAATTTATTTAGATTAAATTTGTATTTAAAAGACGTTTCTGAACGGGACACTCCGAGTCCCGTGCATTATTGTTTAAAAGACCTAAATTCAACTTACTTAAATTACTTTTTTATATAACTTGGTCACTAAGTAAAATAATTGAAAACAAAAAAAGGAGAGTCATTATAAGTTTGCTATTCAAATTTGATATATAAGAAAAAAAAATTGTGCAAAATGCAATGCAATGTCATCTAATGTGTCAGATAAGAAACGCCCATTAACTGTTTGATTAAATTTTTGTAAGTGATATAGAGTAATATGCTTTAAAAAATATGAACATTAAATGATTAAAACACTCTGTATATATTTTACAGTATTTATTTACATTTAATTTGAATTTTATTATTCCTTTTCATTATACTAATTGGACGGCTTAATGCAAAAAATATGTAACTGCACTGGTTAATAATATTTTTTTTTGTAATTGCACTGGTTATATGTATTTTGCATACAATCACCCAGTGTATGCATATAATTAAAAAAAAAAAAAATGGCAATACTAATGTTAGTTCTTTCAAATTTATTGTATCTAGGCCTTTATGTCATCAGAGACATGCATTAAAATAACAGAGCAGCTGTGGTTTGGAAAGTTAGAGAGTAATACTGTACTTAAGGTAAGTCTTCTTGTGTGAAGAGTAGGGACTAATAGAACACATTTTCAATTTTAAAATGCTTTTATTAAAGAGTGTTCTAAAATTATAATTTGAAAATTATCCCGCAAGCAATTCGGAGTAACAATTGAATTGATATAAATCTAACTAGCGTTGGGCGTTGTTAATGTACACGATTAATAAAAGTGTACTGATATACTGCACCAAATTCTGGAATTTGTTACGACTCTAATCAAGTCATTACAAAATTAAAAATTATTTATTTCGAGAGTTAAAATATTTAGAATACTTTTAAAAAAAAACTTAGTTTTATCTTTGAGGCATCATTTATATTTTTATCACACATTTTTTTTTTTTTTTTTTTTATAAATTCAGTTGAGGTAATTTTGTCCTCAAAGAAATGTTCCGTATATAAAGAAATTTTACAATATAACATGAGATAATATACATTGAGTCAGGTTATTTATATAGAACTTAATTTAAAAATAGCATTCAATTATTTTAACTTAATTTCATAAAATTTAAAGAATCATAAAACCATGTGAACCAGCGTCATACTTAAACTTTAATTTATATCATATGTCATTGTTTAACGGTCACAAAATATCAAATCCAGTAAATATGTCGATAAGCGTTTTTTAAACTTATGAGTTGCTGCTTGCCATATATTTTTAAGCATAATAATAACAGAATTCTAAATATAAACTCTTTTCAAAGTAAATACTTTTTTTTTAAAGTAATACATTCGGATTTTGTGCTAAATGAGTTTGCTTGAAGTTTTTTGTTGTATAAATGCAATGTCTATTATATATTTTAAACACCCAAAAGGGTCCCTAATCAACTTATCCAATATCTCTCTTTAACAATATTATATGAGTTATCTATTACTTTCTTTAGAAAAAGAACTTTGTTTTACTAGTGGTGCCATCTCTTTATCAAATTTGTAAGCGATTGTAACGTTATTGTTAAAGCAAAACAAGTTACTGTTAATATGCAAGCTGCAAATTTCTCTAAACGTTGATCAAAGAGCCAACATCTAAATTGAAATTCTAGTTATGTATACCGACATTATTTCAAAGCAACATAATTTATTTTCGTATTAGACGTGGAGCTGATGAGTAAAATAAATAATTGGCTAATCCACTCTTCAAAATCCCAAAAGTTGTAATATAACTCAGTAATAATTAATATCACTTTTGTTATTTTAAAAATGAAAAACAGAAAAATTTATTTTGAATATTAGTTCATGCTCAAAGAAACTAACTGCTCAAAAATAGTGAAATTCTATTTAATAAAATATAAATGATCAGCTTCCTTTTATATATGCTTGCTTCAAGAGTGGCATTATTCAAAACTCTTCATTTTTTTACCTAAAGGGTGTACAAAATCATAAACTCTAAACTGCATGTACTTACATGCAGTTTGAATTGTTCGCACACTTTTACGGGAAGTGAAGAATTTTGAGTTAAAGTGCAACTTTCCTTGAGAGAGTGTTAGGTACAGTACCCAAAAAAAAAAAAAACAGAACGATGGCTATATCTTCGGTTCTAATTATCGTAGAATCTTACGGTTTACACCAAAATGTTTTGCTTACGATTTTCTATAGATCTGATGCAATTTCTCTTTCTTGAGGGACCGTTTACTAAGTAAAAGTAACGCTATCTTCAAAAATTTCAATTCGAACCCTTATTTTTTATCATTTCATTCGATTCAGAATACATCATTTACCCTGTATACCAAATTTCAATGCATTATGTTGAAAAACACGTCACTTATGAGCGAAAATATTTCGACCATTTTTTGACCGATCTTCAGGGAGAATTTCCATAAAACGAAAGGTATTTTTAAGGTTCTTCTTCACAGAGGGAGAAATCGAACGGTCAATGTGACACGTTTCACGAATATTAAAAAATACAAGTATTAGTCTAAAATTGCATAGAAACTACTTGGATTTATAGTGTCATGTTTAAGATTAATACAAAAATAGCAAGTAAACGCAAAAGTAACATAATTTATTTACAACATTAAAGATGTGCATTCTTCACACGAAATAAATAAAATATCGAAAACTGTAATTGCAGAAATATAGCGAATACTACTGATGATTAGAAAATTAATAAATATTAAATGTAGGCATTAGTAAACAGTATTTAGCAAAGCATGAATATTTTACAGAAATATTTCACTATAAACACAAATGTAACTAGATCGTTGAAATTATTTATAAAATGAAAAAGTCACATGATTCAGTAAAATTTTTAAAGGATAACTTATTGAAATTGCTTAAAAAATGTTGTTTTAAATAAATGGAATTTAAGAAAGCAAATAAAAAAAAATAAAAAAATATAGTTTACAGAAAAAATAATTAATAATTTAAAAAACTAAAAAACATGCTTTAATAGAAAATCAAACTAAAAAGTAGAAAATAATCAATAGATTAAAAAACTAAGAAACAAGCTTTAATAGAAAAGTGAACTAAAAAGTGGAAGATAATTTTAAATAAGTTTGAAATAAGAATAGAGTGATTAACAAGAAATATTTATTTTATCGTACAAAAGCGTGGGGCGGGGGGGGGGGGCTTTTTAAGATATTTTCATAATGGCACTACTTTTATTTGTCATTAAATATTTACAAAAATTGACATCAAGCACCCCACGCTTTTTTACGATAAAATAAATATTTCTTGTTAATCACTATTCTTATTTCAAACTTATTTAAAATTATCTTCTACTTTTTAGTTCACTTTCCTATTAAAGCGTGTTTCTTAGTTTTTAAACTATCGGTTATACGATAATTGAACGTTATGCGATTTTCCACACCTCTAGTTTACCTTGAATTAATCTTTGATAGTTTTCAAAAGTCGTCTACTATATGGTCCCTTAAAGTGAGCGTTTTTTACATTTTCTCTAAAAAATCGAGAACTAATAGTCAAAATGGAAAGAAAAAAATTATGGGGGGGTTTTAGACCATGGTAAATCTAATGAAAGCAAAAAACATAAATGTTTCTATTCAAATTTTTTTTTAATTGCTTTATTAATTAATAATTAATTATTAAATAAGAAATTGATTCAAAAGCTGATTGCTATTTATGTTTGGCCATTTACAAACTACCTTTTGAAAAAAAAAATTACTGAAATATATTAATTATTTAAGTATTTATGGCCAAAAAACCAACTTTTTTATTTAACCTTAATTTATCATTTTCTTTTTATCATTTAAATTACAAACCATTCATTAGAAAATTACGAATTTTTGTATTTCGCATTCTTTTTTAATGCTGAATCCAAATATGGAATAATATTATGAGGTTGTTATTGAACTTTTTAAAGTTTGGTTCTGTTTTAATATGTAGATGACCCCTCATGATAAAAAAAAACTACATACAATTATTAAAAACCTTTCACGATTTACAACGGTACCTTTTGTTTGTTATTTCAACAATTAGAACAAAAGATATAGCCATCGTTCTGGGTTTTTTTGGGGTACTGTACAAACATAGAAATTTCACATTGCAGTGTATTTTTATTTGTTTAAATGTATATTATAAATGGAGGTAATTGCATGGTTTGAGGTTTACAATAAATTCAGAATTTTTCTTTTTTAAACAGAAAAAAAGGCTGACCAGAAAATGTTTATTAAATTCGGCAGTATAAATGAAACACAGAAACTCTCTATAGTATCTTATCCCAGTGTCAGAGCCATATAAAGAACTTGAAAGAAATATAATATAGAGAAAAGTATAGGGTTAGTACTCCATGCTAGAAGACCTAATCTATTAATTTAATCGCTTTAATTTCGTTCGCAATAGTCAACAAAATTGCAACATTTTTAAAAAAAAGTTATGAACATAAATTATTAACTTACAACATTGAAGTGACGGATTTTATATTATAGATTTTAGTGTTTAGGCTGTTTTTGAATATAACTTTTCGTATAATTGTTTCTTTTACTTTCTTTGAGAATATCTTAAGGCTTCTTTTTGTGTTTTTAAACAATTTTGATTTTTTCAGCTTAGCTTGACTATTTTCAACCCTCTTCTGATTGGCCTTGGTTACTTGAGATACAGGAACGATCCAGACGCAGAGAGAGAGCCAAATATATTTGAAAAGATTTACTACTTTTATTCTTGTCCTGCCATTAAAATGATGGTGCTCTTTGTAAGTTGATAATGTTCACTATTAATAATTAACATCGATAACTATGTAATGTTAGCAAATTCATTTATATAAAATTATATCATGTAAATTATTCAAATTTTGATTCTACTAAGTTTAAATGGGATTTTCAGAAAATTTAGCAGTTTCCGAATTCTTCTTCTAATCATAAATTCTCCTGGTTAGAACAACCTAGAGCCTCTATTAATCCACATATCTTCATAAAATTTTGTAGGCGTACTACTGAGGTATCACGAAATGGTAAATTAAAATAACTAAAAACTATTATTAGCAGTTAAAATTATTACAAATGACGTATCGAAGTCAGAAATTATAGGACATTTATTGAAAAATGTATCATATTGTCTTAATTTTGGTCTAAAACTTCATTTACAACTTCTATGTTAAAGTTCAGCATGCAAAGTTAATTTTATAAGTCCTTACAGTTCCACATTTTCATCATTTGGTAAAAATTTGAAGTGATGTTAATTCTTTAATCTGATAATTTTTGCATGATCTCAGTTTTAAGTATAGAAAATTTTAGGAAGATCTGAAGTTTATTTCAGGCATCAGACGACTTAAAACAGAAGAACGTTAATTATTGGTATCCTGTATGTTGGGGAGCAAAACACTGGTGTGCTTATGCATGCTTCATTGAATTTTTAACGTTTGTCGTGCTTAATATTTCATTTAAAAATTCTTATTTTAATTAATTAATCTATAATATAAATATAAGTAAATTAATTTTTAAACTTTTCAAACATTTTCAGTACTAGCGGTATACTTTCTTTTCCTTTCAGTATTCCTACCTTTGCTATCTTTTTCTATTTTCCTACGTAATACTTTTTGATTTCCGAGAAATTGTCGATTGGCCAGAAATCATCCTTCATGTGTGGGCATTTAGCTTAATACTTGACATCGGAAAAGAGGTAATGCATGATATTATATAACTCTCAATATGAATTAAAACCATTGTTAGCATATATGTATTATAATTAAGAAAAATATATAACAGTTTACTAAATATTGAGGACCAGGTTAGAAAAACACGTGCTAATCACTTGAATTTTTGCTAATTAATTAGTAATATTCTAAAAAACTTTCAAGATTCTAACTTGCAAGATTCTAAATAAATAATTTGCAAGATCCTAAATAAATAACTTGAAAGATTTTAAATAAATAACTTGCAAAATTCTAAATAAATAACTTGCAAAATGAGCAAAGAACATTTTCATTAAAATTTTTTAAAACATTGTCGTCCAAAAGTGCAATGAACTAATTAGTTTTAAATTTTTCGAAATACGATTTTAATTTTTCATATTTGATTGCATGCTCTCGAACTCAAAACCGGAATTTTCGTAAGTTTTAACTAAGCATTTTAAAGAATGTTTGGAAGGGATAGAAGTTTTTTTAATGCAATTTATAGAAAAATTGAAATAATAATTTATTTGATACATGTATTGAACAAAAAAGAAAAAAAATCACAACATTTTATAAGGATACACATTAGTTTTTAGTATTTTTTGTGTGTGAATTTTTTAAAATTAGTTTAGGCATTTTATTTTTATGAACGAAAAATGTTCACGTTTCTTTCAGATTGTACAACAGCCAAGTGATCCTAAAGACAACAAATTAATGGAGTGGTTACATGGTTACTTTTGGAACAAGTTAGATTGTGTGTGGGTCTTTTTCTTTTTTGTCGGAGGATCTATCAGACTTATATCTCAGTTTGTATATATCGCAAACTGGGTGAAATTAGATGACATTCACCTCATATATACTTTCAGCTGTATACTCAGCTACATAAGACTGTATGAATTTTATATGACGATGTCGCATATTGGACCGAAGCTCATCGTTCTGAAAAGAATGGTAAGATTTGATTTGCAACTTTGTTTTCACTAATTTAAAACGAGTAAGTACCCATATGACGAATTTTCACACCCATTCTATAAATGACCTAATATAGCTAGGAATGAGAATACCAAAAAATCCCTTTCTTTTTCGATAAATGCCAAGAAGTTTTGAGTTTACCATACATCAACATGGTGGACCCGTATAGTTTTTTTTCTTTTGATATTTCAGGCCTTTATAGGATTGCAATGTGGTAAATGCTGTTAAGCTGTGTGCATCATAGTTTACGAATAACTAAAAATATCAATGTATTATTTTTCACATCTGTTTATTTATACTACTTTTCAGAGTTGTATGGCTCTAGAGAAAGTGTAAGGAATAGTTACCAGTATTAGGTGAGGAATTTGGCTTTTATACAGGGTAGTCATAAATAAACTGATACTATTTAGAGTTGACTGGAGCTTGTAGAAATTAACAGATCTTCCTAAAACTTTGCATATGTAAAACTGATCTCATTGTAAAATATTTTTTTTTCAAGAAAACAATTTAAAACATTATTGTCTGAAAATAATGTTTCAGAAACTCAATATATATGATATATGTTCAAAACTTTATTGGGCTGTTTACATTTTGGATTAAAATTTCATCAATATCTTTTCCGATAAAGTCTGTAATGTTAATTTCTGCATAAGTCCTTGAATTGCCATATTTACATCTGATGGTGAACTGCTATTTCTTTTTTTGACACTTTTTTGAACAGCAATTTTCCCCAGTTCTAAAAAGTGAGTAAACCACATTTCATGAAAGATGAATTCTATAGAACAGGTCCTAGATGAACATAAATAACTATGGTGTGTTCGAACTTTCGTTAAACAGAAATATAAAATTCAGTGGAAGACAGTAATATTGTTACTTTATTTTTAAAAATAAACTTAATTTAATTTGAAATTATTATGGTTTCATCTATTAGAGATAGTCATTTTATTTTAATAATTAATTCTTAACTATATGAACCTGTTGACTATCCACATCATTACACGCTATTAGGTTTAATACATATAAAAGAACAAGTATGAAATGGGGTTACAATCAGTTCAAGAATATGACACAAATAGTTAAAGATGCACAGCATTTTTTAAATTGTTTATAATTTCATTTGTACTTTACATGCATAGTGGTAGTTACTGCTTACTTGGATATTTATAATTGAATAAACAAATGGTATTACTCTTTTATATATTTAATAAAAAGATTGCTTATAGATTGGGTGCGTAATACTTAGTGTTGTACTACTTACTTATACTTATGCGTTTTTGTTCAATTATAAATTGTCATATGAATTGAAGATTTCTTTAATTCATTTTTCTTCCCTTTTTAGATTGGGGATCTTATCGTATTTTTTCTGATAGTGGCAGTATGTATTTTATGCTACGGGATAGGTCGTGTCGCGCTTTTACATCGTGAACGACAGCCTTTTTGGAATGTCTTTACAGAAATATTTTCCCTTCCATATTGGCATCTTTTTGGAGAATTGGATTTGGATGAGGATTCAGCGGGTAAGTTTTATGTAAATTCCACGAAAATTTCCAGTGTTTTAATTATAAAGAAATAACTCCAAAATATTAATTGCTTTGGAATCCTAAAAAAATCACGAGTTTCTTCAAGTCGCTTTTATCTTTTTTATAGTTACTAATAACTAACAAGTTTGTAATAACTATATTCATATGGAATATGAACAGTGTTTAGTTTCAATTGGTAATGTATAATGATGAATAAGTAATTATAATGGTATTCTAGATATAGGAGATAATAATTTTGAATATTTAGTGCTTGTCTAAGGGAATGGCCTTTACTATTTTGTTACAGTTTATTTCCACAGAAAAAAAAGAAAGTAAAAAGGAATAAGGTATTGAGCTCTTGCCAGGGCAAAGGCTAAGCAGGAGCTTGTATTAAAGTAATATGTAAAGGAGGATATTAAAATATGGGGAACATTTGTCATGACTGAGACACTAAATGGTGTTCTATTTTGTTTAAATTGGTAATGAGTAATGTTAAATTGTTATAATGGTGGTATTGAATACTACCTTAGTTTTGATTGTAAGTTTAAAATATTGCTATAAATGACCAATTTTTTATATCTACATTGCTTTTTTGTTCACATTCAACCCAAAAAGCTTTTATAGATGTACAGTGGTAATAGGGGAAATGAGTTTTTTTATTACTTGTGTCAAAATATTTCACTTTTTAAAATACACTGAGTAAATTAATAAATTTCTATATTTTGCAATAAGTGGTAAAACTAAAATAATTATACAGTCGGATTTTTAAAAAAAATTATTTATAGGAAGATTTCCTACATGTGAATCAGATCCATCTTCTTGTCACCAAAGTCCGCATGCGTGGATCGTCCCTATAATGTTGGCTGTTTATATGCTCATTGGAAATATTTTGTTAGTCAATATGCTGATTGCTGTGTTTACGTAAGTTACCCTTTTTGAACTTACGGCATTTAAAGCAGAATGTCATTTATGCATTGTCTGATTACACATAAATTGTAAATAGTGTTTAAATACAGTTCTGGTAATATGTATTTTTAGACAAAACAACTCTGATGTCCGAAATGTAACCAATTTTCAAAAAGTGCTCAACATATGGAACTACAGATCTGAGAAAATTTGGTCATAGAGATTAATAATTTTAACGTGTTAAATGTCTGAGGCATATAAAATTTCCATCAACATCCTTCAAAACTTTTGTAAGAAATTGTGATTTTATGAAGATTATGAATCCTTCAGAGCATTCTTATCTTGTGACAACATGATTCACACTTATTGTGGTCGTTTTGATGATCGAAATTAATACTTTACGTTTTATTATATTAGTTTTCAAATTACAAAGTAGGACTTTTTTGCAAAAATAGTGGGTTAGTTACAATTATATTAATCTGGAATTTGATTTTCTGCCAAAGTATTCATTATATAAAGAAGTCATTCAGATAAATTTGAGAAAAATTCGCTTTTGAATGTGAGTATTATATAGTTTAAAAATATATATTTTAAACAATTTTTTCAATAGTTTTTTACTCTAAGTAGGATGATAAATAAAATTACGATGGGCATATTTTGCTTTAAATGTTATTTTATGTATTTGACACATTTCAAAAATATTTGACAGATTTGACTTAATTAGTATATTTTTGATAAATTTGTCATAATTCATACATTTTTGATAAATTTGACCCTTTACATGTATTTTGTATAAACTTGGCATAGAACATAATTTTTTTTGATAACTTTCAACTACATATTTCATACAATTTAAACACTTTCATATTCAATTTCTGACATTTCTTATACATTTGATACATTAAATGCATTTTTTCATTTATTGTCTGTCTATCCGGAAAATAGTTCCCTTCAAATAGTCTAGATGGTAACATTCGCCATAGAAACACGATTCATTTATTTAAAATAAGGGTGATACATCCTGGAAACGGCACCTAAAAAAATTATAATACGGCAAATGTAGATGTCTTTCTCTTGGAATTCCCCTTGGAAAATGGGGCTAGTCTTGTTTCCACGTCAACAGACAACGCTAGATAAAGTGGCTGGGGCTATTCCCGTGAAAGGCAGACAGTATCTGACACCCACCTTACAGTGATACATTTAATTAAACTTTCATTTGGATTTTATTGTGAAGCAACATTGTTAAAATTGCAGGCATGTTTTTGACGAAGTGAATGCTAATTCAAGAGAGATCTACTTATTTGAAATCTATGTTTCTGGTTTGCAATTTTCACGAAGATCAATCCTTCCTCCTCCTTTTCTCATCATCGAAGATCTTCTTTGTGGAACCTATTTCGTATGCCTCAAGCTTTACAAGAAGATTTACTCGAAGTGCTGTTGCTGTATTCGAGGTCTTAATGAAAAATGTAAGGATTCTTAATATTTTTTATCCTTTTTTTTATAGTGTCTTTCTAGAAACCACCAAAAACACTCTAAACGCTTATTTAATAAAGAAACTTTTTAATTATTCATGAACTTAGATTTAGGATTTTCTATTTATAGTTTTATTTTCTACAGTTACATGTTAAAATTAGGCTTTAATAGCTTATAACAATATATTTGGCAAATAATTATTTTTACGAATATAATTTTTTTTCTTCTTCAAATTTGAATGCCTAAGTTGTTCGGAAACATGTATTCACTTCAGTGGTAAAGGGATGGTTTGTCCATTTTCACAGTTTTCAATTTATCATTGAGGTATTATGTGTTATTTGAGTTACTTCTAAAGGTATTTAATAAAATATAACACAAGGTTTTATAAACCAGTGATACTTATATGCAAGAGTAGGCAATAGTGAGATGGAAAAATTGTGGAATTAGAAAAATGAAGATAGTTCTCATTATCTCATGGGCAAGTTAAAAGTAGCATGATAAGTTGTTTTTTACTAAAATATCTCCAAATTTCTACTAAACATTTGTACATATGTATAATGCTCCATTTTGTAATTGTTTTATTGCATACTAACCTCTTGATCAAGCTTTGCGGAGACCCATCATTGTGTACAGGTCCTAGTTTTTAACCAGGCTCGCTTTGTTCGATGAAAGTTTCACTGATCGTAAGCCCAAGCTTGCTTCGCTCGATAAAAGTTTCATAGCTACGCAAGCACAGACAAGATTGCTCGCTAAAAGGTTAATTGCTATGCAAACCCTTATTATTAGAACCCCTTTGTTGAGAAAAAAAAATCCCTTTTAATACAATTACAACACCACCTTCTTACCCTTTTGAGAATATTTTAACATTCTGTTTGCGAAAAGCAAAATTAGATGACCAAAACTTGTGTTTAAAATTTCAAAGTTATGCTTTTATTGAAAGTCACATTGCAAAGCAACTTTAAGAAATTTAAAAGAAACAGTCACTTTGTAAATTTAAAAAAAAATTTAAAATATTAAAAAAAGTAATTACATTTTAATATTCTGTTTATCAAAAGCATAACTAGGCCAAAACTGCTTTTGTTGAAACTTTCAGAGTTCTAATTATATTGGAAGTCCCTTTCTATAGAGCCAAAGACAAACAGACAGACACTTTGTTTTATTATTATAGATACTGCTATTCAAACAAATAAAATCTTATATCCACGATCATTAGTTTTGAAATAACTTTTTTTTTCTTTGTAAAAAGAGAAACGTAGAGTGACATTAGATTTCGCAATAGAAATGTAATAATAATGTTAAATAGGTGCTCTTAATACTTTCTATGATTGTTGGTACCGTAAGTAATGATATAAAGAACTTAAGGGAAGAGGTAAGTGGAAATTGGCTAAAATGGAGTTACTGCCTACTTGTTTTGCCGATAGTGTTGGTGTTTTATATTTGTATAGGTAGTTCTTTTCTATTGACAATAATTAATACTTAATTTTTTTTTCAACGTCTGTATGTTGCAGGTCAGATGCAAAGAAAATTGCGTCTTGTATATGTTGGAAACTTGCGACTATTTGAAAAGGAAGCCAGAGCTAAATACATTAAGAAAGCTGGAAGTCCAGATGAGCAAACATTAGAAGCAGTAAAAATAGACCAAAGGTGGGGGAAAAAAATCTAAATATTTATATACTTCTATGGATTTATATATTTGATAAAAAATTAATTCAAGTATTAGAATAGAAGATGGGTTTTACTTACTTAAAATGCGAAATCAGAATAAGATTTTTTTAAAAAGGGACATGTGTTATTGCAAACCTATTCCCATGTGCCCTTTTTATAAAGTCTAATTCAAATAAAATAAAGCACCAGTTTTATGACAAAAGGTTTGATTTATACTATTCACATAAGTTGGGATAAAAAAAAAGCCATTTATGTATATTAAGGTGGGGTGAAAAAAACTTTTTTTGTTTCTTTTTGAAGATCTATTTTGCGAAAAACTTGTCTTTAGTGTAGTTGCGCGAAAAAAACAACAACCTATTTTTGCTTACATCTGAAGAAAGCTCATCGACCCTAAACTTTGAGAAATTATACGATTTTCATAATTTTTCTAATAAATGGAAAAATACTTCTATAGCAAGTAGCAATAGTCATATTTTGTAGAAAAAAAAGTATAGGAAAGGCGACTAAATTGAAAAAAGAAAGAATACGTTTTACAATTAATTAGTAGCCGTATTACATTTAAAAATATAAATTTTTTTTAATTTCTATTTCAAATTCTTTTTTTCTAATTGTAAATTATTTTACTTTGTAATGAATATATTCCTTTATTTGTCTTTAATTTTTTTTGATAGTTTGCAATAAGATTTGCTTGAAAAACTTGGGCATCGATGATTTTGAAAGAAGTCCAGTTCTTCTGAAACTATCATGTAGTTCTGTTCCAGTGAATCATTTTGATGTCTGTAGCTAAGATATTTATTTTAGGTGGTTGAAAACTCTTGGTTGACTTTCTTTTAGAAGCTAAGTTTCTAGTCTTTGCAATTCTTTTGAAATCTAACTATATCAATTTTAGTAAAAAAAAAAAAAAAAATGTTTTTTTAAGTGTAATACTGTCTACTAATGAGTTGCGAAATATATATATATATATATATATATATATATATATATATATATATATATATTTTTAAATTTATTAATCTTTTCATACCGTGAATGCGGGTTACTTTGGCCCAAACTGAGAAAAACATATAACGTTCTTTGCTAACCTTCAGGAAGCAGTTTTTAAAATAATTTCGATAGTTTCCGCTATGGATCAGCATTCATAGAGGAAACTGTTGAAATTAATTTAAAAACTGCTTTTTGAAGGTTAGCAGAGAACGTTATATATTTTTCTCAGTTAGGGTCAAAGAAGGACCCCAGGGCCAAAGTAGCCCGCATTTATGGTACTTTTTTCTAAAAAATATGCCCTTAGCTACATGTTATAAAAGATCTTTGAATTTTTTTTTCATTTATAAGAAAATTTATGAAAATCGTATATGTTCTCAAAGTTTAGGTTGGTTGTTTTCAGATTAACTGGCACCGTCAGCAACACGTGGGTTATAATGCGCCGAAACATTTGTCCTTTGACAAGCCAACATACATTTACAGCACACCCATGCCTAACACGGGACTCGAACCCGCAATCGCTAGAAGCTAGCATGCTAACCACTACACCGTTTGGTCGGCCTCAATGTTTAGGATCGAGGCACAAATACCATTATTATTATTATTATATTTTTTTCTGCTTTTCACTTATCTACCCTAGAGGCAAGTTTTCTTCACTATAGCTTTTCAAAAAGAAAAAAAAGTTTTTATCGGCTCATCCTAATGTATATCTCTATACTTCGATTTTTTTTAAAATGGTTAATTATATTAAATGAACAGTAATCTATGTAATTGATAACTAAAGAGAACTATATTTGAATCAGACATTATATGAAGGGACATGTGCTTGTTGTAAACTTATTCCCATGTCAACTTTTTATAAAGTACAATTCAAATCAAAAAATAAATTAAACACCTATTTCAGTGACACAAATCTCATTTATACTCTTCGTATAAGAAAAATAAGATTCAATAGCATATTAAAATTTGTACTTGATCAGATTAATAAGTAAGAATTTAAGATGTTGTACAAAGGTGGAAGTGGTTGCTACAGTGAATTTTTGTTTGTTTTTGTTTTAATGTCTAACTTATCTGAGGAGCGTCGAAATAAAAACTTTTAAATCCGAAATAAGTAAAATAAGTTATTACACTTTTAGTTTTTTAAAAAAGTAAAATATTTATGGACTATTTGGTTACTTATTGTATTTCGGGCAGTTTTTGCGTTGTGTGCAGCTAAAAATAAAATTAACAAGTGGAGTTTTGCCATATTATTCCATTAGCATAAAAATAAATTGTTTTAAAGAAATATAGCTCTTCATCATTTTTTTCTCACCAATCTCATATAATAAATGACAACTTGAAATGCTAAAATAAACTATTTTCATAACTTGTGAATCATGTAATTTTTTTACCTGTAACAAGTATCAACGGGAAATCTTTTACAAATCTATTCTTGTTCCGAACTATATTACTCTGTTTTATAATAAAACACAATTTTACTGCACTGTCTAATTTATTTAGTGTAAATAAAAACATCATCTAAGTACTACTGTTTTTTTTAGAATTAGCTACTTAAAGGATTTTATGAAGAAACTTCAATTTCTACAAAATGGACAGAATAACAAACAAGGCTCTAGAACAGAAAAACACACTAAGTATAAAGACCCTATGTCTAACAAAGGAAAGATGATTACTTATTCAAACCAATCTGATAAGTTAAATGAAGACGATGATGACTTGCGTTCACAGTTGGATGTGGACGACTTTATATTGCAGTGGTCAACAATTAAAAGATGTGCCTCAGAGCAGCAAATGGCAAAGTCTTGGGCAGAAACGGACAATAGATTGATGCAAATTGAAAACTATTTAACTTACATAGTAACAAAATTAGAAAGCTTTGACCAGTATATCTCTAAAATGAATGGAGTGGCATTAACTTAGATATCTAAACCATTTTCATTGTTCATATATAAACCTTTTTTCAACTATTGTATTTTTTACTTCTGATACTCATCGATGTTTGGACGTATTTAATAAATGTATATACTAATTAAATAATTAATACAATCAGTGTTACAGTGTCATTTTTTGGAAATGAAACATTTCTGATATCGTTTCATTCACTGTTATATATGTCGCACAAGCTTGTATAAAGTTATCCAAGTCAAAAAAATTCTTCTTTTTTGCGTTAAAGTGGGTCCAGAATCACAGACTTTTTTACTTGAAGCTGGAAGAAAGGCATGAGTTGGTTTCAAATTGAATTAAACTTGAAACCAATCTTGTTCCGTTCTTCGCGGTTGAAATCCATGCAGTCTAGGCCACTTCCCACAATTTAAACTCAAAATTAGGAACTTTGAGTTGTATAGTTTTAATCGCAAGTGTGCTAAGTGTTTGTACGTAAGACTCCAATAAAAATGTATTCATGTATAAAAGAATGAAAAATGAATGAAAAAATCCTTATTAGATAATAAAATCTGAAAATATTTGTTCCGTAGTTGTACCGTTCCAATTCTATGATCTGTCAAAGATCACTAAAAATGAAGAAAATTTGGTTTTTGTGACAGTGAAAACTATTTTTATCCATATAATACTGCGCAAACAACTTGCCCTGTTCTGGAATGTACTAACATGGGGGTTTATGAAACGTATAAAAAGTTCATGACAAGTCAATTGCGCAGTGTCATTCAAGGTCACGAAATGTCCAGATTTTCATGTTTTTTACCATTTTCAAGCCTGAATTATATCTTGCGCGTTAGATTTGCCACTGCAAACAAGGTGTCATTGGATAGAACTACATTAGTACAATTTATTAATACATAAAACATTGAAGCAAGTTGAACACTTTGGAAATTATTTGGTTCCAAAATCGAAAAATCTTCGAATGGGACACAAATTTGAGCTC
This sequence comes from Linyphia triangularis, assembly GCA_963978545.1. Lineage (NCBI taxonomy): Eukaryota > Metazoa > Arthropoda > Arachnida > Araneae > Linyphiidae > Linyphia > Linyphia triangularis. Next base: position 53,748,791 of record OZ021721.1, read on the forward strand.
GTATAAATTGCTGCCGGAATAATGTAGTGACACAACTTTGGGACTATTTAAACACTCCTCTTTTATATTTAATGAGAAATTAAACTTTATTGAGGCAAGTCTAAGAGAATTTTTTTTTTCACTCCATCCTTTCATATTGATGTATTTCTGTTTTCATTCATATTTTCAAAAATTGATCTGTTTTCATTTCACTCTTCCAAATGCTTATAACAATTGCTTGTAAGTCTCCTGTATGTCTCTTCAACTAGGAATTTTGAATGGATCGGCTCCAGAAAGTTTCAAAGGAGCAAAGAAAACTAAGCTTCAGTGAACTGTGTCGATATCATCACGCAATGGCCACTTAAACTCCTCAGCTACTCTCTGAAGAAATTTCAATTTAAACATGCCATCACCTCAATCTTCTTTACCAATGTAACACCGTTTATCGTACATGACAGTGTAAAAAGCATGGGGCTGAAATTCATATCCACAATTCTGATCAGTAATTAGCTTTATCTCTTTAATGATATTCTCCATTTGGCGGGGGACAGTAATTTGGATTTTAACGGCGAATTCACCATTACCCATGCAATCAGTTCCAGGCACAAGTCATACAAAACCCTAAAGATGAAGACATTATCACTCAGCCAAAAATTTATAATTCTGATGTTTTGTCTAGAAGAAAATTGCACATCAAGGCTTGAAATTGCTGAGGATTTGTCCCTATATATTACTAGAAGAGAGCACCATATTATTTAAATAATTAAAGGTCAAGACAGAACCAGAAGGACATTTTCAAAAAGAATGGAAGGAGTGACAAAAAAGACAAATTATGAAATTACTGCAGCTTTTGAAGAACCCACTACAGATAATAGAAATTACATCTACTTAAGTCTTGGGTGCAAAGAAGGATGGGTACTGAAACTCAAAAGGAAAGTTACACGTTTGAACCAGAATTAAAAACAATTTCTTCTAGAATGCTTGAACAAAGGAAATAAAACATTAAATAAATTAACACCTCAAACTGTTATAAATATGAAGAGAAATCTCACAGTTGATGGAAAGAAGAAATTTTGTCCAAATGAATATTTGATAAGGGAATAAGTTAGGTAACATTTCCACGGAATGAAAGGTAAGACTGAAATAGGAAATGTTATTAAATATTAAGTCTAATAATAATGACGAACTGGTATAATTGAAGACAATCAGGTACGTTAATTGTTAGATGACTTGAATAGATGTAATTTTTATTATCTTTAGTGGGTTTTTCATAAGCTGCAGTAATTTCATAATTGGTATTTTTTGTCACTGCTTCCATTCTTTTTGCTAATTCTTTTCTGGCTTTGTCTTAACTTTGATTATCTTAAGAATGTTGTGTTCTCCTCTAGGAATATGTTGGGACAAATCCTCTGCAGTTTCAAACGTTGATGTGCAATTTTCTTCTTGGCAAAACATCAGAGTTATAAATTTTTGGCTAAGTGATGTAGTCTTCATCTTTAGGGTTTGGTATGACTTGTGCCTGGAACTGATTGCATGGGCAATGGTGCATTTTCAGTTAAAATCCAAATTACTGTCCCCCCACCAAATGGAGAATATCATAAAAGAAATAAAGCTAATTACTGATCAGGACTGCGGATATGAATTTCAGCCTCATTCTTTTTTACGCTGTCATTACGATAAATGGTTTTACATTGGTAAAGAAGGTTGTAATGATGGCGTGTTTAAAATAAAATTTCTTTCGTGAGGAGCTGAGGAGTTTAAGTGGCCATTGCGTGATGATATCGACACAGTGTACTGAAGCTTAGTTTTCTTTGCTCCTTTGTAACTTTCTAGAGTCGATCCATTCAAAGTTCCTAGCTTAAGAGACATACAGGAGACTTACAAGCAATTCTTATAAACATGAGGAAGAGTGAAGTGAAAAAAGATAAATTTTTTGAAAACAGAAGAGTATCATATGTAAAGATGGGGTGAAAAAAAAATCATTTATTTTTTTCTCTTCAACCTGCCTTAATAAAGTTTAATTTCTCATTAAGTACAATAAATGAGTGTTTAAATAGTTCCAGCGTTGGTCAATATATTATTTCTGCAGCAAGATGAACGAGCTTAAATTTGTGTCGAATTCGGAGATTTTTTGATTTTGGCACCAAATAATTTCCAACATGTTCAACTACCCTCAATGTTTTATGTATTAATAAATAGTACTAATGTAGTTCTATCCAATGACACCTTGTTTGCAGTGGCAAATCTAACGCGCAATATATAATTCGGACTTGAAAATGGTAAAAAACATGAAAACCTGAACATTTCGTGACCTTGAATGACTCTGCTCAATTGACTTGTCATGAACTTTCTATATTTCATAAAGGTCCATGTTAGTACATTCTAGAACAGAAAAAATGCAGATGGCAAGTTGTTTGCGCAGTATTATATGGATAAAAATAGTTTTTTTGTGTCACAAACAAAACAATTTTTACATTTTTAAGGAGATCTTTGACAGGTCAAAGAATTTGAACTGTTCAACTACGGAACAAAGAATTTCACATTTTATCATCTAATAAGGACAAAAGCAACTGGTAATTGTTTGGGGAAAATCGGAGTTGTTTTGAATCAAGGGTGGTTCAACCTCTCAGAATCTTGCTCTTAACCCAATTCTTTAAAAAAAAAAAAAAAAACTCATTTTTATCCATTCAACTAAATCATTTCGTTTTCATTCAAATTTTAAAAACTTATTTAATTTCTTGATTTCCAAAAAAAGCCTTTTCAACTTATATTAAAATTTCAATCCTAAAATTTATTCTTAAAAATTAGTTTCCTCAGAGCAATTTTTGTACTTGACAGAATCTATTTTTATCCCATTTACGCCCTTTGAGGGCGTTGCGCCGCTTCTGCGCCGGAGGGAGTTCCTATTGGAGTAGAAAAAAATTAAATCTCAGTATCATCCCACTATTCGCGAGGGAAGACTACAGAATATCACATCCCGCGTTATGCTACGAGCATCTTTTGCGCTTGGAGATCAACTGAGCGTATTGTTTTGATTGAAAAGATATATTCAGATAGTCGATTCCTAAACATTTCATTTGTACTATTTTAAAAAGAGAACACAGGTAAAATGTTCGTATATTTTTTTCCAAAGAATTGAATTAATAGATTTCGGGAATATTTTTTCATTGAAAGTATTTTATGCTAATGTTATTTTATATTAAAGTATATAAGTTTTAATAACATTGTATACGTTTTTAAAAAGTATGCTTGGTTAATTTATGTTACTCGAGTTCAAAATATTCTGAATAGATAAAAGGAGCATGTATATGTGATTGGAAGTAATTCATTTTAGTAAAATAACTTTTTTTCTGTATCGCATTTTAGTTGCTATTTAAAAAGTATTTTTGTTTTACACTTATATAGCTGACACGGTTTTTTTTTTTTTTTTTGTTTTTTTGTTAACTCTTTTTAAGGCATTTGTTTTTGTAGTTTTGAATTTATTTAATATTTTATTTTGTTTAAAAAAAATCAAGAAATAGGAATTTTGTTTTTCAGATTTCAATTTCAAAATGCACTTTATCACTTGATCGTGGGCAAAATGTACTTTATTAGTTGATAATTAAACATTGATAATATTGGCACAAAAAGAAACAAGTAATTTAAACAAGATGCACCAACGTATTTTATTTGAAATTTAAAATGTTTGATTTTAAATGTTCATTGTTATTTAATGTAATTTTAAGTAAACTTTTAATTCATCATTTTTAAAAGAATTAAGAATGTAAACTTTTTTTAATGCGTTTCAATTACTTAAAAAAAATTAATATGAATGCCTTAATAGCAATATAATTAAAATTCTTATTGTGATGCTATAAAATAGTAATTATAAGTTAAATTTAGGATACATTATTTTATTTTAAGTCATATTGTTTTCTTACGTTGCCAGCCTTAACAATGTTAAACTTTGAGTGACAGCTTTTTCATGCATTGTTTCCATTATTTCAGTTTTTTTTTTATGTATTTGAAATAATTCATGTATTTTTAAAAGCATGATTTTTGGTGTTTTTAAAATTTTAGATGCATTTTAAGTTTGAAGTTGACAGAAACTAACAGTAAGTGCATTATTTTTAAAATATAATTTTCTCAATAAATTAAAAAAGTCATATTTCACCAAACAATAATATATATATAAATTAAAGAACGAAGTTTTTTCCAAAAAAAAGTTTTTAAACTATATTGTATATCTATTAAAGTGCCTAGGTATAGGTCTTAAAATGTAAAATTTATATAAATTAGTAAATAAATCAGAAATTTGATACATGCGATTTTTATAAAATTGTAAATGATTTCTTAATTTTTAATGATAATTTTTATTCTATACTAAAGAATAGTTTTAGGTGAAATTGCATAACAAAATTGCAGAAAAATATAATCAAGTTAGATACATTAAAATGACGCAGTCTTGAAAATCAAATGTTTAATTATCTTTCATTCACAGTTCAACAAATGGAGCTCACCTTGTATTATAGTTTCACAATGTATTGCTTATATATATTTAGGATTAAAAAAAAAGTGTTTAAACAATTTTATCCACTAATTCTAAATGAAGATTTACTTAGTTGAAGTGGCACTAAAAAGTGACTTTTGAGATACAATGTTCTGGAAACTTTAATTTTGAACTTTTTTCATGTATAAAAAGTATACTTTACCAGTTAAAATATTTGCAACTAAGCATTTAAAGGAGCCACAAAGTTCTGAAGTTAGAGTTAGCTTAAATTTCAGAAGATAGCCTTCATCTATTATGAAAACTAGCAATAAAAAGAAGAAATGTTTCACACCCTTTCATTCAGTTAGATCTTCAATTAAATATATGTCTATGAATCAGTACTTTGACCTACTAACCATTTAAAAATTAAATTAAAAAAAAAAAAAAATACATATAATATGTATCAAAATGAACATGTTACAATTATTTTCAAACATTGCACGATTTAATGTAATGTAAAAACTACATCTTTAAACACATGATGATGTTTAAAAGATAAACACATATACATATATATCATTCTATACAAATTGTAAATTTTCTAAAAATTCAATATAAAATAAGGAAATTAATAATTGAATTTACTGATGATCATTAAGGTATGTGTATTGGCATCTAGAATATATTAAAATGTATAAAAATGTCTAATGATTAAAACTATTATAAATTTATCTGATATAAAAGAAATTAATATTATTGTAATGTTGAAAATATTGCAAGAGTAGAAATAATTTTAACAGTAATAGATAAGTAAGTGAAAATCAAACGAATTTATTTGCAGTTTTTTTTTTTTTTTTTTTGAGAAATATTGTTTTTACTATTGCAATACAATTCCTGTTTGCCAGTAAAAAAGCAATTTCAATCATTGGTCAAGATATTTTCAATGAAATACAATGGAACATAAGTAAAATGTTGTTATGAAATTACTTTGAGTAAATTTTACAATAAAAAGAAAGTTTTTTGAAGCTGAGCAAAATAGAGCGATAGATTCCCAATTATTAAATTTTAGAACAATTAATTTGCCAACACAATATATTTGACAACAAATAATATACAGACATTTAACAGACATAAAGTATTTGAACAGTAGCCTTAAGTGCTCTGTATTTAAAATTTGCTATTGTGAAACAGAAAGATTCCAAATTAAACTAATAAAAACTTATAAACATTTACTAATTACAAATTATTTATCAAAAATGTTGGGAGAAGAAGATAATTTTGCATTTTTTTTTTAAAATTACGAGTTGATTTATTTTTTCATTTAAGTTTTATAAATGTACTTTTACAAAAGTATTAAAATATTTACAAGATTGAATCTTTTTACTAAGCCTTAATTGAAAAACCACATTAAAAATTAATTTCTATCTTAGTTTTTAAAAGTTTGTTAAATCAATTACTTTATAAACAATAAGTTTAAGAATATTTTGAACGTTTTAAAAAGCTAAATACAACTTTAAATTACGACTTACATGACACAATTAGAAACGTGACATGAGCCATTAGAGTTATCATCATTTTAAGGTGGTCGAATCTCAAATCATTCGCTTTGAATAGATGCCTTTATACTATTGAAGTTCATTTTTTGATTGGGTTTTAAACCAATCCCATGTGCCTGTTCAGTCACATTTAAGTGCTTAATATAGTCAATAAATACCTCGCACTTTTGAAATAGGTCAGATAACTCAGTCAATACCTAAGCAAGCATCTCTCCCCCTCTCTCTTTACAATTCCACTATTCGAGCGAAGGGACAACGAGGCTACAATGGATTTAATGTACATCAAATTTCATTATTTAGCGCACAGGTTTTCTTTGAAGCAGGGCCAAACTTGACATTTCGATAACGAGTTCAAGGTATCAATTCACCAGGCTACCAGTACCCGAGAGCACAGGATATATATATTTTTTAGATAATTTAATGGTTTTTCACAGAACTATAAATATTATAGTTTCAAGATAATGCATTAAATATTGGCACTAAACTAAACAAAGTTTTGTGTCAAATGAGAATGGAAGCGGATGTACTATGAAACATTTGTAAATGCTACAAATTATTCAATTTGCTTCGATTTTTGTTTGAAATGTGAGCGAAGTTTGATTGAAAATTATCTATTTATTCATAAAAGAGAAAGTTTATTGGATGGCTTGCTTGTTAGCCCGCTGTTGAGTTGTAACCTTTTTACCCGATTTGGACCAAAGCTTGTGCAATTGTAGTAAGGGATACATAGATGCTAATTTTTTATAGAGATGATACTTTGTATACTAAAAATGAATTACAAAGAAAAGACATTTCTTCTAATTGCCAATAGAGGGAAACCTTATACTTTTTAATTATAACTTATTAAATAAATTTAAGTCGAAATAGTAAAGTATTTCTCTCCTTTTATTATTCCACCATAGTCTACTTATAACATAGAAATCCTATATATACTCTCAAACTTCCTCCTACATAATTTAAATGATTGTAAAATAATTTTCTCAATCCTTAAAAAATGACACTGTAGTAGTTAAAATATTAAATCAACTAATTTAAAAAATGAAGCCACAAAAATTAAAGTATTCCTGGTACTTTAAAAGTTTCATGATAATAACGGCATGCTAACAATATTGATACTGCATATTACTTCGAGTAATTTTGCTTATTATTATAGATTATTTCTTACAACGAGCCATTTGGAGTCATTCAGCCGAAGAACTTAAATCTGTCTTGACAAATCTCCGAAGCTAACGAAGCTATTTTGTTGAAATTTTGTCAGGTACAGAACTCAGAAAAAAAATCCGAACAATGGCTATATCTTGAAATTTAATTGATGAAATAAAACAGACAAACAAGTACCGTTGTAAATCGTGGAAGGGTTAGAATAATTGTATATATAATGGCTCCCAAAAGTCTTCGTACAATTACTAATTTCAATCAAATACTACATTCTCCAGTTCAAAAATTAATATTTCAGAATTGGATTTTTTTAATAATATCTCTAATTTCATCTTAGATAAACTACATAAAATATTTTTGATGCATAGTAAAACTTAAAAAAAAAAAAAAAAAAAAAAAAAAAAAAAAAAATCATTAACCTAAAGTAACACAAAAAACAAGATTCTAAGAATTAGAACCGAGAGCTCTGTGTTAATGGCACACGTTTTTCAACTTTTCAAGCTTTAATATTGCATTTCTACTTGAATTTCGGAGGTGGGGATGATTAGAACACCTTAAGATTCATTTTTATCAAAATCGTTAGAGCCGTCTTTTAGCAATTTCTAAAAAACTTGATTTTTCATGATTTCAACCAACATATAATTTGTCTTTCGTTTCTTTCAATTTACGAATTTTTGTTTCAATTCCAACTTATAATCCAGCATCTATAAAGTAAATCTAAAATATATGGCAATTTGATTTATAACATTATAAAACTTTTTAATATCGTATACTTCCAAGCAACACCCGGCTTTACCGATAATACTCCATAAAATGCAAAAAAGTTCATTCGAGTTTATTTTTTAGAACTATTGTGCTTTTCATGCATTTGAAAATTATTGAAATATCAATAGATGAAGGAATATAATAACTGATGCACCTATATTCGTTCAAAGCTTTCTTTTATTGGCAAAGTGAAATATTTATAGAATAACGTTTAGGATTTTAATTTAGGAATTGAAAATTATCCATAACGTAAATTAAAAGCAATTTTATTGTTAAATGTTTTATAAATGTTGTAACTTCTTTAATATCGTTTTTATATGGATTATATAATATTCCACAAAATTGAAAAAAAGTAGCGTTATTAGTTATAATACATTAATGGCTCTTGTATCAAAATTCTTCTATCTGATATATCCTTTTCACATACTGTAATATTTTATATCGTATTCTTAAACTATTATTCTCTTCTACTTACGACACTAAACAAATTATTTTAAAAATTGAAAAAATATCCCATCTCTAACTTTTATATGATATGTAACTATTAAGTTGAATTGCAATTCAATGCATTAAAATATAGCTTTTACAAATATTTTTTTTTACAATCCAAGCACACAAATTGAAGCTACTCAAGCTATAAAAAATCCCATTCCTTAAAATGATCTAATATGTACCTGCACTTTTCTATAATCTGCCTTTAAAATAAAAATAATTCAGCTTTAATAAAAATCTAACAGCTTTTCATTTTGAAAAATTCGAAATGCTTTTAAGGTTTGTATATTTTGTTTCGCACTAAAATCTGCGAAGTTTATTGTATCAAATGCATTTATCTAAAATCTTGCAGCAATGGAAGTTTCCCAAAAACATCCTTCGCATAATTAGGTAGAAGTTTAAATATTTTCGTGTAATTTGCTCATCTAAATTTTCTTTAAGTTCTACCTTATAAATTTTTTGTTAACGTTATGGATTCTAACTACTTGAGTGGGGGCTGCTTTAATACCTAAATTTAGAACATTTCACTCTAAACGTGCATTCTAATTTCTCCATTTTAAATGTGGTGAGCAAAAATGTGGTCTTTCAAATAAGCCAAAAGGAGATAATGTACTGTTTAAAGGACTACTTTAATGCTAAGATACCCTAATACGCTGCATTGAGTTAAATATAGAAACATACAAACTAAAAAAGGTTATTTTAAAACTAAGCTTATTACATGTTTCTACAAAGAGATCAAGCCACTTCATTAAGCATTTTAGCATGATTCTAATTTTGTCACCATTATCTCTTAGAGAATATTTTTCCTAGAAATGACATGAAGTAAAAATGTGTTATAACTGTTCTTCGTTTCACTATTTTCACCAAATAAAAACTCAGAAAGTCCAAATGTACACTTAGCTCTTTGTGTATATTCTTTTATATTTTAAACTCCGAGATCTGATTTTACAACTTTTGGTCTAGTTAACAGTAAGGGCAGTGATGAAATTTGTTTTGGGGGAGAACAAATGATTCTCAAGTGATATTATTTTTTTTAATCTCTTTGGTGAGTCTGTGTTGAACTTGTGCCTTATTACCCCAAAAGTGTGAAATGTAATCTTATTATAGTAGACCCACATTCACTTAAGAAATTCGAAAGGATTTTTTCTAATTAACTGGAAAGTATTTATATTCACTGTTGTTCTAAAACTTTACGATATTAAATATATAGAGCTTTATTGATGACTAGGAAAATATATTATTGGTTATTAACCCTTTTGAATTAAAAATTTATCACCTTTCATTATTATTTGAAAAATAATTATTTTACAAACACTGAAAAACATTTCCTTAAACAACAAGGATTTTTATTGTGAGTAGCACTATTGTATATTCAAAAACTTTTCAATTTATTGTATATAAATATGCCACTTAAAGCGTTACCCTAGTTAAAATTTCTTTGCGTCGTCGTAAAATTTCGTCTTTTTTCTTCTTTTTTTCTGCGTAAAACGAACGGAATTCATTATATAGCATAGTACAGACTCTTCTCTGGAGCCAATTTAAGATATTTTGTAAGAATTATTATATGAAATTTAGAATTGACGAAATGCGTTAAAAATGTGTTGGCAATGGCTTTTATGACTATTAAATACTAAATCGATAACTACTCTACTATATTTAAAACTCATTTGGATTTACATTGTACGCAGCGAGTAAAAAAAAAATGCTGCACACAGCTGCTCTTTCAGGTGTTGACATCGTTATATGACTGAGTTGAAAATTACGTTATATTACAGAGTTAAAAATTAGGAAATAGGCAGCAAGAGTCGGTTTCAAACAAATAAGATTTCAGATTTGACCACCACTTACATCAATACGATAATGAATGTATTAATTTATTGGGTTTATTTCGACACATTTTATAACACTTGGATGTTAATGTTCTAGATACTGCACATTCCGATTTATAACTGAAAATAACTCTACAAAAAGAGCTTAAGTATTCTGCTTAAAAGTACAATCGGATTGAAATGAGAGTAGCATGGAATATTTTCCAGTGGTTATATTGGCTCTTTACTTCGTTAAGTTAGATACACAACTTTACAAATAAACCCACACTATATTGATTTATCCTACATCGGCATTGTACTATATAATTTTTAGGATACAGTCGGAGAGAATCCAAATGAAATAATTACAAGAAAATTAAAGAATAGAAAATATTATCATAATTCAGACGTTTAATAATCAGATATTTAATAGATTTGGTTTTTGAAATTTAAATGCGAATGAATAAATATAAAATATTCAACAGCGCCACAATAAATTACATTATAAAAGGTAGTAAAAAATAAAGAGGGGGAAATATAACAATTTCACCATATTAAACTATTCAATCAAAACCAAACTAAGTAGTTTTAATCGTAAAGTATATTATTTTCAAAACATGCTATAGAAGTTCAACAGAAAGCAAACAACAAACACTTCCTGAAAATAACTTTAATTCTGACATTAACTCCTTAAATAATACAATAATATAGAAATATTAAAAGAATCATAGAGTATTGATAATAGACATTGGTATGAAACTGAATAAAAGTCTGAGTTAACTTGAAGTTGATTTGTAATCATTTCTATACAGGCATTCTTAATATTTCCATAGTGGTGTTTTTACAGATTAAGATTTTTTTTAGACTTTATCCGCCCAATATGATCATCGCTCATCTGCTAGGGTGTCTTCTTTTAGTTACCAGTGCTTCATTGACTGATAAGTTTGGTGTAGATCCAGAAAACACTGTTGAATGCCATCGGCGAGAATTCACATTTAAAGCTTCTCAAACTGATGAAAATGGACGACAGTGCTGGGATCACGTCACAGCTATGTCCTGTTGGGGCCGATGCGATTCAGGAGAGGTACTTAAATATACAAAATACTTTATTTTTTAATTAATATTAAGGAAGTGATGTGTGTGTGTGGACATTTGAAATTCTAGTTTCTGAAGAAAAGAGAAAATTAGGTCAATACTAGATAACAATGAGAAATAGTTGTAAAGTAATCTGTTATCATGACCCAAGTAACAACGCAAATTAAATATCTTAATTTGCATACAACTCTGTTTCAATAGTTAGATAATAAAATTTTGGTTTTGAAATAGGCTGCAGATGATTTGGAACGAGAACTTTCATATTATATATGTTACCGGCAAAGTGTGAAATGCCTATATTGTGCAGAATGCCTAGGCATTGTATAAAATGCCTGTTGGCATTAGGCAAAGTATCACATATGAGAATTATTATATACTTTCCCTAAGCATTATATATAATACCTAGGCATTCCATAGAATGGCAAATGCTATTTAGGAAAAGTATGAAAACATTACTTTTATTCAAAGATTTTGTGATATTGAGCTTGAAACTATATACCAATACAAATCAGAACTATATTTATGAAATATGAGTTTTAAAACGCGCAAGGTTTACTTTTTAGACATTTACAAGTATAAACTAATTAAAAAAATTGATCTTGGGAGTGAGATGCCACAAACGACTGTCCTAAATAGGTAGTTTTTTTTTTTTAGGTTCAATTGGCAGTAAGGTCAATGAAATAGGTCGTAATTTTTCCTTTTAAAGCGCGAAGCACGCGCTCACCATACTTTTTAGAGAGTTCTACAGTACCAAGTAATTAAAAAAAGTTATTTTGGGGGTGAGTTTCCACACCTAAAAAAAAGAAGTACAACTTATTTTGTTGGCTTGACGGTCAATTAAACCTAAAAAAATACCCCTACCTATTTCGGGCAGTCGCTTGTGTCATCGCGCACCCCCCCCCCCTCCCCCCGAAATACTTTTTTAATCACTTGATACTGTATAACTCTCTAAAAAGTAAAGTGTCCTCATTAAAAGTCACGTGCCACTTGATTTTCGAAATGAATCGGAGATGTATTTCATACTTTGCCGGTTTCTCAATGGGCATTCTAGAGAATGCCTAGGAAATGTGTGAAATATGAATCGTTTCATACATTTCCGGCCAGTTTTTAGGCATTCCTTAGAATACCAGATTTCACACTTTGCCGGTAACATATATAATTTACAATGGTTTAGAAAAAAATGGATTTCAGTGTATATGCACTGTGTACTCAGGGCGAAATAAATTCTTATGTCTTAACGAACAACGATGTTAGGTGCATTTCGTCTTTTTCTTCAAAAAGAAGCGTAAGAATTTTACTAGGCTGTAAGAATTTACTTTGAACCGATGAATTCGTAGCTTGTTTCTTTTTCATAACTGCGTTGTCTGTTCCACATTTAAAAACATGAACAAAAATTAAATAAACACCTAATAAAGTTCATTTATACAATTGCCAAGTTATGCACATCATTAGAGGGGGGAAGGGAGGGGTTTTAAAAGAAGACAAAATAAAAAGTTTCTCCAACCCAATATTACCTTTAATTAGCCCACCTGATGACTGTGTGGTCTCGCATGCCAAAAGTTCTGGGTTCGAATTCCAGGTTATGCATGGATAGTCGTTCTGGTTTGGAATCCACGTTAAGCTGTAGGTTCCGGTCTGATTAGCTGTCATTGTATATAAAAGTAGGTCGTTGAGCGTACAAATCAACCATCATGCTAATAGTCGGTGCGTTGAGGCGAGAAAATCGCCACACAAATGCGCCCGACAGAAGGTTACAACTAAAGTAATTAACAAAATAAAATAATAGTAATAACTACCGTCTGGAATATCTCCCGTCAAGTTGTCTAGCGTTGTCTGATGCCATTGAAACAAGAATAGTCCCATTTTCAAAGGAAGAAAGACTATATCTATAAATCCCGTATTGCAATCTTTTTGGACGTCAATTTCTGACATGCATCACCCCTAGTCTAAATCAATTGTTCTTGTTTCTATAGCGATCATATCCAGACTATCTTTACGAGATATACGAGAGATAGTCTCCTTTTCTCGTATAATATATCTTGTAATGATAGTGTGGATATGATCACACAGTACAAATTACTAATGATTGTTATTTTTCAGATTGGGGATTGGCGGTTCCCATTTAAACGCCCATTCCACCCGGTATGTGTTCATGAACACAGGGAAGTTCGTTATACTATTCTTCGGAACTGCGAACCAGATGTTGATTTACGGATTGCCGAATATGTGTACTACGAAGCGATATCATGCGCATGCTCTAAATGTAACTCTTCCACCACTAGCTGCCAAGGCATCCCTACACATGACGCACATTCGAGGAAGGAAAAATTTCCCACCATTGTGACAAAGCCAGGGCGGATTCTTCCAACAGAACTAAACAACTAAGATGTTGCTTTCGGAATTCAGTAGAAACTTTGTTTCGTTATTAAAGTTAGAATGAAATCAAATGTATTTTAGCAAGGAGACATTTTGTAATCAAATTCATTTTTTGAAGTCTGTAAAATGACAGCTTTTTGTTATTTCAGAATTGCATGAAAAAATAAAATGGGTTTAAAATAAATTTATAATGTGATGGATTTAAGTATTTGTCTTTCCTCAAAAGCGTAATTAGTCGAAATATTAAATAAAAATACCTTGTTCTATGAAGTATTCGGTAAGGTAGGTGTTATATACAATTCCTAAATTTATGATAGGCTAAGAAAACCCAATTGTTCTGAGTAACAGCTGTACGATTGTACGATTTTTTGCAAATTTATTTTTTAATTCACAAAAAAAATATTCAATATTTTCATCTGTATTCAACGATTTGACTTCATACAATCTTTACTTTATTTTAAGTAATTTATGTTTTCTTTCGACACATTATTTTAATTTAATGAGTATATTTCTATAGTAAATGGAAAGCCTAACAATTTGGTCAAAAATGTCTGTCAAACAGATAGCTGTACTTTTATAAAAGTAAAAATTTTAGTGACTTCAGGTAGCAGCTATTATATTTTTTACCTTTGGAACAAACTGAAATTAAATATATTTAAATTCAATTTAGAAGGATATCAATAATTTAATTTTTAAATATTTTACAGGTAACGTAAATTTTAATTAAAACTATTCATTATTTTAATAAATAAAAAGAGGTGAAGCGAAATTTTTTACGGTTTAATTTCTATCTAAACTTAATACAGTGTAATTTTGTTTGTATTTAGAAATATGAAGTTCTATACACATATTTTGGAAATTGAGACCCACGCATTTCGTATTAATCAAAATTTGTATTTTTTATAGTCATATACTAGTATAAAAGATAGGTATCAAATTTTATCAACACGTATATTTATCAACTGCTAAAGGAACTAAGAATGAAAATACTAATGACGTATAGCCGATCGAACGGTATAGTGGTTAGCGTGCTACCTTCTAGACAGCGAGGTTGCGGGTTCGAGTCCCGTGTAAGGCATGGGTATTTGTAAAGTATGTTGGCTTGTCAAATGACGAATGTTCGGCTCATTATAGCCCTCGTGTTGCTGACGGCACCAGATAATCTGAACTAAAGACATATATAAAGTTTTAAAGATATTACACTAGGCAAATTTAAAAATCTGAAATGTACGGCATCACTCTCAACTTAAATTGTACTGAGTAATATGTTAATACTAGGTGAATTTAAACATCTCCAATTTATGACACAAGTCTCAGCCTGAACTATACAGAGTGATATATCACATGTTAAACAAAAATATTTTAAAGCAGTATGTTTGACATGTGTCAATCCATTAATATGATTTGTGTCAATCAGCTAAAGTAAACATTCCGAAATTAGACATTTACAACTACAATATCACTGATTTAAAGTAAATTAGGTTATTTAATTGAAATTAATTTTGTTTAAATTCAACTTACTAATATATTACATATTCCGAAATAATTGCGAAATTTGTTTTTCAACTGAAAAGTCCATAGAAATATAATTAAATTGTCTTTGATATTTGAATTTTTTATTATACATATTTGAGGAGATTAAAATCAGACGGGTGTAATTCTATTATTCCTCATTTTGAGAAATTAAAGATTTTATTCTTAACAAACCTACTCTTATAGTTGCATTTCCATATTGTGGTGAAGTATTGATACTGCTAACTTTTTATTTCAGCAGTGTAGTCGTTCTAGTTTGTGTTTCAGGACTTAGGTCAGAATCGTTGAAAAT
Source organism: Linyphia triangularis (assembly GCA_963978545.1). Taxonomy (NCBI): domain Eukaryota; kingdom Metazoa; phylum Arthropoda; class Arachnida; order Araneae; family Linyphiidae; genus Linyphia; species Linyphia triangularis. Next base: position 53,764,313 of record OZ021721.1, read on the forward strand.
TTAATACATGGTTATGGTTTGTTGGTACTTTATACACTTTCTAATAAAAAATTCGGAAGGTGTCGGTCAAATGATAAAATGTAAACAAAAGCTTATTGTGGATTACCAACGAATTACACAAGTGTTTTCTTTGGTTTAGATTTAGTTAACATGAGGATAATAAGAATGAAAAATAGAAAAAACTTATCTTGCTAATATTTTTTCAATAAAGGGAGTCGGTTCAATGACAAATCTTGCTTGAATTTCTAACAATTTTCCTTTAAATATAAATTTGCAACGAAACGGATTTGAGCTTGTGAATAATATTATCAACTATTGATAAGCAGTTCAACAGTGAACAAAACATATGGTTTACGAGTCCAACAGCGCATTCCATGGACATTTAGGACGTTCAGCAATCGGCGTCACCCAATTCATAGAAAATTCGGCGATATGCATAAAATGGCTAAATATTACACATTTCAACTGAAAAATGTTACAAATCACACTAAAAAAGTTTTTAAAAGTATAACTATGCTAAAATATAATTTTCTAAAGCCCAGATGACATCAAACTATCTGAAAAAGTAGCTCAAAAATTTGTTTTCTATACGGCGACACATCATTCAAATGATATTTCACTACTTCTGCATTTAAAATAAAGATGATTTTTTTTTATCATCATTTAAAACAAAATTATGAAAGAGAACAGAGCATTTTAGGTGATTATGAAAAAAAAAAATATTTTGAAAACATGATTTTAATATGTATAAAGTGTTGGCGACTGCTGTTGGCCGTTAAAAAAATTCAACCCTAAACCTTTATTCGTTTTTCAGTAAGTGACCTAATAGTTTTGCGTTTAAGATACATAGACATTTTAGCACCATATCGGTATTTTCTTTTGTATAATTAGGAGAAATCATTTCGTGTATAGGCTATATTCACTGTGATAAAGCTTTTTAAGTCGCATCCTTGTATATCAATAACTCGGAAAGTTATAAAAAAAACACTAAAGGCTTTTTCCTTTTGTGAAAGGAGTTTTCTTAAATCTATTGATGACAAACTGAGGAAGATAAAGAAAAATAACATGTACTTAATCTTTAAAGTAGAATTAAAAAATACCATCAGATTTAAATGTATTTTTTATATTTTCCGAATTCTTTATAATTACAATAATCAAGCACAAAAGCGATTTCATGCGATGTGAATTTAAACATTTGATCTTTAAATTAATTTCTTTATAAATTTTGAAATTAAGAAAATACTTTAGAAAATTTAATCAAAATCTTAAACCGTCAGAAAGTGGGTTATGCATTTTGCCTTGCGTAATGTACCACTCCGTAACCTAATGTACAAAATAACTTAACAAATGAAACATAATTCCAATAACTTTTTTATCATCCTACGCATGTCTTACGTCAGAAATTTCAGTTCTAATACTTATGTAATGTTTGGTACTACCAAGTAAATGCACTTGTTGATGAAAATCGTGTCCTTAATTTAAAATAGTTTAATTTATAATGTTATTTAAATTATATTTACAGTTCCATTAATAGAATTTTCTGAATTTTAATAGATATTTTTTTGCTTTGGAGTGAATTGAATAATTTTTTTTTTTTTTTTTACTTTTTGTCAATTGAGATATATTTTACCTTACGAAACATTAAAACTAAAATGCATTTTCTCACTAATATAAATTCAATTAATGGCTCATAAATTTTTGAACTATAATTAACAGCGCAAAATTTTTACATGCAATCACTTTGTGCTTGTAATTTATCCTCTATACAAACAATATTAGTATCTCTATAACGACTCACTATACAGTATAAGCTGTAAAATGTGCAAATCAGGGAGATAATTACAAAGTTCCTTACGACAGTACCACCCAATCTGAAATGTTGGTTATTTCTCAAAGGTGAATGGGGAACATGAGTTCATTACTTCTAGGCAAATCTTGGGATTCAACAAAAAATAAGATAAAGAAAATTAACTATACATTGAATAAAAACACCGTTGTAGAAATCCCAAGATCTAGTCTAAGCCAATTAATAAATTTCAGGTTTTTAATTCAGATTTTGGATGTAAATATGGAGCAAAGTTCGTAAATACTCAGAGGCTCGTAGGTTCAGAGACGGTACTCAGAGGCTCGTGGGTTCAGAGACGGTATTCAGAGGCTCGTAGCTCCGGATCTACAGAATGGATATGTATGAAACTTTAAATATATGTTATGTAGATCATATGGCTGAGGCTTCCGTATAAAATATAGGTTCAAATGTTGCAGATAGGTGGTGCTGTAACGATGTAAAAAGCAAAATAATTGTTCAAAAATCATAGAACAACTTAATATTTTATTTATTTACACACTTGTGGGCTCTACGTGCATACCTTGCCGGTCAACAATATGAAGAAAACGTACCACCGCATTAACAACGGCCACTCGTAAAGTAGGAATGATGGAGACATGGCGGACGATGCCGGTTTTCAAGTCCTCTTCATTAGTTACACGTCTTTGATAAATGCTATCTTTGAGAAAGCTCCACAGCCAGAAGCTAAAAGAGTTCAGATCCGAGTATCCTGCTGACCAGACCATGTCGTGATGTAAGGGGAATGTAGCGACTGTTGTTGCAAAGCATAAGGATTAGTAGAATCCCATATGTAATAGTTCTATATGTTCACAGCGCCATCTAAGTGAAAATGAGCATCGTCTGTTCATGAGATAGACGATGGCAAGAACTCATTCACTTGCATCCTCGCCACAAAGACGTGCAGAGTACAATTTTGAATTTTGCTCGAAATACATCTCGTAAGGGTATAACTTCATAATTCTATGAAAAATCATGCGCACGGTTGCCCGCGGAATGTCCAGTGCTCGTGCTATTGAGTAGCCACTCTATAGTAGTATTTGAAGAGCTTGCAAATGCTGTTGCAATTGAAACTTCCTCCACACTCGCAGGCTCAGTTACATGTCGTCTGTCCTCTTCCCGATGCAACATCCAGAGAACTGGTTTTGAACTATACTTACGCTTTTAAAGTAAAATTACTTATTTGCATATGGCTTTAGCAATGCATCACCATCTATTGGCGACAATTAAAACTATTTTTTTTTTTCGTTGGAAACTTTGACCGTGTGGTCTACATAACATGTATTTAAAATTTCATTCATATCCCTTCAGTAGAAACGGAGCTACGAGCCTCTGAGTACCGTCAGAGTACCGTAATTTTATTCACCCTGTATATAAATTTCAATATGGGTTTGTTGCAAAGGATCTTTAAGAGTTAAATTAGTTTCAATAAAATTCCCAAGATTTTTTAGTTGTATCGCAAGATAGGACATATATTATAAATTATATTATATTTCAGATTTTTGTGTGCTACTTTGAAGGTTTATTTAGCTTTGCATTTAAATGAGATACTTGACAACTTTTTTGTAAAATTGATGTTGATTTAGATGGCAACATCTATGCAGACATAGTTTAATTCAATTTTGGGACGGGATTAAGAAGGAGCATCGAATAATTATGTTCACGACTAGATTTATAATGGAAGGTTATATAGAAACGAGATTCAGATTAAGGGTGTTGTAAGCAGAAAATTGGTGTAAAATGAGGCTATAATACATAAAATGTAGGATGTCTTGTAATACCCTGTGAAAAATGGTGTTAGTCTTTCTTTCATGGTAATAGACAAAGGGCATTTTCATGTTTCATGATCACGTATGTCACATTTGTACTCGTTTTCACTCCAAATAATTTTTTAATCGGTTGTAAAGCTACTATTTACAAGGACTTAATTTTTATCTTAAACAATAAGCTCTTATTCTCATTTACATTTTCATATCATGTATGAGACAACTTGCAGAAGTGCTTTCTAGAGGGTGTACTTGCGCTCTCTGGATTTTGACAGTTAAAATCTTTAAAAGCTTTAAATTAATTAAATTTTATTTTGAAAATATTTTTTGTTGTTATGATGTACATTAGTAACTGTTTATATTTAAGTCTTGTAGTTTCACCTGTGTTGGGGGCAATCTGGTGGATAAATGAGAAGGAGATGACACTTACTGTGCTGTTCTCTCAATTCTCCAAAAATGTTTAGCTTTTGAATTATAACACATTAGATACCTTAAGATCTATTTTCGGAATTTTGTTCAGCAATTTGGTCATTTTTATGCACGTTGACTCGATTATTTACTATTTCTCTTATTAAAAGATACACAGAAACACTATAGGTTAAGAAATACATTTTTTGTGAACATGCTCTAAAGTAACAACTTGCTTGAAAGCAAGTAACAAGACAGAGTATCAATTTGCTTTTGTATGATTTAAATTTAGTTTGCAGTTTAAGTGTTTTTAATAAAAATTACATAATTTCTCTTACGTAATCTCAAATTTTCTACTTATTTTTGAATAAAGAAAACAAATCTATCGATGCAAACATTCACATTAACTAGAAGTTATGTGGAATTATTTCCTCATACTCAGCATATTTTTAGTTTTTTCTGATTTTTTTTTTTTTTAGCTGCAATTTCAAAGCTTGGGTTGAAAAACAAAGGAGAGGGGGGGGGGGGAGGGATATATGAATCATTGTATATAGCAAGATGATCTTATTGTGAAATTATTTCCGCTGTTAATTAGATCCCTTATTTCAGATTTCCAATTATCCTCTTTTGTGAAATTGAAGTACAGTGTTACAAGTAAGAATGGAAGGGTATAAAATATGTTTTGTGATTGTTTTGACTCGTTTATTTTTTAAAAAAATCGTATATTTTGGAACGATGCTCGAGATTTGGTTTGGATGGGTCGATTTTACCTGAACCCCTGTTTACGACACTGACCAACACCATTGTGCTACTTGAGTTCTTTCTCCCTTAACCCAAATGATCATTTCATTTTTATTTTTTTTAATCCTGGAGCTGTGTTGACAATATTAAATTGCAAAAAAATAAATAATTAACTAAATTTTCTAGGGTAGGTACTTATTAATATAATATTTAATACAATTCTTGGTAGAATAATTCTTCTCACGAACTTCAGAAATAAACCATTAATTTCTCTTCAACTATGCTGCCAGGTGAAAAATACAAACTTTAGTGTTGCCAGATAATGATATTACTTAGTAATATAATATTTACCTGGTTTTTGTGAATGCCAATGAGACAAAAATAACATTTCTTTTACTGTCACATACATGATTGGGTGGGTTACAGACATGATAGCCTGTAACTCTTAAACTAAAAATGTAAAAATATCAGCCAATTTTATTTCAGGTGATATAGTGAAAGTAGCTTTGCACTGGTGATAAGAAAATATTTGCTATCATATATGTGATATCAAGATTTTATATACTCATTGGAAGTTGAAATGTTAGCAAGAATTAGATGCAATGATGATTTTTTAAATTGTTATGTAATAGCATTTATTCATAACAAATGAGTTGCTATAGTAGAAAAATTACAAATACTCATTAAGTTTTTGATCCACTACCTTTTCATTTATACTACACCACTGAGTAAAGTGGTATTCATAGTAATGGATTTTACTGCATTATGCTAAGAGTAAACGAATATACTTATTGAAAATAATAATAATAATAGAATTCAATGCGATTTTTTAAAAAAAACTAAATGAGATTGCTCTGTTTGCCAAAAATATGATCAAACGTACAGAAAGTCCTGCTTTGAAACCATTTAATTATGAAATGGCCGAAAAATCCTTAACATTTTTTGTATAGTCTACATTGTATAATTTTAATTAAAAATACCTTTGCAACAACATTATTCTTTATAAAAAAAGTAATAACCCACAAAATAAATGGATTAATTCTACCCATTCATTCAAAATGTAGTGCATCTTAAAATATGTCCCTTTCATGAGACTAAATCATGAAACTAAAGAAAATACATTAATTTAAAATGGCATAGCTACAGTTTTGAAATACTTAAAATTCATTTGCTATTTTGATCCATTAGAATGTTTTATCTCGTAATATAAGAAGCTATATTTAGCTCAAAACGAAACTCAAAGTTTTACACAAATTCAGACAATATTGCTTGCAGTTTAAACTGTTTCAAAATTTACTGTTGTGAAACTTTACGAAGCATACCATTTCACTGCAGAAATGAATCTTGCCTTCTCCATTTCATTGCACATATCAAATTCTTGAGCAATAAGCCCCAACGATTACTTTGAAGCTGCGAAAATATGCGGGGGAGTTCGTACAAAGTATTAGATGAGAACTTTCACAAGAAATTTAAAATCTTGTCATGAAATATTTACAATCAAAATCGTCTTCTAACTGCCGTGTGTCGTATTAAGTATGCTTTTAACTTCTTGTAATTCTGACATGTTTCAATTTATTTTAAAAACATTGAGGATCCTAGAAAGAAACTGGACTTTTCCCGTAACTAGTTTCTTACATGAAAGATAAAAATAAACTTTATTCTAATATGTTTTATATGAAATGCATTATGAATGCAATGCATATACAAAATATTAGATTGAAAACATTTTGGAGAAAATAAAGGTGAGTTTGAGGAGTTGAAAATAAGACTTTGTGTGAACAAATACGGTTTTGTTCGCCTATATTATATTGCACGTTATGTCTTATGTACAGTACCCAAAAAAAAAAATCAGAACGATGGCTATATCTTCGGTTCTAATTATCGTAGAATCTTACGGTTTGCACTTGTTTACGATTTTCTATATATCTGATGCAATTTTTTTTTTCTTAAGGGACCGTTTACTAAGAAAAAGTAACGCTATCTTCGAAAATTTCAATACGAAACCCTATTTTTTATATACGAAATTTCACTTTATACTAAATTTCAATGCAATATGTTGAAAAACACGTCACTTATAAGCGACCATTTTTTTACCGATCTTCAGGGAGAATTTCCATAAAACGAAAGTTATTTTTAAGGTTCTTCTTCACAGCGGGAGAATCGAACGGTCAGTGAGGCGTTTCACGACGTTAAAAAATACAAATATTAGTCTAAAACTGCATAGAAACTACTTGGATTTATAGTGCCATGTTTAAGATTTATACAAAAATAGCAAGTAAACGCAAAAGTAACATAATTTATTTACAACATTAAAGACGTGCATTCTTCACAAGAAATAAATAAAATATCGAAAACTGTAATTGCAGAAGCATAACGTATACTACTGATAATTAGAAAATTAATAAATATAAAATGTAGGCATTAGTAAACAGTATTCAGCAAAGCGTGATTATTTTACAGAAACATTTCACTGTAAACACAAATGTAACTTGATCATTGAAATTATTTATAAAATAAAAAAATCACATGATTCAGGAAATTTTTTAGAGGATAACCTATTGAAACTGCTTAAAAAATGTTGTTTTAAATAAATGCAATTTAAGAAAGTAATTTTTTTTTAAAGTTTTTTTTTTTTTTTAAGAACATTGTTGAAAAACACACATAACATATGTTCCACGATTCCAAACACTTTAGACAGATTAAAAAATATATATAAAAAATAAAACTGCTTTGTTTGTATAAAATAATATTTCTTTTTGTAATTTCAAGACATTCTGTTCCGATTCACCACGCTGTTATTCACCCCATTTTACGATAATTGAACGTTGTGCGATTTTCCACACCTCTAGTTTACCTTGAATTAATCTTTGATAGTTTTTCAAAAGTCGTCTACTATACGGTCCCTTAAAGTGAGCGTTTTTTACATTTTCGCTAAAAAATCGAGAACTAAAAGTCAAAATAGAAAGAAAAAAATTGTGTGGGGGTTTTAGACCATGGTAAATCTAATGAAAGCAAAAAAAAAAAATATGTTTCTATTCTAAAATTTTTTTAATTGTTTTATTAATTAATAATTAATTATTAAAAAAGAAATGGATGCAAAAGTTGATTGATATTTATGTTTGTTTGTTGTGTTTGGCAATTTACAAACTATCTTTTGAAAAAAAAAATACTGAAATATATTAATTATTTAAGTATTTATGACCAAAGAAACAACTTTTTTATTTAACATTAATTTATTATTTTCTTTTTATCATTTAAATTACAAACCATTCATTAGAAAATTACGAATTTTTGTATTTCGAAATTTTTTTGGATGTTGAATCCAAATATGGGATAATATTATGAGGTTGCTATTGAACTTTTTAAAGTTTGGCTCTGTTTTAATATATAGATGACCCCTCATGACAAAATAAACTACAAGCAATTATTAAAAACCTTCCACACAACACACTTCCTTTACAACGGTACCTTTTGTTTGTTATTTCGACAATTAGAGTACAAGATATAGCCATCGTTCAGATTTTTTTTTTGTGGTACTGTACAAGATGCAATTAAGTTCCAGGGCTGATCTAAAGACTCTAAAAAATATTGTGTGAATTATATAACCATTTAATATGCTTCACAGTAATCTCCAACTGTATTAATGTACTTTTATTCTAGGTTGCAAAAATTTCGGTAATAACTTCTAAAGTTTTCTTTCGGAATACTCTTTAATTTTGTTATCATGGTTTTATTGATGTCTTAGACATCTTAAAATCATCTATATTCGCCATGACTTTGTTCCAATGACAACAAGACAGTCGCAGGGCAATTGTAGGAAGAAGTTCTTGCCCAAGAATTAAGACGTCCTTTTCGACAGAAGGAAGTTGGCTTCTTTAGCACGACAGTGCCCACATTGCGTTGCCTGTGAAGTGGATTTTTCTCCAGCATAAGGTCGTGGAGATAATTCATCCTCCATATTCTCCGGACATAGCACCTGCAAACTGTTTCTTATTTTTGAAACTGGAAATTTTTCTGAATGAAACAAAGTTGAAGGATGTGAAAGACATCAAGAAAACCATGACACCAAAATATAAGATCATTCTAATCGAGGACTTTAAAAGTTGTTTTCGAAGTTTTACAGTCGAGCAGAGAAGTGCATTACGGCTGATGAATATTACTTTGAAAGATATCAATCGACTTTGTAATATATATAATATTTTCCGGTATTATTGGGTCAGTCCTGGAAATTAATAGCCGTACCTTTTATTACAAGATATTTTTAGTATGAGATTGTATGTGTTTGTGTGAAGTCTGATTCACAACTAAGTTGAAATTCCCTGTAAATTGGTAAAATAAACTTTAAAACCCTAGTGGAAAATAATTAATACTACAAATAGATGAAAATTAGTATTTTTGTACTGTATTATATGCGAAGAATAAACTATATAAAATTAATTCATTCACTCATTTATTTCTTTTATCGAAGTTAAGATTTCTACACCACAATTCGATTTGATTGGTTATCTGACAAGTTTCATTGCATAAGTGCTACGCGAGAGCAGTCGGGGAACCCGGTGGATGTATTGGGGTATGAGGTGGCTTAGGAAGAAATTGTGATTCGTCACATATTTTAAACGGTTGCCATTACTTAAGAATTACAATAGTTGTTACTTTGCTGTTGAAATCGGGGAGCTTGAGTATATAACAATGAATACTGAACATGTGAAAAAATTAAGGACTAAATAAACTTGTGTACATAAGAGAAGACATTTTTAGCACTGAACATTGTAGAAATCAAGGGGCTTGTGAAATTTGAGTAAAGAGCAAATAAGTTTTTGGAGTTAAACAATGCAAAAACCACTTAGTTGTTCGAGTTCTAAACAACTTGGTTCTAAAAGGGAAAATGCTTCCAGTTATGCATATCCCCTTTTATTCAATGTATTTTTGAAATAAATAATGTATGTTCTTGAGTCGATTTGTATTGTCTCAATGTTATTTTAGCCTCTTAATCTTATTAATTTCTTTATATCTTTTATACACTCACTATTATGTATTTATTTTTCTCTATTTTCTTCTATTATTTTCAATACGTGAGGATTACGAAAGTGGCGATCTTTCCCATAAATCTCTTTTAGATTTGTGTTACATAGGGGAGACTGATCTACCAAAGATACACTTTTACATCTTGACTATTCTATTTTTTTCTATTTCTCACAGACACTTCATTATAATTTTGTTTGAAGGAGAATTTATTTGTCTGCATAATTTTTTTTTATATTGTAATAAAATTAATTTATAATAGCGATAAAAAAATTTAAATTGCAAACCTCTCAAATTGTCTCAAATTAGAGCAACCCTTTCTACCTCCGTGAGGGAGTAGCCGAATCAAGTGACATTTATAGGGATGAGGAGAAAGAAAATGCACTACATGAATTTTTAAACTCTAATAAGAAATTTAAAACAAAAATCCTAATATTAACAAAATGTTGTGACACACAAACTCTGGATTGGCCAATACTATCTTATACATATGACGGACATTGAATGTAGAATTGTCAACTTTTTCTGAAATTATTACCACATAATTTTTATTGATCTTTTTACTACCTAAACCTCCATTGTATAGCTTATTAAAGTTCACTTTTGAAGAAAGAACTTTAAAAGGGGTCAGAAGGCACAATTTTTCTCGGAATCCATTTTGAGATTTTTACCACGTCATAATATTTGAAATGCTGTCTACAAAATGGTTTAACTTGGTGGGAAATGCGCTCATCCGAAGCATTTTTAAATATTCTTCGAAAAAATAACATCACTGAAAAAAACCGTCTGCTTTGTACTTTAAACGCTGTTTTCTTAAAATGCCGTTTTTTTCATACAAATGTACTTATTTCTCAGGATCTACTCAATATGTTTCTTTGAAATTTTTCGTCCTGGTACATATATTGTATTTATACACAAACTGATAAATGCTTATACAGAAATGTTGAAAAGTTTTTGTTTTTTTTTAAATTCCAAACCATTTTTTTTTTTTTTTTTTTAAATTTCATAAATTTTTTTTCCAAAACATCGTAAATCCCAAACAAAATTTTATTTTTAAAAAAGCATATGTCAGTCTATGTAAAAGTGTTATAGAGTCTTCCGACCCCCCTTAAAGTTCTACTGTTTGAAGAGGCGCTTCCTCTTTTCTCTTATAAAAATACATTAGCACAAAGTATCAAACTCGTCAAAGGATTCATTAGGACGGGATTCACCAGACTAGTTTCCATCTTCTGAAGATTCATGAAATTGTAACTTTCTTGTCATTTTAACTTTGTTTCTTTGGATGCTTTTTGCTTTTTTTCTTCTTTTGTCTATTTTTTTAGCTTCTTGCAAAGCTGAGTTCTCTAGAGTGTCGGTCAATACTCCTGATTTTTCCTACCTGGCTTTCACACCAACGGTATTTTTTTCTTGGTGATACTACAGGAAAAGATCGTATTACTTCTAGTGCTTTGGTGATTCAGTAAGACCTATGTTAAGTGTCCCTTGGTAAGACACCTTGATGTACTCAGTGGTAAGCCTTGTAACCATTTTGAATTGAAAGGTTTATGGTGTATCAATTAATAGAAATGCTTGAAGTAAAACTGCAAAACGATGGCCAAGATACACATCTAAAAGAATCTAACCACCCCTTTACATTACTAATTTTTATAAAAAAGTTAAATATTGAAAACTTCAACATAAAAATTTTACTTTGAGCATTAAAAATGAGAATAGTTTCAACCACTTATCTAAACTAACGATTGCGTCGAAAACACCTACATGATTGAAAAAGACGCGTGTTAAACTGTTGCCAACATGCCCGTATTAAAATCCCATAATTTTCCTATTTTTAAGAGGAAATATTCTTACCTAAGACTGTACCTGTGGCAGGGCAGTCTTTCCTACACTAGTTCTACATATTGAACTGAAATATTGAGGCAACAACTGACGCCATGTCTGTGCTATTAAGAGTATCCTAAATTTCAATAGCAATACCATTTAAAAGGTCTTTCAATGGGAACTGTTTGGCATATATTTCTTGAAAATCTGAATTGCTTCTAAAAAACCTGAAATACTCCAACCAGGCAGATCAATTACCAAATTCGTACTAGTGGAGAGATGGATAAAACCTTAATTTTGACATTTTTGACTGTTTTTCTTTATTGAAAACATTGAAAAAATAGATATTCGCCTCTAATAAGTTTGCATCCAATATGCAACTTACTAAAATAAAAAGGATCAACTATCATGATTTTTAAATTACTTCCAGCCATTATTTGCATGCTACGAAGCTCTTATGAACGCAATGGCATGTTTTGTATGAAATAAGATATAATACAGGTAGGTGACACGGCTTCTGTAAACATGAAAGGTATGTAAATGACGTGCATTTTCTACGAATTAAAATATCTAAAAACCTTTAAAAATTACTAATATATAATAGTAGTGCTATTATTTTATGAGTACTTCATAATAATTTTATATTTTAATTTTAAGAAGTATTTTTACTTTTCAGACAATGTTTTCAAAAGAGGTTTGTTCTAATGTATATAAGTGAAAAGATTTACACAAGTTTTTACGTTAAATATTATTATTCATATTGATAAACTATGATAGTTTTATACAAGTAAGTTAATTATTTTTATGTATTGTAAAAATTAAAAGAAATGTGCATTGATGAGCAAGTATAGTATATTCATTGATATATAGAAGTATGAGACAATGAAAATAACATGTGTTTATAATATATATGTATTTGAAACGGTATGTCCCTTCAATCAATAACTACTGTTTTGTTTCAATTTAACATGTCAAATAGTTAATGTACAATATTTAATTCATTGATCATACTTTGCTCAATGTTTAACAATCTGTTGCCAAAGTGTATGTTTTCATGCCAATTCTTAACATAAGGATACTGTTGTAAACTAGCAGATTGGATATAAACTTTTGAATATGACTATGATCATCCCCTATTTCCTCTGGATTATATTTAGTATGGTCGTGTTGGAGTGGGACCGAATTGATGAATTTTAAGTGAAAACGATGACATAATTTTATTAGTTTAAAAATTCTACTTGGACTATTACTCACGACACACGAGGGCAACCTCACCAGCCAATTTTCTCTCTCCTACTGTGAACCTCACAATGACACTCTACGAATCACTAATATTACTCAGCATTAGAAAATGAACTGTGATGAAACTATAAACTTTATTTTTTTTTATTGTTGAAAACACCTCTTTTCCCATTTTATTACGACAAGCCGTTCTCTCCTATGACAATTTGTTTACTTTAAAATTATTTGTAACATAGCAAAGGAAAAACAAATTCCGTAACTCTTTTCATTTCCATTAGGAGCTATTTTGTTCCATACCTTAAGAGAAGATGAGTGAGTTTTATGCCACTTTTATTGGGGTGAACTTGGCATTAACCTTTGGGAATTCCTTTGACATAAATATTCTTTCTAACAAAGTAGTGGGATCAACAATCCATTTACGTAAAACTTCGGGGGAAAAAATGCACTTCTTTCCATTAAATATAAGCAGATTAACGCATTATGTTCCTGAAATTTAGTGCTTATTTCTTTTATAGAAAAAAAACACAGAGTAGTTAGTGTTACGAATTTAGAAATGTGAAGATTTTTTTAGCATTTTTTTGCAAATTTCGATAAAATTCTTCACGTTTTTTAAAAAAGGAACAATTGTTTTTCTTTGTCGAAATAAAAAAGTTATTTTAATCAACCCCTGATTTCTTTTCTTTGATTTTGAGTTCCGTTGATAAATATTTGCACCTATTTTAATGTTACTAATAGTTAAGTGATTTTTTTTTATAAACTATAATAAATGTTTCGCAAAAACTGTAGTATGAGAGCAATTTAACTTAATTAATGAGGACGAATATTTTTGCCTGGAAATGTAAAGATAATGGCTTAGCATTGCATTTTTCTCTCCATATGCGTAATTGATGTGCATCATTGATCATCTTAAGTTTTTTAAATTTAAAATTTCACTTTTTATCAATGAAAAATAGTTTATCCAAATTGATAGATCAACACTAAAATGACTTAAAAAATGAAGTTGCCTTTATAATTATTATGTAGTAATTTATTGCTAAATCAGGGGAAACAGCTCGCGTTTTTCCTTGGTAGTTCGACTTTTATAAAATCTGTTTTGTCCCCACTTGCGACAATATTTTGAAAACAATAAAGTCAATAAAAAATTTATTTTAACATTTTATTTTAGTATTGCGAGGGAAATACCTAGCTTTGTCCTGCGCAGTATGGGTGTTACCCTTACGCCATAAAAACATAATCATCCAACCAACCGTCCATTATCCTTTTATTTCCTATTTGTCTCATATGCTTATAATAACCCCTTTCTCATTAATGCAAAACATAGTATATATTACATGCAAAATAAAAAAAACTTAAATTGAAATCGGCGAAGTTGCAAATTAAACAGCGAATTAATAAATCAAATTATTGTTTAATAAAATCTAAGTCCCCAAAATTTCAAATTTAATAAGTAGTAAATGTATTAATAAAATTCTACATATTTTCTGTACTCATAATTTTTTGTTTAATTTTTTGTGGAATTGGGTTTCTCAGAAAAAATTGTGATTGAGGGGTTAGGATTTTGTTTCAGAAGAGAAAACTTCGATGTTTTTTCTTTAAATAAGATAACTCTAAAAAAATAATACATTTTAAAACTTACCATTATCTTTCAGTTGTTATACAAAACAGAGTAACATAATACAAGAATTAAAAAAAAAAAAAAAATGAAAAGTTGTTGTGGAAGAAAGGCAATTGTGAACCAAATCTCAATCTTGGATTGTTAAATTTTCAATCGTAACTTTGGGAAGATAGACTGATACGGATTGTTTTGATGACATTTCTATTTTTCTTCAAAATTGATATTAAAAATGGTTAAATTCATTGTATGTTATTTGATTGCATTGATAATTCATTTATTTTAGCTTCATATTTATATTAAGTCCAGTACCAACTCTTATTATTATATTATCTGTAAAAAGTGTGATTTTGTTGTTGAAATAAACATAGAATTCTTTTACTTCAAGTAATTGTATTTATTTTTTATTGTTCACACATTTCATTTAATAAGTTAAGTTTTTTTTCTTCTTTTCTTATTCTCAGTGAATGAAGCTGTAAATTCTGCTCTTTTTCAACCTTTTTTACAGTGATAACATGAACACGTCACCGCTGATTTGAAAGTCAAGGCTTTTGGTCCATCCATACACATTACTTTCACTTTGACCTAAAAATATAAAGTAACATGTCAATGATGCATCATGATTTTTAGAAAAACAATCCTTTTTTTTTTTATCTGAGTCATATAAGAATGGCCAAAATCTAAAAAGATTTATTACAGTTTTGTCTATAAATTTCAAAATGAAAGTTTCACTAGTTAACTTTCTAATGTTGCGTGAATGTAATTATTTTGCAATTAAGGAGTAAGTTTAGAAAAAATTCACTCGTTCTATTAAGGAGCCGAGTTTATTATATGTAACATTGTTAGAGGTTGACCTTCAAAAAAATTCATGCTCATTGAGTTTACATATATTTCTATTAATTACTGAAAATGGCTTGTTTTTATAATACAAACTCTTATATCTGTACATAGTCAAATGAACCCAAGTCTAGATTAGTCTGGTTTTTGTTTTATGTCAAGTCATGAATAAATGTTTGCTAATAGTAGAGATATTAGTACACAAAGAAAGAGATTTCGTTAGGTCAAATATGCATTTATATTGTCTGACGCACGGGACACATCCGTGTCTCGTGTGTCAGAAGATATAAATGCATATTTGACCTAATTCAAATATTTATTTTTCCATATAACTTTGTCACCAAGTAATATGATATAAAATAAAACATAACTAATAGATTCATCTTAATTTATAATTCTCCTCTGTTTACGTGTAGAAAAAAGAGCTAAAATGTCCGTGCGTCAACCAGAGAATTGCCCAAGTATTTTTGATCGTAATCAATATCAATCTTTCTGATCATCAACATCATAAATGGAACAAACAAGTAAGGTTCGAAGAAACAGCCTAATGTCACTGAAGAATATTAAGTAATTTGTAAAAGTTTTTTCGTTAACATAAGAGCAATTTAAGGGGACACGAGATACTTTTTCCAAACTTCTTTAGTTCTGCTAAGTTGGCCCAAACATAGAAGATATGACTTATAACAAAACCACAAAATTTTAGTAGATAATATAAAATAGACAATAAATTATTGATTTTTGATCTTTTTTCAAAATGTTCCTAGTGACACAATATTTTAACGAATATGAATGAAAAATTTAAAGTTGCTTATCAATATATTATAAACATTTTCGCGGATGCTTTTATCTTTAGGAGCGATAGTTGAACAGAAATAAAATTTCAAACTTGGCGCTAGTGATTTTTCATTCAAAAATGCACCTGTTTCAAATTCCCAGCATGAAAAAAAATGGAAAAAATTATTTGACGAAAAAAAAGCATGTGTGTATCTCTTTATAGTACATTAAAAATTATTTCTATAAAAAGTTAGGAGGATTTATCAAAAAATGAATCCCAAGAAGCTTTTCGAACATTCGTAAAATGTGAAAAAGAGTAGCTGAGAAAAATGCCCTTTTAACTTTTACCAACAAGTGTGCAATAGCACCCCACTTTTATTAAAATAAAAATTTACCACTTAAAATAATCGGATTTAAAACATTCAAACGCGAAATTAAAGCTAGTGACGTCAGCAACTTTACAAAATGGGAAAGGGAAAAAAAAACGTAATTTATGAGGATATTTTTGTAGTTTCAGTGTCCCATGCCCCTTTAACCTTTAACTGCTGTGAGCGGTCTCACAGACCGCAAAGCATTTTTCATGGGGAGTTTGCACCCCTTAAAATGAATAATGGTCTCTGCCCTCTTCACTACCTTCCTGAGAGGGGACACCAAGGTCACATTCCACAACTGGTCCAGCTAGCTTTTTTATTTTTACTTTTATTCCATTTTCCTGTTTCATGCGGTCTGGGAGACCGCTCACAGCAGATGCGTCACAGTTTCTGTCCGACAAAGTTGACTGTTGTCATATGATTTATTTTTCGTAGAAAGCTCACAATGGCTGTAAATGTTCTTAAAAAACACCCCGTTTTTCTCACGAAAGAAGAAATTGAAGATATCATTAATAATTGGTCTGATGTAGAGTGTTCAGATACTGAAAATTCGGATTTTTTTAAAGGGACCATATCACTCATTCCGAAATGTCTGCGGGTGAGATTGAAGTCTCTTCAAACACTTCTACTCAAGACAATTTTTATGGAAAAAACAATTTCAAATGGTGTGTTCAAGAACCTAATCGAGCCGTTCGAATTGCAAAACATAACATAATTGTACAATTGCCAGGATTGAAACGTCCAGCAAGAATTGGACCCAAAGCAGAGCCCGAGGAGATCTGGAATTTACTTTTTGATGCAAGTATCGTAGAAGTTATAGTGAAATGGACTAACGTGAAAATTAGTTCATGTAGAAGAAAAGATATATGTGCAGTAAATTCCTTAATGTTGTTTCAATCATTTCCCGAAGCTACGAAGATAAAGCGAACAAAATTCATGCTTTCCTTAGCAAAAGAACTGGTAGTGCCTCATTTGAAATGGAGAATATCCTCAACGCAATTACCTAGAGAAATGAAACTGACAACTGAACAAATTCTAGGACAAAGTGATTGTCAAGATTTAAGAAATCTCACCCATGATGATAAACTAGAAAAACGCATAACTTGCAATTTATGTCCTCCCAGCAAAAAGAGGAAAACTGCATACAAATGTTTGGGATGCGTTCAGCCAGTTTGTCTTCAATGTACCCAAAAATTATGTATTAATTGCAGTTCAAAATAGCATACTTGATATTACTAAAGGTATTTATTTTTAAAACTAGAATAACATAGAAATGATTTTATCAGAACTGTAAGTTAGTTAATTAAATGAAACCTTAATAGATATGTTCTTTTTGGAGATGTAGTTATTTTTTCTTAAATTGTATAATTATTAAAAATGGCATATATAATAACTTTAAAATTTAATTATGTGATTTTAATATTTGTTAATAATACGTAGTGAAAGAATTTTCATCAATTTAGCATATCAGTCCACTTTTAATTGCATTTTAGGAAGAGCGGTCTGAGAGACCGCTCACACTAGTTATGCAACAGTTAATGTCACAGCAGTTAAAGGTTAAACTAAGTTTCAAAAATGTGCAAGGAGATTAAGATCATGATAACAAGCTAGAATCATATGATCTCTTGTTCAACACATACCCACCACTCTCTTACAAATTCAGAAATAGGAATACACAACACATTATTACACAAAGAGAAGTTTACACAGCAGGGAGTTTGATAAATAAACTTTCAGTATGCAAAGCTATGGCCAATATCAAGCAATCGACTATACTGGAATTCAAATGAAGTTTCCCGTCGCTTCATCTTATCCCTCTGTCCTACCAATATATAGGGCCCTCTAGCACATTTATTTTGTGCACGCCATCATATGATGCTTGTGTGTTATCATGTTCTTGACTTTCAGAATTCTGTATCATTGTTCTGAATACCCTACATTATTAATTATTACTTACGTCTTCCGTTTCCATAATATTGCAACACTGACCATAAGATGTGATAGCTTGTTTTGGATTGATTCTCAGCGAGTCCTCTGAAGAAGGTACTGAGTAAGATACGCAAAATCCTCTACATGCATTTGTCGTTATATCAAACTCAACGCATCCAGGAATACCAATAGTTCGCGTATGACCTAAAGCACATTTAAAATACAAGAGTTAATACTAAAAAAAAAATAATATATTTTAAGCTCGTAATATATAAATACAACTTTAAATATTAAGGGCTATGGGTCGTCACTCGTCACGTTATAAATGGTACTTAGTATGAATTTAAATAAAATGTTTGAGGAATAGTTGAGGACAAAAGAGACTGAAGGTATGTCAGTAGAGGATCCGGCGTTTTTTTCTTTGTTAAAAAATATAGATAATCTGTACGTAAAGGTATTACACCATTTTTTTTATCTGATAGTCTGCAAAAACTATGACAATTTCTTTACGCCATTAAATGAATTAAATGTCATTTGATACAATGCATATATTTCCTTAAACTAAATACTTAAATAAAAAAAGAATTCAAATGCATTTTCTACTAAAATAATTCACAATTAATGCCATTTAGAACCTTAAATTCTTATGGGAGATGACTCGGGACATTTTATAAACTTGTTTCAAATGGTGAATGAAACTTCAGTGGGAAAATATAATTAGCAAAATAAGTCATTAAAACATTCTTATGGTAGAAATATCCATATTGACCAAGAACGCACTTAAAATAAACTTGAATGTAATTTTCTTTTCTTTTTAAAGTATGTATTCATATGAGATTTGAATTGAATAACCCATTAGTTTTAAAACTAGTGCAATCAATATACAAGTACATAACATTGGTAATACCTAATTTAATTTAATTAAAAAATTTCTTTTTATCATTAATATTAAAGTACATTTTTATGTTATATTAAATTAATGTGATGTGTAATGATCCTATAATAAATATTTCTGTTATTTTTTTTTTTTTTAAATAAGTGGGTTTCAATAGAAGTAGTAAAAGTTTTCTCAAAAACAGAGTCTTGGTATCTTAAAATGTGATTTGTCTGTTTGTCAAAACTATCAAAACGAGTGACAAAATTATTTGACGAAATTTTTTTATGAATTTAAATAAATGATAAAAAAAAAATAATTTTCATGAAGTAAAATATATCACTATTGCTCGGAGCTATCTATTATATATATTCTTTTAAAATTTGTTAACTAAAAATAAATTCTTTTGAACTATTTTTGGGTACCATTATTGGCTACAGCTATTTTTAAACAATCTGTTGATATATTCATTGAATCTCATACCAATTAATATATAGCATTAGCTTTTATTGAATTATCTACTTAGTATAATGAATTACTATTATAATTATCTAAACTATATTTCCTTTATATATTAAAATACATACAAATACTTTTCAATAGATAGTTCAGAAAAGTTGCATAAACGAAAATTAATTCAACGTAATTCATTTGAAAAAACTTAATTTTTTTTTCAGTTGGTTTAACTTAACCACGCATATTACATTCCAAATTGTTGTGTTATTGCTCCAAGATTTACTCTAGTTTCAAAGAATTCCTAGTTTAAGTTTCTGAGAAGTTATGAGTTTTCAAATGCACACAGCATATGTACGTTTCTCATCAATTCGAGACTTTAGTCAAAGACAGTTGTCATCAGAACGTTTAATAGAAGACAGTTCGTCGTTGATAAAAATCGATCGAGGAGGCTTTTCTGGAAGTCGAATGAGTTGAAAAGCTTGTTTTTTCAAATATTTCACGCTCTCTTGCACTTACAGGATAATAAATATAATATAGATGTCTTCATCGCACAAAAATAGGAAAATCTTTCGTAAAACTTTTGTCGTTTAGCTTTATACGTTTATTTTTATTAGTAGTATTTACACTCAGTTTTTTCTCCCAATAGATTTTGTACTCCATAAAGAATGAGCACAAAATTTACATAGAGTTTTTTGAAGTTTAAAAAATCAGTACCAAAGTTATAAGAGTAATTCATGAACTATAAAGTTTAGTCTGTAAAGATAAATTGACGGTTCTTAAATATAAAAGTTTAAAAATATAACTAATAAATATTATCATAAAAAGTTAATTTAATTAATTCACCAGATTCTATTACATACTTAAAAATTTAATGAATGCGCTTGGTTTTAACAAAGTAATGACAAGATGTATTAACTGACTTAATGATCCAATAACTAATTAATAATTAATATTATTCTGTTGTAGAGCTAGTTTCTTTAATCTAATTTTCCATCTCTATTTGAGTTTACATCAATAAATTGAGCCATAAAATCTGTATATTTTCAAAAAGAACATAATAATAATAATAATAATAATAATAATAATAATAATAATAATAATAATAATAATAATAATAATAAAGCAGTGGGCCTAGTTATACTTTGAGAAAAATTCGCAAAGGAACAATATTCATTGAGTACTATCTAAATAAATCTATACCACAATTTTATACATTGGTTTTACGATGTTCTGGTTAAACTGTAGATATATGTAATAATAATCTCTTTTTACAATCGACATTAATTTATTTTATCTTTTCAAAGCACTTATTCTTATTTTTTTAATTCTTTCTCCAATTCATTCAATAGCTGCCCACGCATGGCTAACTGTGTGATAAACGTTTAGGTCAGCATCTTTTTTAACAGTGAGTCCTATAATTAATATTCAGTTTTGCTCGTTCTTGAGTTGAATGTTTATAACTTAACACATCATTGGTGCTACCTCAGCACGATTCTCACAGTTTAATACTATGCTAGTTTACAGTTCTCCCTTCAGCAACACTTGTTCCATTCTGCATTCACTTGTTTCCTGCATTCACTTGTTTTCTGCACATTCACTTGTTTCCTATCTGCCATGTAATTCACTCATAACTTCTTCTTTGTGAGCCCAGTTTATGAATTAAATAAATGTGTTCGATTGCCTCAAAAATTACTGTTTTCTGACTCGCCATACTTCATTGATGTACGCCAATATGGGAGAACATTACACACATATAAAATAAATAATAGCAATCAAAGAATAAAAATAAATTGCCAAGAATTCTTATGATTGAAAAAAAACATACGAGCCAGTAATGAAAGAGTAGAAGTGCTTATACACTGTAATCTGTATTTGACCTTCTTTTAAAAAGCACAGATTTTAAAATTCTAAAACGATATTCAAGTTTCTTCGCTCATTTAAAGTGACCACAAACTCAGCTTTAAAATAAATCAGTGCAATAAGTTTTTCTTCTGATTTAAATATTGGTTGAAACATCGAAATTGAGATATTTAAAAAATAATATTGAATCAGTTCTGAAAGTTAAGCCGACCAAACGGTATAGTGGTTAACGTGCTAGCTTCTAGACCGCGAGGTTGCGGGCTCGAGTCCAGTGTTAGGCATGGGTATTTGTAAATGTATGTTGGCTTGTCTAATGACGAATGTTTCTGGGCATTATAGCCCTCGTGTTGCTGACGGCGCCAGATAATCTGAAAACAACCAAACCTGAAAGTTACTTGGTAAACTGTAAAAAATTGCTAGTTTTATCAGAGTCCAAACACTGCTGAGAAAATGTGTAATAGATTAGATTCCACTTATGTTTAAAAGTCCTCGCACTGTTGAGGTGTTTTAAATTAAAAGGCTTGAGATTTCCAGCAGAGTTGTTGACACCGTCATTTCCACGTGGTTTAAAGTTATAAAATGGTTTGAATATCGGTAAGTGATAACACTTTGGAATGAGCTGGATGGAATGTAAAAAAAAGGTTTAACCCAGATAGCATGCCAGTTTACTCAAACCTTGTCATTTACTTATCATTAGACTTGCAGTAACAAAGTTACATGGTAAATATCTATGACAAGGGTTTGATGAAAAGGCTTACCATGGTAGCCCTCCTTCTTGATCAGCTGTAGCAGACTTGTTATGAAAAGGTTTACACATCCATTGCAGTTTAAATCTTGTTGAAAGATTAGTCATGAAAACGTTTCGAAAATCTTGTAGTGAATTTTGTAGTTTTGCACGTAGGTTCTATACTTCTGCTCGAGACAGTTCAACTATCATAGAAATGCTCTTAAATTCATCATGTACATTAGCTGGAATAACGTCCAGAGACTTCATTTAATGAAGCACGATTTTTATTCACTATGTATAAGAATAATTTTAATTTATGTAAAATATTATAAAACGCGAGCTGCGGTCTACAACAACCGTTCCCAAAAGTTCTTGATTCTCCCTTTCTCAATCCTTTTTTCTTTTTCTCCCCCACCCCCCTTTTTTTTCCCTTCTTCTTTTTCTTTCTTTTTTCTCTCCACCACCCAGGGTTGCCAACCGTCATTTTGGTTTGTTCCTTTTTTGGCTCGCTCATCGTCCTAATGGCGACCAATGCGTACACGTTCCTTCTAAAGAAACGCAAACTTTACCTTAGTGATTATGCGTATCAGTTCATTTTAGGTCAGGGTGAGAGGTAAAAAATGCTAAAGGGAAAAGAAAATATACATGCCCCCCCCCTCTCCTTTTTGAGCTTTTTAAAAAGTTGCACACATGCCATTTGAACCTTGCATCCTTTTTGTTTAAGAAGTTTGCATGAGTTGTTGACTAGGTTAAAATACTATCTTATAACTATATCCACTATAGATTTTTAACCAAAATGTGAAATCCTCAATATACCTATCTACATTTAGCTTAAAGTTTAATGACCTGTAAAAAAAACATGATATATCATTTAAGAATAAATTTTACAAATGGTTTCTTACCAACTTTAAAACAACCTGGTTTTTCCCAAATGTTGGCAGCTGACTGTTCCATTAAAACCACGATAATAATGGAAAGTATTTTAATCACGAAAGTCTGCCGTGAAATAAGTAGACACATGTCAATATTATACTTGTCGTAGTTAAATTTACCGTTAATCTGCAATAAAAATTAATCAGAGTATAGTTAATTATATCAGAGTTGAACATATTTCAATTCAAATAACAAATATTATTTAAAATAAAAGAAAGAAATAAGACATTTTTATGTTTCAATAACTGCTGAAGTAACAAGAAGTTAAATACCTAGAAATAAATGGACAGCCGCACCCAAGAATAATTATACTAATTAAATATTAATTTTCCACAGAAATGTACCTCATTTGATGCTATTTATGTTCGAGTTCGAGGTTTTGGTTTTAATAATATCATTTTACGCCTGACATAGATAGGTTTTTCCTTGAAATAGATAGTTTATAGATTTGTCCGCAAAGATATATGATATGATGGAAAACTGAATTATTAATTATAATTTGTCGGTGAAGTTACTAAGAAAAACTGTAGTTGAAACTTTTTATTTCTAATTTTATAAGTCTGATGAGTAACTAAAAAGTTTAAAAACATCATAGGGGGATATGTGGAAGAAAAGCAGTTGTTTTGTATGTTTTTAGGGAAAGATATTGATGCAGAACTATATCTTTCATAAAGAGAATCTTTAACAGATTTCAAGAAAGTTTCTTTTAAAATAAATTGGATGATAATTAAAGAAGAGAATGTTGATCTTGAGTGCTTCACTATGGAGTTTTGTGGAATTTTATTTATATTTAAATTTAATTAAATATTATACTTAAACACAGAGATAACACCAAAAAGTGTCCAAATATTATCCCTGGAATTATATCTATTTTTATTTATATTTAAATTATTGTATTTAGATCAATATAATGAAAATTAACCGCTCAAATGTTTCGCCGAATTTATCTATATTTAAAATTAATTGAATATTGTATTTCGATGGAGATAATGTAAATAAGTACCGAAATATTGTAGTTGCAATTTGGTCGAATTTTAATTATAGTTAAATTTAACTAAATAATGTATTTAAATGAAGGCAATGCTAAAAATTCCCAAATATTATTTCAATAAGATGTCAATTCAAAACAGCAAATCATAATTTGGATCGGAAAATACTTCTCTGTAGATTCTGAGCTATTTGTCAAGATGAGAAAAAAAATATATTCATGGATGCCGAGTATAACTCGTATCAATATAGTATGCAAACAGATTCCATATAATTTGGCAAAGTACTCCCCAGTCACACGGGTAAAATGTCCCATATCATCTGATTTTGAATAGCAGCATTAATTAATTTTAATTTGTTTTTTGATTAAGATAACTTGTTTACAACTGATGCAAATATATTAGAAACAAATAAGACTAAAAAATTTAGCAGTAAAAACAGGTATAAATCAGATAATTTTACAGTTGATTGCAACTGAATTTATTACTAGCAAATGAAGCAACGTATGAAATTGAAACAAAAGGCAGAGTAATTAAACTGAAAATAATTTGAAAGTAGAAAGTAGTCTGATGATAACAATAAATTGCAATGTTATTAAGTACCGACTTATAAGATAATATTAAACTTTTATAAGTATTAAGTGGTAACACATACGAACAGCGTCCTTTTAATTATGTTCATCTTGTATTTCAACTCCTTTTCATTACATTTTTGAAATTTTATTGGCATAAAATAGCGTATTTTAAGTTCATGAATTAGAGTCTGAATATATATTGAAAAACTTAGATTTAGAGAATTTTTAATTAAGAGGATAAATAAATGTAGCTTTTAAAATCATTTATTAAAAGAGTGTTAAAAGGCTTGCGATCTAAATGCTATAATCCAATCACACACTTAACCTCCTAATTGCTTTACAATATTATTGCAAGTAGGTTTTCAATCCATTCTTTAGTCAACTATTACCTTGTGGAATAAAATATTGCTAAATTGGAGATGTTTTTATAATATAGATGTGTCCATTTTTTCTGCAAGCTTGACAACTACACATATACAAAACTTTTCAACAATTCATTAAGCGGTAATACATTTCGCATATAATGCTGAAGTATGTAAAAGTAGATGAAACATATATTAATGATTTTAATAAAGTGTTGAAAAGAATGTAAAATGACTTCCGATTGCGGATAAAAATACTTAATAGAGAAATTAAGAGGTAACGTATGAAAGTTATTGCCTGACCCGAAATTACTGTAAAGCAAGATGTAATAGCTGCTTCAAATTCAAGGAAACAAATTTATCCTAAAGGTATTTATAGAATGATTTAATTACATGATTAAATTCGCACGTCTTTAAATAATGAGAAAAATGACCACGTTCTTTCAGCTTTCAACATAAAAGAAGGACATTATTTTTCGAAAACAGGTGTGCCATAATTATATTTCATTTAAGAAACTAACCAAAGTTTTTTTTTTTTTTTCAATTGGAGGATTTTAATTGTTTATGTTTTTAATAACTTAATTATTGGTATAATTTTAATTTAAAAACTCGAAGGAATTTATTGAGTGCATTATGAAAAAATTGAAAATAAACTAAATAATGCTCTTAAAATTATATAATAACTTTAAAGTTGTTAATAGTCTATATAATTTCAATTGAATCGAAATTTTTTACCCTTCATGAAATAACTGGCTATTTTGAGGATAAGTAGTATTTTGTTTGCTAAATAAGAAAATATACAGAAATGTTATTAATATAATACCGAGTTATTATCAGAATAATGATATCTCAAGTGTACAGTTTTGCTTTGATCAGCGTGAACCAGTCATTTTGTGAAATAAGTGGTAAAAGCTAGGAAATAAACAACATTACTCGTTAATGCCATACACGTGCATTGTTTCATTTTTAATTGGTAAATTAATTAAACGAATGGCTGTAAATTCACAAAGAATTTAGTTACTATACTACATTTATTAAGTTTGGTATTTAACTTTGAGAAAATTTAATTTTTAAAAAACAATAATTGCATTTATTTTTAATAAAATTTAAAAACTAAACACTAATTGTATTGCTATTTTATAGTGCATAGCTGGAATTCTAGATGTGGCATTTCTGTTTATAGATCCATGTTTAAACCGGTCCGTACACAAAACCCGAATTTTCTCACCATACAAAATAAATTTATTAAAAGCTGAAATCTAACATCAACTTAAGGGAATATAAATTTAAAAAAAAACTATTTTTAGGGTAGATGAAACTGAATTTTGATTGGTCTTTGCAGAATTTTCCCACCTCGGTACTTTATTTTTAGAATATCCCTCGGGTTAAACGTGGGATGAATTTGGATATACATCGAAGGAAGTCAAACTTTTATTGTCACATGGAATTCAATATACTTATATAAATGTGTCATATCCAATAATTTTTTTCTGTGTGCTGTCAATTGAGTAACAGAAAAATGTCATATGAAAAGCAAGTTACTCGAAAAAACATTCCGAATTTTTAGTATTCGAAGCACAATCACGTTCAATGGTGCCTCGAATGCATCTAATCCAGAAGCTTATAGGAGACAACCTGTTACATTTCTCCTTATACCTTTATCCTGGAATGGCAATGTTATGCCTCCGGTGATGTATGAAGTGAAAAGTTATTTTTTAAACAATGCTTATAATAACAGTTGATAAATATGAATTTGTAGCTGACAATTACCTCTACCTAATTTTATTTTTAATAGTATTGTTTGTATAAAACGTATTTGACTAAGTGGTGTGAGAATACCACTTAAGATAATCTGCTGTATTTAAATTTATATACTGATCGTAAATTTTGTTTTCGTGGTTGCTTAATTTAAAATGTTGCTTTATAAGCCTTGCTTATTAACTTTAAATAAAAGTATATACTTTTTTTTCTTTCTTTTTTTTTTCTTCTTTTTTTCTTCTTTCTTTTTTTCTTCTTTTTTTTTCTTCTTTTAATTGTTCTTCATTCTTGTGTCATTTCTATCGTAATTAAATATTTTGGAAAATTCGACTAATATAAAGTGTTTCTCTCACCAATGAAATTAAAATAACTCAATACCTTTTTTCAAGACAAATTAATATTAATAATAATACAGGAAACACTGTAGTTTTTATTATTACCATAACTTTTAAAAATAAATGCAAAGAGGGCTTTTATTTTAAAATGGTAGGTATTTATGGCACATTTATTTTAAACTTGTACACATATTAAAGTATAGTTATAGTTATTTTCACGTAATTTTTAGTAAATACGAAAAACCAAGAGCTAAATTTTATTTTTTTAATTAGATAAGTAAAGGTGATGCCCAAAATTATATTAAATAATTAAATCAATAAACTGATATTTAACAATCGTTCCTTAATTTACTTATTTTACTTGTAAAAAGTATAATATTTAAAATTTTAAGTGCTTACAATATCATAAAAGTATTTTTGCAGTAAATTAATTTTAATTTATACAACAACAAAAAATCATTTTTTTTTTAACTATAAGCTATCTCAGAATCTGATTGGTTAGAGGATTCTATGGTGTTTGTAGAAATTATGTTTTATTCTTCTTATTAGCAGGTGATTACTTTATGAGATTATATTATGTATCTGGTTCTCTAAGCCTATAGTTTTAACCATAATAAAGTATTGGTAGTATAATTTATAATATATTGTGTAGAAAAAAAGGTTTCAGTATATTTATCTTAGTATTGCTGAGTATATTAAATTTATTAAAAAAATAAAAAATAAATCCGAGTCTCGTATACTTATAAGAATTGGGAATTCAATCATGAAATTCAAACGAAAACTACTTTCAAAATACATATTTAAACAATTTAAATGACGTACAAACAGCATTAAATTATACCCAATTAAAATTTTTAATTAATGAACATTTAGTATGTGAGGTATTGATATAATTGTAAGGATCTTTGAAGTGTTTCATTTATACTGAATTAAAATATTATAAGTATGCCACCCCAAAACTTGGACATACTCAAATTCATGTAAAAATCACGTATCGTTACATTCGTATCTCTCTTCTAGATATTACAAGGTATTTGAATATGGAAATAAAATTGTTTGCTGATTTGTCATGTAGATATGACTCAAAATAAAAAAAAAATCGTAAATATATCATTTGTGGTATCGTTAAAGTTTCAGCAGAGTACTCATTATATATATTTTATGCGATATTAAGGTTATTGTTATTATTTATTGAGTACCTGCACTAAACTATAAAAATTGAATTACAATATTAATATCGAAAAGAAATTTGTAGAAAAATGCATTAATGTTTAAAATTATAAATCACTTTGTGATTACTCAATTTTGAGCTTATGTAATTTAAAATATTGAAAATATTCATTTTCTTTTAATTTAATGGGTCAAGTATCTCAAGTTCCCCCTACCTTTTCAAAATAATAAAAAAAATGAAAATAACAGTGCATAAAACTTTATTGTTATATGATAAATATATCAATGAAGTTTTATGCACTATTATTATTACACGATATTTGAAAGGGTTGAACAATGGAACAATTTTAATAAAACAAGTTATAATAATTAAAAAAATTACATTGTAATCGTTTTACTTTCAATTTTATTGTCAATCTTATAAACTTTTAATAAAAATATATTACTTAGTTTGTCAGTATTTTGTTTATTGTAGTACTTATTAAACTACTATTTTTAATTAATTTATTAAAAATTTGCGACAGCTGGTATAATCTTGTATTTAAAAATATGATATGTTAAAAGTATGATATGATATAAACAACATGTGAAAATAATGTTTTATAAATTTAGTATGTTTGATCATTCTACATAATAGTTTTTTTTTAATATTAGTCATTATAATTTTCCTTTTGGTATTTGTAAAAATAATTAAGCAACAACAAAATAGCTTTAGAAAACATTCAAATTGAAGAGTTATTTTACTCTTTTTGAACTAAATATTTTTATCCGTAATCAAAAATGTAGTCTTTGATATTTTTATTACAACTATTGATGCTTATAATTAATGCATAATACAAAGTATAATTTAAGTGGACAAAAACTTATATTTTGAAATAGGATATTGATAGTATGTTTTGAATATTTGAATATTGAAATTACAAATTATTATTTTATACCGTTACAAATTATTATTATTATATAAAATATTAGTATGAAATTTTGCATTTATCTTAAAATTTACATACAAACTTTGGAAACTGACTTTTGTAATTTGTTTGAGTATTATTTAGTAAATATAAAATATTGAAAATTAATTACTTTCTAAAAAGATTCAAATAGTTTTCAATAGTATCGATGTGTGCATAATACAGCAAATGAAAATCACCGGTTTAAATGTTTAAAGCCAAATTATATAATGATAAAAGTAAACTTTGCAAACAACTTCCTTGAGTGAATAAAAAAAAGTTTACTACTCATTAATTGCTGCAAAATATTATTACATTAAAAATAATGAATCAAAATATAAGTGGTAGAAATTACGCTTTAAAGTTATAGTACAAAATAAGGTAAAAATATAAAAGATTTTTTGATTGAAATAAATAAGAAGGCGATTTTATAGAAATATGAAATTCAATTGTAATTATATGCAGTACTTTAAAATAATAGTAACGAAAACATATTTATATACTTTATTATACTGAAGTATTATGTTTTAGTGCAGTAAACAATATTTTCTGAATTCCATTTTGGAAAAAAAAAAAGTGTGCCATACCGCATGTATACTATTTAAATTAATAAATAAACAATAAAATATAAATAATTGTATCCTAGAAATAAGTTTTTCTTCAGTAATATAGAAATACAAGATGATACAGTATAATTTCAATAATTATATTTTTAACACATTGCCTTTTCGAATGTTAACAATACATATTTTAAACACTTCAAATTTATTTTTTAATTGCAATATTTAGCATTACTGTTTCACTATAAGAAGAAATTTACTTACCACTTGCAAGAGAAGATGCTGAAATGTAATGCTGAAGAGAGACAAGGAGATGATATGTAGACGATGAAATGGATTGTAGACTTTTATGTTTCTCCCGCGTTCATTTGTAACCAATAGTAGAAGACTGTGTCTTAACAGGGGGCGGTGCTGTCCTGAGTCTCTTTTTTTTTTGTTAGACAAGAAAAGTTCCTTAAAAGTGGAAAGTGTGAAAGAATATCTAATTTTAGCTATTTTTTTTAAAGAGTTGGAAGAAATTCCAAGAAAACATTTGGAAGAAAATCTTTTGATAAATAATGTGTGACAAATGCAATGACTTTGAAGTGTCATTTTATGTTTGTTTTTATTTATTATATGATGCATTGGACTTGGTCAATAAATATGTTTTTTCTTCGTGTAATATCATATTATAATTTAATTTTTTATATTTCTACTTTAAAGTATTTCCGTTTTTATATAGCATGGTATACCATGCATATGTGATGTTATGTGTATTATGTATTCGTTATATATTTTTATTTCAGTTTTATCGAACATGTATGGTGTTATAAATTATTTATATATTGAATAGCATATATATGTTAAAATAATATATTATATATTTCTAAATAATTTTAAAATTTTTTTGAAAAGTATTTTGTTTTATTAATGTCCAGGAAAGAAAATGTCCAGGCTATTTTTGATTATGAAACAACGTAGAGTAATAAAAGTTATAGCGTTGTTTTTATCTGAAATGCTTTAAGAAATTTATAATGATGATAAAAAAAATTAAATAAACAATTGATTATATTTGTGAGTTATAATTATTATAATTTAAAAAAAAAAGTGTTAAACTTACACAAAAAAAAAAATTAGTCAAAATTTTATAAAAATGTAAATTAAAAAAAAAATCCAAATGTGATATTTCAATATAAAATAGTAAATCCATTTACAATAATTAAAAAACATTTCAGAGGGATCACTTTAAAATTGGAGATTCTAATTTTTTGTTGTTGTCATATACCCTTTCAAAGTACTAGATCTGATGCATCCTACGAGAGATAATTTCCTGAGCTGGTGACATTAGTTTTATTAACCCTTTTTAGTCAACAATACACACGAAGAAAAATTACGGAGCTAAGAATAATAGGAATAAATAAAATTTTAAAGTAAATGGAGTGAAAAAATCAAGCACCCGTATTTTACCCTTGATCTTCAAACAACTCTTAAATAAAAATATTGAATTAGGAATTTTAATATACGAAATTAGAGATTTAATTATCTTTTGATTCGTTCAAATTTGTAAAAAAAATATTTTTATAAGATAGCTACAGTAAAAAAATTTCTTGAAATTACTGATAAAAATATGTTTCATTTAAAAAAAAAGTGTATACAGTACAGTTTGCTTTAGGAAGTAAAATAACAAAAAAATTATGCAGGCTAAAATTAAGTTTCTCTCGACCTTTTTAAAAAAATTCTTATAATACACTTCATTTCTTGAAACTTTGAGTAGCGTAATCTAAGGAATATTCAAAAAGTACACCAGACAAATATATTTCAGAGTTTCTTTTCCTGAGGATAAATCTTGATTTCATACTTCTTGGTATGCAGATTGAAATTTGCAAGTTGGTTGATCAATAGTCACAAGTAAATAAAATCATCGAAAATGAGAGAAAGAAAACGTGATTTGAGAAGAAATACAATGAGTAAAATTTTTTATAAAAGTCACATTTGTATTGTGTTTTAGTTAAGTAGCTGTAAGGTTAGATGTTGCGTGGGTACACATGATTGTAAGAAAATGCAGTTAATGTTATGTATCAAGCATATTTTTTTAGTATATGTTAAGGTTAAATAAGTTTTAGATTAAAGTAAAGTTTTACTGCATGATAAAGTTCATGAAATCAATCTCTCATGGTTTATTATATAAATTACCTTTTTTAACGCTGTATTAAAATTCAATGTGTTAATAGCACAAAATTTTAATTGAAGGGGTGAATAGAAGAAGGAGATGTGTAACAAAAACTATTTCTTGAGATATTATTTCTTTTAGCATTTACTTTTGCACAGAGCTCCGGGTTCGGAGGCTAAAGGCACCGAGATCACGATCTAAACATCATGGAATCGGTACTGGCTTCGCCGAATACTGGTGTGTGCGATAATGGGCACTGAGGCACATCAAATTGGTCGTAGCTGTAAGTGTTCTTTTTGGTGTGGTGGAGTTGACGAGAGGTATGCACGATAAGGTTTCTACTTTGTCATTTTATCGTTGTTTAAAATCGGACAGGGATTGGACAATGATAAGCACTTTATAGTGATAGAAATAGACTGATGGAAAAATGCAAACTAAACTACTATTGTATTCTTTTATATGTAACATGCATGTTTTCATTAATCAAAATGCATGTTGCTAAGCAGTTTAAATATCCAGTGTTAGTGTCAGATGTTAGCCTAAATTCATTGCGAAAACCTTTCCTTCATTGCGAAGGCCCCTTCATTCATTGTAAAAACTCAGATAATTAAAAAATGTCATATACTCCTTTCATTCACTTAGCCCTTCAATTGCGAAGGTACAGTACGAAAGAAAAATCCGAAAGCTAGCTATATCCTGTATTCTAATTAAGGAAACAAAAAAAAGTACCTTTTTAATAAGTGTTTGGTTTTTAATAACTGTATGCAGTTATTTCTTTTGTTATGAGGGGTAATTTATACATATTAAAACTAAAATAAAATTTAAAAGTTCAAAGCCACAACATAATATTATGCTATACTTGGATTCATACGAAAAAAAAAAGGCGAAATACCATATTTCATAATTTTCCAACGACTGGTTTGAAATTCGAAAGATGGCAAGGGAGTGAGAAATTAATGTTAAAAAGAAACATTGGCCAAATATATATATATATATATATATATATACACTGTTTAATGCAAAAATTGCATTCAAATAATGTTTGGCCTCTAATCAATTTGGCTAATTTTTCTTTTATATAAATATATATATATATATATATATATATATATATATATATATATATATATATATATATAACTAATATATTAAAATATTCAAAATCGATATGCATTTTGCAACTTGGAAGTTTTAGAGATGTGCATCAAATTCATTCCTATGTAAGTTTTTTCCTGTGACCAGGCCAAACTCAGATCAGGGGCAACACATGCCTGTAGCGTATGAGACCACTCCTGTTTAATTTGAAACGTTGGTGCTACGTAATTTCTGCTTTCAAAAATTAGTAGATGAATCGAGAATTGTTCTTACTAAGCAGGTGTATTCAGAATTCGAGGCTCATTCCATTTGAAGTACAAAGAAGTTCCTTTTAAAAGACCATTTTCTAAGGCATTATCTTATGAAATTGGAATTAGTATAAATGTTAAGATGGTACAAAATGTTAGCCCAGTTTAGTCTTCATTCATATGTTCTTGCACCATGTGAAAAATGTTTAATGATGCAACCAAAAATGTTTAATGATGCTTCTGTTTAATGATGCAACCAAATTGTGTTTGAAACCATAATAAGATTACAAAAAAATTGTTCTCATAGGTTACTGTGAAGTTTATGGACATTTTCGAAAAACGCAAAAAACACACACATTAGAAAATTATTTAATACATTAAAACCTTTACCAAATTATAGAGTGAGTGTTCATAACGATAGGATTTTATGTGGAAATAGGATTACTTTTATAAAACGTTTCATTATTCTCAGATACTATAGTGGTCAAGTTTTTATTCGTATGAAATTTTCCATTGCTTTGAAAATATACACAAATATTCAAAAAATATGTTTTATTAGTTGAAATAAAAATTTCAATCCTTTCTTCCTCAAGTAGGTTAGTGACACGCTTAAGAAATAAGAATGATCTAATTAGCTTCAAGATTTTTATCAATGTCAGATAAAATTATAAAGCAACAGTTTTATATTTTTATTATTGACCATAATAAACTTTCAATTTTGTTTCCGACCTTAATTGGACTGCGTATGAAGTTGGTCCATCTTAATTATGTTACATTAAAATTCATTTGTGATTGACTTACTTTACTAATTTGTATTTGTCTTTTGTTAAACATGAGAAAATTAATCTAATTAGTTTACGAATAATATAAGACTAATACCAGTAACGTCATGAATCACGGGCGTCAAAAAATATTATTATTATTATTATTATTATCATTATTATTATGATTTTGCATTAAGCATTTAAAGAATCATAAACAAATTACTTTGGTGTAAACCGCAATGTTCTACGACTTCTAGAATCGACTATATAGCCCTCGTTGGAAATGTTTTTTGTGCGTAATGTACAATTGCAACATAAAAATGTAAAATAATTATGCATTTATAAATTCATAAAATATCTTTTTACTTTTATTCGAATATAGTTCATTATACAAAGCAATTTTGTTTCTTATTTCGTTGTCCAAGCTTTCAATTCGACAATTTCACTAATTTTATTACAAATTAGTGAAGTTCAATTGATAAATATTATACAAATGTATAATTATGAAAATACAATGGCAAAATAAAATTGTAAATTACTTAAGCATTTGTAAATTCATATTATTTCATCTTACTTTTATTCTAGGATATAACTTACTATACGAAACAATTTTTTTACTGTTCAAACGTTCAATGAACAAAATTGGATTAATGATTTGTTTTGTGATTAATTAAGCTCCTCTTTTATATTCAATAAATATTTATTTATAATTATATATTAATACAAGAGAATGGTGTTTCAACGTTCTTTTCATGCTCTATTTAGTAGTAAAAAATGATTATAATAATAAAAAAAAAATAATGTAATGTTGCCTCTTTTTCCTCTTTTTTTAATTTTTTTATACGATTCTTCCTAAATTTGTTTTGTAATTATGATTATCATGAATCCAACTGCCAAAAAATCTACAAATAAACACATTTCTCGTAACTGAGGGATTATCATATTTTCATATTCACAACTCTTTCAAGTCTTAAATGTATTACTAATATAAATGGTGTCAAATAATTCTCAATATACGGCAACAATTATGAACAACATCTCCTCACAGTAGGAAGTTTTTTCCAGCTAAATGCTGTTTGTAATTTTGATAATAAACTAAGGTTCTCATAAAGGATAATATAACTTACCATTTGATGAGGAAAAGGTAAGTAGTTGAAACATTATCGTAAACACTAACAGCAATCTAACGGACTTTATTATTTATCTTATTATTTTATTGTGTCTTATTATTTAGCTCAACTGATGGAAAAATTGAAAATAAACTTTTTAGTCCTGGTAAAAATAATTTTCAAATTCGTAATATTCGTGAAAAATAAAATTTTAGATTATTGGGGAACAGTTTTATCAAATTTGATGCAGTAATGTTGTACGGTATAGGTTTCAGAAATCCTAAATTGAATATGCTGTCCTTTCTAAAGCTAGAATTTTTTTCAGGAACATAGAATATTTTTTTCCCTATGACGTCAAAAATTATCAAAACTTTAGTGCAAATAGGTTAACTCTTGCAAAACCTACGGAAAGTCTATATTTACATAGTGCAAATTTCTCATATGGTCATTCCATGGGAAGTGGCCAAAATTCTAATATGGTTCCTGCTCGAGCATCTTCGATTTTGATGAAATTTTCACACAATGTTCAAGCAACTCCTAGAGGAGTTTTGAAAAGTGTCAGCATAATATTTAGCCAGGGTGAGGATCCACAGTCGTTTTAGAGAAGGTCACTTCACAAGATCCAAATGGGTTAAATTTTCAGCTTTGGGCATTTATAACTTACAAATTAAAAAAGATAATATGCTGAAATTTGTTTTCAATGTTTAATTTTTACCATTGTTGAAGGAAATGGTGCACACATTATTAAATTATTAATAAATATTTCAATAATAGCCATCAAAGTGGACGAAAAAATGAACGTATACGAATTTCCCCCTAATTTTCAGCAACTCTAAACGCAATTGAGATGATAATAAATAGGCAGTTGATAAACCACGAGCTTCTGTTTGAACATTGCAAGTAGTATCTTTCTTTTTTTATTTATATTTTTTACAAAACAAGACTTTAAATTTACGCTAAGTAAAAAACGTTGAATTTAAGCCTTTTTCAAAACCCTTTGTCTCAAACTGGATCACCTTTAAATATTTTGTATTGCACGCCATTGGAAAGAAGATATTTCAACCTTTAAAGTGCTACTATTTTCATTTTGGTGTCTTTCCGTATAAGATTGAAGAATTAAAAGTTAAATTGTGAAAATCATCAAATCTGGCATTTTATAACATTTAAAATAATAAAGGTAATCAACTGAAATTCAGGTTTCATGTGTAAATTTGCTATTGTTTAAAGAAATAGTGCATACAGTACAAAATTCTTAATAAATATTTCAAAAATAGTCAGTAATGTAGAAGAAAAAACAAACACCTATGAATTTTTTCCACATTTTCAAGAACTTTAAATCATTGTTAAACACAATTGAGATGCTAATAAAGGGGCAGTTGATAAACAATAAATCTTTGTCCAAACGTTGCAAGTAGTAGTTTCCTTTTTTTTTTGTTAATATTTTTTATACTAGAAAGCCTTAAATTTAAGAAAAATGTGAAAAACGTTGAATTTAAGCTATTT
Source organism: Linyphia triangularis (assembly GCA_963978545.1). Lineage (NCBI taxonomy): Eukaryota > Metazoa > Arthropoda > Arachnida > Araneae > Linyphiidae > Linyphia > Linyphia triangularis. The sequence continues at coordinate 53,801,087 of OZ021721.1, forward strand.
CCATAATAAATTTTTCAATCTAAAACTGGATCACTATTAATTATTTTTTTTCCAATCATCAAATTTGGTACGATATAACTTTTGAAGTATGAGAGGCAATCGTGAGAAATTTGGTTTCAGTGTGTAACTTCTGCTATTGTTTAAGGAAATGATGCACATAGTATTAAGCAAGTGATACGTGTTTATTGAATCGGCCGCAAAGTAGTCACATATCAGGCCATTACAAATTTTTTGAAAATTTCATTAACTATTAATCAATATTAAATGAATTTGAATTGCTAATAATTGACACGATGGTAGATGGATAACTTATGAATTATCTTATATTTACTTCTGTTATTCGTAGTTTTTGTATTACAATATTTTAAATTTGTCAAAAACTTCTAAAAATTAAATGCGAAAGACGGTTACTTTAACCCTATAATTTAAAGCATTTATCTGAAAATGGGTCATTTTTAAAAAATTTGTTCTTTATAATATTAATATTTTAAGCTTTTTAATATAGAAACTATAAATAAAAAATGGAATATTCTGCTTATTCAGTCACAGATTCATAGTCTGCAAACTCCCATTTATCAGCAACTCCAATGTGTTTGTTGTTGATTTAACGTTTGAGAAAGTTTTGGAAAAATTCTTGGATACATGTTTTTTTGACTACTTTGATGACTATTTTTGAAACATTTATTAAGAATTTAATACTGTGTGTACCATTTTCTTATACAATAGCAAAAATTACCCGATTTCAGTCTATTATCTTACTTATTTCAAAAGTTATAACTTGCCAAATTTGATGATTTTTACAACATTTTTGATTATCGCCAAAATGAAAATAAAAGCAATTTAACGATTGATGTCTCCTTTCCAATAGTGAAAAAAAAAATTAAAGGTGATTCAGTTTGAGATAAACGGTTGTGGAAAGGCTTAAATTCATAATTTTTCACATTTTGCTTAAATTTTAAGCCTTGTATTGTAAAAACTATTTATAAGAAAGGAAAGATACTATTTTCAATGTTCAGATGGAGGTTCATAGTTCATTAACTGCTCATTTATTAGCATCTTATATATGTTTGACATTGAGTTAAATTTTTAGAAGTTTTGGGGGAAATTCGTAGATGTTCGTTTTTTCGCCCACTTTGAAGACTATTTTTGAAATATTTATTAAGAATTAAATACTATACACCCATTTCCTTAAACAATAACAAAAATTAAACATTGAAACTAAATTTCAACTTATTATCTTTTGTAATTCGTAAGTTATAACTATCCAAAGCTGACAATATTTTCGCAACCTATTTAGATTTTGTGAAGTGACCTTCACTAAAACGGCTGTTGATCCGCACCCTTGCTAAATATGGTGATGCCTCATCTTTACTGTACAAAACTTACTCTAATCAATACTTGATTTTTATTACAATACCTATTGACATATTTTTGTACAATATTAGTAGTAGCGGAAGTAGATGGAAAATGTTTTTTGTAAGTGAATCTAATAAAATAGAGTATATAAGTGGCTACCAGTCATCGTTCACTAAATAAATAGAAATAAAATTCAAATAAACATGTCAAGAGAAAGATATTGCATTCAAATAGTGGCTCATGGTTTGATCTTCAAGCTCTATTGTGAATTTTAAAAATTAGTAACTTCATAAAACGACAAATGAAGGAAAGCCAAACAAAAGTATAACTAAGAAAAAACTTGCATGCTGAAATTCAAAAATCGGGGCAAAATTTCAAATTTTGAAATTTCCCTGGGCACGGCTAATTTTTTTCTCCCACCCCAAAAAAAAGTAATGCTGAATTTTATGAAAATTGGACAATATTTAGTGGTGGCGCAATAAACTTGAATTTTAAGAATTTCATGCATAGCCTTACAGCATTCAACGTAACATAACATACACTATTCAATGCAAAGTTTTTATATTTTGCATGAAAAACAATCTTTGATGGTATAGAATACAATATTTGATGGTATATATTTTTATGCTGAAGATTGATGATATTGTTGGCCTACCTGTTTACACTGGAAATTCATTTGTAATCGCTCACATCACTTTCCAAATTAAGTACTTTTTCTGAGATGCGGAAACTTTCTTTCCACATCATTCACCACCCTAATGCTCCTAATAATGTTTTCTTTAGTTAGGTATTCTTCGTTTTCTTACTATTTCTCTGGGTCGGTGAGAAGAAAATAATTTTTTAATGACCATTATATCACAGAACCTCAGCGAGTTTGAAGAAAAAATTGTTACGAGCTTTGCTTGGGGATAGCGTTTGCAGTGAGAGTTAATTTCTTTGTAATATTCTCTAAATTCGGACATTCATCATAAAGTGCTGTAATAATTTTGGATATGGTTTTTGTGTCGGCATTCCTATAAAAAAAGGAGAAAAACAAGTTCCTCTCTGTGATACCAAAGTTGAGAAAGGACCTCTTTTATATTGAAACACTAAAAATAACTTCAATGATGTTCTCGTAGTCATGAAGCTTCTTCAATATAACCAAGTTGTTATTTGGAGCAGCAATTGGCACAACACAACTTCAAGTAAATGCAGGATACAAATATAGCAATGGCTCTTAGTACTTTTTCTTCTCTCTTAGTAAATCGAAATTGCTCCTTTAATATCCATATCTTGATGGCGTGTTTGGCTTTTGCCATCCATCTTGCCCAATGCAATCCACTGGATTCATAAAATGTACCCTTACGTAAGAGAGGAACTACCTAAGAAAATTAATACCAATTCCAAGAGCTCAAAGTAATCGTTGAGAGAGGGATAGTTCTCTAGCAAAAGCAATGATGTCATCCTTTCGGTCTGCTACAGATTGGATAGTGAATGCATCGATGATGAATGCATTGTATTTGTTCATGCCAAAGGATTTCCAAATAGATTTAAAGCGCTTAAAAATATAAGTATCGGGGTCAGAAGAAACATCATCTTGTGAACACTGTATCTAACACAATTTCACAGATATGCAGTCTGCATTCTTGATACAGAAAGCACTTGATCAAGTTTTTGCTCAATAAGAATGCATGCTTTCGTGTTAGAGCACATAGCTTTTATATTTTCGGCTAATTCCCAATGCTCCAGAGTTTCATACACTGTAGTTGTTGTATGACCAGAAGAAATGTTTGTCACCTGATCTAGTAAACTTCGGAAGCAACTGCTCTAGGACTTTCCAATGACCATAACTATTAATCTGTCAGCTATGTATTATCAGGTTATACCTTGTGAAGACTTGCCGTCTCAGTATCACTGTGGAAAAAAATTGTTGGGGGATGCCTAAAGCTGAATTTTTACTCTGATTGCTTCTAGCCCATTGTATAGAGCTAAAACATATGTTAAATTTATCTGGCTCATATTAACAAAACAACTTCAGTAACTTCTGTAAGACTTCTCGAACAATTATATTTCGAATCAGATGATGAAAGAATTTTGCAGCATCTTCGAGTTTCGAAGAAAGTTTATGTACAGGAATTGTCTTAGCTAACTGTCCAACCTAAGCACACCAACATATTTTCGTATCTTAACATTTGTCCTCATAATCCGATCAAATTTACATTAAACATCATATGTACGATCTTTGAAATGACACAGAGCAACTGACCACTACACTACACTACAACTGTTCCAGTGCAAATTCACTTCCTATACGTGTGTGCTAGCGACTACAAATCTCAAGGTTTTCTGGCGTCTCCTTGTCGTTTTACGACATCAAAACATCGATTTTTTTGTTTATATGATGCTATAATATGCAAAAAACGTTACAGCTTGTAAACTAATGATTTAGATGATTTTTTTTTTTTAATTTTTTATTTTAATGACGTAATAAGAGTTTTAGTATAGATATTTGCAAAACTTGCAATATTTGACAGCTCTGCGTCACCTCGAAATATTAATAAATTGTAATAAAATTTTGCATGCCGTAATATTTTATTACATAGCAACTTTTGAGGGGGTTCTCCGTTAGAAAATCGAAAGTTCGAAAAAATGAATCACCCTAATATATATATATATATAATAATAATAATTAATGTTCAATGTATAAATTATATATATATTGTTTATACATTTTTTTTTTTGTATACAGACATGCAGCCTGACAATTCTCGCAGGATTATCAATAATACTTTCAGAATTATAGATAACTATTTCCAGTCATAAAACTATATTCTTAGAGAATAATTTTGATTGCAGCGGACAACATTAAATATTCACTTGTTACGAGCTGCCACCTGGTGTGCCAATATTAAAAATTTGTTTTCACTGCTGAACATTATCAGTTTCCTCATAATTCCCTTTTAATTTTTTTGCAGAGGGATCAAGGTACGTGAATAAGCTAAAATAGTTTGTATCTCTTTCATTAAAATTAGAATAATAAGTTTTATAAAACAATATCGGATTAACCACTTGGCAACTTTTATTATTTTGATGTAAATAAAATCAAGTTTAATGCTCCTTCCTTCTTTCTGACATTTCTTCTCCTTTTTTTAATACAGATTTACTGCAAATGATAAAAATTACAATTAAAATAATAAAAACAATTTCTTAACCTTTTGTCAATAACTATTTCTGCTACAATAATTTATTGATTTTAGCTTTGGGAGACTAACAATTCATTCTTTTAGTATTCACTAGATGGAGCTTCGTATTTTGGCGAATCAAAATAGTTAATTTAGTTGATTTGGAGGTAAAACTAACCACGTTCATCAATTGAATGGTGGACATAGTCATTTAGACATTGAGTATTAATTTTTAAATGCAATTCAATGATGCGTACTTCATTTCATGCACCAATCAATTGCAGTCCTTTTTAAATTATATATTTTAAGACAATATTTTTTTAAAGTTTGTATTTTTTTTTAAATTAAACTTAAAAGCTTAAGCTATGAATGTAATTTTGTAAACCTAAAGATATAATATCTTAGTAAAAGAGGCGCCAACTCCAGTTCAAACCAAATCAGCATTTCCCATTAAAGATGATTTGCATACTGTCAGTGGAAGGAGCGCTAGCCCGTAAGTTGATTGGAAAGTCATTGTCACCGGTTAATCAGAATAACTTTGCGTTTACTCAGTGTCAGTATTGGAACAATTTAGCTCGTGAACAAGCATTACAACCTTTGTTGGTGGTCACGGGAGAGCGCAAGTGATTGATTATATGATAGGAGGTGAACCTCCAGTAAATAGAAAATATTTGATCTACTGGAGTCACCAGCCAGAGGCAATAATCCATGAGGCAAATCTGCTTGAACAGAGACTGGAAAGAAAAGTTTACACGGTGCTAGTACTGGCTTCTAATAACTGATGATTTCAAGTTGTAAGCTGACTGGTAAAGTAAAAATCAACCTTTAGTGATGGGCTATTCCTAAACTTCCACTATTATCACTGACAAAATAGCCTAAAATAAGGAGATGGGCTCAAATTAGCTATATATATACTATATTGATATTTCGTGCATTTTAAAATAACATTACTTGCTTTAAAGTTAATTTTAAATCTAATTTACAGTGCTTTCTAGTTGTCCTGGTCACTAAAGCATTGTGATTCGTCTCCGTTTGTCGAGGAGGATCCTTAAATTTCTGTCTTTGTGCCTGGAGAAAAAAAAATGCTCTCTCGAATTTGTATTTAACATTTCAACTAATACTATTTTAGAGGATTCGACACCTACTTTTGTTTTTGATTTTTTTTTTCAACTGAAACAATCACCCACTTTACAAATTCTTTGTAACTCTTTGTTTTTCAGAAAAAAATTGAGAGCTTGTGCAACAAAACGAACGAGTTATTAGTTAAAAAAAATCTAATAAGAAATTAATTGTATTCCAATTTCACTGAAAACTTTTTATAATAAAGTGTTGTTGAAGAAAATGTACTCTAGTGAAAAGTTTAAAAAACAAATTATAACCTCAAAAATTCTCCTTTATACTTAAAAAAAAAAAAAAAAAAAAAAAAAAAAAAAAAAAAACATCTATAACAACTTAATAATTACACAAAAAGAAAATCGGCTTAGGGCCGATGTACAGTTTACCCTGGACCTTAAGTCCATGCCCATTCCAAAATTTTTATTATTTGAAATTTATAAAACATCGATACATCAATACAACTGAACAACATCAGCATGCATCTCTTTTTATACAAGCAGGTGGAACTGGTGCAAGCCCACAAGATGCCTTTCCTGCGCACACCCAAACATTAAGTGGAGACGGACACCGGACCACACTTTTAACCAAATGAAAATAATACCCTTGAGCTTATGGCACAGGATAATAATTTAGACGAAATCGTTGTCGACGATTACTAAAATCTCAAAAAGCGTATGTGTAAATGGAGCCATGGCTTGAGCCTCTTCTCACTGTTACTGTTAATTAATACACAGAAAGTTTATATTTCCGCCAGTATTTGTTTTGGATAAACGATCTCTTTACACGAAAGTAGTGGTCCACTTCAAGTATTTGATGAATATTAAATGAATTAAAGGATCTATATATTTATTCGTTTCAATATGTAATTACTCTTCCTCTAGATTGAATAATTGTATTGTAACCTTTTCTTTCTAAAGCTGTGGGAAGTATGCTTACCAACAACTTCATCAACTTGAAATGTCAATAGTAAATCATTTTACCATTTCTGGTTATACTGCCCTCAACAAATAACTTCAGGAAATAAAAAATATATAAAAGAACTTCTGAACTACACAATATGGAACAAACAATAAAAATTAGCTTGAGAGGAAGAACAAAAGACAAGATTAGGAAAGTGTTTCTTTCTCTGCATAACATTTAATTTATTTCATCATTTTATATCAGTTTATTTGTATTTATAAATAAGCAATTTATAGATTTAGTAAATAATTAACACATAAGTTTAAGTTTTAATCAATTCTTTATATTTAATAAAATCTTGAATAATATTTGGCAGCTTTTAGTATTTAACCTCAGTACTGCATAGTATACTCAAAATAGTTTTTTATTTTTATTTATTTTTAATTCTTTTATTCACTCACTATGGAAATGTATAAGAAAAAAAAAGGACTGTTCAAAAAGTGTCCGACCTTTAAATAGAACCTAATGGAATGTGATAAGCATATTTTATGCTTGGTCACGTAAAGATTTCACCGCATTATTCATGTTTTGTACAAAGAAATTTTTTATTAATATTCGGAAATTAAGCTAAAAAAGAACTGCATAATTTCTTACATTCACTCCATTAGATTGTTCGACTGTAGAATTTTTTTAAATTATCATAATGTTTGTATAAATATTATGCATGTTATAAAAATAACAACTGTTTCTATATACGTAGACATCGTTCTCAATTCTAAAAACCTTCAAATTTTTTAACATATTAATGCACGCACGTTCTTTCACCCTACTTAATAACTTTAAATCAATGACTTTCAATGAAATCTTATTTTTCAATTTTTTTTCCAAAAATCCTATTTTGAGATCTATGTAAATAAATAATAGAATCTTTAAAAAAAGCAAATCCATACATTTTTGAATAGAATCTCTGTTGTAGTAAGAAATAACTGCAAAAAACAAGTTTGGAATATCAGTTTTTACGAAATTTTTCTTGTTTCCTAATATGTACAAAATGACTGCCACACATGAATATAAAATAGCATGAAATTTAATTTTTCATTATATGAGTAGCTTTTAACTTTAATTTTGTTGTTTTGGGAATTATCATTTAGTGAGAAACTGACGAGGGACCCCAGAACATTACATTAATATTGTTGCGTGGATGGGTTCGAAAGATTTGAAGCCAAAGCAGATCAAAACTTGCAGAAATTTATTCCGATATAACTCTTCGCAGATTCTTTTACAACTCCAGAACTTTCCGTTCTAATAAACTCAATACAGCTCTTTACACAATAATGGAGCTCAAACAGCAGTTAAAAACTAGATACACAACTGCTAAAATCGTCGCACAAGACAATTCACTACTCTGAATGCTCGCTGAGAGACAACTAAGCTCGCTGAGAGACAACTAAGCTCGCTGAGAGACAACTAACAAGATAACTCAACTAACTCAACTCACGGCCGGCCTTATATAGGAAAGTCAATCCTTCGTGAATCTTCTAGAGATAGAAATTTGGAGAACTTCCCAGATCGTAGTCGAAAAGCCCTATACATGTACATGGTGACCGAAAATGTCGCCAAATTTGGCGAAAAAAATTAGTCGTTAAAACAGTCGCCAACTTGGTTCTATCTAGCGAACTTGGCGAGATTACCATTAACCATAATGTTGACTGCCCCTTGTAAAACTCGTTTTCAATCATGATCCCTGTAGAACTCGTTTTCAAGCATTAGGAGACGCATTGCAGCAAAGCGAAGACAATCGAACTCTTGCACTGCTTTATGCGAAATGTACATAAATTTTTCTATTTACATAATTAATGCAACGACATATTTCCAAATGTACACAAATTCTTAACAATATCTATGTTAAATGGGTAACTGGCCTGAGTGCGTTTCGAATGGGAGGAAATAAGGGATATGCACCATATACAAGCTGTAACTCACACGAAAGTATCTATCATAGTCACGGTCATGAAAAGAGTATATAAAGAGCCATACACTTTGAAAAAAGTATACAATATGCCGTTCGCAAAACCACTTACTATTAAACTGTGAACGGCGCTTTTATATTTTCAAACAAAAAAAACACTAGAAAAGTTTTGCATATGAGTTTATTAAAATAATTTAAACAATGTGTTGATGCGGTATAATGAACTTTCTAAAAGTAGTTTTATAAGACAGAAGTGAGAAATGGATTTAAGGGAAAAATTTTATAGAAATTTCACAACTATTTTTTTTAGGAATTGCTATTCAAAGGAGAAAAAAAACCGCAAAAGATATGCTTGAAAATACAACTTGGTCATATTTACGAAAGATAACTAATCTACATCCTGCAATCTGGAATATCACAAACGGTAGAAGTGTCACAAGCGCTGAATGTGTCTCAGTGGCCACTTCAAAACTGTGGAAGAGATTCAAAACAATTCAAAATGCTGCACGACGGTAATTACTGGGTCAATCAAAGGTAACAACCGCTTGATTTAACCGTTATCTGACGATTGCTGCACAACGCCAGAGAAAGATCTCTGCCAGTCAACTTAGTTCAGACCTTGCAACCACCGTATGAGTCAAAGCTTCGAGGCGAACTGTTTACAGGATGCTCGGGTAAGTTGCCCTCTATGAAACACGAACATCAGATTGCCTCCACTTGACGTCTGCTCATAAACGTGCACGTTTATAGTATAGCTTAGAATATCGGCAATGGAGTTACCAACAATAGAAAATGTTTTTGCTCAGTGATGAGTCCAGATTCAGGGTATAAAGTGATACTCGTTGATACCGCAATCTGGAGAGAACGTACTTCCAGTTTTTACGAAGCAAACATCACGAAAAAATATCGCATAGCAAAGAAGGGAGTTATGATCTGGGCTGACATCATGTTGGACGATAACACAGAACTATACATTAGAGTGGTTCGAAAAAAAATTATTATTTTATATTTTTGAAACTCATGAGGTGAAAAAAGTTGATACACATCCTGATAAGAAAAACTGTAAGAAAAAATTTGAAAAAATAATATGTTCCGATCGAGCATTCACCTCAAAGTTTGGAGAAAACACAAAAATCACAACCAATTTAAATTATCAATCATTGCCAAAATCTAGTAATAGTTGACAGTTTCTTTCTAGATAAATGGAAGTTGTGTTTTTAGTAAGTTGTGTCAATCAATTGAAGGTATACACAATTATAAGGCATAATAAGGCGGTAAATAAAATACTGATATCAAAGCATTTCGAAATGCATATTTAAAGAAAGAGCATTGCTAAAATTTTTGTTTTGGGGTTATATGGGAAAATTAGTGAATTCTAGAATTTTGTAGTTAGGATGTTAAACCCCTATATAATTACCTAAGGGGTGTAATAGTTTGGTACTCCTAACCATATTGTTTGAACTTGAAAACAACAGAGTTTTGGAAATTTTTCTTGCTAAATGTGATGCAGTCCAGTTGTGTGATAAAGTGTAAAAAATGGAAACAAATAAAATATATTGCTGTAATCATTTCTGAAGTGTTTGCTTGAGAAACAGAATTGTTTTCAGTGACACCCGAAAGATTCACTAAAGTTAGTATAAATATGTTTAACGTTACAAAAACCTTAGGAAAGTCTAGATTTAAATAATTTTAATTACTTAATATAACCTTTAAAGAGGTTAACCTTGAATAGAGGTTTTATAATATTTTAATGAAATTTTGTGGTTGGATTATTACATGGTGATGTCTCAGATTTATATACATGAGCACTATTTCATCAAGTAACTTCAGAAGAAATCTATTGCCTCTTACATTTTTCTCCAGGCAGTGAAAGGAACTATTTCTCAACAATCGCGAACATCCAGTTGCTTACGTAGCAGTAAAATATTTCCGGTGCAAACTGGAAGCACGTGAATTTCATCTTTATACATACCACAAATCTTGATCGTTTGCCAATAGACCGAAAAAAAAATTAAATTCTCACCATGTCAACTACGGCAGTTGAATTTTATTGGACAGCTGATCACCAAAATCGTTGCCAAAAAGGCTCTGATAATATATCAGTTACCACTCTGTCATGAATTGGTATCCTCGTTTCTATTCACTTTTTTCTTACGAGTAAGTAAAGAATCAATACATTGACAAGAATATATGATCGTGACTTCCTGGAACGATTATGAATTGCACTGCGAAGTGTCAATAAGAAAAATTTGACTCTTTTTACCACATGCACATCAAAGCCTTGCATTCGATACCTAGCGCAACCATTCTTATCCTGGCACTCGCAATACAACATTGCTTGCTAGTGGCAGATTCGTTTGTTAACCTTTAACTGCTGTTTGACAGACCGCGAATTTTTTATTTTTCGGGAAACGCTTCTACTCATGAAAATATTTCTTCTTTTGGCTTTTATATAAATTTTACTTATACTACATTTAAATTTTCAGTCGATGTTCACCAATTTGTTTGGTGACGTGTTGCCCTTGCTCCAAAAATATTAAACCAACCACAGATAAAGGTTAACTTATGCGGAAACACTGTAAATTTAGGAAAAATCTTGTGTATACCACCAACGATCCAAAGTACTTTTACATGTGCTTATTAACTTTTTTAGTTCTTAATATAAGATTTTATCTTATTCACATTGACTTAGTAGGTCTACTCATGCCCTCCCAAGGATTCAGAATTTGGTAAACAATTATCGTCTTTTTCATTTGGAGAACTAAGGCATTTCCCATCATGTTATAAAGGATGAAACCCCCGCAGAGCAATGGACCAGAACGTTACTAAATACCTGGCAAGGCAAGAGAACTGCAGTAAAAGAGGACATCAATGCTATTACTGTAAAGCAAGTATGTGGTACCAAAATACGACTCCGAGGTGAATTTTTTAACTGCAGTAATTTAATAATAAATTATTTTTTGGAATAAATTCCATAATTTTTTGGAGGGAATACTGAGTTTCATCACAAGAAAGATAAAAACATGACAGTCGTTCGTCGGAACATCTTTGCGAAGATCTCTATACCTTACATATAATGTCACATATCATTGTAATATCCCAGGTGCAAACACTTTTCATCTGTGTATAAATACAGTGTCGTTAGGCAATTTAAAGCCAGTGTTCACTCTCAACGATTTGGAAAACCTACTTGAAGAGATGAACCACGAACCAGGACTAAAGACACCGAGATGAATATACCAACAGCCTAACAAAATCAGACAGTTAACAAATCTGGAAGGCAGCTGAGATTTCTTCAACATCGGCTAACTTAAATGCTTGCATGCCATAACCCTTTGACAATGCAAATCGCTCTCTACTCAAAAGAAATGTAATGAGTTAACTCACCAAAGACAATCGGGACGAAAACAGTATCTTGAACCGGGATAAACAT